>JACSVZ010000014.1:20767432-21421006 GCA_014706295.1 Lycocorax pyrrhopterus obiensis | reverse complement strand
AGCATTACAACTTGACCAAGAAAAGGGTACTGAAGGAAGCAGCCAGGGAAGGCAGTGGAACAGGCTGGAAGTCTTCAGTGGTGCCTACAGTCATGGCATAGCTGCCACGTGGGACTGCATCATGCCGCCAGCCAAGGCTTGGCACAGAGGCAGCATTTCAGGTAGAGGTCCACAGTCCTGATAGACCACCAGGACTCACAGGTCCCTTTCTGTGTAGCTGCTTTCCAGTCAGTCAGTTCCCTACATATACTGGTGCTTGTTCCTCCCCAAGGGCAGGACTTTGCAATTCCCCTCATTGAACTTGATGTTTCTTTCACCTCAGCTCTCCAGATTGCCAAGGTCCCTCTGGCCAGCAGCCTTACTTCTAGCATATCAACCACTCCTCCCAGTTGTGTGTCACTGGCAAACTTGCTGGAAGTACACTCTGCCTCATCATCCTGTTCATTAATAAAGATGTTGAACAATGTTGGACCCAGTATTGAGCTCCTGGGGTACACTGGCTTCCAACTAGAATTTAATACCATTGATCACCATGGTGAATCCACTTGCCCAAGCTTGTAACAAAAGTATCCTTTGTAACCCCTTCAAAAATTATTTTAAGCTGCTGCAGTAAAATTAGCACTATATAATGGAAACTTTGCATGTAATCACATCTCAGTGGGATGTTTGAGCTTCACCATGACATTCTGGTGAGGCAGATCCCCAAGATTTTGTGGAGGTCTGATGCCCACATAGATACTGCTTAGCAACCAAGAGCTTCTTTAGGAGAAAGCAAATCCTTTGCAGCCTGGGAACTGGTTGCTGTGACTTCCATCCAGGAAGGAGGAGGAGAGCTGAAACTGTAAAGTGAGTGGCTCACAGCTCATTCATCTCCAAGAAGATACCAATGGCTTTGTACCTCACCCCATTATCTGTGTTGCTATCTGAACCAAGCACAGCTCAGAGCCAGCCACTGCCTTGCAGACTTCCCTGGTGTTCTGAGGACATGAGGAATGCTCACTTCTTTCCTTCAGAAATTTTTTTCTTAAAGGTCTGCAACAGGAGTCCTGCTGTCAGAACCTAAACTGTTCTGAAAGTTTGTCCAAAATTTATTAATTTCCTCAGCTCAGATAGCATTAGCCTAGCCTTAAGGAACACTGGCCATGAACCTAGTGGGGAGCTGGGGCCAGCTGATGCTCAGTACCTGCTTGTCATCATGAGGATCTGTCCTTCACCTATAAAATTGCCACAGGAGACTGTCTGCATAAGGTGCAGTGTCTGCTGATTTTTTAGAGCTCTAGAAGTGGCTTTGCAAAGAGACAGATGAAGGAAAGGAGAAATTGCTGAGCCAGACCAGGAGCAACACTCATTTTCTAGTAAGTGATGGGCAGAGAGATGTGTGTCACAGTCCTGTCTGACACAGTCCATTCAGATTATGCTGCAGCTGCAGGACCACTGGAAAAGAGCCAGTCCTGGGTTATTAACACTGCCTGAAGCTGGACTCCCATTGGTACCCTGAACCTTTTCTGGAGGATAAAGAGTATGTCCTCTTTCCCTCTCTTTGTTATTGCAGCTTTCCCAGCCATGGGAACACAACACACTGTATACAAAGAGGAGACAAAAGGGGGAAAATATGCTGTGTTTCAAATGTTCTCTATGTTAAAAGCTGACTCTAAATCTTTGATAGCACCTTCGCTAACTTATCTCATGCTTCTCATTTTTCTGTCATTTTTGTTGTCCTTTAATAGGTCCATTCTGATGTGGATTTACATTGCTCTGCCTCTTCTTAGGGTCATTTCTGTAAATATTAAGTGGTTGCCTTGGAACTCCTTCTATAAATATTAAGGCAGTCTTAACCAGCATCTTATATGATCTGTGGCAACATTTTGGAGCTATTTTTAGGGCCACAGTCTTTAAGGATGGTGTGCAGACTTCACAATTGTTTTGCTCAGGGAAGTTCTCTTGTCCAATAAAATTTTAAATTCTATAAGCTCTCTGAAAAGCAATCTGTTATTTGATGTTCCTTGTGACTCCAGATTTTTTCCTTGTGCCAAATGTAAATGTTCCTTGCTATGCTATAAGCAAGTGACATGCAGAAAGATCTATTTCTTTCCATTTTGCAGATACCTATTTACATCGTTGTGTCTCTGTACAATTTTCTTTGCAGAAATCTTTGTAATCTGTTTTCTCACAAGTTATGTTTCCACACCTCTGAACAGCAACTTTTCATTTTCTGTATGCTCCCCAACTGCTGTACTCTTTTTGTAGTTTGGTTTTTTCCTGACATCTACTGACTAATACAAGAAATAGAGACCAACTAGCACTGAGTCAAGAAGAGAATTTTCCCTGAATTCTTACTTATGTTTATGTACTCCCATGAAATACATGCCTTTTGTGTAATAGTACAACTTATGACACAGTGAAACCTACAGACCCATTCCTGAACTACTGCTGCCGTCCATTACTGTTCCCACCCTGTGCATGTGTAACTATATATTCTTGCCTAATCTGGGCTCTGCTTCTGTCTTCCAACACCCTTACACCACTGTGACTGTCCCCAGGCTCTGTTGTAGGTTCCTGTAACAGCATACAGATCACTGAAGTTATTCTGAAACAGCAGTGGAGTCAAAATTCCTTCTTCCTTTTGGGTATTTTGATGAGAAACATGTATTTTTCAATTAAAAAATTTATAAATAATATATTTTTTTCAAGATTAAATTTAGTTTCTGGTCACTTATTTTCTACAACAGGGCAATATGTGGCAAGAAGAATTGATCTGCACAGAAAGTTGTTGTCAGGACCTAAGGCTAGGTGCATTTTTGCCACCCAATTGTCTCTGCTTTTCTTCCTCAGAGAAGGAATTTGAAGGATCTCAACCTATGGTGTTATTGATGTCTCACAGCTCTTGAGAAGTTAATTTTATTTTACACACATATGGCCTTCAATTGGGACAGTTGTGCTGTACTTATCTTCAGAGATAGAAAAAGTTATTTGTAAGAGAAAATGGCAACTTTTGTTTTCCTTTTTGATATGCTGTATGAAGAACAGCATAGTAGAATAAATACATTGTTCAGCTGAAGCTTGGAAAAATATTTTTGTCAGAAATGAATGAGATTTCAGGAGGAATATCCTGTCAGTGGTGTTGAAGGGGAAATCTAGGTCAGTTCACTGGCAGTTCATCCACCTTTTTGGTTTCATAGCAGTGCTCCATATAGAAGTGGGAGAAGGAAAGATAATTTTCCATCTCATATGTGACTTTGCTATTCCTGGACCAGCCTGATCCTTCACATAAAATAAAAAAAGCCTTATGGGCAGAAGCCACTGATGCCCAACATCTGGGATTAGCCAAAAAATGATGTTCCAGACATATCCTATTTCCTTTACCTGTGCCACAGTCTTGGAGTGGAACTGCCAATAGCACTCTTCTGTATGTGGCACCCACGGTGTCTGCCTGCGCTGGGCACAGCTGAATATTTTTGGTGGAGCAAAAGTGGTAGTGAGGTCCTCTGTGTGTCACAGTGATGTGCACTTGCACAAGCAGTTTACATCATTCTTTGACAGATGGCAACAGTGATCATTACCTGTCCTGAAAAACATGTAGGATAAGATATGCAAGAAGAAACACTGTGTGATAGTTTCAGAAGGAAAAATATGCAGAGGAGACCCTGGTAGTCTCATCCTCTTTTCTGTTAGTCATAGACTGAAAGAGCTGAGGGGTAAATCTGTAACCAGATCCACTGAGCTGAGGACAGTGAACTGGGGGCCAGGACTTGCATCTGTTAAGTGAGTCTCTCATAGGTTTTGGTTGGTTCCAGCTGCTGTCATCTGAAAGACATTCTGAGTAAATGGTACTATTTAAGTATTTTGGTGTATGGTAATGTTTCTGAATGCGTTCCAGGAACAGTGGCAAAAAATATCTTCATGCTGCTAATGAGTAAAGTTTTTAGCTTCTACAGAGGCCAGCTTCCCAATATCATTGAAATGCCAGGCAGTCTGAGTCAGTCTTGATCATCATTTTGGGAAAAAAATTCACTTCTTTTCTGAAAAATAGCATGAGAGAGGCGTGACCTCCCAATTACTCTGCCATTCCTTGGAACTGGGGAACTTGGTGTGAAGCACAGCAAAACTTCCTGAGGCTTGGGATGGGCCGTGTGACCGACAACTCTTTTATGCCCCAATGCTGCAGGTACAGAAAAAGATATTTTAGCATCCATGGTGCTAAATGTCCTTTCCCCTCTGCACAGCCAAAGCCTGTTTTTGTTTTCTGCCCCTCTTCCTTCCCAGGCATGGTAACCACCACTGGTGGAGCTCTGATTTACTTCTCCATTTGACTTTTCTCTTATGTCACTTTTCATTAAATGCTTCAGAAAATCCAGGCCAGGCTCTGTGCTGACAGAAGTTGAGCCCTTACGAAGAGATATTTGGTGGACTCATATTTGTACAGCCTGGTCTGGAACTCTAGCCCCAGTAAAACGTTATGCAATGTAGTTGCTTCTTCTTATTTGGCTTGTTCTGTGGCTACACACACGTTCCTGCCTCCCACCAGGTGGGATGGTGGGCCTCGGGAGACCTCCTTGTGAGATACTGCAAAGCTTCCCATCACACTGCCCCTGCTGTGGCTGCAGAGAGCACCAAAGCCAAACGAGCACCAAAGGACTCGGGCCCAAGGGCGTATCCTCAAACTCTAAGTGTATCCAGTCTCCCTAACTGGCCACATAACTCCTTACTTCAACATACTCCCTGTCTTAATATCAAATATATCTCTAAAATTAGAACTAACAAGAATACTAAGGAAACAGAAGAGGGAGATAAAGTGATTTAAAATTCTAAAACTGAAAACATTTTTCTCTTATGAATTTGATATGAAGAACAGATGGTCCTCTAAAAAAAAAACCACCCAACAAAAAAAACCAGTTCAGGCAGAAGAAAGGAGCCTAGAATGAGTCTCCCACTGCACCGGGACCATGACCAACAGAAAGGCTAATGCAATTGATTGTTCTGTAGAATGGAAATGCCCATCCTGTCTGCAGAGAAATCGGCTCTGTTTGTTGGGGTTTTTTTAATTTATAGTTTCTCCTTACAGTTTTTTTTTTCTCAGCGTACAACAGAATCACATTATGTGATGCTGAAATACACTGTCAGTTGGAAGCCTTATCTGGTCTTCTTAGGATGCATTTTCATAACTAATCTATATGTGCAAGAGCTAGACAATCTCGCTATAATGATGTTTGAAATGGGATTGTTGTTGTGAAGATGAAGAGGCAAATAGTAAGACCCCTTATTTTCTTGATCCTAAAATACACTCTATTTCCAGCCCTCAAGACATTTGCTTAGTAGGTCAGTGTGTGTCTAAGAAGCTGAATTTTTCTTCTCCAGAGATTGCTCTGAAAAGCTCAATTGTTATTAACTAAAACCACTGCCATCAAAATGGAAACCCCATTGAAACAGGTTTGGCCTGTAAGAAATTATTTTTCTGCTTCAAAAAAACTAGTATTTCTCGTTCTAATGAAAACAACTGGTAACTGAAGGACCAGCTAAACTTTTCTTGAAGTCAGTGCATTACTTCCCTTGGTGGCCACCACAAAATCTGTCAAAAATCCAGACCATCTTGTCTTCTTTTTCTTCTGAATTCACTGCTCTCTTAAGCTGCTTTCTACTCATATGGAAATTATTCTGAAAGTGGAAGCCAAGCAAGTGGTTCTCCTGTGGTACATTTTTATTTAAAACAATTGGGTTATTAGCCACTTATGCTTGCTTGGTCTCCCACCATTCTTCTGTGGCAGGCCTGTGACGCTGCGTTTACAAAGAGGTTTGCTTCTAAAACTAACATGTAAGGTCCATTTCAAATTGAACTAGTTAAAACTAACTGTTTGCCAGGTGCCAAAGGGAGATTTGAGGTAAACAAGCATTTGGACCCTTCACCTCGCAAATCAAAGGATGCTTCCTCAAATCAAATGCTTTCTATTCCAGCTTTTTTATAATGTTTTGTACCCTTCCTTCAATTTGTTTAATTTGGCAGGACTGTAATTATAGGCCAGACGTGGACAAGTGTTCCTCTGAGGCAATGAACAGTGAGTGAAGCACAAGAATCTTGTTGAATTTTCAAGAAGCATTTTTCAAGGATGAACATCCTGTTCTTCAAGCCTAAATACTCAGGGAAATGACAAGGCTCTACTTTTTCTAATTGCTTCTGTTCTCCTTTAAAATTACTGCAATCAGTAATTTTAAAGGAGAACAAAACAGAACAAGTTCATTCCAATCACATCACAAAAAAGGGTAAGACCTCACTAGAGGGGCATCAGGCAAATGCAGACTGCAGCTGTTACAGACACAGGCATTGAGAAAGTGTTTCTTCTCCTCTGCAGAATCAATGCTCTTGTATCACCTTTATGCCATTGTAAGACTTTGACTTTACTAGACTAACTTCTGGTTTATTCCCCTTGTCAACAGTGGAGAGCATATTCCCTCACGTCCATGCATCCAATATTGTAAGAACAGCAGGCCATACAATAAAATTAATTAGTGGAAAAAAATTAAGAAGCATCCTACTAACAGTGTTTCTCCAGAGGTGGAGAAAACTGACTTTGCTGAAGAACAGCTTCTGCATGTTCTGCAGTTTTCATCCTTTGGCTGCTCCAAGTATGTGTCTGAAAAGGGTCTTTGTGCCTGAAATGAAGTACTCAAAACTGCACTTACTATCATGAAAAGTATGCTATAAAAGTTCCTACCCTGTATATGTACTTGTTGCTCTTACTGCTTTCTGATACTTCTGCATGAGGAAAGACCATTTTTGTAAATGGAGTTGAATAAAAATAACACTTGAATGTGAAAGATATTTGCTGGGTTTTAGAACATTTTGATTTCTGGAAACAGACCACCTGCTGCGTAGGACCTATAAGTCTCCTAGCTAATAATCTTCTCTCCACTTGGACTAATTTTAGCTATTGCCTCTTGAAACTTTTAATGGTTTCAGCCACCTACTGCCTTAACGTAACTTTTACAGCCCCTCTCTAGAACTCTGCCTGTTCATATATCTGAGGATTATAAATAGTTTTATTTGGAAAATGGTCATTGGAGATGGAGGTGGAGAGACAGGAATCATCTGAGAGTAAATAGATTGTTAATTCCCTTCTGAGCACTGAGCTGCTGATTCATTCCCAATCAATTCCCACACAGCCTGGGCTGAGTCAGCCCAGAGGGTGTTGAATAGTCAAGAGCAAAGACAATTCAGAGGATAATGGTTCTGCGAAGTCCAAAACAGAAAAGTGATTCAGAAGGGGTAACTAAAAGAAGAAAAATATGTAGTGGAGACAGGGACAAAAAAAAAAAAAAAAGGAAAAAAAAAAAGACAAGTAACCCCTATGCTGCCACCTCTGTGTGGGAAATGAAGGTGTTCAGGGAGCTTAGAGAAGAAACAGGTAAATGAAAGGAAAGGAATGGATGGAAGAGGTGAAAAGTCATTAAAAACCAAAAATAGTATTGGAATGAAATCATCAGAAAGAGCCAAAAATGAAGATGGGTGTAGGCAGAAAATGGACTTGAAGTAGGAACACAGTTCCAGGTATGTCTCAGCCTAGGCACTGATTTCCCATCCATGTAAGTATGCACATAAAAGCTTGCATCTATAAGTGTCATACCATACACATCCATGGGGAGGAAATAGAAGAATGGCCCTACAGTCAAGGACTTTCTATTCTTTATAGATCAAAGAGCATGAGATGGAAAAAAATAAGATTCATATGAGAAATGGACACTTCAGAGATATATAAATGTATATTAAAGTCAGGCTTCTCCCTTGGAGTCTGCTGTCAATTAAGTGAAGAGGGTGAAGCTGACCTGGATGCTCTGAATCAACCTGTGAGACATTTCCACAGCCTTTGATTGCTCTAACACTTCAAAAAGTTCTCTAAGCCTCCTGAGTCCTCATACTGCAGTTCTCTTAAATCTGAAGTTCCGTGCCGCAGCCTGCTTGGGCTCACAGGACAGAGACTTGGCACACTGGAGAATGTCTTGTGTCATGCCTTGTGCAGGAGCCTTCTCTCCTTGCACTCTGTTCACACGAAAGGCAAGCAGCTGCCACGGTGCTGTGCCTCCCACAGCAATAAGCTCCCTGCTTGCATTCAGCACTGCTGAATATACGTTATGCCACAGTAATATAGGCTCTGATTTCCTTCTTCTTAAAGCTTCTTATTTTAAAATAGTTTGTATATATTTAACCTGAGGTAGTTTAAGGAGGCCATAGGGAATGCTTGTCAACAGCAACACAGAAGGAGATTATTAGCAAGAGAATATATTGCCTTGCATCTGGCAGATTAGAGCACACTAATGGTTAAGATTTAGGCACAAATTAGTAGTATTAATCCCGAAGCTGGAGGACAAACACTTAAAGACATGTCACTGGGTACATCAGCCCTGGTCTGTACAGAACTATAGGGATGATGCAAGGCACACTTGAGTGAGATGCCTAAGTTAGAAGTGCGTTTGCCCAGTGAAAAGTGTGGTGTGAGTGGAGAGAGGTGGTACCTGAGAAGATGATCCAGCCAACTCAGCCTCTATAGGTTCCTCCTAGTTCCTTGAGTGAGTCAAAGAGCACTTGTATGGCCAGCCTTATCAACTCCTATAGATGATTAAAGGGGTAAGCCCAAGTCTACACCCCCAATTCAGACACTAATTAGGTGTTCAAGTGAGGATGTGCAAGTTCCTCCAAGAACATACTGATTATTTATATGCAGAAACAAGCCCCAAGTAACTGTGATGGGAATATTTCCATGACAGTTAGTCCCATCTCATTCCTCTAGGGAGCTGAGATAGACTTAGCATTGCATCTAAGCCTGCTGTGTACTGCTCAGACACCCAAACACTTACCAGAACTGATGAAAAATAAAATTAACAGTTCTGCTATATTGTTCATGACGCCACACTCTTCTGCCAAAGAGAGAGACTCGTATGATTGTGGTTTATGGTTTGGTAAGCTCTTGCAGTTGTTTAGAGGAAGCTGTTTTGCTTTAGTTTTGTTGTGCACTCACAGGGAGAAGGAAAACTCTAGAAAGCACTCTTCACGCTGGGCAAATATAATTGAGTTTTGAGATGCTCCCTGGCTCCTGGCATGGCTGAAGAGCAACTTCCAGTCTCAGACCAGCTCCAGAGAAAGTCCTATCTTATGAAACGGAGGTAGTTATTATATCTCTGAGACACTGATAGGCCTCCAAAGAGAGTATTCTGGCTGCTGACTAGGAAAAACTACCATGTGGTGGCTACAGCAGGCTGTGCTAGTGTGACAGAATAGAAACTTTGTGAGCAGTCATGCTGCCTGTGTGAGGACTAACCAGGCTGCAGACCCTGCTAGCGGTAGCAGTGAGCTCCACTGGGTCAGCTGGAGAGCACCTGGCTCAGCCTGGCGTTGACCTGAGTCAGGACCACTCCACAGGCACTGCTCAGCCATGTGGGCTGGAGGCCTGAAGCCTTAGTGAAAAACATCTGCTTATCTCCAATTCAGACAGAGCCCTCTGTCAAGTACCCTCTTCATGCATTACCACGTTACAGGCTGAAGGCACTCCTTGCTCAGCTCACTCTGACACGTGGATGGCTCAGAGCCACACAGTGGTGCAAGGAGCTCCAAGCAGATGTGAGTCATGGGCACTTCTCCCCTCCCACCATTGCATGGTGTACTTCTCATTGCTTCCTAACACCCTGCTCTAGGGCCTGCCGCAGTTTTCTTTGCTGCTCCTCCCACGAGGTTGTTCTGGATTGATCTATTACCTAACAACACAGGTGGGGAGACAGGAAAGGAAACTGAAGTATCTTCACCTTCTGAAAAGCTCCAACAGTAGGATACATGTCAGCTTGAATTGTTCCTTGCTTCAGAGAGTCTTTGGTATTATAGCTGTTGCACTGTAAACATGACATGCATTTTATAATTTACACGCTTGAACACATGACTAACTTCAGAGGACTGTTCCCATAATTAAAGTTAAGTCTGTATTTAAGTGTGTTGCTTAATCAGTGACCAAAGGCTAATGCAGAAACATTGATTCATTATATAAGAATATAATAAGAATTAATAACACCTTGACACACTAATAAACTCCTAATTGGTTTCTGCCTATTTGCACTGATAGGATTTAAGAAAAAAACAGTATACTTGCAAAACAATTTGGGATCCTTATTAAGCAGAAATGAATGGATTTGCCTTAACTCATTATGTTTGACTGGAAAAATGATGTTTGTTTTTACTGATGGTGTAATCAATTGTGTCCAGGTTAGCTGAAAAGCTTTTTATATCAGCTAGTACCTCAATATATCAAAAGAAAATTTTGATAGTAAGCTTTTTCAACAGCTCACTGCTCAGTGGCATGGTTCTGTGTGTTTATGCTTGGCAGATGTGGATCTGGAATCTCATGGTGTTTTCTTTAAAAAAAAAAAAGCTGGAATAATGATATTTAGATTTTTTTTTTAATATTCTGCCCAGAAAGCAAAAAAATATTTTGTTTGCTGAAAGCTTTAAATTTTTATTCAAAGTGGAACATCTCCAGAGTTGGGACAGTACAGCTAACAGAGTAAGAAGCACTTTAACATAAAAACAAGTGGAGAAGTCAAAAAGACTGAGTGGAAAAAAAACACTCTTCAAGGCAAAAAAAAAAGTCAAAAATTACATAGTAAACGAAGGCACAGTCAAGTCAACAAAGTAATGTATTGAGATAATCTCTTGTCTATTAGCAGCCTCCATCTGGAAGAGACCAAGTCCAAACCTTTCGTCCACAAATATCTGGCTTGGGATATGTTTTAACTCTGTTCTGTGGGATGAAGTACCTTATGCAGAGAGTGTCTCTTATGACCTGAGGTAATGTTTCATATCCTCTGGAAAACAGAGGATTGGCTTCTAGGAATTTGAATCCACTATGTGCAGGATGTTTAGTCATCTGGAAACTCAGCTGGAGGAAAGAGAGATCATAGAATGATAGCGTATGCTGAGTTGGAAAGGATCCATCAGGGTCATCAAGTCCTACCCCTGGCCCTATCCAGGACACTCCAAGAATCACACCCTGTGCCTGAGAATGCTGTCAAACACTTCTCAAACTCAGGTACTCCTACTACTGTCCATCAGTATGCTGGACAGCTTGGGCTGGGTACTAGGTACTTCAGCTACCCAATACCACACTGGAGTTAAGAAGTCAGCTTGAGTTTCATGAGAATACTTGAAGGAAAAGTATTTTCCTTCACTTTATTCACTCAGTTCAAGTCTTAGGATATCAGACAGTTGAGCAGAATAAACAAGAACAGAGAACTGAGCTAAGTCTTCAAGTGATAACAGTGGGTTCTCTGGGGATCAGAGCCAGGCTTGAGCATCATGGCATTGGAAAATCTCAGTACAGCTCCTCTGCCTGGATCCCTTCTGACAACAACCTCCGACAGGGATTGCATCTGGAGCTGGAGTGCATTATCTTTTGAATAACCTTACTTTTCCAAATGCTGAGTTTTCTCCAAGCTGTTGCACTTAATGAATCACATCATATCAATTACTGACAATTCTAACAGGACACTGACTGAAATGGTAGCACAGTGAAGGAGAAAACTGCTCCTCCCTTTGAACTGGTGCAATATACAGCAGGCCCTTTACTAATAAGTCTCTTTCACAACATTCTGTAAGGGAGAAGTAGTTTGTGGGCTGCTTTTGTTGGTTGGTTGGGTTTTTGTTTGGAGTTGTTTGTGGGTTTTGGTTATTTTTTGTGGGGGGAAAGCTGTTTTGTTTCTTGAAAAAAAAAATAGTTAACTCTCTGATGTACTATTTCTTCACTTGCTTTTCTCCATATTAAATCACATCAACATCACTTTGTTTTTTACTTCAGTGTTGCACAGACCGGGCACTTTATAACAGCCTGTTTTCCTCACTAAATTGGAAAAACTGAAATTTCTAACTGAGATACTTCCCAAAGGCAGGTGCTTGAAATTGGTGCTATTTCTAGCAAAGGATATTGCTTAATGCGACAGTGCTTAATGGGAACACCAGCAGCTTATGGCATTGGTTTACCTCACATCCTGATGGTGCTGCAGGTTCCTGGAGACTCTGTTCCCTTAGATGCCAGCTCCCCAGCTTTCCTCCAGCCTGAGCCAGGCAGAAAAGCTCCTCTCTTGTCCATTGAGCACCAACTATGAGTGCAGAAGCACTAAAAACCGTATATTTTATACCTGTTACATATGATCAAGGGGGAAAGTCCTCATCCTGTATCAGCCAGGGCACACTCACAGTTTCATCCTTATGCCAATCAGTGGAGCCAGCAGCTGCTCCTCTGAGGAGATCCTGCTCTAGTCACACAGTTTATGAGCACCACCATCTTTCTGTGCTGTTTTCCTTTCCAGTGTGAAGGAGGATGTTTGGAGCAGAAAGTGGAATCTGCATGGGTTTAAAACAGTTTCTTCTTGCAGAGATTTAACACTGAGTTCCAGCTCTCCTACCAAGATAAGCCAGCTACCCCATAGCAGCCTGGATGAGAGTCTAATCCTGCCACATCATCAGTTTAAACAGGGAACAAACAGACTTTATTGAATTGGCTAAGCTTTCAATTAAAATAATTGGAATGCTAGAACATTACAAATGCTTAAGCAGTGAAGTGAGGACTAGATAAAAATGGTTTTAGAAACCACCACTGAGAGAGAGAAAAAAGAGCTCTTAAAGAAACCCAAGAGCATAATGCGTCATATCTACCAGGGAGGAAAATAAGCACTAGGAAAGAAAAACATATTATTATGATGATAAAAGGAACTATGTTGGAGTGATTGTCTGCAGACTCCAACATCAAAATTAGAAGAATTTCTTTTCCCAGAACTGCAAAAGAGCTGGTTCTCTACATGAATAATGTGTTTACCATGTATTTTCTTGTGCTCTTCATTACTGAGACATTGCAGAAAAGAACTCTTAATTTTTTTCTTGGAAGCCAGTAATTGCCACATGAACAGCTGAGGCTCCTATGACCCGTCAGTCTAGAGGTCTGTATATTAGTGGAGAAATCTGATGTTCATAGTCTGATCATAATCCAGGGCTTGCAGAAAACTACACAGTGTTTTTTCTTCCTACATATTGCTAAAGGACCTTCATAATATATGGTACAGGTCACTGTGAGCTAGGAATTCATGCTGGGAAGTGAAGGTGGATCCTTTGTAGCAGCATGGGGATGTATTTGCCTCATTATAGTTGCGGAGTTTGTAGCATTCATATGAAAAGCACCCATATGAAAACATTTGAATAACTAGTTTGGGTGACCATGGAATATCCCCTTCCCAGTTGAGCAGTCTTTGAAATCTAAAGAAGATGGTTAAACTATACAGGATGATCTATATAAACGACATGACTGGATAATTGTTTGCATGTGCATGGCAGCACAGTGTGTGGCTAGCTCTAGGAAACCAGTGTGCACATATCAATGTTTCTGTATCCCCTACCAAGCAGTGAATAGCTGAGCAAGGATGGAGGAACAAAGGTTCCTGTCAGTGTGGTCATCAGAGAAGACTCTGAAGGGAGCAAACAAGGAGAAACTGCCTGATGACGGGTTAGTGAGGAAGTGGGAGTGTCACAGAAAACATTCTTAGCCCAAAATGGTTAGTCTGATCAGCCTGTGAGTACTCTGCTTTATCTAACTCCCCGTATTGCTGTTATATTGCATTAGACTGCCCCACAATCCCTGCTAAAACCTGTAACTGCTCATCTTTTTGCCCCTGTCATCTGACAAAGCACAAGCCACAAGCTTTTTACAACTATTGTGGTGGCTGGTTAGCCTGTGGTACAAGGGACAAAGAGAATTCTCTGGTAAGACAGAGCCTAGTACCAGAGACTTCTGTGCAGTTAGGGTGAGAAGAGAACCCGCTCCCGGAATGCTTTGTTCTGTTATGGTAATCTACCCCAGTTCTGAGTTCCTGGCTGGCTGTGGGTCGCCCAGCCCCCTTACTACCTTATATGTTCCACGCCATAGAAAGTTCTCCACTCCAGGTTCCCCCCATTGGCCTTTGCCCCTTGCCACTCCCCCAGAGCTCCCCCACTGCCTCCCATTCCCTGGTCCCGCCTTTGTACCGCCCCCGTGCCCTCAGATCATTGGGCCCTGGTGCTTTTTGCACTGCTGTACTTAAACCTGAGTTCTGCCTTGTTCTCGATCTTTGTGTCTTGATCTCTTCGTGGTGTGGATGCAGTAAACCTCCTTCCTCGGAACTCAGTGCAGAGACCCTTCTTGCCTCTTTGCCGTCGACCCATACCACTGCAGCTGTCGGTGCGTTTGTGCGTGCACGCGGGTGGGAGTGTGTGGCAGACCTGCCGAGCGCTTCGCTAACGAGACGCTCTTGGAAGACCGCAACACCTCACGCTCCGGCACAGAAGCTGCAGAGCCCGGGATAGCGATAACTATGAGCCTCTCCTTGCAGTTAGGAAGTGGAGGGTGCTTCCTCACTTGTTTTTTTCCTGCTTACGCAGATACACGTCCCCTTTGTGATCTTTTCTTTCCTTCTTGGCCAAGAAAGATGATCTCCTGCTGCAAACCCCCTTCTACCTTGGATTTGGCTGTTGCATGCCCTTATTCTGCCACATCCATCTAAACCAGGGAAAAGTAGGAAGAGAGAAATGGGATCATGCAGACTTTCTCTGCTGCATCAGTTTCTAGCTATTATCCATTTATATTGTGGTTTTAAACACTGTTTCACCATCCATGATAATAAAATACTCTGGCCATAATTTGCAGTGAATAGGGAAGAAGAATTTTGACTTCCCTTTCCAAAGCCAGAAATAAGCCTCAATCTAGCATCGCCTTTGCTACTGACACCAGACTAACGGAGACAAAATATGTAGAATTACGACCACTTTCTCACCTGATCTCCTCCTATGTCTCTGTATCCTCTGGAAAGCTGTTTCCTGAGCATAGCAAGGGAAAACTTGAACCTAAAAACCGGAAGTTCCTCCAAACCTCTGTACCAAAGAAAGGGCACCAGGCAAGAGTAACATTATCTAGTTGTGAGTACTACAAATCTAGTATTTGTATTACAGTTGAGCATATTCTAGTAGTAGTATTCTAGAATTTTGTATTTGCTTTGCATTTAGGACAGACATAAATATATTTGGTGCCTAGATTTCAACCTTTTTTATTCCACTTTTTGAGAGCATTTTGACCAAGAAATTCTCTTTAGGAATGCTACAATAAACTCAAGCTCTGTGCCATGCTCCTTGTGGGAATGTTCCCTTCCCTGAACCACCAAACAGTTGCTGACTGGATTTCCTGCCTTTGCCCCTTGCTTCTTACCATAGTGGATTCCATCTGGTGATACACCTTAAAAATGTAATGTGCCGGTGTGCTAGCTGTCTTTATACCACACAGGAGGTGTAAACATGGGAGAAACCAATGACCTTTAATGCATCAGAAAGAGAAGGTGAGAAAGTATTGGAAATATGTATGTTGGGGCAAATAGTGTAGGATGGAGTTACTTTAGGCCTAAAAGATAAATGGATTTTGTCTTCAATAGCAAATTTTTCTTTGAGATATTGTTAAGGAGAAATGTAAGGTCAGAGAAACAGGAGATTTCTGATGATATTTGTTAGACAGAGGCTCTTCCTGGATGGACGAGGGGAGAACAGTGGATAGTATCTACCTCAACTTCAGCAAGGCTTTTTATCCTGTGTCTCACAACATCCTCATAGGCAAACTCAGGAAATGTGGACAGAATGAGTAGAAAATGAGGTGGATTGAGAAGTGGCTGAATGGCAGGTCCCAGAGGGTCAGAAGCTGTGGCACAGTGTCTGTTTGGAGGCCTGTCAGTTGTGGTGTCCCCCAAGGTTCAATGCTGTACTGTAACTTACTCATCCATGACTTGGATGAAGGGACAGATGCCTCCTCAGCAAATTCACTGATGATACAAAACTGGGAGGAATGGCCAATACCCCAGTGTGCTGTGCAGCCCTTCAGAAGGACCTTGACAGGTTGGGGAGATGGGCAGAGGGGAACCATCTGAAATTCAGCAAAGGCAAATGCCAGGTCCTGCACCTGGGGAGGAACAAGCCCAGGCACCAGCAC
Organism: Lycocorax pyrrhopterus obiensis; assembly: GCA_014706295.1. Classification (NCBI taxonomy): domain Eukaryota; kingdom Metazoa; phylum Chordata; class Aves; order Passeriformes; family Paradisaeidae; genus Lycocorax; species Lycocorax pyrrhopterus. The sequence continues at coordinate 21,404,984 of JACSVZ010000014.1, read as the reverse complement.
AGGCTGGGGCTGACCTGCTGGGGGGCAGCTCTGCAGAGAAGGACCTGGGGGTCCTGGTGGACAACAAGCTGTCCATGAGCCAGCAGAATGTGCTGGAAGAGCATTGCCAGCAGGTCATGGAAGGTGATCCTGCCCCTCTACTCAGCCCTGGTGAGGCCTCACCTGGAGTGCTGTGTCCAGTTCTGGGCTCCTCAGGACAAGAGAGACATGGAGCTCCTGGAGTGGGTCCAGCAGAGGCTACAAAGGTGATGAGGGGTCTGGAGCATCTCTCTTATGAGGAAAGGCTGAGGGAGCTGGGCCTGTTCAGCCTCGAGGAGATACAACTGAGAGGGGACCTCATCCATGTCTATCAGTACCTGAAGGGGAAATACCAAGAGGATGGATCCAGGCTCTTCTTGGTGGTGCCGAGCAACAGAACAAGAGGCAACGGGCAGAAGCTGATGCACAGGAAGTTCTACCTGAACACCAGAAAGAATTTTACTGTGCAGGTGACCGTGCACTGGAACAGACTGACCAGAGAGGTTCTGTAGTCTTCCTCACTGGCAGAGACAACTGTCTGGACACAGTTCTGTGCAATGCACTCTGGGATGACCCTGCTGGAGCAGGGAGGTTGGACCACATAACCCACTGTGGTCCCTTTCAACATTGCCCATTCTATGATATGATCAGAAAAATAAGGGAGAAGGAACTTTTTTTGCATTTATTGCATTCTATAAATAGCTTTTGTACTAGGCATGAAAAGAATCAGAACGGTCAAGAGATTCTGAAATAAAAAAGATGCAGGAATTCATCAGGAGATCAGGTTCTGCCATCATCACATTTATATAGCTGAAAATTCACTTTGGCAATATTGCAGCAAATAAAGTGTGTCCCACAAAAAGCTCAGCCAGAAAGATCACCAGTGAGAATTCCAGATACTACAAGATGCTAGAAAAACATGTGTCACCTTTCAGGCTTAAAGCAATAGAAATTGCAATTTCATATCTGGATATCCTCTCAGATCCCTAGGCTTTTTTGATTGGCAACTAGTGGAACAACTGGGAGGTTACCAAGACTATGATTTGGAATTTCCTGAGGAGTTTAGCCACAGTATGTCCTACTTCTTGACAATGATTGCAGATGTTTGATATCCACAATGGGATTTTATTGCAAACCATGGGTGCAGTTAATTCTGCTTTGATTTTTTCCAGTTGTCATGAGTCTTCACTTTGGGGATGTTAGAATATCTGTTATTTTTAAAAACCACTACTAGAGATCCAGTTCTTGTCGTAGCACATAAATATTTTTGGCTTTAAACAATTTTAACCCAAATGCTACATCACAAAGATAAGAACTGACTCATAACAACACAAACAAAGATAATGATGATTTTGGATATGTGGTATTGGTTCCCCGTCTCTTGAGCAAGATACTTCCTGGAAAGGTTGCCTGAGCACCATTCTGCGAGTTCCCTTGAGTCAGCTTTCACCTCTCAACAGACATCTCATTCAGCAGAACCTGAACCTACACAGAGGCCGTAGAAATGTGCACAGCCTGCGGCCTTGTAGCCAAGACAGGAAAAACCCTAAGTGTTCTGGTGCAGAGAAAGAGTCGTGGTCAGATGAGGTGTTGGTATCTGTGGGTCGCAGAACACTGTTGCATGGGTGAGGGCACAGAGACTAGACACTGGCGTCTGTGTTCCCTTGTACAGCATCTGCTCCAAACAGAGCCAAACAAGGCTAGGGAGTGCCCTCTGCCATAGCAGCAAAGCCACTTCCTTCACCTGTTCACTTGCTGAGACTTGTGAAGACAGTGTGCAGTCTTTAATAGGATCTGCTAATTTAAAATACTGTTATGGTGCCCACGAGTGACCAGCTTCACCCACCGAGATTTAATTATGTGGCACGCAGGAGGATTTTCACCACTTTTTTTTCTTTCATCTATGAAATTCTGAAGGTGTCTCATTATAGTCTCTGAATCCTTCTCAGAGTCTTCCCTGCATGAAGGTCATAATGCTGTTGATGACTTATGTTCAGATGTGTTTAGAACTAGGTGAAGATTCACTCTGTTCCTATTAGAACCTCTACTTCTTGAAAGACACCAGGGATTTTAATCCTACAGAATTTTCTACATATTTCAGTGACAGTGCTCTTTCAAACAGGGGTGAGACTAAGATCTTCCGGCATGAAAAAGTGATTGTCTTATCCACCCACAAATTAGTGAGTCCAGCCATATCTCTAAAATTCTAGTCCCTGGGACTCTGATACTTAATTATTGACAGAAATTCAGACACCATTAAGAAAAGATAATGGGTAGCTTCCAAGAAGAGGGCTGATAGTGTTCTCAGAGCTCTCAGCATGGCAAGGTGAACTCCAGAGCTTCATTTCTGTTAGTACTTACTATTCAATGATGGTGCTGTTGCTAAGAACAGGCAGCTGAATTATCATCTCAAAATTCCTATGTAAAAACTCAGACCATTGAGCTCTTGCCTACTCTGAGTTTTTACTTAGGAATTTCGAGATGATAATTGAAGCGGGCAGGTTTTAGAGAATGTATTTCTTCAGAAAAGTCCTCTTCATCTCTCACATTGCATTCTCAGTGCTTCACCTAGGCATGTTCCCTAGAGGCTGCTCTTAACCAGTGCTGCCTGTACTTTTGATGATCCAGTTTTTTGTAAGAATTTGTTTAAGTCTGGGTAGGTCATGCTCTGCTGTCTGATAGTTAAAAGTTACCTTGACTAAATCTTTGTAGATTTGGTGTATTTCAGCCCCGCAGGGTTTAAAGAGATATACCAATGGCAGGATATGACTTGCCCCTAAGACTGTGTAGTGCACCAGCCTGATGCTTTCAACATGTAGATACTAAGCTGGCCTTGTAATGCTGTCTGATATAGAGGAATCGTTCTGGTAAACAAGGTGGAGTTTCTGAATTGTTGATTTTTTTCTTTAAATATTGGCATGCATTGCTCCCTCTGACAGCTCATTTGCTTGTAGATTAGAAGAAAACACTATTAGAGAAGCATAGCTCCTGTCTGTTTAGGCTGCAAGCTGCTTGTGACCTGTTGAGTCAATGAAGATGTTGACTGTTTGTTAGTGTTATTTGCCTAAGCTTTGGTGTCTGATAACCAGCTGAGCAATCCACTGCAGGTTTCCACTCATGTCTGCATAACTTGTATTGCACCCACCAACACCAAAACTGCCGATGTCTGCAGCAGTGTCAGTGGGCTTGGAAGCTGTATCAAGTACATGATCAGGTGTTTCTTGGTCTTCCTTCAAGGAGCTGTCTGAGATCAAGTTAGACATGCTATTCCTCTGTAAGTGTATTGCATGGGGGAATGCACCTGTCCTTACACACTTTCAGCTATGATATTTCAGGTTTGACCCATTTTGGACGTGCCCTTTCCTTCATGTATCAGTCACAGGTGCTAAGAATAGTAGCTGACTTTTCTGGATGACGTGCATTCTTTCACGTAATTCTAATTACAGCTTGCATGTTAAGCTGTACTAGAATTATCATGGATGTGATTGTTTCCCTTACCTAAACGTCATATGTACAGCAGTCCAGTCCCTTCTTGGTGTTAGAGAATCACACTCCTTTGCAGAGTTTCTGAAGCCCCTGTGACACTTTGATACTGTACACAAGTAAGTTTCATGCCAAAGGGGTGGCACAATACCCTTGTTCTGTTTCACTGGTCCTTGTTAAATTTGTACAGACTTCATACAGACCTAGTATGTGTCTTGGCTTTGCAGCTTGTCAATGGTTTTGAATCATCTTAGGTAAAATATGTGCCCCTCCAGATACTGAGGAAAGTGACTTTGAGCCATTCCAGTCATGGGCTGATACTCATCTTTGGGAAAGTTTCTGTTATAATCCAGTGGACAGAAGCTTCACTCATTACGTAAAAAGGTCTTGCAGATACCAAGCTATAGACGCCGCCTCTCCTGAGGAGTTCTGCAATTCAGTAATGATCTCAGAAATAACACATTGATCACCTTTGCTTGGGACCTATTTCCTCTGCTTTGACCTATTCTGTCTTCCAGTGGTTACAGGAGGTTACTCCTGTTTTTCTGGTGATCTGATGGACCTCATCTTTTGTGGGCTCTTCATCACAGCTGCGTCTCTTTGTCGCTCTTCAGGCGGTCATGACACACAGACAGTGCCTCTTTCAAGGTCCAAAATGCCGTTTATTAAACAAAGCAGCCTCTTTTATCCACCTTTTGTATGTTATCATTCATGTAACATATTCATTGGCTGCTAAACTACTACAATAGACTCCTTGGCTATTATTAACTTCAATATACTACCATTGGCTACCTGTAGTATTAGCATTCGAGCATTCAGAAAAAGAACAGGTGTGGATATGTTGCTGTTTTTCTCCTTCTATTGTTTAACTTTCTTGCTTGTGTTGATACTACATTCTCGTGGGTAAAAACTAATTGTTTTTCTTCTCACGGATTTTTCTCACAGTCCTCCTCTAGCTGAAGTAACAGGCCTGAGCCATAATTTTACAAAGGCAACAAGGCCTTAATTTTAAAAGGTTTTACTTAAATGCTGCATCTCTTCTGCTCCCACATTCAGAGTACTTGCTCTCCGTTTATTTCAGGGCTGGGAGAGTCAGATCCCAGGGGGAGCTCCCCAGCACCCTTACTGCTATTTGCTTACTTCAGACTACCTGCCTCATAAGTAAAGACATTTCTGTTTATTTTTCTGAGGTGTGGGCACTGTTCCCATTTCTTTATAAGTGTTTCCTCTGTGTTTTTGTACCTTCCAGCTCATAATAAGGCATATAAAGCAGAAATCTTGGTTTCTGGCATTTTATTTATTCTCACTTCATTCAGAAGCCATTTCTGTTAACCACTGGAACAGAGCTCTGTGGTGTTGAATCTTTTCTTTGCTATTGCAGTAACCTATCCCATCCTGTTCTCTCTCCCACCCCTCCATGGTGGGGTGTTGACTTTTCCCCCTGGCTATTTGTGTTGGCAGCTTTGGCAATAGCATTTCAGCCCCAGCATTCTTTCCAGGTCAGGAACAGCAGGGAGTTTTCCTTCTGACTGCTTCTGATAATTTCCTACAAGGTGAAAAAAGAAGGAGTGTGTGCTCTGAGCTCCCAAATGGGCATTGATTTACATGTTTGGAGTTACAGGTCTAGACAGCCATTTGACTAATGACATTTTAAAAGTGCAAATATGCTTATTTTTAAACCCACCTTCTGTTATCCTTCTCCAGAAATAGACAATCAAAATGTCTTGCAGGTGAAGCCAGCTCCCATGGCCTCTGGGTATTATTGGTTGTCAGTTATTTCTTTTTGAGGTCTAATGTTGACAAAAGCAAGTACCTCTCAATAAAGCTTCATGAGTGGGCTCCTTTAGGTGAAGTTCCCAGTTGTAAATTTAAGTGTTATTTACTGTCTGTGTAGGAAATAAGTGTAGGAAGACTAAGCAAAAGGCCTTGTGAAAGGAGAGTGCGATTTTATTTTGCAAATCTCTTTGTAAGTTGTTTCTACCCACTGACATTCTCACAAGCACATATTCCAAAGGAGAAAGATGTATAGTCAAGTTTCCCGACTGTTTTCTTTCCCAGTTTGGGCATTTGTGCTGCTATGGTCTGTTGTCCTTTTGGGAGAGCTGGAAGAAGCACAGCACACGCACCAGGCTGTATTTCTGTTACTACCCTCCTTGCACCACAGCGTGGCTTCATCAGAGCACAGGCTGTCTGACCTTGTTGTAAACATTATATTCCTCTGTCTCCATCAGTTTCATTGCTTACACTCAAGTCCTGTGAGCACAGGCCATTCTTCTAACCCTTGCTCTTTTTTCCTTTTCCCCTTGCTTTCACATGCATATATTCACTTTATGTTAGAATTGTCATATTTCTGTTACAAATCTTTGCACCTGCCAGCAGGTATTAGGATAGCTTGGGGGTGGAGATTTTCAAAGGATACCATATGTCACGTTTTCTCACTAAGTGTAGTCCCATGTCACACACTAATGCCAATACAACCCCACTCTGTGCATCTCACCCCTACTTGTTTTCACAAAATACTGAGTAGCACTTTATATTCTTTAAGAAGCCATGCATTCCTGATACTTGTGGAGGTATTAGGCCTGGAGGAGGATGATCTCTGCAAAGAAAAACAACCTAAAATTAATTTAGAGGAGTGTACTAGTAGGAAGCCACGCTTCAGGTCGATTCATTTGCTGTGTACACACAAAACTGGCCTCTCTGCTGAGGCTTCAGCCAGAGTATGAAGCCTTTGATTGCCTCTGAAGTGAGACCTGCCTGGGATGAGAGCATCAAAACACACTCTGCATACATGGCCCAGCCCCCTTGGAGGAAGGTACACTGTGCCATCTGCTGTCTCCAGCACTGCGGAGGCATGCCGGTCATTTTCAGCAAACAGAAATGTTGGCATGGAACAGGGAGCAGTAATACTTTCAGTCTGTTAGCAGTGCTTTCTTCATTCTTTAAGAAAATCCATCCTTTTGGTTTCTTGCCTTTGTCTTTTGGGAGTCATAACTGGGCCTGTCTTTATTTAAAAACTCCTGTTTCTGCTGAAGAAGCATATTTCTTAAACACTGAGCTCAAAGGATCTCATTGATAAGCTGCTGAGCTTCCAGAGAGTGTCATGAGGAAGTCCTTGTGAGACATATGTTCCAAAGACCTTACATGAAAGATACCCATTTTCTTTCACAATGAGAAAAGGTTACAGAAAATTGCTCTAACAGTGAGTAGAGTGTAAATAAACAAATTACAGGCAAAAAAATTCTAGCAATATAGTTATTCTGTAGTTTTGTATGAAAACATATTATCTTTATTAGCTGTAAAAGCAAACTTAGAATCATCTGCAGGATTTTTTAGTAATTCATTTAATTTCCTGTTTTCTGAGTTATTTGACTTCTAGAGCATGTTTGTTAAGACAGGGGCTGAAAGCATCAACCGCTTTTCTTTGAAGATGATTCAGGAAACTCAAGTTTCAAAAGATTAGCCAGTTCATAAGAGGAATATATTTTACCAAGTCCATGTATATTCCAAATAGTGAACTGATTCTCAGCTGGGCTGTGGTGACCAGCAGCCTTCATCTGTTTTTAAAAAAGGAGAAATAATATCTTTCCCAAATGTCGACAGCCTGGAAAAAAAGGTATATGTGAGATAGTTGTGTAACAGTGACAGAAAATAAGCACCTGCCACCTTTAATGCATAAAAATAGTTGAGGTCCTTTCTCCTCACTGCCTCCTAGTCCCACCTCTACCCCAATGTAAAGATCAGGTCTTCAGTGATAATCACTTCCCCATCAAAGCACTGCAAATGTTTTCCTTCCCACACCTGAAATCCAGAGCCAGAAACCTCCTCTTCAGGGAAACCTGAGTTTGTTGTTGGGGGGTAGTTAAGCCATCACTCCAGGACTGCCCAAATAACCATGGGTTAGGGCTTTGTCCCTCAGTGTACAGATCTTTGGCAGCTCTGCCCTGTCCCTCTGGGATCCCTGGGCCTGTACAGACTGTGGTCTCACTCCCATTAATGAGCTCCAGCTAATATGCCTTACTTTGGCCTCCGGAAATCCTCAAAAAATACACAATGAAAAGGCAGCAGCATGAACTGGTGACATGTGAAAATGAATCCTGATGAGAGATGTGGAAACACTCATATGGATTCCTCTTAAAGGCTAGATGTAGAAGAGATGAATGGTAGTGCCTGTAATGCACATGCCTTTATTCTTGTGTCACCTGCTCCCGGGGCCCCATGACACCACCCTGTAACCCCCCCAAGCATCACGGTTAGGACCAAGGGCATGAGTGCCATCTTACAGAGGTGATTCAGCTCCCCTCCAGACACAGAACAAGTTCAACAGCCAAAGCCTCTAAGCAAAGTAAATCTTTCAGAGGCTAAATTCAGAAATTATCGCAGAAATTACCACCACTGGATATCAAGGGAATGCCCTGGTTGCCCTATTCAACAAATGCCAAACTCCTGCACAGGCTTCTTCTTTGCTCCTGAGGAAGAAAAGCAGCCAAGTAAGGGAAGAGAAAGGCTCCTCAGAGAAAAGCTTTTATCTAACTTCAAAGGCAAGATCTTCAGAGAGAGATGGATTAATGAGCTTATTAGCAAACAGGTTCCATGCTTCTACAGATGACAGCCATATCTGATTTCTGGCACTAAAACCTTTTGATTCTTCCCATATTTGCAGTCCAGATCCCTTGAGCTATCTACTTCCAGGACCAAGCCTCTATTGTATGGCTGAAAGGTAGGCCTGGTGCATGCAGATGAAGTGTAGTTCCATGACAGCTGGGCCAGGAGGGAAGCAAGTGTCTCAGGGCTCAAAATCCAGAAGAGATGCTGTGACCATCCAGTCTGAGCTTTTCTAAAACTTAGGCCAGTGATGCATCCTGAATTCATTTCAGCTTACGTTGGAGCAGACCAGCTGGAAAAGTAGCCCTCTCCATTTTAAAGTTTCCATGGAGGTGGAACTCCTGCAGTTCTTTACTAGAAGGCATTTTCTGATCTGTTAATCATTCCTGGTTCTGCTCTGCCTCTAATTCACCAGCACCCTTTTGAACTGCAAGCATCAGGAGCTGTCTGAGCACTTTGGAATTTGCACTGAGGTCAAAGACAGACATGTGGCAACTTCTCTGCAACTGGATGCAGGCCCATTTTCACAACATCCTTTAGCTGCTGTGGCCCCTTGTTCCATGGGGAGCTCACAAATAGCTAACTATCTTCCATGAACCCTCATCTCCTTCAAACTGCTGGGATGAGTTCCCCTGTTCTGCAAACATTCATGATGCTTTGTCATCTTCAATGGATGATTTGCCATTTAGCTGTATTCAAATGTACTGTTTGCTTACCCCACACAGTCAGCCTGTCTAGGTTCCACATGGTTATATCTTTATTTTGCACTCCTTCGCATTCAGGGGTATTTTTTACCATCTGTGCTGCTAACAGGCAGTGTGATAGAAAATAAAGAGAATATTAGTTATTCAGTCCAGGAACAGCAGGGAGGGTGACTACTCTTCAGCACCTTCCTTCCCTTTTCTCTCTCTTGTGGCTGCTGCCGTTTTGGATGAGCATAAGGACTGTTAAAAAAGAGGACAGTGCATAGTAATGCAGATGGAGAAGCGCTGCTTTGGTTTGCAGTGAAGGTGGACACAAGCGTGTGGGACCTGCTCCAGAGCCTCCCCTCAGCGCTCGCCCCCGCGCAGTCCATGGGAGGCAGGGCATGGACACAGAGGTGACCACCTTGCACAGCTGACGCATTCGAGCTTGCTGGCAGGCACGCAGGAACAAGCTCTAAGCTGGCTATCCGGTTATCCCAGCAGCCAGCCATGGGGGCTTACCATGGCCAGCTGACCCGGCCCCTTCAGTGAGGCCTTGAGTGTCGTGACTGCTGTCCACTGGCATCCGAGCCCACCTCTGCAACTGGCATGGCCTCTGCTCTGTGCTGTGTACTCAAAGGCCATTCTGGATTCAGTAATGCTTAATTTTTAAGGTACTTTTTAAGAACACCTTCTGGAATTAGAGTTTGTAAAGTCTACCTCAGTGTCTTTTCTCATTTGACTTTTGACTACCAAGGGGAATTAATTAGTATCAGCATGAATGTAAGAACTGCAGGAAGCAGAACAAGCTATATGAACTTTCTTGAGTCTATTCAGCTCCCAGAGAGTTCTCATCAAACTTCATCCAAATGTCATCCTCGGTTTGTTTCTTTCAGAAACCTACTGTTCCTGTGTGTTTAAAATGATCCTGTGGATGTACTGTTCATCTGAGCTAATTAAAGCCTGTAGACTAACAGGCACATTTTGCTCCTTTTTCTATGTACAAATGCTGGAGATGCTATATGTGCAAAGATGTATGGTAGATTTTGGGGTTAAACTGTGACAGCTTTATGTGCAATAAAAGGAATGTATCTGAGCTGATACTGTTTATTACAGAACTGATGTTGTGTTCTTTTTTACTTTGATGTTTCAATAATAACCTAATAATTTTAATTTCAGGAAGGAAGAAAATATAACATTCTCATCTTTTAAAATAGTTTTATATGAAAGTTAATATTAAATAGGTTAGTGTTATAATTTGGTTTATTAACTCTTTCAAATATTTTTTGGCCAGTTCCTGATAAAACTTTTTAAATTAAAATCTTTTGGCATAATATTTCAAGAATGCTGTAAGGAATTTATTCTGTATCTGCCTTTTGAACCTATATTGATTTGCTAACTAAATCTATGGCTTTGAAAATTCCCTTTTTAGTCTGTGTAATAAGCTATTAAGCAAAAAATAATGGAGAAATCGAATGTGGAACATGTCACTGTATGACCTATTCTCATTTTTTATTGTTTTTACTACCTTCATAACATAATAAAAACTGCAAGAATTTGGAAGGAAATACATGCAAGGCTATTTTACCAGGCAAACCTAGAATGATGCACAGCCACATTTCTGTTGAGATTTATGAACAGTGTTCTTTAATTTTTCTTGTGTTTTGGTATTGGTTCATCTGTGATCTTTTATTGTTGTCTACAATTTGCCCTGTTAGCTGCAACCCCTTTTGAAAACACAACTGCTGTTCTCTGCTTGAATCAGCAAAGGCTGTTCCCATAGCATGTATTAAGACCCTGTTGGAATGAAATGTATGCGTGGCAAACTAGATTTATAGACAGATGGATAAGACAGCCAAATAGATGAATTAGATAGAGATCCAGTCCCAGCTGACATTTGTTGAATCAATATTAAAATAGCTGTGTTAAACCACAAGGCTTTTACACGGGGTATGTTGACAGCAGTTAATGAGTGGAGAACAAGAAGAAGCTTCTTCCAAAACAAGATAATGGGACAGCATTTTCATTGATGATCTTAGTAAGCCAAGGGCATTGCTATCTCCACATGGATGATATTTGCTATTTAAGAACATATAGTACTGGTACAGATTTCTCAGGTTATCTTGTAATCCAGAGTGACGAGGTTTTAAGTACTGGAAGAAGGGGAGCCTAATGCAAAGAAAATTCCATTGCTCCTAACGCTAAGAGTAACTCCTGTAATTAGCACAGGCCTTCCCCCTCCCCTGGCTGGCAGGCAAGGGAGGGGGGTGTTGAAAGACATATCCTGAGACAGGTTGAGCTGCTTAGCACCAGCTCTTGGAGGGGTACTCTTTGCCATGTAATGACTCTGATACTACTACCAGCCCTTACATATTTTGGGCTGTGTGTCACTTAATCAGAAACTGATGCCCTACTGCAGTGTTATTTGTTGCAATAATGCCTCGACTATCTGCGAGGCTGGGGTCCTTTCACAGTATTACAAAAAGCTGTAGCAAGTTCTAATCCCGGGGACTGATGGCTCACTCCTGTTGCACTCACGGGGAACTTTATTTCTTGTGCAAGTGGGGACTGCAGCATACCTTCCCATGTCAACCCATGCATGTTCTTTGTAGAACAAAACCCAGTCAGGAAAGTGTTGCCTGAGGCTTGATCTCAGTAAGGCAGGCAAAACCTGCCATGAGAAAAAATGGGATCAGTGGTCATGCTAAGGTAAAACAACCAGCTAAAGGGCAGAAAAAGAAGCAGTGGATATCTGACCATGAGTTTAAACCACTACCAGTACTTCTGCATTGACCATGAGCCTGTGAGGAGGTGTTCCATTAGCAAAGATTCAAACCTTGCATGTCACATTTTTCTCGGGTTAAAACAGACAAACAAACAAACAAACAAAACAAAACAAAACTCAAACTACTGAGAAGACATGGGTCTTAAGAACCAGTTTTCTGGATAGGGGGATGCGCAAACAAAATTTTTTATCCATCATTTTTATCGCACAAATCCAACACTGGTCAAATGATTCCCTCCTTTCCTCTTCCTCGTTAATGCAAGCCAGATTTTAAAAAAGCAGAGGCACACTGCTATTTAGGTACTTTGAAAACACCTGGTGGTGACCAGAAGCCTCTGGATCAGTTAACCCAGCTCACAGCTGGATTAATTCTAAGAAAAATTAGTATCTTCCATAGCTATTGTTGAACCCCTGAGGAGTTGAGTAGAAGTGAGGAATATTATTATTAAATTGCGTCCTGTGTTATCAGCTGGCTGTGCCTTCCAAAAGAGACAGGTCCTGAGTCCCCAGTTCTGGCTGAGTGATGAGGCTGAAAGTTTTATGGTCTGGGCTCAAACCTTCAGCAGGTGCCATGTTAGAGGTACCTCGTGGTCTGGAAATCAGTCCTGCCATGTATTGTAGCATCAGTGTAGTCTTGATATATCCACCCTTATGCAGAGCCAGGAAATAGATCTGGATCTGGAAAAGCAAAAGGCAGATCAGCTCACCATATGTACAACTATCACACAGGAGAAGAGGATCTCTTAGGCCGGACTGCTTTGAATAGCCAAGCCTGGGTGGATGAGTATGAAGACCAAGCTGTGAGCACTAACTATCAACAGCTGACAGGTTTGAGACTCCTCTGCATTACACATCTTGGAGGTGGTTGGGTTGGGAGAGGCTTGGATCTCCACATTCAGCAATTCTCAATATTAACTGCTACTTCAATGGTGTGTTGATGCTGCTACAACAGGGGCTCATCACCACCTTCTCATGCTTTGTGAAGTACTGGAATCCTACCAGACTGCTCAGATCTGGTTTCATTCCACCAGGGTAGAATTGATATAGGGAGGATCTTGAAAAGCTTCACTGAGTTTATGATGTCAGACTTAGCCCTTGTATCACCTCCAAGAAGTTCAGAGCTACTGCAGATTATGTAAACTCTGCACCTGACAGCAGATGAAATAGAAGGGTGTTTTGACAAGATGGGAGAAAATGCTGAACTGCTGTTGACTTTGTCCAAGTGGCTTTCTTGGGACTTCATCTAGTCAAGTAGCAATGCCAAGTGGAAATTGCAGAAGACAGGGCATGAACTTCCATTTTTGAGGCATCTTGAGTATGCAACAACTCTCTCATGCTATTTTTTTGGTCTGTTTCATTCTGAGGAAACTCTTGAGACACAGTGCTGTCAAATGAAGCAGAGCACACAGAGCCAGTAAGAAATCCTAGTACAACAGGGTAGCACACTGCCCAGTGTAGGCAACACTTTACAGGTGTGTGTCTTCTTATTATCACAATTTCTGAACTGTGGGGTCATGGAGCAGCCAGCTACCTCAAGAGGTGATAATGCTTAAATGCTGAGGTAGATAGGAAACCTTCTCATACAGCCATGGTGGTTGGGGAGGCTCTAAATCTAAAATCTCATGTTTGTCACCATCTCTTCTAATTTATCTTTCAATGGAGGGTTTTAACAACGTGAGAAGTAATTATAAGTAAATATGAGGTTTTCTCCATCTGCTCATATTTTAAATCCACAGTCGGTCAAGCGTAGCACAGTGAATTTGCAATAGGTTTTACTCTCTGCTATGTACAGTACAACACATTTAGACCCCTACCAGGTTTACAGGTAGAGGCAGTGAAATTGCCATCGCACTGATCCCCAGATCCCACCATGCCCCTGCAGGGCACTAACAGCAGGACAAACTCCAAAGCTTCCGGAGTGTTTTCTGGCAATGAAGACAGAGCACCTCTGCTGTAGGAACAGATGGGAATCTCTGGGTTGAGGAAGATGTGCAGGAAAAGGGCTGCTGTGGGGTATAGCTATCATAGCCAGGCAGGGCAGGACACCAGCAGGAGATCTGCCACCCCATGTTTCTTTGCTGCTGAAGGACTCACTATCATCACCATTTATAAATTCTCTGCAGTTGTGCCCAAAGCAATCTTGACCTGGAAAAAAAGAATATTTTTCTTTCCTTAGTTGAACGTCCCATCACGTTAACCAGACTGGAAAGACAGGCTTATCCTGATGAATACTGGCCTGCAGTTCTGTCAGAGAAATGATAAGGGTTTATAATGCAAAGGCATATACTTAAGATCACCTCATGAAAACACTTAGATTGCGTTTTCAGCTAGTGTTAACCTTTCAAAATTTCAAAAACTGCTGATGTTTTAGAAGTTTGGTGTTTTTGTGGCAGGGACACAGCTGAAGGCTTTTTATTCAGAAGGAAGCAAAGTTTGTCAGAACATACTGCATGCTTATACAACAATCAGGCCTGCTCAGATGACACATCTGTTTTTTCAGACACTGGCAGAAATGCCATCATAACAGCAATATTTTGTTTCCAGAGTCACTAGAAAATGAAAAAAAAAAAACCAAACCAAACCAAAAACCCAAGTAAGCTAGTCACTGTCTCCACCTGGAGGCAAAAGGCTGTCTGACAGAACCTGTTCATCCCATGGAGAAGAGACCATGTACACAACAGGGAATTCAAAATATTTGCCAAAAGCCCCTGAAAAGCCAGGTATTGTCAGCTTCAGATGTAGTGTCAGGGCTTATTTTTTCTTGTCTGAAACATGAATGTGAGAAAAGCAGTACTACAATTTAAATAACAAGTGTTAACTTCTAATTGCTCTGAAATGTCTCTGGTTTCCAAAGGACTGTAGTAGGAATACAGATACTGTATTCAACAACTCAAGAGGTTGTTTTTCTCGTTGATGGCAAAATCTTCCTCTCTTTCCTCAACAGTTTCTTTTTCCTCTCTTTTTTGAGTCTGTAGGATCATGCCAGTGATCTTTATCACTTCACATCAGAGCACAGTTAGCCTGAAGTGAGTTTCGGGAGCATGTGCCAAGTGACTGCTTACTGATGCTGTGGACCAAAAGTCCCCACCAAAAAAAGCATCACTAAGCTCATGGATTAATGTTAAATGCTTATTTGACATCAGGTCATATTTCTCTGTGTGGAAAAGGGTGACTGTGGTCCTGTTTGAGCTCCCAGAAGAGGTCTGATTTGGGAAGATGGAGATCCCTGCTCAGTCAGTCAGAACAGCAATTGCTGAAGAGAATCAGGTGAAATAAAATGTGCCTGAACTCCCAACCTGACAACCATGAAATACATCCTTCTGCAAGTCAAAGTGTGACCCAAGCCTCTCTGATACCACTGGGCTGTCCAGATGGTGAGGCAGAGCCCTGCTCTGAGCCATGAACATTCTGGGCACAGCCAGTAAATTCAGTAGAGAGTCAGATCAGTACTTGGGTGAACTGGAGCTTTTCTGGAAACAGTTCAGAAAAAGATTAATCTGATTCTCAGTCAGGAAGACATGCTGTGCCTAAGGAGAAGATGTCACATGCTGCAGTGCTTTCTATGTACTCTCAGAGGCCCCGGAGGCGTCACCAGCAGCCACATGGAAGAGGGTATTCTCAAATGGAGTATCAAACTTGCCTTGGTTTGTTTTTTATTTCTGTGCTATCTAGGAGGTGGTTTGTCTTTTCCATTTGCTTGGGTTGAACATTACAGGGAGGAAACTGGGAAGACGATGGAGCACAATGAGACAAGAGTTGCAGACAATTTTTTATCTCTCAGGAGGAATTCTACTGTGCAAAAATGTGTGAAACTAGTGAATTTTAGCCAGCAGTTTCAGAAAGAAAAAAGCAGAATGACAGAACTTGTCATGAAATGCAAGGAGTCAGGGAGGGTTAGTCACACCTCTGAAGGAACAGTTGTGCAAACAAGAGGCTTGGTGTCACGGAGGTGCACTGATGTGCTTTGGCTGGGTAGCCTGGATCTGCAGCAGGGAGGACTCCAGTGTGTCACAGCCTGGGACATAGCTCTGTGCATAGCCTTGACCAAGCAGTGAGCCTTGTTCATCCTCTACCTGCCAGTCACTTAACCATACCTCAGATTCCCGCTCTATGTGTGTGCATCTTGTGGCTTTCAGCCCCACTGAGGTTTTGAAATGGGGCTTCCAGGGCTGGGAACACTGGCTGTGCAAGCTGCCATGGGTGTCATTTAGGTGTCTCCACTGTCAACAGGAGATAAAAATCAGAACAGAGGTGAGATGAAGCTGAGATAGTATCTTTAAAAAACCCTGCATCAGGAAGGAACTTACCAGCATACTCAGCACTATCTCAGAGGGTTAGCAGTCTGGACACGGACATGCTGACCCAGAAGTTTCACCGTGTGGGTATTCCACTGTTGTCATGAAGAGAGTATCTGAGCCTATCTCTGCTCAGCATTTCAGTGTGGGGAAAGCCCAGGTTCATTTTGGTCTTTTTGGTTCCCAGGGTGATGTGGTGACTGTTAGGTAAAAGGATGCCCAATGTGATGAGTATTTGGATGAGAGTTACACTTTGAAATGGTTCTGTGATGGGTTCGCTTCCACCTGCCAGAATTGTTCCAGGAAAAGGAAAAACTCGGTGTTTAGTAAGTGTCAGAGCACAGCTGCCTAAGGAGCTCTGTGCTGCCTTTTTGACATCATGTTACATGTGTGTCCAGCCATTGCTGCCACACACAGACACGCTCCAACAGTGCCGCCCCAAGGCTGTGCCTACACCTACACAGACCAGGAGCTGCCGGAGCTTCGGACTGTTGCAGCTGGACTGTATCTGTGCAAGGTAGTAAAACTTACGTCAGTGGCACACGCCCCATCGCTTGTCATGTCTTGCAAATGAAGCAGGATGGTATTTGGATGACAGTCCTCCAAGGATGACGTACGTCTGCAACCTATGATGGCACTGGCTGACTAAGCAAAGTCCGCTTTAAAAGAACATAATTGGAGTGTGCTACAAGCAGTGCTGTTTTTGACATGAGGCATGAAAGAGAAGTCCTCACTGCTTACTGCTATTCCCATTTCAGGAGTGCCTTTGTGTAGGAGTGAGTGTCTAGTAAGGCTTTTGCATCAGGATGCTAGCTTGGATTTGCTGGATGAATTCCAGTTCAAGCAGTTACCATCTATCTCTGCAAATTTTCCATGCTGTTTCAGTTGGCTACAGAATGATTTTTCATTTCATGTTTGGATCTGGCTTTAATAGTTACTTCATACACTTGAACAATTCCTTTATTTCATACCCAGTGGTGGGTGAAAGGGTGTTAAGTAGCATATACTTGGATCCACTTCAGTGGAAGCTATTACCATCACTGCTAGGGTTGTAATGATGAATAAATCCATGCCAAAGGGAGAAAACCAGCAAAACTGGAGAATATTTCATTGTAAAACCTCGTGTAGGGCTTAGAGTACCCTACTCAATATACCAGCAGCTCATGACAGAACTCTACAGTAACTCCAACATGTTACTTAGAGTGTTTAGTTCTTAAAAAGGTTATTTGTGCTTATGCTAACCCTAGGAAATTGTATCTCTCTTCACTGGAAACAAGTTCAGTCTCTGCAACAGTGGCCAAACTCCATTCTGACACCCCAAGAGGACTGACTCCTTCTCGGCTACTCAAGTTCCCTCACTTCACAAACAAACTTTTTTCTTCTCTTATATTCCAGTTGTTGAAATTATTTTGTCACCCTCTGCTCAAAACTGCATTTATCCTTTTCCTCCCACTTTTCACAACTGTCATGATTATCAGCTCAGCAATGTGCAATGTAGATTCTTGAGATCTGATGTCATCTTGCTTGGCATATGTTACACACTCAAATAAGCTGTTTTGGTGAATAATGTACCATATGTATACCTCCCAGGTTCTCCCAGCATTGTGAAGACTTATCAGTGCTCTAATTGTGTACCACTTAAACCAGGATTTTGTTATGTAGAGCTTCCAAGTCTGGTGTTACCAACGGAAATAAAATCCTCATCTCACCCTCTCTTCTCTGCTCTGCATATCAAACCCCAAAAAGGTTCTGGGAAAAGCCTACTCTTTTGAAGACCTGATCTTTTGAGGACCTCCTCCCTTCTGGACAATACTGTGGGGATGCTGTGTGCCAGAGTCTGAGATGCTGTAGACCATGACCTCAAACCTGGGAGAAAGACAGTGATCCAGAATGTGCAGAATAGGCAGAGTGGTACCACAGTGCTATTGCTCTAGCTGCGGGCCATGCCCAGGCCTTGGGTACTCTTGAATGACCCAGCAGGGAATGGTCCCCACCTGGAGACAACACAGCAGGCAGACACTCCACCCAAGGGCCTCTTCCTCCTTTTTGCCAGAACTTGGGCATCCTGTTACAGAGCCTCCCTTCAGCCAGCCCTGAGCATGACTTCCATGCCCCTGTCACAGCCTGCTCCCATCACCACCACACTAATTTGATTTTAAAATCCCCAGCAGCCATGGTGTCTTAGGGTGACTTTATGATGTGTATCCCCTATTGCTGCTCTATGCCCAGAAATTAACTTTGTGCCTTTTCTGTGCCTTTAAACTGAGCCTGAGAGGGGAGAGAGGAAAAAAAACAAGCGAACTTTTCTGAACAGTTGTTCAAGGACACAGATACACACTCCTCTGCTTCTGCTCTGGCAGCAAGGCGGGGAGGAAGCACCCTTCTTGGTTTTCAGCCAGCTTTCGGCTCCTTTTCTCCAGAGGGAGACGGAAAGTTCAACTTTGTTTTCCTGGGACTTCGGTTTTTCCCTTCTTCTATTCTGGACTGTTTCAACGTCAGAACACACTGGGAGAATTTTCCACCAAGGCCCTGGAGGTGAGCCCACACCGGCCGAGCTCCGAGGAGAAGGAGAGAGACCACACCTACAGAAGGACTCTGAAATCTTCCCAGGTTTCTCTCCACAGCGAGAGGTTTTATTATTTAGCATTATTATCCTTTTCCTGTGTGTTTGTTAAATAAATAGGGTTTTTATCTCTTTCACTTTCCTCCGAGGAAAATTTTTTTTTCCTGAACCTGGTGGGAGAGGGGTGGTTGTAACCTGCCTTCTATCAAAAGATATTTTCCTCCAAATTTGTCCAAACCGGCACACATGGGCACACACAGGCCATGAGGGAGCAGTCATGGCACTGCTCATGCCGAGCCAGACGTACACTGGAGCACTGGACTCCTTTTCTGCCTTCTGAAAGAGCTATATAACAAGCAGACCCAGGATGCTTCTAGGGGCAAGGGGCTGCAAGTGGTGCCACAACACACCAAGTTCCTGCTCAGATGGAGTCTTTAGTTTTAACTGATGAGGTCTCAAAAATACTCCATTTTCTGAGAAACTTCTGTAATGTCCTTTCTTGGAGGAACACAATAATTAGTCCACATGAAGTAGTGCTGCCCAACTGGTGCTCATGAACAGAAGCGTCGGCTCCAATGAACCACGTTATTTTCTCAGCTTTATTACTTCCTGCATGCATGCTACTGGCATCATGCGTTTAAGTGATTCCAATTTAAAGACTTTGAAGCCATTAGAGGAAACTGGAGTCTGACCACCAGTGTGGTATCTGATTCACAGTTAGCAGCACATTCCATTTTTCCTGGATCCCATTTGTGCCCTGGGAAAACACCAGGAACAGATGGTTTACTATCCAAATTTTATAAGCGGTTCAAAGAGGACTAGGCACCCTGCATGCTGCAAACGTTTATAGCATAATCAGCTCCCGCTAGCCACTGCCAACTGCGTCAATTCAGTAGCAGTAAGTATGGGGAGAAAAGCCTAAGGCAATACAGTTTTATGAACATACTACATTGTCCTGCACAGTATTTAAGGTTACAGCTAAAGAGCTGACACAGATGAGAGTTCCATGTCTAGAGCAGAGACTTTAACATTCATGTTAGGTTATTTAACAGTACCAGTGGCTAGCAAAATAAATCTTTCGTTTCATTTTACCTTGCAGGTGTGAAAGGCTCTTATAGCAGTTTTTGGTGAGGAGTACTCTATCTGGAGTGCATTTTTTTGTTAATGCTGATCCCTTAACAAGGGGCAAAAGTAATGGGAAGGTTTTACTTGCTTAATAGTCTTTGGGCAACCGAAAAGGTATATTTGGTGATCTTGCTTTTGTCCAATAAGAATTAAGCATTATATAGCTGCTCTTTCTTTCTTGGAGCAAGACAGTGTGAGAGAGATTCTGGTCAAGATTTGCAAAGCTCAACTTGATACAGAAAATTAATACCCCATCTTCTAGAACTACATCTGATGTGCAAATCAACAAGAAGGTCTGTCTTTGTTTTATGATTCCTATGTATGTTTGATTTCTACCTGTATTTTTTAAGTTCATCAAGAGCTGTACTTCAGCAGATATCAACAATCAATAGAATATGCAGTCTAATAGTTTTCTTTCTTGCTTATCTAAAGTGAAAAGTCTAATGAGTGTAGCACACCCTTCTTGCAGGTGAAATATTTCCATAGCTTCCTCTTGATATCTGAAAATACGAAATGCTGTTACAATCAGCATAATGACTCATTTAATAGCTCAAACAGATCTGCTCAGAAATCACTACGACTCATGAAGTATAAGGAATAGGTTTTGTTCCATTAGTCTGTAGGAATAGTGGCTTGGAAGAAAAGATTTCATGTCAAATAAATGCTATTAGCTAAGAGCATCCATGCTATAAATGAAGTTTTAAATTTGGAATTTGGAGGCAAGTAGTGTAATGTGCTCTAAGTTGCAAACAGGCTTTGTTACACAACCTTTACACTGCATTTTTAAACTAAGCCACAGGTGTTATTAGATATAAAATGTCCTCTGGTTATCTATAGGGTTAGTGATTCAACAGGAAAAAAACTCTTTTTTCAGAGTCAGAACTGAAACAGAGTGACACTCCATTTTACTTTTAGGACACAAAACCCAGGACTTGATCTGTTGGCTTTATTTACATATAATGCATCTTAGTTTAATAGGTATTGAATTTTAATATGACAGAGAACTTGACTTCTGGAATCTGAAGAGAATAGAAGTGCATTTGCTGCTTGTACTGTGACAGCCAGCATTTCATTTCCTGGAAAAATCTGCAGTCACTCTGTTCAAAGTCTGCTGAGAATTGAAACTAATTGTGGTGACAAGGCATCATCAAGTTTGGCACTTCCACAGCAACTAAAGTTCTGCTCTTCCTTCCAGAGACCTAAAGACTTTAAAATACCTTTTGAAAAAACCCACAGCTCTGCCTCATATGTTTGACTCCTCAAGACAGTTTTCAATGAAGAAAGAAGTTTGGAAAGAAAGGAAAACAAAATTGACTCATGCTCTAAGACAGCTAATGGTGTTCAAAGAAATTCAAAGGGTGAGTATTAAATCATTATGAAGTAACAAGATAAAAAGCTTCTGTTAAGAAATAATGTTTGTCCTTTTTTTTTTCTTGTGTCATTTTGTCAAAAGCCCCAGGAAATTCCCACTCTTAAATGTTCTGGGGTCAAAAATTACTGCTTTAGTTCAACAAAAACAGAACACATGATTTAGAATATCTACCTGCCTGCTCTTTTGAGGAATCAACCAAAATTTCACTCTCCTTTCTGATACTTTCAGTACCTTTGACTTGTACCAAAGTATTTGTAAAAGAATGCACTTTTAGCATGAGGTGCTATATAACACCTTGGCAAAATCAGGCAGTGGGATTACAGACTGCTCTAAGTGATGCAAACACTAACAGCTTCCCATGCAGGATCCTTTCGGTATATTCCTGGACATGTTGCTTGCTGCTCCAAGTCTTTCTTTGGCTCCCATCTCCCAGTAAAGTACCCTTCTTCAGCTCTTGTCTTGTGAGTTCTGAGGAGTAATACTGTGAGCTGTAAAAACTCCTTTGCTTTCACTTTTGATAGATGGATAAAGTGATCGCATCAGCAGCTGGGCTCTCCAAGGGCACCTTGGGGATCAGTCTCAAGAGGTGATGCAGCTGCACATCAGGCCGGGACATATCTAAGCACTAAAGACTCTTTGTCTTGCTTCAGCATACAAGTGCGTGAGTGAGGAGATACCAGAACATGATTAAAACAATTCAGGTAAGTCCTAAATGCATACTGTTATTTAAGCTTCAGGCCCCACATAATAGTATTGTCCTTTTAAAAAAGGTTTCCTCAAGGCTTGCCCCTGAGCAGTAATTTTGTTCTGTGAGTTAAACAAGGGAAATGCAGATATGTCTTTGCCAAAATACTTAGTTCACTATATCCTCATCCATATGGCACAGGAGATCCTAGGAAAATACCCTGTCTTCCTTCCAAAAGGCGACATCCTTCCAACATCCACACCAGGCACTTCGGATGTACCTGAAGTTACCAGAAATTTCTTGCAGAATTCAGCTACTGAATAATTGGGAAGGTCCTGGAAAAGGACGAAGAGCAGAGGAGCACAAACAATACAAGTGCTTGTGTCAGGTCAAGCCATCTCATCTATTCAGTGTTAATGTTTGACCTGTGAAAGCATTGGAAGCTTTTGCAAAAATGCACCAGAAAAAAACTAATTTTGTAAAAACATGGAGAGGGAAAAGTGGGAACATGTTAATGGATCTGCTATCAAACGCAGTCAGAAGAAACAAGTAGGCCATCTAAATTCACCTGTATCAATTTAAAATGACTGTGTATCAGTTCTTTCCAGGGTGTGTTGGCTATATGAAGAACTACTTAACTTTTTTGTAGGGATTATCTCAAACCAAGTTTCAGGAAGACATCCGGTAAAATCTACAACTAAAGGAAGTGTTACTAAAGCTGAAGACACACAGAAGAGTTATTAAAACCTCAGGCCACACTAAACTGATTGAAAAATAATGAAAAGGATATCATTATTGTTAAGAACTAGCAGCTAATTGCTTAATGAAAATCAGATGGTTTACATCCTGTGGTAATTTCTGAGAGCATAGCCTATTTTATTTTGTTCAAATGGCCTTTGGAAGAAAAGTGGTCTGGTTTTGTTCTGTACTGTCCCATTTATGGCAATATGCTATTTCAATAATAGCTCTAACAGATCAGCAGATGCAGTGAAGCAATGCAGGCTCTAAGGCTGTCAAAAACCCTTCAAATAGTCTGACAATTCAGAGAGCAGATGTCACTCTGGCACTTACTTTCTCCAAGAATACAATTTGTGATTCAGGAAGTAAGATATTCCCTCTCTGACAGTGGACCATTTTCTTAATGGTGAACAAAGAACCTCTCAAAACTGATTTTTCTTTATGTCAGACTTTGCCAGGCACAAGAAAAGAACAGAATACAAGAATTCTTTGTACCAGAAATATGAATTAAAAACTTAGGAGTGGAAAACGCAGTGTTATGCAGATGAGGGCAGGACTTTTCTACAAACGCGTGCCCTTATATGAAGGAGGTAAGGAAATCTTCCTTTGCTCTGCCAGATAAAACAGCAACCGCATTCTCTGCAAAGATTTTCCGCACTACAAATCACTTCAGAAACTTGGCGAATACTTTCACCAGCTCTGGAAACCAGCCCCTTGTATTTCTCAGGAACACCCACCTCTCCTGCAACCGGATGAGTCAGACAGCATCCAGGAGCTTCATTCCAGGAATCTGGCCCACTCAGAAACCCAGGAAAGAAGCACAGAGAACTGACATTTTCTTGATAAAAGGGAAAACACAGTGAGCAAATACTCTGGACGAAGTCTACCTTGAGCATTGAACAAAAGGCCCTAAAATTGCCATGGGCTCCTCTTCAACTGTTTTCGTTAATGAACTGTACAGGTTAGTAAAAGAGATGTCTGGCCCCCACTTTTCTGTCACTAATATCAGCTTCCCTCATTTAAGCTGTGCATCAGGCTTGTTTCAGAGTCAACCCTTGTCACAGCTATGGGTGAATTTCTGATACCCCAAGAAAGGGCATTCCTGGTTTTTTGTCTTGTCTCTTAGTGCCAACTGGTTATCAAATCCCAGGACAAAAGCTGTAAAAACAGGAATGGTAACATGCTAACGTGTTGGAACTTCACAAACTAAACATGATGTGCAATTATATGGACAGCTGGCAACTTCAGGTTCAGTCTTCCTCCATCTGGTGGGACTGCAGGAGAGCAAACTGGCACAATACCAGTGTCAAGATACACCAACATAGGTCGGGAGCCTTCTACACCAAACTGACGTCAGTGTACCTGAGTGTGACCTGAGGTGGACCCAAGAGAAAGCTGAGCTGGTAATTTGACGAGATACGTGGGTAATGCCCACTGTCTTTCACTGGGGGACTGTCATTTCAGCTGTCCTAGTTCTCTTTGGAGTCTCTGGTGGAAATTGATGTCTACTGATCAGGGCTGCAAGCAGCACAGAGCCCTTGGGGATTGCTGTCATGACTGCCCGTTGCTGGAGGTAGTATCTAGCAGATACGGTGCCTCCCACAAAATATTCTTTGGGAAAAAAAAGCAAGTATTCTGCCTGCTTCAGTCCTTTTGAGCATGTCACTCCGTTGCTATGTTCTCTGCACTGGGTGCCACTGATTGCCAACACCATTTCAACACTTCATCTTCCCTCTGTGAAGACAGCTACCTGGCTCAGCTAAAATAAGGACACCAGATAAACAGAATAATCCTTGTGTGCTGCTAAGAAAGCAAACAGAACAGATGGGAAACTGCTTTCTTACCCCATGGAAGCCAAGGGGATTTCTGTGTTTTTCATATCCTGCACCAAGGAAACAGGACCTTTCAGGGATTTTTGTGAAAAATAAGGTACCCCTGCCCACTGCAGAGAAGCTACTAATCCACTGGCTCAGACACTTGCCAAGAGCTGTGGAGCAGCCAAAATGAGTTCTCACTTTCCTTTATTCAGAGCAGAAAGCTGAAATCCCTTTCCCACGTAATCACAGAGTATCAGCTATTCCAGGAGAATTTGTGCCTGTTCTGTATCCATCAGTTCCCTTCCCTCCTCTCCAAATTTCTATCTGGGTATGAGCAATCCTTCCTGTCCAAATCACTACATTTCTTTGTAGAACATGCAGGTGTAAAAAATGACCTCTTTCCAACAGCAAGTTTCAGCAAGACATGTCACTGGCCATGGAGGTGCTGCAGCTCTTCCTCTTATCACAGCTGCTTCCGAGCAGTTGTAACATACTACTGAAGGGATTTTTAGAGATGTCTCTCACTACTCAGAGCAAAACTCACTGTGAAATCCTGGCCTGAACATCCATATCCCAGTGTGTATTTGTTTTCACCACAGCAAATGACAATACAAGCGAAGATGGACTCCACCTCCATTACTTGAAAGTTGCTTTGGGTAAGCCAGAGCTTTGCAGAGATTTCCACCTTCTTTTGTGTGCTCTCCCTCTCTCACCTCTCTGTTCCTGAAAACAAAAACCGTGAGGTGTCTGTGTGAGTTGGCAGGCTGCCTAGCCACCCATGTCAAAACGGCTTGGTAAATTTGATTTGAGCACTGAATGTTTACACCAGGTTTGCTTCTACTTAATGAGCTGCTTGATACTCAAGGCATATAATTTCTATGCACTGAGGGCTTAAATGAAGGACCACATTCTGTATTTTGATAACAGTAAATCACCAACAGAATCCACATGGAACACTTGAACATACACAAATCTGGAACATTGACATTCATGATGAATAAAACCCATGTGATTTTAAAGAGAGAATGAGCAAAAGGGAGGTGAACAGCACTGAGGAACATCCTTGTGCTGGGCTGATTTACTCCAAGATCTCACTTGCTCTGGAAGTACAGTGATTTGTGGTCTCAGCTTAACTTTTAATGAAACACAGTAAATCTTGCTCGCTTGGTCTTGCACTAAGGCAGACTAACCTAGCACATTACAATTCTTTAATTCTTTTAATCTTTTTTTTGTTGTTTTTTTTTTTTTTTAAATCAAACTTGCAGCAAGCCACTGGATTCCCCCCATGAGAAGTATGTTGTAGCTCATGAAACAGTCTTTCAGTCCCAAATACCACAATACTCATAAGTCTCTGACAAGAAGTCATTGAGGGTGAAAACAGATGCCCCTGATGCTTCTCCCTTGATCACCTTTTCTTTCCTTCTGCTTCCCAGATTCTCATTCCAACCTGATCTGATATCTTTAGGGAGCTGGGATCTATTCTTGGGACCTTTGCTCCAGGCACAAACAGCAAACCAGCATGGTACAGGAAACCCCGGACTTAGTTCTTCGCATTTTGGCTTTAACACATCCCTGAGATGGTGCAAAAAACTCACTTGCCATCCTGGCAGCTACCTCTGATACAGAACTCAGCTCCAGAACAGGCTGCTCCTGGCCCTTACCACTGCTGGGCAGGCATTAGTTGTGTGAGGAGGAGACCACAGAGTGGGGACTGGCCTCTGCCCTGCTGCCCAGACCAGGACACAAGGCACTACAGGAGCATTAAGCCCCACATCACCATTATCATAGCATGGCTACGTCTCAGGCAGATGCAGAACAGCAGTGTCGCTGAGAGGCCTCCAGGCCAGATACCACATACCATATGCCTGGCAAGTGGCTGGGCATGAGGAATAGCTTCTCACCAAGAAACATGCCTATGATCAACCACTTAGGACAGCTTGTTGCCAGCTGCACAGACCATCCAGATTTAAGAGCTACAGCATAGTTTGTCAAGCTAACATGTAAAGCTGCTCTGCCTTTCTGTGTGGAAAAAAAAAAAAAGCACTATGAATGGCTCCTGCTGCAGTGCCAAGCAAAAGAAACCTACTCAAGGGAGTCTGCAAACCATTTTAACCAGGAATCAAATAGGGTGGGTTTTTTTCTTAATGGAGTGCTATGCTACATTAGCAAAACTGATGTGTCATCATGAATGTGTAAGTGTATATAAAAGCCTAATGTAACAGTATTTTCAGAACATGATGGGAGTGGGGAGAGAGGAGAAGGGGAAGGGAGGGGCAGACATTTTTAAAGCAGTCTTGGAAATGTTAAATAGAACATATTTGTAGCAATTAATTTGTAGCCTTTTTCATCTTGTTTCTTCTGGAATATATATATTCCTACAACCAGGTGACACAGAAAAACACAAAATAGCCCTAAGGATATCTACACATAGCTTTCACCAGAAGATTGCCTGGGAGCAGGGGCGTTAAATTTGCAACCTGCCTAAGTGGTCCCTCCACTTAAAAATGGTAGCTGGGCAAGTTGCTTTCAAGGTAATATCCGTTCCTAGCCACCTTTCTAGGGGGAGGGCAAGGAGGACAAGGCTTGTCAGCTGCCCTAGTAGCAGCAAGGCCCTGGAAACCCAGTGCTAAATCCCACACTGGCACATCATAGGTGTGTGCACCAGAAGCCAGAAGTGAACACGTGAACCTGAAGTATTTAGACCCTGCAGAGCTGCAGCAGCTGTGGCAGCGAGTGCTCTGCACAGGAAGCAGGCTGCAAACAGCGGTTCCAAGACCACGCCACTGCTGCCTGGGCAGAAGGCTGCCTGACTCCATGTGTTTCAGACCACCCACCAGCTCAGGCAGCGGAGGAAAAGCCGATCACAGCAGCAGGTTTTCATCTTATGGTAGAGTTAGGCAGCCAGGGCTTCCTTTGCACACAGCAGACACCGCACATGTCCAGGACTCAATCCTTAGGTATCTGCTCCAGGAAGATGAATCACAACTCGATCCCATCTTTCTTCCCTAGCCAGAGAAGCAGCTTTGCCTACTTCAGATGCAGACCGAGAGTTACTCAAATTGACCCCACCCTGGAAAGCATTCGCCTCCCAGCTTCAGAACTCAGGCACACAAAATATGCCAGTAAACTAACAGGCAAGCCTGAGTTACCAGGCCAGGGATGACACTGCCCACATAAAGGAGTCTGGGTTTGAATTCTCCTTGGGTAGAAAGTAAAGTAAGGAACTGTACAGCTGTGCAACCTCACTGGTTGCCTGGGATGGTGTGCATGACTGCAGGCAATGTTTGCTGTGATCTCTAGCCCTGTTGTCCTCTGCCATGCGGTGAATGAAGCTCCTTGAGAAATGGTTTACCAAAATTTCGCTATCACACGGCCCAGAGCTCACATTTAGTAAGATCAGCAAACGCATGCCTCCCCATTCCCCCTTCCCAAAAGCGGCTGTGTTGAAAGAAAAGGAATGGTACTGATGAGGTGTGATAAAAATTTAAAATCCGATCTCACGGATATGCTAAGTTGCTTCAATTTCTTGTCCTAGCAGTCAGCAGGGTTTTTTGGGTTTTTTTTAATGGACAAGATAAACCTTTTTACAAGGATAAAACACCCAAAAAACTCAACGTAAATTCCACAAAAAACTCTACAAAAATTCCACTAAAAATCCAAAATTTTAATCTTGAAACAACAACCCTTTTTACAAAGAGACTGTATAGGTTGAGTGTATGTATTCACAAAAGCGACAAACTAAGGCATATTCTCCGTAGCCGTGTTTGTAAAAGAAAAACTCTGGAAAGCTATGTGACTTGATCTCATGTAAATCTTGTCAAGGTACAGGCAGTACAAATTTTAAACATTTTAATTACTTTTGCATGTAATGGACTGTCAGTTTATACAGTTATCATGAATATGAGCTTAATTAATTTCAAATCACTGCAACAAATACTCTAGTAAGAGCATGAAGCTTAAATAGTATTTTAAAGTGCTCATTAGAAACTGAACATTTCAATTAAGAAATGTTAAAGATATTACATTCCTTACATATCAAGTCCAAAGGTACAATATGTACACAATCTACCATCTTGTCTTTACAAACAGGAAATAATTTATCTGTGTATCTCAAACATGACTAGTAGCCGAAGGGAAGCTGAAAGACTATTTCAATTTGGCCAGAAAAACAACAAAAAGAAAACCCAGAACAGTTATCCCACACATACAGCTATCAGAATTCTGTATCCCAAGCACAGCCATTTTGGCCAATCTACTTGTCTAATTCTCTTTACACCTACTCATGAAGCATCTGCCAGTACTTTGCCAGTAAAAAATTACAGCGTCTCTCTTGTAACAGAATTGCTTGGGTCTCTAGAACTGGCAAGGCTGCTGTTAAAGAGAAAATATAATTAAACAGAAGACATATGCCCTGCAATATACTACAGTTTGCAAAGAGAAAAGAACTCCGAGCTAGACAGACCATCATACAACAAAAATTTGGACAATTTTTAGTTTAATTTTTGAATCAACTGTAGTGCTTATTAAAAAATAAGACAAAACTGATTAAGAGGCATTTGTGACAAATTTAAAAGCCTACATCAGCTTTCTTATAAAGCCCTAACCAGTCCCTTTCAATCCATAGACACAGTACATTTGCTAGTCAAGTCTCGTCCTGACAGCAACTAATCAAACTTCTCCATCCACTACAAGTTTTCTGTGATTTTGACTTAACAGTTTTGCAGCATGTGGTATTACCCTGTGCACAGGTTAAACCCGTTTCACAAAGGACTAATATGAGGTACTGTGAAATGTTAGCATTGTGCATCATTTTAATCCCCATAGCGCACATGCTTTTCAATAATCCCCTTCGAAGTACAACATGACAGATTTTCAAAGATACAAACAACCTTAAAACACAAACCCCAAGTTCATTAAAGCACAATAAAAATATTTACCTTCCTGTCATTTTTTTCATTTCTCAGCTGCCATGAATGGCAACATTTTGTCTTTTCAGACTTTGCAACTGGACTTTGTCCTTTTCAGACAAAGAGTATAGCCACTCGCATACAGTAACATGATTACAGTAAAATCAAAACCCACAAAATAAAGTAACAGTGAACATTCCATAAGCAGATTTTTAGCTTTTGGTAAACGTTTCTGCTAGGCTAAAGGCAAAAGTATGCTGTACAAAATCATGTTAACATCCGCAATAGTAAGCTTTGTTTAGCTTAGCTTAGCTTCAGCTTAGTGTGTGGCCAGCCTGAACTATGCAATTTTTTAAAAGAACAGGTAGACAGAAGATTGTAAAGCTCTATTTCTTCTCTACTTGTACCCATTACCAGATTCTTCCCTTGCAAAACATTCATGTGAAAAAAATTTACTGTGGCACTCAGTTGAATTACAAAACACACACGTACGGGCAACAAGAGGTGTCAAGGTGACAAACGACTCATTGGACTGCTTTCTTCTCCACCTGCAGAAAGCTTGAGCGTTGTGAGCCTACAAGGGGGATGCTGAGGACTCTTACGAAGGTTGTCGTCCATCTGCAGAGAAACAATGAGAGCTGGATCTGGCAACAGCAGAATATAGATTATACAATTAAGTCTTATTTGTCAGGGCTGCCATCATTAATACTGGGTTGGTGTATGTTTACTGTCAGGACCAGCCACAACTGGTGCTTTGGTTTCTTTCCACTCTCAAAGAGATGCTTGTGTTAGAGCTGCTGTTCATTCCCTTACATATGGTGCATCAAACCCAGGGCAACTGAATGTGCTTCTGCTCAAGTCATTTGGTCAATATTACTGAAGGAAGCAACACAGATTGTAAGAGGTCATAAACTGTACAACAGCCAAATGCTGCTAGAAGGCAGATCAAGAGTCAAACTGCTAACATCAATGGATGCTTCTGTATATTCAGTATCATGCAAGAATAATTTTTTTCAAATCAGAAATGCTCGGGAGATGCTGAGTGATTTTGTATTAGTGACACATTTCAAAAAGTACTTAATAGAGAACTTGTGATAAGACCTTTTCAAAGACAGGTTAAAATTAATCTCTGAATATGAACAATTCACATTTTCATAGGAAATCAATCTAATGCCCTATGCGTAATGTGGTCTCAAAAAGTTTTACGTGGTACAGAATAAAAGACAGCACAGGGGAGATCTGCAGAGGCTGCCTGGTCTATTCCATTTCCTCAAAGCAGGATCACCTTTTCCTCAATCATGCCTGACAAATGTCTATGTAACCCATTGTTTAAAACTTCCACAGCCACACTTCAATGCCAGAAAGAGCATCAATACCTAATGCTATAGAAGCTGATCACAGTTAATGATCTACTTCACACACTGATTTTTTTCAGGAAGAAATGCCTTCTACCCTTTCAGTTAAAGTGTTCTATCTGCATGAAAAGGCTAATTCTTCACAAGTATTTTTCAGTTAAGTTGTATAGCTTTTGGCAGGTGCTGAGTGACAGCCTTAGAAACAAAGAACATAAGAAAAAACAGCTAGATGTAGAACAAGCAGGAGAAGAGTGACTGCTAGTTAGTTACTACAGCATGCAGCTGGGAGCAAGGAAAGCTGGTGATCAGTCTTAATTTGCAGGACCATGTCTGAGTTTTGACCAACACATTTGCCTCCTCCTTTGCTGAATGTGCGCTTGCAGAAAGATACCACTCCTTTGTTGGTGTGCACACCTGCAAGACAACGTTCTTTTGGTTGTATTGAAAATACTTTTTTAAGTGCAAGGCTTCATTAATTCCTCCTTCCAAATGATGTAATATTCTTCCTGCCTCTCTACAAAATGTAACTCACCAGAAAAGAAATAATTAAAATAAAGTCCACTGTACAGCTGCAATTGCCATGCAAGGGTATCTGTGAACAAGTAACCACAACAAGGCAGTAAAATTAAAGATACTGAAGCAAAAGTAACCTTTTCAATCAAGTTGGATTCCTTATTTACAAGCTGTGTGAGTTTCTGCAGATTAGCATCTGCTGTATCCTGTCCAGCTGGGGAATAGCCTGGAGAATAAAGGTAGAAAGATGAAGAGTGAAAAGGTATTTACAAAAGCTTTTAAATTCTTAAAAAATAAATTCATGTTAGAGAGAGTGTTCATGCAGTATTTTTATGCAAAGAAGAATTTAAGTAGAAAAGCCATTCCATGTGAGAAAATCAGGAGTACTAAGCGTGAGCCATAAAATTTTGCCAATGCTTGACAGAATCTAAAACTGAATATTAACACTTGCTTTTAATTTTGAATCCTTTCTGCCCAACTTTAAAAGTTTCTCCACTTCGCCACAGAAAGTCTAGCATAAACTACATGAAATCTAATCTCCCTTGGTTCACAAATAGAACCCTGGAGTACTAATCCCAACAGAAGTATAGGTGACAAAAAGGATAAAAGAATCACAACTTACCTGAGACAGTTAACCTGAAGTAGCAAGTTAAAATATCATCACAAAATCGACAGAGATTGGGAAGCTGTTTCAAATGCTCTTGCAATTGTACCCTGGGGAAGCACACTTTATAAATCGGTGCAAGGAAACCAAACACGAAGGCATCCAAGGTGGTAGGCCTAAAAAGAGTGACACAAGAAAACACTGAAGTGATTCAAGGTAAGACTTTTAAGACTTCTACAACCTAGTTTTCCATGTATGTCAAACACAACTTGGGACAGAATATAGTCAGCTCTTCTGTCATTCCACCTTTGCCTATCAACCTGATAAATGCTTTGTACCAACTATCTACTCCTTTGAGCATCTCTTAACTAGAGACATGCTGGCAAGCTGAAACAGTAATGTCGGCATTAAAACATAGTCACGCTATCCTAAACAAGCCACTCTAAAACACCTTTCTAGCACCACAAAAGTCACACTGGGGACCAGGACCCTCTCATGGCTAAAGAAGGGATCATTTTTCAGGACCTGTTGGCCCTATGTTGTTGTCCTTATCTGCTTCCTGCTCAGCACACATACCACAGGAATAATGTTCCTGGACCTACAACCTCCTCCCATGAGGGCAGAGTAGTAATACCTCAGCCTAAAGCATTCTTTTCTACATACAAAGCCAGGAGGTGACATTCAGTGGCTAGAAAGTGTTCTCCAGTGCACCTCACATTTTCTTAGCAGCTGTGGGCAGCATTTCCCTCGCTGTGGAAAAAAGCAGGATAAGGGAGACACCACATTGACTCAGTCCAACTATCTCATTTGTGCCCTGTTTGCTAATTCAGATCTATCTGAAAATCAGAGTGTGAGACATACAACTACTTGGAAGCCCTTTTAACATTCTGGCAGGTTAAAAAAAAAAAAGTTCAAGTGTTCAGAGACTGGTGTGGTACCTTTTCTATTACTCATTTACCAAAACAATTTAAAAAAAAAAATCACACTCACGTATCTCCAAAGAAAAACTGAGCTGTTCCCAATCTCTTCGACAGGAGATTTAGGCACTCCTTGGCATCCCTGTATATCTGATGAGACACAAGACTGTCTAAGAGCCCTAGGTGTAGCCAGGCTGGTATGCACAGCACCATTCATCATTTGACAGTGTGCTAGACTGTTTCAGTTCTTGTCTTTGACAGAACCAACTTACGAATTCCTTACTGCACAACACATACCTGTGCTTCCACTTCAGTGAGACTGTAGAGTGGAGGCCCTCCCTTGGTCAGCAAGATCCTGTTCAGCGCTTCCCTGGACATCTTTCCAGGCAGATACAAACGCAGTGGGAAGGCAATCTTTGAGGCAAACCATGGCTTTGTCACACTGCAGTAATTTTCAGCCTCAATCCAGAAAGTGTGCAGCTGTATCAACATGAGGAAAAATATAACTGAAATCTGAATGACATGAGTAGACATCTCATGAAACTTCATGTGCAAGACCTCTCTCAGAAAAGCAGAAGAACCAGGAATTATTGTAATTTAAGCCTACCAGGCTCTGTAAAGGAATACACTAATCCTCTGAGTGTAGGAGTACATAAGTAAGGCAATTATTACCTTACAAATAAAGAAAGACACCAAAGACATTATGGAGATCTATATGCATCTGCATAAAATTACATATGTACTATGTATGTACAGATACAAACAGTGTATGTACACACACACTGTATATTGTAAATATATTACAAAAAAGTTGTACACATATAGCAACAGGTTTGAACTTTCTGGAATTTTGTTTTGAAATTTTATATAAATCTTAAAATAAAAGATACTATGAAATGATGAATTTGAAACCAGGGTCAGCTGAAAAGGCTAGCTTATGATATAATCTGTACAAATTGAAGCCAAAGTCATTCAAGAGACTCAGTGTCTGTGGGTTTTATAGCTCTAATGTAATTACACTGAAATGGTGAGGGCAAATGGTCATGTCTTATTTAGAACTGAAAAATTAAGCTACTGATGGGCATTTTAATTTATCAAAAGTTTTAACTGTTAAAAAGGCTTTCAGTTGTGTCTCTCACATCAGACACATCTTAATCAAAGTTTTTTCAGGAAATCAAATGAAACAAAAAATGGCCACAATAAGGTATTTTCAGGATACTGTTTCCCAAAGACCAACAGAAAAAAAAAGACCTAAAGGAAAAAATCTTCTAGGTATCCTTTTAAAACGTCTTTCATAAATCTACTATTATTACTTGACACTCCACAAACACACACTTCTCTCCTTTTCAGAAGCTGCTAGGCAGTATTTCCAAAAAATGGACTAACAAAGCAACTATGTTCCAGCCAGGGCTGTGGCTGAGAGACTTTAATGTCTCTCATGCTGGGCACCTCTTACAGCATTCAATTCCAAATATTCTGACCATTACAAAGTATTTATTAATATTTACCAGAGCAGGAAGCAGTTTCTCTTCAAGTAGTGCAATATATGCCAGTGTATCAGCTCCTTGTTTTGCAGACAAATCATAATCAGCATTGTACTTCTACGAATTAAAAAAACAAAACAAAACAAAAATAGAAAAATAGTCTTACACAGAACTTTCAAAAAACATCATCAATGCAAAGTTACTTCAAACTTAAGAGCTATCAAGGCAGTAAATATATAAACAATTTTTGGGTCAGAAAGCATGCGCTCACTAGAATTTTCCTTCTTCAGGTCAACTCTGCCAAACCCTGTGGCATCTTGCTTTTCCACTTTCCCATTCCTAGAGCTTTGGGCCCTTCTATTTCCAAAATAACCCTTGTGTCTCCTTCCTATTTGTTTCCAAGCAAATGTCCAGCGATACAGAGGCAATTTTTCAATACTCAGGGATGTAGCAAACCTCTGGTAAGTCTCCATTGTTATTTTTGAAGAAGCATCTGACACAGCAGGTGTAAGCATTAAAAAAAGGCATGCATTCCCACATTTTGCTTTCAATGAACATTTTAAAAGTTAAGAAATTGGATGCTAACAATGTAAGAGATCAAATATGCAGCTAAATTAATTCAGTTAGTGACTGAACTTTTAATTCTAACACTGGATTCTTCTAAGATCCATTATAAGGATTGATAAATTTTGGGGGAAGTGAGTAGATTTCCTTCATTAATTTAGAAACAAAGGGCCAGTGCTGATACTTGGACATTTGAAAAGCAAGCATATAACTGTTATACTTTAACATAAAGAGGGTTTTTTCCCCCAATATTATGGAACCTTTGTTATTCACATGAGTATCGAATTCAAATTCAATCCAAATGAATCTGAAACCTCAGAATTTCAAATCAACTGTCTAAAATTCCATCTCAAATGTAATTTCCAGATTCTGTTTTTCTCTCCGTGAAGATTTAAAGTTTCTAACATGGCATTCATCCGATCATCTGACCAGACAGGAAGTGCACTTCTAATGTAAAAGCAGAATAGTGGGCTAGAGTACCATCTTAGGAATAAAAAGATGATGCCATGATTTATTAGATATCTTTATACTTTGTGAAAAGAAGAAATTGCACAGCTTTATTCTTTGTGTACAAAACATTAAGAGTCCTACAAAAGGCAAGCAAGAGGCAATAACCTGGTGTGCATCACAAAATGCCTGCAGACGTTTTTATGTTACAAGCTATAGAAAAAATACATAGATTAAAAACAACGCTGCATGTATTATCTTTCAAAAAAAGAGCACTGGGAAATGACCCATTTAAACTGTGAGCGTAAAGTATGATATCCTAGGTCTGTAAAGTCATAATGACATCAAAAGTGTTACGATTACAAGCAGGGTGATCAGTAAGAAACTGCTCGATTAAGGACAGTTTGATGTCCTTTTCAATTTACATTTTTTCATGCTTATTTTTAAATTTTTCACACAACTAATGATCAAACTTTTAAAGAGCAATTTCTTATCCACCATTTTGCAATTCTCATGCATGTCTAAAAAACAGAAAAACACTGGGTCTGAACTAAATTCCAGGTTTTTGGAAGCCTGCATCAGTGTACAAAGGAGACATGCAAGAGTCACTGCAAGGCAAAGAAAATGAATCTTTTTGAAAGAGACTTACCTGCCTTCTTAGGAAGTTTAGTATTTTTGCTGGTTGAGAAATAACAATGTCTTCTGATACCAGGACTGGTAGATCTCCTAGAAGGCATACATGATACAGTCAACAATTTGTATGGATGAGTTTTAGCATAAATAGAAAGCAATCAGTCACTTTATGTACTTTCCTCTTCTCAACAGCATGCTCTGATTTTCCCAACATGTAAATATAACCATAAAATTTTACATAGAAGGGAAGTTCCACCAAGGTTACAAATACTCTTAGTCTATTGTGGCCTTTACTAATAATAAGACATTGAAAAGCAGAACATCAAATCAGACTGAAGCCAATGTTTTTTGCAAAGTGTCCAATATTTTGACAGCTAGGCTACTTGTCTGGATTTCAGATGTTCATCTTAAGATAAAAGTTCCAACTCAGTCCAACTGCTCTCTCAATTCATTCACCTCTGAGCCTCTTTTCAATTTTTCTCTGTCCTTCCCCTCCAAATCCATTTTAACCACCTTTTTTCTCTAGCCTTGCTACAACCACTACCCAAGCTACCACTGCATAACCATGAATTACTCAAAGAACTGCATACTTCCCCTCTCCCAGAAGTTGACTGGACAGCCTTTAGTCATAAGATTGCAGGATCAAAGCCTGTAGAGTGCAAAGTCTCTTTAACAGGGGCTACCTTACAGCATATTCACAACATAACTGCCACAATGAGCCCAACAGGACAGTGCTAAATAATATTAAAATATCAATTATCACCAACACTTACTATTAGACTGCTTTCTTAATTGATTTTATGTATTTTCCTTATGAGGATAGCCACCAAATTTCTAGCAAGTCCCCCCAACTAGTTCTTGGTATTTTCCCCTAACACTTAACACACTGAAAAGCAAAGAACCAAAGGCTTAACTTCTGCATGAATACAGTATTGCCTGAACTGATAATGTGGTTAAGTGTAAGTGACAGAGGACTTTAACCCTGTTTTACCTCTCCGAAATACACCAAGACAATAATTGCTGAGCAAACAAATAAGCAATGAATAGAAGCATCCAAAACAAAAAATTCCTCTCTGACAGCTTACCTTCACCTTTTCTCAGTCAAACCCTCTAATTCAGCACAGTACTAAACATCCTAGCTGGTGTAAGCTGTACTTGCTGAGGCTCACATTCCACTTTCAACTGTACCAACCTATTAAGCTACAGGTAACTAAAGAGCTCTCCCATACACAAGTCTAGTTTATAAATATGGTTATTTATATACTTTATATAGGTTATATACTAATTTATAAATATGCAAAGTGCAAAAAGCTCACAAATCTGCTTTCACTATACCATCAATTCACACTGCCTGACTGAAACAGTTATGTACTTGGCATTACTGCTTTCACTGTCTGCTGCTCCACCCATACACATTTTAATAAACTGTCCTCTGAAGCACTTTATTTATGACTTACATTATTTGAGTCTCACAAATTCATCACACTTGATCCTGTGAAGTCATTTAACTGAGGGAGACTGCACTAATGAACACAAACCCAATGCAAATACAGAAAATGGAACCTACATTTATAACATGGCTGTGATTAAAATAATAAAGGCTGCAAAGATGGTACCTTTCGGAGCTCTCCAGGAGTTATTTATAGTATTCACTGTCAGGGGAGCCCCAGAAAATTTGGCGTAAGCCTGCAATAAATATTGGAGGGCAGGGGAGAAAACCTGTCACAATGTGCAAGAAAAGCGTAAGAGAGAGCTTTACAAGTTGTGTTAAACACCTTGGTGCACTGAGGACCAACCACCAGCAGGTGCGCGACAGTTTTCGCTCGGGCTTCACTGCCCTAATGCGGCTGCAGGGAATACTGGGCAGAAGCCCTGCAGCCCCCGCGAAGGACGGCAGCGCTCCCGGGAAGGGCTCGGCGCCTCCGGGAAAGGCGGCAGCGTTGCCCGCGTCTCCCGTCGGGAACGAGCCAGGGCCGCGCCGCGGGCCCGGCACCGCGCCTCCCACCCCCGGCCTCTCCCGGGGCAAGAAGGAGCCCCGCGGACGTCCGTGCGGGCGGCAAGCAAGCCCCGGGGCGCCGCCGCTCCCTCCCTTCCCCCCGGGCCGGGCGGTGGCCGCCGCCCGTTACCATGACGGTGAGGCACTCCGGGTGCAGGGACGGCAGCCCCCAGTCTCCTCCCCAGCAACTCAGCTCCATGGGAGCCGCCATCTTGTCCGCCGCGCCGCAGGGAGCGCCGCGCTGCTTCCCCGCATGGCGGCGCCCGAGCGCCCGCGGGGGGAGGGAGGAGGCGCTGAGGGCGGAGGGCCGAGGGCACCGCCGGGAGGGGGCAGGGCTGCAGGGCCTCCTGGGCCCGGGCACCGCCGGCCGGGCTCGGGGAGTCACAGAGTCACCGAATCCATTGGCGTGGATAAGGCCGCTGAGATCATCGAGTCCAACTTGTGGCCGAACACCGTGTCAACCAGACCATGGCACCAAGTGGCACATCCGGACTTTCCTTAAACACCTCCGGGGGTGGTGACTGCACCACATCCCTGGGCAGCCCATTCCAGTGTCTAATCACCCTTTCTGTGAAGAAATTCTTGCAGATGTCCAGCCCAAAGCTCCCCTGTTACAGCTTAAAATTATGTCCTCATACTACCTACATCCCTTCCCATAAGGCCAAGTCCTGCCTGGCTACAGCCTCCTTTCAGGTAGTTGTACAAAGTGATGAAGTCTCCCCTGAGCCTCTTTCTTTTCACCAGGCTAAACAAACTCAGCCCTCTCAGCCCCTCCCCACAGGACTTGGGCTCCAGACCTTTTCACAGCTCCATTGCCCTTCTCTGGACTTGCTCCAGCACCTCAATGTCTTTGAACTATGTCTTCTTGTCCTGTCACTACTTGCCTGGGAGGAGAGGCCAACCCCTACCTGGCTACAAGGTCCTTTCAGGTTGTATCCAGGTGGGGGTCAGCCTTTTGGGAAGGGACATGGGTGGCCAGTACCTGTGACCCTGTGGGGAAATGCCACAGCCGTAGTCCTGTTGAAACACTTCTGGT
The DNA here is from genome assembly GCA_014706295.1 of Lycocorax pyrrhopterus obiensis. Taxonomy (NCBI): domain Eukaryota; kingdom Metazoa; phylum Chordata; class Aves; order Passeriformes; family Paradisaeidae; genus Lycocorax; species Lycocorax pyrrhopterus. The sequence continues at coordinate 21,366,359 of JACSVZ010000014.1, read as the reverse complement.
ACTGTCTGGCTGAACCCTCACCTCCGGCCCTGACACTGCACACAGAGTTGTGACGCTTCATGGGAGCAAAAAGAATTGTGGCTCTCAATCAACTGTGAAAAGCAGTCATTAGCAATTTGGCTCTAAAAGCAAGGAGCTCTGATCATATGTTACCAGTTTTGACCAGTTTATAATGATAATCCATTCAGTGTGGTTTTAACTGCAGACCTTTAAAGGCATCAGGTTGTCAGCTGTTTGTTCCAGAGCTTGTGCAGACGTGCCACAGCACATCTAAATGCTAAGTCAAGTTTCCATCCTTCCCACGAAAGGAAAAAATACCACACACTGACTGAAAAAAGCCCCTGCACTGACCACCCTAAGTCAGGTCTTCTATGCATAAGGAGGAGAGTAAAGCTTCATTTTTCCTTTACGCCTCCCAGATCCACAATTTCAGATTCACCTGGAATTTGTGCAAGGAAGTGTCATGATAAAAACTTATGCCATAGATCTGAGGTAATTCTGTTCCATTTTATGAGGAACATGGGAGAAGCACTTTTTTCCTCAGAAAAACATACCACTGGCAATGTTAACAGAAGCTTTTTTTTTTAATGGCTATGTTACATTTTTCCCTCTAAAGACTTATTTAAGATACATATTTTTAAGGATATTTTTTATGTCTTTTCCTCCCTACAGGCAGGCACCAGCTAACTTCTTCTCAGTCTGTCCAGGTACTTTGCTTTGGTCTGTTCACCATGTGAACTGAGATGCACTGAGATGCAAAGCTCTGAAAGAGAATGGTGGATGCTAGCAGCTGTGATCCCAAAGATCTATTTCAGTAAGAAGTATTTTATGAAGGGCTCAATACTTACATCAGCCCTGTTTAGTATCTTTGTTGATGACCTGCGCAAGAGGATCGAGTGCACCCTCAGTCAGTTTGCAGGTGACACCAAGCTGGGTGTGAGTTGATCTGCTGGAGGGCAGGAGGGCTCTGCAGAGGGATCTGGACAGGATGGACCGTGGGCTGAGGCCGATGGTGTGAGGTTCAACAAGGCCCAGTGCCGGCTCCTGCCCTTGGGTCACAACAACCCCAGGCAGCTCCACAGGCTGGGGCAGAGTGGCTGCAAAGCTGCCCACAGGAAAAGGACCTGGGGGTGCTGGTGACAGCAGCTGAACATGAGCCAGGGTGTGCCCAGGTGGCCAAGAAGGCCAATGGCATCCTGGCCTGTACCAGCAACAGTGTGGCCAGCAGGACCAGGGCAGGGATTGTCCCCCTGTACTGGGCACTGGTGAGGCCACACCTCAAATGCTGTGTCCAGTTTTGGGCTCCTCACTACAGGAAGGTCATTCTGGTGCTGGAGTGTGTCCAGAGAAAGGCAGCGGAGCTGGTGAAGGGTCTGGAGGACAAGTCCTATGAGGAGTAGCTGAGGGAGCTGAGAGTGTTTAGCCTGGAGAAAAGGAGGCTCGGGGGAACCTTATCACTCTGCAAGTACGTGAAAGGATGCTATAGATGGATGGAGTTCAGTTTTTTCTCCCAGGTAAGAAGTGATAGGACAAGAGGAAATGGCTTCAAGTTGGACTAGGGAACGTTTGTATTAGACATTATGAAAAATTTCTTCACTGAGAGGGTTGTCAAGCATTGGAACAGGCTGCCCAGGAAAGTGACTGGAGTCACCATTCCTCGAATTGTTGAGGACACATTTTAGTGGTAAATATGGTGGTGGTGCTGGGTTGATGGTTAGACTTGATGAACTTAGAGGCCTTATTTTAAGAAAAACCTAACCATTCTGTGACCCATCATATGGCTTTTCTTAAGACAAGCTACAAGAAGGCTTAGGAGGTAAATAGGGAAGGAAGCTTTGCATTGCCCTCAGGCCCAGTTTATCTCTGTGTTGTTGTGGAGTCCGGAGCAAAGATAAAAAAAGAGGCTCTGTACCTTTCCTCCCCCATGTCAGGAACTTTTTCCTCTTGGTTGCCTAAGTGGAATTCCTATCAGTGTAAATTAAAAGTAAATAGGTGCACTTAAGATGGATATATGACTTGACTTGAAAAAGTGGAACTTCAGTTTGTGTTTTGGAAAAGCAAAAATTCTTTTGAAACCTGTCTTTGAAACTTGAAACCCTTGAAACCAACCTTTTTTTAATTTTTTTTTGAAAATGAAGCAGGATCAAAACCAGAAATGTTGACATAAATAGGAAAGGATGTAGTTTAGAGCTGATATTTCCCTTTCCTTAAGATTTCTATATCTTAATTGCCCATGAATCCTAATTTTTAATCATCCATATAATTCCATGAAAACAGTGAATCTCCTGATGCATATTAGGAACAAAACATAAAAGGTGAATTAAGCAGCAGGGTTCTTTTCTACTTCCCTTACCTCATTATTTGGAATTTGAACAAGTCACAGACACTTCTGTAAAGCAAAATCTGTTATGTTTGCAGCTTGTCTGTATTCTGTATGCTTAAAATCTTATCAAATTACATAATCAGGTCAAATATTATAGTGATCAAGGGTTTTTTGCTGATTCTATATAAAAATATTATAGTCACATACTTATGACTTCCCTACAAAATGTGACTGACATTATGAAAATTTCTTGGAAACACAATTCATTAATCATGTTTTGATTCTTTCTTCTTATTTAACTTCCAGTAATTTAAGCTGAAGTTTGTACTTCAGAGAATACACAAGAGTGAAAAGGCAATTGCTAGTATTCCATTGTTTTTATTTAAAAATGTTGATTAGAAGGTCAAATAGCCCTTTCCAGACAGCAGATAAACATTCTACTTTGGGAAATCCCTTAAAGAAGGTTGTGCTTGAGCACAAAATCCCATTTAGTCTGTAACATATTCCAGCAATAAAACTCAGCGTAGAAATGAAAACTGGAAAAATTGCAGCGACCTTTACATGTTCTTAGTTCATCTAAACACGGACTTAAGCTTCTGTTTATATACCCTGTGAACCGGTTCCCTTCTGTCACATTGTATCGTGCTGTATGGTCTGTTTGCCAAACATTGCCTCCATGTGCATTCTTTGTGAGTAAGCACAAAGAATAAGCAGATACAGAGCAAGAAGAGAATATGGCCCGCACAAATCTAACGCTACCGAATATACAATACTACAAACAAAATCCTGCTCCTGTAGGGCTGGTCAGCACCAGTGCAAGAGACTCCTCTGTAGTTAAATCAGAAGTGAGGAATGGTAATTTATAATTACTTAATAAATATTTTTGTCAGATAAGGAAATCTTTCAAGAAAACATTTAATGTTTTGATAAACTCAAACTCAATAAACTCAAAGTACATAATAAATGGCTGCAAATTACTGATGGTGTTCCCCTTAGGTAAAAGAAAACTTTACTATCCTTTTCTCTCTTTTTTTTTTTTTTGTCCAGAACTATGATTTTTCAGACTTTCATAGTGTTTTTCTGTCGTGCACTTAAGTATATGTTTGCAAAAATGCTCTTTGTTGAGTCAAGGCTTTTCCTTAATAAGCAGTAGAACATCATCAGTGCTGCTCTAGATCCATGTATTAGCCTCTGCAGCACCTGTACTGTCTCCCCATGCTTTAGGCTGGGGACAAATTCTGAACTAAGACTTCTTTTTAAGGAGCTTGTGACACTCGAAGTCCCTCCTTTTCTTGTTCCATCTTCTTGCCTCTTGCTTACCCCTTTTAGCCTTCCTGTTTTCCCTGCTCCACAGCACTCTGCACCTGATGATCTGTTTTTCTCACTCCCCTGTGCAGCTCTCGGCCAGCCCATTGACACTACCACGTCATCCTGTCACTTCCACTGCAGGGGCAATGATGTGGGAGTGAAGCTGAGGTGTTTCTTGTTGTGTGGGGACATATACAGAGGAGCAGTAGGGTGAGGAGGAGGAATAGCACCATGCTGTGACACAGTGGATATGGCAGAGCACCCTTCTGCCTGGCAATGGGCAGAGGAAGAAATGGGCAACTTCAGGAGCAGTTCAACACTGCTAACATGAATAAGCTAAGAAGTAAGAGTGTGTTATAGGGTATATGCCATGTGGAGAGGGCAATTAGAGGGTATGTGAATATAGGCCAGCTGAAGGTACCTGAAAATCTGACTGGGCCTGTGTTGGAGAGCAGCCCACAGCCGTACTCTGTGTGCTGTGGAGCTGCTCGGGCAGCTCCTTCACAGTGCGCGCAGCCCCCACCCTGCAGCGTGCTGTGTCTTGCCTCACACACAATGAGCCCCGCAAGGGCTGTTCTCTGTGGTGCTCGTTAGATGTATGCACCAAGCCTGATGAGACGGAACATTAATCAACACTACTTTGCTCACTTTAACATAAACTTTCCCTTCTATTGTCGCCCTACTTTTTATGATGTAAATATTATCAGACAGCTCCAACTTTTCCAACTGAGTGTGGATAGCAAGCTGTGATGGGGCCAAGCAGGGCTTCCTGGATTTCTGACGTGACAGAGGTTCTTCAGCAGGGCTGATGTACACAGGGAGGTACAGGACCAAGAGCAGTGTGCAGCAGGATGGGAAGCCCACAATGTGTTTGGGTTTCTCACTTGCTCCCTTTCTCCTGTACTTTCTTAACATCAGCAGTGCAGAGGCTAGAATTTTCTGAAGTAGAGGACAAACAATGGGATAATGATATCCTAAGGGAAAGCACAATGCTCAAAATTGTCATAGTTGAAAGAAGAAGGTTTTTTTAAAATTGACTTTGGATAAGTTATTGAGTTTGGGAGCTTGCTAAGACAAACAGCCTTTTCCCATAGTCTCCATCTGGTCAGTTTGAGCACTCCCAATGCTTCTGAGCTCTTTAAATGAAATAAAGGAGCAGATGATATATTCCTCAGTTTACCAGTCAGAGTCTTCTAGAAACCAAATTTGCCCCAGTCTGCAATTTGCATGACCCCTTTTAGTGACACTCTTCAGTTAGCAAAGGTGGAGTATTTAAATTCCTACCAAGACCAAGTCTACACACTAGAGCATCCCCATTTGTTTTGACTTTGGGTATCCATGAGAGACAATCTGTTCTATCATATGTTAAACCTTAACAGTGGACACTCAACACCTGATTGCAGAGCAGGCAGAGAAATTTGTGAGGGGGCTTTGCAAAGACAACAGCTGTATTATTGTCAGAAGACACAAAGAAATGTGTGGTAACCTTTTGCTGAACATAGAAAGGGAGGTAAGAGAGGTTTTAAAGTAAAATGGTGCCAACCTCAAAGCTAAGCATCCTGCAGTCAGCAGGACTGGGTGGATAAGGCTGCATTATCTTCATGCTTCTGACACTCTTCTACATCCCTCACCAGGCTGGTGGTTCTCTGAAGGGCTGCTTGCAACAGTGCTGGACTTGCTGTCCCTCCTGAACTTACAGAACTCTTACTTGGCTCTTAAAGCACACCCAGTTTACTTTTGGGGCCATGTTCTTGTGCCTCGTAGTAAGCATATCTGCTTATTAACCACTGGACTTCATGATCTTAGAGGTCTTTTCCTACCTAACCAATTCTGCGACTATTAATTTAAAGCCATTAAACACATTTCAATTTCCAGGACTCCTCAAAGGGCAGACTCCAGCCAGGGTCCCCACAGGTGCCGATTTTGGGAGGTGTCCCCAGGATGTCCGGCTGTGTCCGAGCCACCCCCACCGGTGCCAATTCCCGGCTCGGATCCCGACGGCGCGCTCCCTCCTGGTCCACCCCAGCGCTCGGCCGTCCCCCGCCGCGGCCCCTGCCCGCCTCCGGGGGGGAGCCCCGGCCAATGGCCCGCCGCCTGCCGCCGGCCATGCCCGGCCCCGGGGCCGCCCCCGTTAAACGGCGGGGTTCGGCGTGGAGCGGCGGCCGTCCCTCGCCGCCCTGCCCGGCCCGCGGCCGCCATGGGGTGCGAGCGCGGCGCCGCGCTGCTGCTGCTGCCGCTCGCCCTGCAGCTGTGCCCGGGCCGCGCCGCCGCGCCCGCCCCCCGAGGTAAGGGTCCCGCGCCCCGGGATGGAGCGCGCTCTCCTTTCCCCTCTTCCACTGAGAAGGCTCTGGACTTGCAGTGTCCCGTCCCCTGCTCTCCCCCGGGAGCCCTGCCTGGCAGCGAAAGGGAACACCTCTGCAGGTGCTAGGGGAGCCGGAGCCCGTCGGGGCGCAGAGCCTGCCCGCGGAGCCGCCCCGCCGCCGCGCTGCCCCGCCGGACTAGCGGTGGGGACCGGAGGAGATGGCGGTGTAGCCGCTGTCAGTCGCCCCCGTGCAGCTTGCAAAAGGTGTTTTGTAGGTGTGCTGGTTGGTGCGTGGAGCATTTGAATAGCCCTTTTTCGGCTGCAAGTTCTCCTAAATGAGAAGTGAATTTCTAAGCCGTGAAAACTCTTTGAGAAAACTCTACTACATAGTAAAGTTCATAAGAAAACTCATACTTCTAAATCCAGCATTGCTGTGGCAATATTATGCACGTAGTAAGTCAGGAGCCGCTGTATTGTAGAGCTTGAGTGAAGTAGGTGGTATCGCTCTGCGGTAGCAGCTTGTGTCTGGAACCAGCTCGGCTGCCGAGTGCAGCAGTTTGTGCAACTTCGTGCTACTCCAGGAGCATTAAAGCTGCTTCTGGTTTTCTTTACATTTTTAACCCCCTCCACTGCCTTACAGAATGATGTTTGACACTTCAATCGGTTATTACTTAAGCAGATATAAAAGACAGCCGATCACAACAATACAGCTGCATTTCCAAAAGCCTCTGTTGAAGACCTTTATGATGTAAAAACATTTCAGAAATATGTTGTAATGACAAGTCGCGTATTACCAAATTAGAAAAAAAAGACAGATTTCTATCTTGTCAGGGGCAGCAGCCAATGAAAAACTCCATTCTCAGCAAGGGACGCTTCTTGGGGTCAGTGGGAAATTGTTGTGGTGGGGGTTAGGATTTCATTCCAGGTGTCTAAGCCATTAATAATTACCTTGAAAAGTGCTGAACAGCAGTGGAGCAGTGTTTACATCTACAGTTATGACTAGGTGTGACCAGAGAACAGCCTTGGGTGGTCTTAAAAAGATGGTGTGACATGGCAACAGAGTTAGGGGAAAGAAGGGATGTTTTGAGTTCCATGCTCTCCTGTGTCACTAATTTCACTCCTCCATGCCTCCTCCTCGTAGCACTTCCCATCACGTCTTCTAGCTCTCATCTGAAAAGCTAGCCTTGATGGTTTTGGGCAGATTTCCAAAGCGTGGTTTGCCGCTGTCTCACCATGTAGCTCATCCCTTGTTAGCATTTGGCTGGGAGGGTGAGCAGCTCTGTTCTAAAAACCGCAGAAGGAAGGTGGAGGAGAGAATTCCTGATCTGTCTCACGAGCAGGCTCAGTTTAGCCTGGTGGGTATGCGCACTCGTGCTTGAAGGCATGAAGGCATGTCGGAGTTTTCAATCCATTGCGTGGATTGAAACCAGCTGCTTGTGCCTTTCAGCTTTGGCAGTCCTATTCTATACATTTGCTTTCAAGTCTGCCTTTCCACGGAGAGGAGCAAAGAGATGAGGTTCTTCAAAAAATAAAACGTGAAATATTTGTGGAACTTTTTTTCCCTGTTCCTTCCAAACAAATAATTGTCTCTATAATGGCTAAGAGCTGTCTCTCTCTGCCAACTCTGCTAAGGATGTAAAATGAATTTTCATAACCCCCTCGTTCTTCTGCTAGCTGCATTTGCTAGCGTGTGTGTAAGCTGTGCTTAAGGATGGATCTGGTCATGTAGTACATCCACATGCTGGTCAGTGGAGATATCCCAGGAAAGGGTTTGATAACATGGTGCTGAAGGACCTGGCTGAAGCACTGTGCTTTGTGGAACACAATTGCCAAACCAATTTGAGTATTCACTTAAATATGCAAATTACAACAATTTCAGTAAATGTTTTCTGTAATGTTAGACACATGTTTCACAGTGTTTAGTCATTACTTTTGTAATGTTTTAAAGTGACTCTAGCATTGATTAATGAGTATTGAAGAAATTGATAGAAATTCGGCCAATAGACCTTGAACTGAACAAAATGTATAGCTATATTTTGTGCTCTCAAAGTCTTTAGTATTGTATTGTGTTGCTCTGGCTGAGGAAACACAGCTGTATTTTATGAATGGTGATTACTTGTAAAACGCTGTAGTACAGAGTAGTAAGTTGCATTTCAATCTCTTGCATGGGCAGTTGCTTTGCTCTCTCTGCACTAAATGTGATGAAGTATCCAGCCTTTTGCTTCTGGTGTCCCTGTCACTGGTTTCAGTGGGAGCAGTGGTTGTCCTGGCATGCTGTAAATCTGAACAGAATGAAAGAGAAGTGTTTTGACCAGGTCCGCCTCAGATATATGTTTCTTAGTTGTTTGACAACAGCGTTAAACAGTCTCAAACCGGGGCACTAGTGCATGCAAATCAAGGGCCGGATATTTTTTGGTTTGTGTCCTGAAAATTCTCTGTAGAGTCATGAGGTCCTTAGACCCAATAGAAGTATAGAGTTCAGCAATGATTTCAATGACTTGATGAAATGAAGGGAAAAAGGTCTTCATTTTTTTTCTCTTTTTTGGAAATGACATTAGTGTCTAGATGAATGGATGCTTCAGAATGAGTGATGGAAGCAGCATGAACCCACTCTAGTATAAGGGAACAGGGTTTCCCACATATCTGTGGGAAGGTCTGTGAGCCCATGTGATTGTCCTTTGAGTGCTCTTCAGTCTTTTCCTGTGTGTAGCATATGGAAACACTGGAATGGTAGGATGGCCTCATCACCTTAGAAGACAACAGGAGCTTTGGGGTTGTGCTGTGTAGACAAGGCTCATCTGCAAAGGTCCACCAGTGGTTTTTTCCAGCCTGGGAAACTAAACTTATTAGTACAACCATGGGTTTGAATCAAGCTAAGGCACAATATGCTGTCATATGCCTTTGCCATCTGCGTGGTGTTACGGCTCTTCTCTGGTGACAGCTCTACAGTATTGTTCTGGTGTAGGAGAAAAATACGGCCCAGCTATGGTAGGACCATGGAGAGTCAGAGGTATACAATGGCTCAATGTGCTCTTGTATTTATATAACACTTGTGCATAATAATTTATCAGACTTCTTTGCTAGGGTGTAAGATATATACTGCTTTAATTGCAGCGAGTTGGAATAGGAGATAATCAAGAAACCTAACGGAAGAGTTTATTGAGTTTGGAGATGTTGTGGATTTAGGAACATTGAGGAAAACCCCAGTTTGTTTTTTCAGTGCCATAAGGGACATAGGTGACATATGTATGTGTAAAATCATAGACCCTTTGCTGATGCATTGTGGAAAAACTAAAATAAAAAATTGAAACAGCTTTCACTATGCCTTCAGGGTTTGTGGTTTTTGGTTTGGTTTGGTTTTTTGTGAGGCCTGTATTTCTTTGTTTTCTGTACCAGAAGGGAAAGATGAATCTTGTTTATATGATATATATTCTGAGAAGTCAGTGAAGTGAGAAGAAGGCTGTGAACATCAAGTTGCTTACTTGGCTTTTTGGCATTTTAATTGGTGCCCTGCAAATGCTATCTAAGGATCAGCACTCTGGAAATCTGGCTGAAAATTTTATTGCTGAATCCGTATCTAATTGATATGTGAACACAAACATCTGAATTTATGAAAGCAGAAATAGGTTTAAAAGCTTTCTGTTAAGGTGAATCCTCAGAAGAGAAGAACTTTTGAGATCTACCTGAAAATATTTGAGTACCTCAATTTGAAGACTAGATATTTCTATGTTAGTAACTTATCAATAATGCCTTTGAAAAATAAAAGTTGCTAAAATAGTATCAGTTGCAACAAATTATAGATATTTTGATAGAATCATAGAATAGTTGTAGCTGGCAGGTACCATCTAGTTGAAACTCCCTGCATGTGTGGGGACATGTTTCACTAGACCAGATTGCTTAAGATATCCCTTCCAGTGCCAGGCGTTTGAACTTCTTGATCTTTACAGATGATCATCATATTGATAATTTTTTGTTTTATTTTAGGTAGGTCAGAGTTTCCATATGAAGAGTGTACAGCCTCCAATATATGGCTTCAAGTCACATTCTTCTTTGATCATTATTATATTTAATTTGCTGTTGAAATTTGATTTTTTTTCCCCAGTTTTTGATCTTCTTCCTTATTCCAACAAGCGAGTGGTACTGAACTTCCTGCAACAAGCATTCGGGGATCCTATGCTGAATGAAGTGTACTTGCTCTCAACATTCAAACTGCAGCCAAAGAGCACAGCCACTGTTTTTGGCCTATATTCGTCAGCTGACAACAGCAAGTATTTTGAATTTACGGTAATGGGACGGATGAGTAAAGGTGAGTTGTTTGGAATGTATATGGTAGAACCGGTGTTCGATCCATAGTTACTGGTGTGTGATAGATGAATGTTGACAACTGTGTGATTAACCTTTGTGCTTGAGTCATTCCTGTTGCATGCTGTCACCTTTCACTTCCCCTCTCACTCCTTCATTTCTTTCCTTCATCTCCTTGGTGCTTCTCTCTTCTGGCCAGGGGAAGCTGACCAGACAATCAGCTGGTATCTCAACTCAGCTGTGGTGCTTACTCTGCCCAATGCTGAGAAAGGAGGAAAAAAACATAGAATATGGAGAAAGGAGTCAATTTGGCTTGGTCTTTTCTTTTTCCTTTTTTTTTTTCCTTTTTCCCCTAGGGACAATCACTGGTTCTTATTACTCAGGAATGTGAGGGACACACGCACATGCTGCCTCATGCATATGAAAGGCAGGTTCTTGTTCCGCTGACCCTGGAGGTTAGATGTTGACTATACAAGACAAATATTCCCGGCACTTATAAGATCTGTTGGGTGAAATAAAGTGTTTGTTCTTCATTTCTTGGAATTAGTTAATCGGGAGTCAGAGTAGGAACTGCAGCAGTTTTAGAAATAGAGAGTTGCATTGATCTCTAAACCAGATCTAGAATATACTACAATTTTAAGGTTCAATGAAAGATTGTTGGATTATGTACATTGTTGTTCCTGCATTGACTTCACCACTGCTATAGTAATTTGCTACTGAGCGATTAGCTGAATTGAATATACTGTGAAATTCTAAGGAGAAAATTCAGTTTATACATAGGGAAATTATTCAATATGCTGTAAAAGAACAAAAGCACACCTTTTCGTTGTACATTATTGGGGAATGAGTTAGATAAAACATCAGTAGTTTTATCAGGTCTGCCAAAATCCTTCTGAGGTAAGGGAATAAGAGCTATGTGTGTGTTGGGAATGGGTAATACATGGTCACACAGCCTTATTAATAAGCGTAATATGATTCCTAACACTGACTTACTTAATTGATAAATATATTATAGATTACGCATACTCCCTCTCTCCCTATCACACACGCACAATTATGTGTGTAAATGTTGTACATACATATAGGAACACGTATGTGTACACACAAATGTGTCTATATACATACAAGTTTGAACATATCAGACTCTGATTTTCAAAAATCTCTGCATGTCCGATGGTTACTGACAGTCTCTTAAGTCTGTTAAAGTGTTTCTGGTGGAAGGTTACATGTTTTTTTTCAGTTTTGTCCTCAGTAGGTTGGTGTTTGAGAAACATCTGTGACAGGACAAACACAACAGTGGCACATGGATAGGCAGCATGAAGCAACTTGTCCTGTCAATGGCCAGTGTTGAGTAGATGGGGAACATCTATAACCTATCTGATGTAAAGGATTGACCATCAGATTGATGTAAAGGATTGACCAAAGAGAGGGAGGCTTTTTGAAGCAAGACCATTAATTGGATTTCTTTGCCTCCTTATTGCTTTAGAGCACCTTGTTCAAGGCATATGGCAGTGAGCAAGTGGTAGGCAGTGTTTTCACATGTGATTTCTCTGGAAGTGTTAGGCATCTCATATAGCTATTTCATACAGTAAGTTAAACTGCATCCAGGAGATTGTCATGTGAGCTGCAAGCATGGAGTGTGTGAGATGTGTATGGTCCTCTCAAGAGTGAACATCATCGCTTAAGCGGTGAACCAATGTTGGCATCTCAGCAAAATGCAGTCTTAATATGTATGGTTTTGAAAGAATGACTAGTACTTTCTCTGTATGGTATTTTCAGTTGTGTACTCAAACCTGATATAAGGAGCTCAAAACAGGCCTTAGTTATACTTTAAAATGTCACATTTAAGAGTTTTGTTCCCAATGGTTGCCTCATATTCTAGTTTTATTGTGGTATAACTGATAGTAACATGTTTATAACACCTAAATGTTTTTAAAAGCACAGGTCTGACTTACTGAATTTACAGCTAAACTTATGGTAGACAATTGTGCCTTTCAGACGCAGACAGCATCCATGAGTTTCTTATCCTTTTTAAATTACTCCTTTATGGAACAAACAGCAGTTAGTGCACCGAAGTGTTGCAATTTAACAATTCTGTGAAGCAGCTCCCATTTTAATTGAAAATTTGTTTCTTTAGCAGTTCAGGTGACACTGTCATGAATATCTGTAAAATATTCAAGCAGCAAATGTACTGCAGGGGCTTGGATGAGTTAAATCTTAGAGGTGGAGGCTGTGATCCAAGAAAATTTCTCTTCAAAAGCCTACTCTAGTTTACCAGATGAATATTTGGCTTTGGCTGAGGAAAGAATTCTTGATCCTCCTTCCAAGCCTGATTGCTCCTTGTCCTGAAACTATTCTGGCAGGGTCTGTTCTGGGCCCTGCCTCCATCTCCTCTTTCTTTCTCTAGGCTACTGTTGTGTTTGGTCACTCTGAATGCAGGGCCCAGATCCAAATACCTTGTTTTTATATGACCAGGCGTGCATAATATTCGCATAAATAAAATGCTTGCAGTGTACTCTGTCTTGCCAGATCTTTGAGTTTGCCAAGAAATGCTACCTTTTAGCGAGTTACTGGTGACCGCATGCACCTTTGCGGAAATCTCAGCTCTGGCGGTGTTTTGACATAGACAGCAGTGAAAACATTCCTTATATCGATCACAGCTGCTGAGGCTCTAGATGGAGACATACCCTGCCCCATTCATGCTGGTATAAATCTGGGGGTTTTTTAATCATTAGGCTGAGGAATTAGAAAAATTTTAGGGAGCATGTGCACAGTGAGTTGGGCGGTCACCAACAAACAGGCATAGCATCAAAGCAATTATATTAGTAGTGGAAAGATGAGAAGGGAAGTTGTTTAATGAATAGAAATTGGATGGTTTCAGTAAGTAGGTGTTATTAGGTCTGAAGATAGTAAGAGCTTTTACCTCCACTATATCCACAATTTTTAGTTGACTTAGTGTCACCATTTGTGAGCTCTCACTTGATGCAACTGTAGCAGCCCTCTGTGAATTTCAGACTTTAGCAAAAGCTAGCACATAAATGTTTAGATGCCTGGTGTCTGTGCAGCTTGATTCCTCCTGCACATCACTGTTATGATCAGGAAATAAGGGACTGTCAGCTGGTGATCAGTGGGATCATTGAAACAAGGTCTATCTGATATCACAGGGTGGTTGTACACTGTCCAAATGCATTCAGCTCATTGCTTCTGCAGATATGCAGTTGGAGAGCCAGGCAGAGATTTTGTGGAGAGAACTGGCTAGCTGATCTTAGAGATCTGGCTCAGAGATCCTGGCTTACTGATCCAATTTCCTTAGGAAAGAGACTTTTTTTTTCAATATTGCTCAGTGAATATTTATTGTAAGAGTATTTGTCTGCTGTTGTGGTTTTTTTTTTGATGGTGAACTTTGCTTAATAAAATGAGACTTTTTATCAGGTAGGTCAGTCACTAATGCTTTTAAAAAGAGTTGAGAGGAGGTTTAGTGATCTCTTGGAGTGGACTATGCCTTTTCTGCATTATATTTTGGTTTTACTGAGTGTTTGTTACAGAGGAGTGCAGGTTATTGGCTTGGAAACAAGCTTCCTTTGGTTTTTAATTGTGCATTTGGATACACTCTTAGACGGCTTCACTGTATGCAGTATGCATCACTGAAATTGGTTTTCTAGTTGTACACTTCTGCTACAGAGTATTTCTGGGTCTATCAGATACGTACATACCAGAGTGCTGACTGTAGGCTGCCTTCTACACCCTATAACTTTACCACTTGCATTTTAGCACATTATGGCTTACAAAGTGACTTCGGTTGAGCCATTTAGAGGCGCCTGGACAAAGCAGAGGAAAACTCAGTGCAGGCAGCAGAGCTTTACAAATAGGGAGTCACGCAAGCGTCCTGCTAGTGCTGCTTTGAGAGTTAATCTCCCATTTATTATTACCATTATGTCTGCATATGGGATGCATTTACAAAAGTGGACATGTGGAAAAATACCAGAGCAATTGCAGATTTCCACGGGATCTTCCTTGATCAGCCTTGGGCTATCTGCTGTCCTCTAATAGTCCTTCTGTGTATTTTGTCCTAGCGGTGCTGCGCTATCTGAAGAATGATGGAAGGCTGAATTCCGTGATCTTTAGCAACATCCCGCTGGCCGATGGGAAACCTCATGCTGTCATCTTGTGGCTGAGTGGCCTGCAGCAGGGATTGAGCACAATAGAATTGTATCTGGACTGCCTGCAAGTAGGTGCCATTGAGGACCTGCCAAAACCATTTTCAGTGCTGTCTCAGAAGGTGGTGGCAGTTGAGTTGCGCACTCTCCAGGAGAAGCCACAGGTGAGCGTGGAAACTGGGAACAGGCTGAGCACTTAGAGGGATCACCAGTGATCCTCTGAATCGCTGAATTCAAACCTCAATCTTCACAGCAGCCAAGCTCTGTACAGTAATACCTTAGTATTAAGTTGTGAAATAAATGTAAATAAAAGTTCCCTATGGAGCAGGTGAAATCTTAGCTTACATGATGCCTGTAATAATTATGCTACTTGTTTTAAACACAATTTTTATATTTTTTATTAAAATCCAAAAAATACTGCCTCCTTCACTTCAATCTAGTTGTTTTTTGGGGACTGAACTTTTTGCAAGGACTTAGCTAATGCAGTAGGGGCGGCGTTTCACTGGCTTCTTACAGCTGTTCTGTATGAGCAGAGCTTGTCTGTGTATGTGGCTTTCCTCTTCATGATATGCCAAGAGACTAAAAAAGACAAAAGAAAGGGAGGACTCTTGTGGTGCCAGAGTGCAACCCTCATCTGTTTGACTGCAATAGCTTTTCTTCCTCTGTCTGCCATCCAGGAGTTGATAAAGCTTCCTGTCATCTCCCTGTCAGCAGTCTGAGATAAACAGTGTCTTCCACAGCATCTTCCATGATCATTAATCAAAAATACTTATTAGAAGGTGCAAAGGCATTCTGCCCCCAAGGTTGCCCACTTACTTTGTTTCATTACAGGTTTGAAAGTGAGCCTGTTTTTGTGGAGAATGACTGAGGTGCCCATATTCCTGGCATGGATATATGTACCTGTTTGAGAGGAGAGGAAAAAGGAAGAAAGACTGCTTTGGATGCACTTAAAAAAAAAAATCATATGTCACAGATACAGAAATATGTGAACTTCCTAGTATGTGAGATCATAGGAATTTTAACAGTAAAAAAAAGTTTGAAATAAAACCACAGCTACGTGAAAATCTGCAAGGCAAAATTAGAGATTTTATACAGTTCAAATAGTGATGGATGGTCCTGAAGGGAATGGTGTAGGAGCCCTGCATGCGTAGGAAATGGAGCACCTCTCTTAAAAAAAATAAATGTACTTTGTCTGATATTTCATATTTTCCCCATTGTTGTACCAGAACTGTGAGCTCTGTTTTTCTTGTGAGCCCAGGATACACTAGATGAGCTGAAGCTGGTAACTGGAGGAACCCTTGCGGAAGTGGGAAACCTGCAGGATTGTTTTCTTCAACAAATTGAGCCTATACCTCAGTACGCTGGTAAGGTCTGCAACTGGGAGTTAAAATTATTCCTAGTGACACCAGTGCAAGGAAGCTAATATGATGAATATGGTAAATGTGAAGAAGCCTTTAGTCAAATAATAACAATTATTTGACTAAATTATAGCTATGACAATTTCCTGTAAATGTTTTAGAAATAGCTCAGTTTGGAGAGAAAACAGTCACTGTTGCTGGTGATAAAGCAATGAATTGTTGTTTTAGTGAAAGACAAGTCTGTAATGATTGGAAGAGGTTTTTTAGCATGATTTGGAAGGCAAATTTTTGTGATGATGATCCGTTTGTGTCAGCGTAATAATATTTTAAGTATTCAAATTGCAAACAATTGCAGATGGAAAGTAGTGCTAAATGGGATACATTGCTACAGGCTGTATGAAAGGTAGATGAATGGAGTAGCAAGACCTACCTATATACTTATTCACACTGACAGTATTCATCTCTTGTTGAGCACTGGACTGTCCGCCAGAGGGGAGGAACAAGGTGTGAAGAAGCTTGCAGGAGACTGAAGAGAATGAAGAGACTGTAGGTCTATGTGGGAAAAGCCATTGCAGAGTAGCCACTAGTCTTGCCACAACTTAGCCAAGGCTTTTGTCACCTGCTGAAGGGGACATTGATTCAAAACCAATTCCTTTTCTGCTGTGTGCTGAGCATTGTGGAGACTGAGCTGGGAAGAGAGAGGAAAGGAAGAAGCTGAGGCTACTGAGATCCCTGCAGAGCCCCAGGGGCTTAATGGAGTCCCCTCTGTTAGGTGAGGGTGCTTCCTGACCTCTGGACACAGAAAACCTGTGCTAGACTGTCCCATCTGTAGTCCGTCTAGTCCCTGTCCATCTGCCTTTCTGCTCCGGATGTGAGGGAGAAGAATGGGTTCGCACTGTGCATGCAATATGTTAATATATGACATCTATAGGAAGGAAACTCAGTTCAAGGTTTGAAATAGGATCCATGATATGTTCTCTCTCTTGTACCTCTTCCTGTCCCCTCTGCCAAACCCAACCCTGCAGCATTGCTGCTTTTGATAAGAACAGAGATAAGATGCAGAAATTTTATGAGAGCATCCTGGGTATGTCGCATGAGTGTAGGCATCAGTGGTGTGCAGTGATAACAAAATATCGTTTACCTTTTAGCTGTGTAAATCCTTAGCTGCACATACTTCTATTTCCTTGCTTCTTAACATATATACACTTAGGTAAAAAAATGAGTTTTATCCTCAAAGCTCTCTCTTTTTCACTAAATCAACAGGCATTTGAATGTGGAAGGGAAGGGTAATTCAATATTTGCTTCTGCAAAAAGTGGCAGCTCTGTCATAGCGAGTTTCCAAATTACAGACTTGCAGCTTTCTCATTTGTAACTTTTTGCTCACTAATCAATAATGCAAATGGTAATATACAGACAGGTACTGTCTCTCTGTGGCTGCCTCCACCTGGCTTAGACTCTCAAATTCAGTTGCTTTTAACTTTCAAGTGGAATTAGTATCATTAATAATAATAATAATAAACAACTCACATAAATACATTCAAAGTCTACATAGTCGAATCCACCGAAAGAAAAGGTGAATTTTCCAACAGCAATTTTAACTTTGCTGCCTCGAACCCTGTGTATGCTTCATGATGCCCTTCTGTGGCAGTAACATACCAGATAATGACAATTTTGCCTACTGCCAGGAAAAGCTGGAATGCAAATGCTTAGCTGTATAGGGAGGGTGAGACCTAATATCTTGGTAAAAGTTTGTGCTTTCATATTAATTGGAAAATCCTTGGGAGTGCTTTGGACCTGAATAACTGTACATGGATTTGACTGCATGCCTGGTTGTTGCTCATTGCTTTGGCAGCAGCATTCCCTCCATGTTCAGTCTGTGAGGCTGAGACACCTAAGCAGTGGGATGAGATTATGATGATCAGACATAGGCTGAAGATGTATATTTGGATCTTTGTGGTTTGGTAGGAAAATAGAATGCAAGGTACACTGGGTTTGGTAGATGAGATTAGTGTGCTGCATATGATCATCATCGCAAAATCATTCTGGTCAGAAGGGATCTTTGGAGGTTGTCTAGTTTGTGGAGGGTACCTGAACCTGACAAAGTATAAATAAAATAGCTATGTTGCACCAGACCAAATATTCTTTTAACCAAGTTGCTTTTAGAGACAGAACGTCAATATAGACCCACAGGCAAGAGTATAATGGAATTGAGTCTTAGTGTGGTTTTCTCTGGATGCTTCACTGTTCTCCAGCAGTTCATGGTATTCAGAGCTCTTGACTCAGAGGTGAAGTCTTTGTGTTTTGTACTCAATGTTTTCGTCCATGAATCTGTCCAGTCAGTTTTGAAGGCATGGTCAAGAATGTCTCCTGGCAAGAAATTTATCACATATCCAAGGAATATTTCCTCTGTTTACTTAGAACCTGCCTCTTCCTAATTCCACATACAACTTGTATGTACAGCTTCTTTGGTGAAAGATTATAGGCTGTTCGGAAACTTTTTTTCTTGTCAGCCATCATCTATACTATAATCATGGTTCTATCTCTGGACAAGAAACCACCGTCTTCCAGAGTTCAAGAAGTTGGACAATGTTCTCACACACATGGTGTGACTCTTGAGGTTGTCCCATGCCAGGCCAGGATTTGACCCGATGATCCTTACGAGTCCCTTCCAACTCAGGCTGTTCTATGATTCTATGAATGTCATTGTCTTTGAATGACACTTCAGGATTTGAATGACACAGACACGGGAAAGTGTTTTACTTGAGCCAGACAGCTGTTGTTCCCAAGAGAGGTAGAAGAAATATCTATGAGGTGTTTCATGGTGGCTAGTGTTTGTGCATGCCTGGGCCAATTGGCTGTGCAATGAAGCTGGTTGCCTGCTTGAAATCCAGGGTCTCATACTTGAACAGGTTGCCCAGAGAAGCTGTGGATGCCCCATCAGGAAGTGTTGAAGGCCAGGCTAGATGGGACTTCAAGCATTCTGGTCTAGTGAAATGTGTCCCTACCATGGCAAGGATGTTGGACTAGATAATCTTCAAAGGTCTTTTTCAATCCAAAGCATTCTATGATTCTATACTGCAGCATCCTGTCAAGAGAAAGACAGGGACTTCAGTTCCCCGTTAGTCAGTAATACTCTGAGCTTAGTCATTACTGTGAAAGCTGTTCTGTTAATCATATTGTTAAAACTCAAGAATATAGAGGTAGGGACTAGCTGAACTGAGTAGTTGCCTTATTAGATGAGGTATGGATGAGAGAGGCTACATGGAAGGGCCAGATAACTGTATAGCTTCAGGCTGGTACCTTTTGCTTACCTGCTTGCTCCTGGGTCCACTATATTGTGGACAATATTATTCCTGAACACTGGTCGTTCTGCTGCAAGTAGGGCCTACTTTTGGAATTGCTTTTAATGGAAGAGAAAAAAACAAAACCAGGTGTATTCAGCTGTTTCTGCTCTGCTGTCTAAATTAGCACACAGAACATGTAGTTCATGGCAGTATAACCTGTTCAGTCCACCTTAATGTTCAGCAGTCTGCAAAACTTAACTACAGAATAGATCTGGTTTTGATTTAGGTGCTAGCCAACAAACAGCATCTGAAGTCTTGAGAATTTTTTTGCAGATTTCAATCAATAATGCCTAAACGAATCTTTGTTTTAAAAATAAAACAAGAACAGACCCCAGCATCTGGCCTGACAGCCTGTGTGCCAGGTTCCACTATGAGATTCTGAAATACACATGATATTATGTCCTGCTGTTGTCACCTAAATAAAAGTACGGCAAGGTTAGGTCTAGAACAGAGTCACGCTGTGGAACAGGTGATTCCTGACTCTTTAAATTTGTTCAGTGTTTTGATGAGAAAATATGAATTGAAGAGAACATAGTATGTGAGGAGTTGGCCAGTTCCCACTAGAATGTTTGGAAACAGTTAGACATGCTTTGAAATACAAAACAATGAGGTAAATATTAAGAGAAGCATTTTTCATATAAGCTTTCAGTACTCACAAAAATAACATGTGAATAAACCTCCCTGAAGCTATTGGGCATAATATCAAAATATCCTGCCTGCCTAGACTGTGAAAGAGCATATATTTGTGAAGTTTGTTTTTAAATACAGACTTAGAGAAGTAAACAAATATCTTCTTGACAGAGGTACAGATTCAGAAGTAAGCTGCGAACAGCAGCAACTACAAGTTACTATGCTAAACATATTCTCTGCTTCTTCTCTGTCACTGGCTCAAAACAAGTATTTCATTTAACAGATAAAAATCTCCTGTGAAGATCTTGGGTTTGATCTGGTCCTTCCCTATGGCTCGTTACAGATGTAATTTTTGGTCTCGTCTTAGAGGTCTTTAATTTGTTACTTGGTACTGAGGACTGATTTTGGTGTGAGTTCATAGTGTGTTGAGTAGATGTTTTGTGAGTCCATACAAAGTCTGCACCTGTCAGAAGCAAATGCAGCCATGAAACGTGTGTGCAGTGTGATGAGCTGCCTTTGAGAAGAAAAGCCAAGTGACTGGTGCAGTTACTAAAAACAGTTTTGTCAGAGCAGGCATCGTTGATGTGTTCTCAGAGCTTCACAGTGAGCTTGCTCAGAAAGCTGGGTAACTTCACTTTGAAAAATATGTATTAATCAGTTGTGGTTACAACTGTGCTGTGCCAGCAGAACCAGGGAAGTAATCAACCCCCTGTACTCGACATTGGTGAGGCCGCACCTCAAATCCTGTGTTCAGCTTTGGGCCCCTCACTTTAAAAATGAGATTGAGTTGCTGGAGCGTGTCCAGTGAAGGGCAACAAGGCTGGTGAAAGGAGTAGAAAATGTGTCGTATGAGGAACAGCCGAGGGAGCTGGGTTTGTTTAGTCTCAAGAAGAGGAGTCTCAGGGAGACTTCATTGCTTTCTACAACCACCTGAAAGGAGGGTATAGCCAGGTGGGGGCCGGTCTCTTCTACCATGCCTGCAGTAGGAAATGGCCTTAAACTGAAACAGGGGAGATTCAGATTAGATATTAGAAATATCTTTTCATTATTAGGGCAGTCAGGCATTGGAACAGGTTGCTCAGGGAGGTGGTGGAATTACCTGGAGGTGTTCAGGTGGTGCCTGGATCTGGTGCTAGGTGATGGTTTAGTGGTTTAGGGGTCACAGTGGTAGTGTTGGGTGGATGATTAGACGGCATGATCTTAAAGGTCTCTTCCAACCTTGATGATTCTATGACTCTGATTCTATGACATGGAATGGACTTTTGCAGGATATCTTCCCATTGCATGCACATATGCTTCATGGCCTCACCTTGCCCTCCTGCCCCAAATAGGTTATCAGAAATACCCAGTTCTGAAATCCTGAAGTTTCCCTTAGGGTTGCTGGTCTCAGGCCTGGGAGGAACCAGTAGCACTGGTGGCATTAGTTGTATTAGAGAGCCTTGACACTGAAGTAATGGTAGAAGAATCGTGATCTTGTTTTTCTCTCTGTGGAGAGCTTTCTGCTTTGCCTGTTTCTGTGGTATATAAGGAGTTCAGTTCAGAAAAGCCTCGAGTTCATGCAAATCACACTATAAAATTTGAGATAAATACTGTGTCTGCTCTGATGATTTCTACAGGGCTTACATAACAGTAATGTTTGCCCTCCATGGCTCTTCATGGGGTTTCCATCTTATATCTCAGAAATTACCATGGCAAATGAAGGAGAGTTATGTTGTACACTCTTTTTCATTGCTGTTTCCCTGCAGGTGATTTTAATAGGCAGCTGATGGTTCAAATGATGCAGATGAACCAAATACTGGGAGATGTGAAAGACCTTCTTAGACAACAGGTACTGTATCGAGGCTTTAGTGTGAAATATCCCAGTTTTGCCCCTTTGATAGAGTCAGTGCAGACTTCACATAAGCAATAAACTACTGTGTAGAGTTCATTGCCTTGGAGGCATGACGCAATGGAGAAGAAATAACCATATAGGTCCTGGTACCCTGTGCTTGCAAGGGAGGGTCATTGAATGTGGGAGTGTAAGGGGCTTGCTTATTCAGATCCAGAAAATTTAGTGTCTGGTGAGGAAGTAGAGTGGCCATCCTAGACCACTATTAGATAGTTGTGGGTCTGTTGCATGGAACTGAAGCTTTGTTTGTTTTACTTGCTGGAGGGTGTTAGAACTGGAATTGCTGGTGGCACATTCCTTTGGTTGAACAAGGACCTTTCAACCTTTAAAGATCATGTTGATGAAGGCTGAACCTAAGTACATCCATTATCCGTATCCTTAATTTTATGGAGTACAAAGAGCATCTCATTTAAAACAGATTATCTATGTTGCATGGTTTGAGTGGCATCTGGGGCACTAATGGTTCTTCTCTCAGCCAGGTGCAAACTGAAACTATCTGTACCAAAATAACATTTATTTTCTATATTCTCAAGGTCAAAGAAACCACTTTTCTGAGAAATACCATAGCTGAGTGCCAAGCATGTGGTGAGTATTCCTGTTATTGCTGGTAATGTAGAAGAGATACCAGAGTCGTTTTAAAACTAGTGATGATCATGTTAGCTTTATGTAGTTTCTAAAAAGTACTTTTTTAGAAATACTGTGTCCAAAGTTCTAGATGTGTTTGTATTTGGACACAAATTTAAAATTGATTTTCATTAGAGAAAAAGCTTCCATGGACCTTCCAATCACCTGTTGGGGGATAAAATGCCACTAAACCGAGCAGTACCATGCAGACTGTACTGGCAGTTCTCACTCTGCCACAAAGCTGTGCCACATGTTCCTATGGAGGGAGACACTGTCTCCCAGCTATCTCATGCAAAATCTTAGTAGAAGGACAAGGGAGGAATCATGTTCTGCTCTACCTGGTATTATCAGTCTGAGGAAGATCCTATGCAGTCCACCTGAAGTTTGTCTGATTCTGAGTAGGCAGTCACTAGTTAGCAGTAAGACCCAAAAGGTGGTCTTCATCTTTTCTCTAAATGAAAGACATACTTTTCCAAATGCCACTTCGTGGCCCTCCTACACAACTGACAATCAGTACACAAGTGCAGTCACTATAAAAACCAATATACTCCCTTACTGTGTGAGATGAAAGGTCTTAAACTCATCAGGCCTTTTAGTTGATTTCTTCTCCCAGTCTGTCAGCCTCATCAAAACTCAAGCTGAGCTCTAGGCAGGGTAGCTTTTATGTGTAAGTGCCAAAGGAGAAGTCAGATTCGTACATGCGTTTGTACCAAGGTTCTGTACCTGCCAGAGTCTCAGAAAGACCAGTCTTTGGCTGGGCTCTGTGCACGTAAGCCTGTGTACTTGCACGGTCCTGCTGTATTTGTTGGCTGCTAGCTGCTGCTTCTTTGTTCTTCCTATTTGTCGACTGTCAGAGATGCTGTTGTGAAACCAGAACACTGTTTTTCTTATGAAGTGGTAGTGTTGCCAGTTTAGCCAGAGAAATGCCCTGTACTTGTACCCTTATACTTGAGTCCCTTGGTCTGAGGTCACAGGCTCTCAGAGTTTCCTCCCCTGGCAGATATGTTTTAGGACTAACCTAGGAGGAAGACTCCCATATGTAGCCAGGAGAAGCACATAGACCTAAAAAAATAGCCTCAATTTCTCCTTGCTGGGGACACAGTAAGTTTGTGGGCCATTCCCACCATGGAGTCTTTTCAGGCACAGCACAGCTGGCAGAAGCACAGTGCAGGGACATTAAGTGTCTTGGGGATTTCTTCAGAATGCTTGCCAGCTGAGAACCATGATGAATGTTTCTTTCAACCATTGAAACTGTTGTTCTTTCTGCATTAAAGGTTTGGGCACTGTGAGTTTTCCAACTCAGCTTCCTAGGCGTACTAAACCAAAATGTGAAGTTAATTCCTGCTTCAGAGGAGTGAGGTGCATGGAGACAGCAGAGGGATTTCAGTGTGGGCCCTGCCCTGAAGGACTCACAGGAAATGGAGTTACATGCTCAGATATTGATGAGGTAAAATAGTGACTTTCGCTGAACTAAAAAAAGCTAAAAAGCAACTGTTTCGTACATATCAATGGGTTGCTAATACTTTCTGTCTTCAGCATTTACTGACTGCTTGCACGGTGAATGTTAATTCATTCTGATTTGATTTTATATGACTATTTTGCTGTTTCTGCAACTGTATGGAGGTTATATCTGTGAAAACTTGAAATGCTCTGGTGAGTTAAGCTCAAAGGAGCTTAATGTTTGGGAAAAAAACCCAGAACCTAAACCCAACCAAAACAAACTTTTGACATTGTCATTTCTATTCCACAAGAAGATGCAGTAGCTTCTGTTATAGGCTGCAGAAGCACTTCTTGTCAATATGGGCTTTGTTTCTTTAAATTGTTGTGCTCCTAAACCAGTATCGGAGACCAGAGTCTTCTCTTCGACCCATACTGGAGCCATGTTTTCATCCTTACCTTAGAAGTCTATGAACGAAAATAAATCATTATTGTCATTGTTCCTTTTGCTTTGTGTTTGTGTTGAAATCCAGTAATGTTGACTTAAATCTGATTCTTTTCTTGTGCTATATGTTAGAAATTCAGAGCTTGCTTGTATTGAGTACTGAATTAATAAATTTACAGTATCTTAAATGATTGAAGAAAACTTGTGTTAATTGGAATGTGACACTTAGTTGGAACAGAAACAATGAAACCACTTACAGGTTCACTGCATTTTTTCTGTGGGATGATTTTTACCATTATTCTTTAGTCTTTTTTTTGGAAAAGCACCTTGGTGTAGTAGACCAAGCAACCAGCAGAACTGGGTCATAAACTGCGCCTGTGGATAACACAGTGCTACCAGTGTACCTGTTTAATAATGTAAAACAGCAAAAGCAATTCCCTTTTTCTCCTTCCTAGCCAACAGGAAATTTACTTTGACTGCTCTTTTGATTTACTCCCTCCTGTAGACCATCAGTAGAGAGGATGTGATGTGCCTAACTTATACCTGTCTGTGAAAAACTCTGGGTAGAGAAAGTGAGTTGAGTGTGGCAGTTTCCTGAGGCGTTGGCAATGTCTCTTGTTTTGCCTTACGTGGCATGAACTGTGTCTGCTGCAACAGAAGGTGCAAAAAATGGAGGTGAAGCTCTGAAATATGAATGCGTGTGGTGGATCCAAGACAGCTGTGGTACATGTTTCATGCTACAGACAGCCATGGTGTGAGGCTCAAGCCAGCCTAGGTGGAGCCTGCCAATACGGGTGGGTTTCACCTCCTTAGCTATTTTCAGACTGACGCAGAGCATGGCAATAATCTCCTCCCTGCCATTTTCAGAGTTGGAGCAACTCAGCCCGTTGCAGCAGCAGTGGGAAAAGAAACAGAGAGTGGTTTATGATGGCTTGATATTAAAGTGGTTGTCTGTTAGCAGTCAAGCTCTAGTTACTGGAGATTCGTGTACCTTCATCTTCCTGCCACCACTCCACATGACAGACCTGCTTTCACATTAGAAACAGCAAGAAATTTATGCCAAAATTGTGTCATAGAAATACAGTCTTGTTTATTATGAGGTCTTTATGTGGACACTGCCATTAAAATGTCACCTTGTCAGGAGCAGTTTTGCTCACCAGCAAACACCTATGTAATCAGCTGGATTTTTACTTAGAGTTGCACAGGGAGAAATAAAGAAGCAATAAATGGCAATAATTTTGAATTGTCTAATGAGAGGGGATGTGTCATATTACTTGTTTTCCTGAGTTAGCTGATATGAAGGAAAGTTTTTTTGTTGGTTGGTTGGTTTTGTTTTGTTTTTTTTAAGTTTATTTAAAGCCTTTTATGAATGAACTATTTCTGTACTTCCTAATAATAGGCACTTAAAAAGAAGTTATTGTACAAATTCTGGTAAAGACAAATCTGGAAGATTCCCCACTAAGAGCTGCCATCATCTTTCCTGAGGCTGTTAGCATCTCTGCAGTATGCTCCCTAATTCGTTACCAGTTTGAAGACATTATGTTGGTATGCTGGTGCCCATTATCTTGGGAGCTGCAGCTCTGCTCTGTGTGCTGTGTAATTTGGGTGCCCTCTGCTGCCTACAATAAAGAATCCACAGCAAAATAAGGAGGCACAAAATGTTTGTCCTAGGTTTTACGTTTTCCTTATATTACTGATTGATGTACTATTAACAAATCTTTCTGTCAAACACATTTTGATATTAAACATAGTTTTTCTTGCTTCCTTGTGTGTGTGTGTTTGGTTACAAGTTGTATGTCTTTTGTTGGTGGGTATCGTCTGGTTTGTTCTCCCTCCATCTTGCAGATGTTTGTTTGTCAGTTATGGAAGGAGAAAAAAGGCATATTTTTAAAACTTTAGTATTTCTTTCTCATGTTTCTCATTTATTGTTATCTTTGAGCCCTGTGCAGCAGGATGGCATGTTGATGTTTTTGGTACTCCTATAAACGTTACCTAGCAGCTATTGTTGATGTTGGGAAAGGCAGCAGTGCGGGATGTGTTTCCCAAACTGGCAGCCACAAGACCAGTGAAATCAGTCACAGCTGTTTTGTAAAACTGCATAAGGCAATGAAGTGAATGGTGCCTTCGGGCCAAGGGTGATTTTGTGGACATGTGATATTTTGGGAGAAGTTCCAAGGACTGTCTGTGGGCCTCCAGTCTAGAAATGTGTGAGTGCCACTGACACATCCCTTCTTATCTGATTTATGTTTGGATTCCTTCTGGCTATGAGA
Source organism: Lycocorax pyrrhopterus obiensis (assembly GCA_014706295.1). Lineage (NCBI taxonomy): Eukaryota > Metazoa > Chordata > Aves > Passeriformes > Paradisaeidae > Lycocorax > Lycocorax pyrrhopterus. Next base: position 21,339,971 of record JACSVZ010000014.1, on the reverse strand, counting down.
TTTGTCCAAATATAACTGAAGGAAAATGCTGCTGCCACTTATGTGTGTACAAGACACATTAGTAGGGGTGTTTGGAGTTATGTGTCTTTCCTCATACTGTGGTGTGGACCTTTCCAGGGGGCTTTCAGCCTCCCAGGGATATGAATCTGCCCAACTAAGGGAAGGATTGAGAGTTTAGGACATCAACTACAGGCTGTAATGGAAGGTTGCAAATGTTATTTAAATTACAGAGATAGCTGAAGACTTACTGAGGTCAGAAATACCTGCAGAGACGGTTTCCTCTCTAAGCCCTCTCTGAACAGAAGACATACAGGTGTTGCATGTAGCATTGCCTTTGGTGAGAGGTCTTTATACACAGAGTCTGGACGTTGCTGAAGCACAAACGTGTGCTTGGTTTGTTTTTTCTTTGCAGTGTCGTTACAACCCTTGCTTCCCTGGTGTGCGATGCGTGAACACTGCTCCAGGTTTCCGATGTGAGACCTGTCCTCCAGGATATACGGGACAAACCGTGCAAGGGGTAGGACTCAGCTATGCCAAGAGCAATAAGCAGGTGGGTGGCAGCACCTACATGACAACTTCCATTGCACGGTGCTGGTTTTATATTAGCAGTGCATCTGTATTGAATTGTATTTATTTTTCAGTTGTTCCATAATTACCTTACGCTGTTAGGCAGAGCTCAGAGTGTTTCAGTTAGAGATCTGAGTTGTGTTTGCTTAGCTTTAATGGGAGTGTTAACAATCTAATACTCTTGACTGGCACAGAGACAAGAAGAAATGTCATTATCTTTGTAAGTATCTCTGATCAGCTTCAGAGGGTTTTGTTGATTTCTGTAAAATGGCTTTGAACTAGGAAGAAAATTATAAAAAGGCCCATTTTACTGTAAATTTTTTTGCATATTTCTGTAAGCACCTACAGCGGGAACACAGGTTTTGTATAAACTCTTGTAGGTGAACCAAAAAGCATCCTAAAGTTGAAATTCTCTGTTTTGTAGTGTCTCTTCAGAGTTTGGAAAGTTAGCCTGTGGATATCTCTGTGACATTCTGAGAGCAGTTTCAGGAGAGGCTATGTCTCTTCTAGTCTTAAATTTTAGTGTTGTTTCTTCAGACTTTGATCTCAATAAATTGAAATTATTTTTATTATTTGTGGATTTGGTTTATTGCTAGGTCTGCTTAGATATTGATGAATGTCAGAATGGTGGACTTGGACTCTGTGTTCCGAATTCCCATTGCATAAACACTTTGGTAAGCATCTTTTTATTTGTGCCTTTAAAAATCAATTGTTTTAAAATTCCGTGAGGCTAGGATTGGATTTATGGGTCTGATGGAAGAGCTGAATAATACGATTTGTTTCGTGGCTTCATGTAAATCAAACAATCCTTTCCTCTTTTCCTAGCTAATAATAAAAAAATCAATACTTGATTTGTCATTAACACATCCATCTGAATTGTATCCTTATCACTTTCTCTGAAGAGGAGGAGCTCTTCTCTCCATACCATCCAGTGATGTGTGTCTATGGATATGTTATTGCAAGGAACCTCCTTTGAAAGATAAAAGCTTTGCTTCCCTTATCTCCTGCCACCTGAGAACTGCTGCAACAAGCTGTTCCTCTGGGTGCTCTCTTTATAGGAGTTATGTATACAGTAACAGCTATCCCTCTAAATAAATGGAAATGAGAGCAGCAATTGGTACACGACTGTTAATGCCCATAGATATTAAACCCAGGAGAGCAAGCACAGGAGAAGTAAAAATGGTTTGAAAGATGTTAGGATCCAATAAAAAGGGCATACACCCATTTTAATGCTATGAAGCAAGTTGGACATAGAATCACATAATCGTAGAATCATTTATGATATAAAAGACCCTTAAGGCTGAGTCCAGCTGTTAACACAGTGCTGACAATCCCACCACTAAACCATTTTCCCAAGTGCCACATCCACACCTATATTGAACACTTTCAAGAATAGTGAGTCCACCACTTCCCTGGGCAGCCTGTTCCAATGCTTGACAATCCTTTGTGTAAACAAATTCTTCTAATATTCAATCTACATCTCCCCTGACCTGAGAAGGCCTGAGGATCTGAGGCCATTTCTTTTTGTCCTATCACTTCTTACCTGGGAGAAAAAACTGAACTCCATCCATCTATAGCATCCTTTCACGTACTTGCAGAGTGATAAGGTTCCCCCGAGCCTCCTTTTCTCCAGGCTAAACACCCCCAGCTCCCTCAGCTACTCCTCATAGGACTTGTCCTCCAGACCCTTCACCAGCTCCATTGCCCTTCTCTGGACACACTCCAGCACCAGAATGACCTTCCTGTAGTGAGGAGCCCAAAACTGGACACAGGATTCGAGGTGTGGCCTCACCACTGCCAAGTACAGGGGGACAATCGCTGCCCTGGTCCTGCTGGCCACACTGTTGCTGGTACAGGCCAGGATGCCACTGGCCTTCTTGGCCAGCTGGGCACACCCTGGCTCATGTTCAGCTGCTGTCACCAGCACCCCCAGGTCCTTTTCCTGTGGGCAGCTTTGCAGCCACTCTGCCCCAGCCTGTGGAGCTGCCTGGGGTTGTTGTGACCCAAGGGCAGGACCTGGCACTGGGCCTTGTTGAACCTCACACCATCGGCCTCAGCCCATGATCCAGCCTGTCCAGATCCCTCTGCAGAGCCCTCCTGCCCTCCAGCAGATCAGCACTCCCACCCAGCTTGGTGTCACCTGCAAACTGACTGAGGGTGCACTCTATGAGATGATCGATGAAGATACCAAACAGGACTGGCCCCAGTACCGAGCCCTGGGGAACAGCACCTGTGACTGGACACCAGCTGGATGTAACTCCACTCACCCCCACTCTCTGGGCCTGGCCATCCAGGCAGTCTTTTACCCAGTGAACACCTGCTCAAGCCATCAGCTGCCAGTTTCCCCAGGGGATTGCTGTGGGAAATGGTGTCAAAGGCTCATCCACTGAGCAGGTCACTGTTACAGAACAAGCAGGACCTGCCTGTCATAAATCTCTGCTGGCTGGGCCTGATCGCCTGGTTGTCCTGTACATGCCACAGGCTTTCTTCATAGCAAGAGAAGGGTTAAAAGTATCCTTCAGTTGTAAAGGTGGTCCTTTCTGCAGCAAGGTATTGTTGAGGCTACCATTAGTGTTCAGTATTAGCTTTCCTTATAAATAAGCTTGTTTTCTTAGGGCTGCTTTCACTGTTCAGTATGTTTGTATCTTTTTTTTAATATCTAGAACATTTACTGTCATATGTTGTATCTTGCTGCATGACTAGATGTGCAGCCTCTTTGGGAGGCCATTGGGCCCTGTCTGCAGAGGGCAGGCACCAAGTGTCCTGCCATCTGTCAAAACAGAGCAGTGTGGGGTTTCTAATCCTGTATCCCTTCAGAAACAGTCTGGTCTGGAAATGCTGCCTTAGAGGCTATTTTAATGCATACCAGAGCTTGATATAGGACAGAATATAACAAGCAAATTCAGCAGACTCCAGAAGATACTACCCTGGCGTCCATTAGGATAAAGTGCACAGGCTGGTGTGTTTTAAATAAGCCATACCATTAGCATGGTCCAGGGATTATTTTACTCTTCAGTCATCTGTTTATTTTCATCTTCATCCTGAAAGTATGCAGACAGCACAGAGTTATAATTTGTGATGAAGTTAGGAATAGAGGAGTAGTAGTAAGAAAGATTTCTCTATGAAGTCTGAGTCGTAAGCAGATTTCTCTATGATGGTGTGCTATGACAGACCTGAGAGTTCCTCCGACACACTTCGTACACAAAGAGTGAAGTTGTATGAAGCACCTCAGTTCCACCAATGTTTAGATGCATGTTTGTCAGAGATCTACCCATTTCTGTCCCTTGACATATCAAAAAATAATTATTCTCCATAAGGTAAAATCTCAATTAACTTTTATGTCTTAAGTTACAGGTCAACAAGAATGTGAGACACAGACAAAAGCCACATTAGATGCCTAAAGAAGACCTCACCTTATCAGCATTTATCTTTTTATATCTCATATGGTGATTGGCCCAGCACATAATGAGATTCCTTGGCTTAGCTCCTTTATGTTTGTTTACACAAGAGAGTGATACATATGAAATACATATGCATGTGTCATGGTAAACCACTGCAAAAACTTACACGGATGTTCTTATTGCAGTGTAAATGAGAATGGCTGTGTCTTCAGATACAGAATTCTTTTCTGAAGAAGAAGATTTGGATCAAATTGGCTTTAAAATGTTGTGGCTTAAAAAATAAAATGGGACAAAGACATGATGAACTTTTTTGTCTCTCTTTGATTAAAATTTGTGCCCAGTTGCCTTTAGATAAACTGGTGGGTGTGCTTTACCCTGAAATAAGATCATCCAGCCTGATTAATCAGCTGCTGCTTAGAATGTTGCACAAAGTTTCAGCCACCCGGAAGCAGCTCAGGGTGATGCTGGCAGGGACAAGGCATCATGAAGAAGCTTTTGCTGCTACGTGACTTTTCCCTGGCTTAACACAAGACTGGTTTAAACAGGCAAGAGTTGAGTATGTTTTCCAGCATGCACTCTGGGAATCAAATATAATTTTCTTGTAGAAATAAAGAAGGGTAGAAAATAAAGTTTGTTCACAGTACAAGAGGTGTCTATGGATGAAAAACTACAGTTGCACAGCATAAACAGTGTGACTTGAATCATGCTCTTGTGCTTGCTTTAAAAGGAAAAAAGTCCTGTTAAAAGGCTGGCTGGTGACTTTTTGTTCTTACAGGGGTCTTACCACTGTGGCCAGTGCAAACCAGGATATACAGGAGACCAAACAAGAGGATGCCAGGCTGAACGGAGCTGCAGAAATCGAGCTCTCAATCCATGCAGCATCCATGCCCGTTGTATTGAGGAGAGGAGAGGAGAGGTGACATGTATTGTGAGTTCATTGATTCATGCATTTTTACAGTGAAATCCAGCATTTTTTAGGCTGGAAATGAGAAAGTCTTTGTGGTCATTGTATACAGTTGGATGTTTTACCAATTGTGGCACACTGGCCAAGACCAGCTGTGCAAACTGGGCTGAGACTATCTTGCAATTGTTTTGTTCTTGCCACATGTCTGTAAAGCAGCCATATTCATGTATCATATTCACTGTGCCTGTGCAATTAGATCTTTAGGAATCACTTTTGTAGACTTTCTGTAGTCTCCTCAGAAAAGACTGTCAAGTGTCACTCTACAGAAGACATCACAAGGACAAATTCCTCTCCTGGTGCCCAGCTACATAGCTGTGAGTAAGGATCCTCTCTGCATAGCCAATGTGCCTGTATTTGCTGGCTGACAGAGATGTTTTTTAAAGTGAGATCACAGATTCCAGGCTGTACAGGGAGGCTGTACTGTGCTTACCAGCTATGGGAGCTGAGGAGCACTAGTAGCATATGAACTTCCACTGTAAGAGTATACTGAAGTATATTACTTAGTTTTTCCATCTGCAACAGAAAGCAAGAGACTAATCCTGTGTCCTAAATTTGGATACAGTGCATGCTTTTGCTGGCACTTGCTTTGGTCTCGTTTTTAAGTATATCTATTTCAAAGATAAATAATATAGGGTATTTTAAGTCCATGCTGTAATGGGAAGATGCCTAGATACTTGTATTAGGCAAGTTCTGGTTTTAAGGGAAAGCCAGATTTTACATGCAGTTCTTTGCATATGTCTTTGACATAAATGATGTGTTGGTTTGAAACAGTAATAATTTAATTGGCTAGGAGAAAGTTGTGTGTAGATGCATTTGTTTTTTTGATCCAATATGCTAGATGCACACTCTGCCTAGGTGTCCTCTTTTACTCAAACTGCCAGTGAGGAGCCAAAATTGGTTCCTGGCCAGTGTCTATAAGAAATCTATAGCTCCCACTGAAATCATTAGGTGTGGCAGGCACACATTCCAGTTGACATCGAGTTGTAGCTCTTTCTAGCTATATCTGGATGCACTGCAGCCTCTCTCAATGTGGAAAGAAAATCTTTGTTTCAAGCTCTCTGTATCTCATTGTACTTCAGTATCTGGCCATGACTTCCATATGCTGCTCTTTTCAAGACTGGTGTGAGTTTTCCTTCTTGAATATTTCTACAGTGACTCATTAACCTTTTGATAGTACTACCATGATGTTTTATTGATAGTGTGGCATTGGCTGGGCTGGTGATGGTTATATTTGTGGAAAAGATGTTGACATTGATGGCTACCCTAATGAAGAACTCTCATGCTCTGCTGAAAACTGCAGAAAGGTAAGAAATGCTTTCTTAATTCTGTAATAATTCAGAGCATGAAAGGAGAAAGAGGAAGACTGTAAGAAACATGACTTAATGTATTCATCTTTTATTCAGGTTATTGAATTCTATTTAAGTTGATGAATCAATTATAGGAAAAAGTCATTCAAATTATGAAGGCATCTAGTTTACCTATAGAACACCAGACTTGTCTCCTTTTTTGTCTAGGACAATTGCAGATTTGTCCCAAACTCTGGACAAGAAGATGCTGATGGTGATGGGATTGGAGATGCCTGTGATGATGATGCAGATGGAGATGGCATTCCCAATGAGCAGGTGCTGTGTATAGATCAGGATGCAGGGGTCTGTGCAAACAGAAGGATTTCCCATTGCTGCAGTGGGAAGTTATTCTGCAATCTGATTCGCTACTGTTTGCCAGAGATTGTTCCATACCCATCACTGTCAGTGGCCCCTTAAATCTTGTCTATTTCTTTTATATAATGCTCGTTCTTACAAGACTTAAACCACACATACTTAAATCCCACCTGTGTATCCTCCATTACTACCTTTTATAATTTAATTCTAGAGCTTTTTGTGTATAGAGCTTGTGTCCTTCTGTCACACTCTCCCATAGCATGACCTTCAGGAACATTAACATTGCATTAACATCTTTCTATTTAAAAAGCAGGTTGACCTGACAACACATTTCATCAGGGATCCAAACCCCACACGAATGTGTGTCTTGCCAATAACTTGAAAAAGTTTTGGATCATGTCCTCAAAGTAGAAGAGGTTTCCATGTGGGTACACACAGCAGAATATATTAGAGAATAAATTCAGATTGGAAAAGCTGTTTTGTTTTCACCCTGGATTCTTACAAGCCGACTGTTGTTCTATATTATACTGATGTTCTATATTATGACTGATACTGCTTACTCTGCTTCCAAGGAAGCCAACAAGAGCATGTTACCCAGAGTACAAATGTCCACCTGGAGCTAGGGCAGACTAGCAGTCACAGAAGGTCTGTCTCAAGCTGTTTTGCCACAGAAGCCCACGCTAAATTCTGCTAGCTTAAATCAGCTGGTTTTATTAATGTTCTAAAATGAAAAAATTAAATCCTCCTATAACTGTAAATCTGTTTGCAGGTTCAGCACCTTCATAATCAAGTAATTTCTTTATTGTTTCTAGTCTCTGTTGTTCTTCTCTTTGGGCAAGACAATGAGGCCATGAGTGTGCTAGATGGGTGTAGAAATTTTATACCACTTTGAAATAAAATTTTCTCCATACACCTCTTGATGGACTTTAAAAGCCAATAGCAGCTTGCTTGAAATAAATAAACAAACCCACCAAAACCAAACAAAAACCTGTACCTTTTTGCATCAAAGAAGTTCTTTCCCCAGTTTCCAGCTTTAGTTTGAGTCTGTACCAGAAGGGGGCAATGGCCTTTCACTGAGAGCATCTGCAAACCTTGTCAAGAGTCTCTGAACTGCAGCTTTTGAGAAGGACCATGTGAGAAAGCTTGGGCACCAAAACAGGTTCCTCACCGTAGATGCATCCAAAATGACAATCAGAAATCAAGGTTATAAGTAAAGCCTTATGGTACTGGGTGTTTTTGATTAGGGTGTGGTTCAAAGCAGAGCTTTGAGGGAGCAAGTGAAATCTGATCCAGAGCTAATATTCACATAAAATGTCAAAATGCTCACACTATTTTGTTGTTTTGGTTGGGGGTTTTTTTGTTTGTTTGTTTGTTTGGTAAGTAGAAATAAATACAAGAGTTTTATAAATCAACTAAAGTAGAAATTAAAGATTCATGGCCTGACTGATGTCTGATTCTGAGTCCCTTGCAGGATAACTGTGTCTTGGTTCCGAATGTTAACCAGAGAAACAGTGACCAAGATATCTTCGGAGATGCTTGTGACAACTGCCGTAATGTCCTGAATAATGACCAGAGGGACACAGATGGTGATGGGAAAGGAGATGCTTGTGATGATGACATGGATGGAGATGGTTGGTGATTTTTCACTTTCAGCTTCTCTGATGTCATTCAAATTTGCCCAGAGTGTGCGGCACGTTAGGAGATTTCATGTCACTAGCTATAACACACAGTCTGTCTTCATGAAACCTGTGTTTTTAATCCTTTTAATTTAATTAATACATATCTTAGCCTGCATTGGAAGCACTGTACACTGTAACAGAGAAACCAAGCCATGTTTCATGTAGAAGTTAAAGTTGTTGATCATTCAGCATTTCCTTAAAGGTGAAAACATCCCAGAGCATCCAGCTGCTGCTAGTCACCAGTACCCAAGAGCTATATAATGTATTATTTTCATTGCTGTAGGAGGCTTGAAAAAAGTTGAAAAATCACACCCCTTCAAATGTAATAACAAAGATGAAATGTCCCATCCTGTAAGTTGTGATACAGGAACAGGATAGAATGAATTGTGTGTAATAATGAGTGTGATGAGGTGGAAAGATGTTCTTTAGCAAGGTGTTCCTAACTACTATTAAATGAGTGATGCACATGTAAGAAAGATTTACTGTGCAGGCTTATAATTTCATTGCAGGATTAAGTAGTTGCTGAAAAGGAATAGTGTCTTTACTGTTTTAATGTTTATATTGTGCAGTATGGACAAATATGGGAATTGTCTTTAACTAACGCACAATCCACTTTACTCTAGGTGTTAAGAACCTTTTGGATAATTGTCAGAGGATCCCCAATGAAGACCAGGAGGACACAGATAATGATGGTGTTGGTGATGCCTGTGACAGCTGCCCTACAATCAGCAATCCAAACCAGGTTAGCAGGCAGAAGGAAAAATTATCCTTGTTTAGGGAGAGGGACTGCTGAGGCCTAAAAAGATGCAAGAGAAGGAAGCAACCCATGCAGCCATAGTGTTCATATTTTAATAATAAGGTGTATTTCCTGGAAAATAAAATATAGTATATCTCTAGGTATACAGGAGAGTTTTACAGATCTGCAGACTCTCCTGGTGTGAGAAAGAGGAGCCACCAGTTGTACTCTCAGTTTCGGATGTTGTTAGGACCTCTGCCCAGCATATATCTTCTACTGTCATGCTCTGAAATGGGCTCCAATTCCACAGAGTTGAATGCCAGACTCCACACAGGGGTGTGATTTAGTTACACTTGATATTTCTTTAATCAGGACAAAATCCTGGTGTCCTTATTTATCAAAACTTTCAGTGCTCCTAGGTGAGAAGTCATTGTAACTTTTCATATGTTGGAATTCTGATTTACCCCCCTGTGACTAATGAAAAATGCTGGAAACTATAGAGAAACATAGCAGATTTTTAAAGCTGCTTAAGAAATAAACCTTGCTAGAAATGAGGGATTCTTATTTTCAGTAGTAGAGGAATCTTGCTTGAACTGCATCAATTAAGTTTAACCATTTTTACTGTCTTTTTTTTTAAATAAAACTGAATTTTTGGTTAGATGGATGATGCAAGAGAGAAAATATATTCTGTAAAACAAGTGTCTTTTCATGATTTTATTTTAATTGTATTTTATTTGGTTGTGTTTTGATTTAATCCTGCAATTTAAACAGATGCTCTTGACAGCTGATACTGGAACTTTCTCTGTTCCCTTTTGCAGTCGGATGTTGACAATGACCTGGTTGGAGATTCCTGCGATACCAATCAGGACAGGTATGATGTGAGAGAGGCTAGCCCTGAGCTGAAGCATGATACTGATCCCTGGAGGGCTATAATCCCTCAGGCTAGCCTGGATTTAATTCCAGAGAGATGTTATTTCAAAAACAGTGTTAGGATTTATTAGCCTTGTTTGTTCTCTTCCCTGTGGTAGTACAGTTACTTCATCCTTAGCCCCATTCACACAGGCTTCCTGTGAGTTCCTGTGGAAGTGACATTCAAGCAATTCTCTGGCTGTAAAACCCAGAGCACTGCTCAGAGCTTCTTAGTGAGAAAATGTCTTTCGTTTATTTTTTTATTTTTCATTCCTCTTTAATTTCTCTGTCTCCTTAGCAGAAGTTTCGCAGTTAAAGGCTGTATGTTTTTCCTTAAGAACCTAGGGTTGCAGAAACAAAATTTTATTATCAAGTGTAAAACACTTGCAGAGCAACCCCTTGCACAGCAAGACTGGCAAGGATCCTCTGTCTATGGCTTTCATGTGCCTTGGGCATTCACAGGAGCACATCCCGTGACAGTTTGCATCACTTGTCTGGAAGCAGCTTCTGCATAACCAACTTTAGGGGTCGCAGGTCCTCCTGTGTGCACTTCACTTACAGCAAGAGGCAAGGGAAGTGATAAATCCTGTGCTGTCACAGCATTTCATCAGCCACAGACAACTGCAGGGCTCCATCCCAGGGCCACTGGTGGGTGCTGCTCTTTGCGAAGGGAGGTGCAGGAAGCCCACTTCCATGTCTCTGCAGGGATCATTCCCAGTCTTGGGCCAGTAGCTGCCAAGGCCATCAGCATTCTACTCTTAAGTAGACATGTCTTTGTTCTTTTTCATGTTTTAAAAAAGGCTGCTTTTCCCCCCATAAACTTCACTAATGCGTATGAAGCATTTCCTGGTAGAAATGCTGTAGCTCTGCCTGAGGTTAACGTTGCAATAGATACACATGTATGGTGCTTATTGCATTTTATCTCAATACTGTGCAAACATTGATTACTCTGACCTAAAATAAAAACACTTTTCTTAAGCAGGGAGAGGTGGTTGGGAATATGCCTACCTATAAGCCATAGCATGACCTTAATTTGGCTGCAGGTCACTTTTGTTCCACCTGTGCAAAGCAAGAAGCTACTGAGGGAACATATGCTTGCAATTTCCAGAAAGCAATTTGGTTTTGGTGTGCATACAAAACACACCACAGTTCAGGCGGTTTTTTTTCAGGGATGCACTTAACTGTTGGCATGGAGAAGTTATGTTGCCACCCATAACTTCTTGAACCCTCTTCTGTAGTCTGTGTCCCTGTTCCTGGTGGCTCTTCACTGTAACCAGCTGATGTAGCCATGGCCTGGAGGGATGCTTGGGAGCTACAGACTTTCTCCTCTGTTTCTTACTGCATGTCCCCCTGCAGGCCTGTAATCACAGAATCATTCATTTTGGAAAAGACCTTCGAGACCATCAAGTCCAAGCACTAACCTAGCAGTGCCAAGTCCACCACGAAAAACTTGCTATGCAGGAGGGTGAGAACAGTGGTTGTTTTTAAATAAATCTGATTTCAGGTGCTCATGTAGAGTTTCTCATAAAGTTTATTCACACTCACACCTGCATGTTTATGAGCACCAAGACACGTGCACATGTGTACACAAGACAAGGGACACAAAGTGTCCAGCTCTTGCTGTCTCCTGAGTGCCTCTTAATTGGTGACACTGCACTTATTGGATGTGCCTTACATGCCCTTTAGGAGTGGATGTTGTTTGGGGTCTTGGGCTCCAGTATGTTTCCCACACCATGTAAGGCTTCTTTTTCTTTTCCTTGAGTATTTTTATAGCTCCTGACTTGGTCTTTACTTTTCTGCCACCTTATCTTATCTGAGTTTCTTTGTTCCCGCTCTCCTTGCAGTTCAGCCACCTGAGCAACAACAGTTGTGTTGCCCACTGGTCTGCTTCCACCTCCAGAGCTGCCATTGGTGTGTTTCCCCCTCAGGTGTCCGTGCTGTTCCCTGTGCAGAGGCAGGAGCTGATGCTGGCATGCCATTTTTTTTGTTTCTGTGGTTGCAGCGATGGTGATGGGCACCAGGACAGCACAGACAATTGCCCTACCGTTATTAACAGCTCCCAGCTGGACACAGATAAGGACGGGCTGGGTGACGAGTGTGATGATGATGATGATAATGATGGCATTCCTGACCTCTTGCCCCCGGGCCCTGACAACTGCAGGCTGGTCCCCAACCCGGGGCAGGAAGATGATAATGGTAAGATGGGCCTTCAGGAGCCATTTGGATTCTCAGGCACTGCATTCATCTCCAGGCATTACTCATATGCACCAGGATGCAGCACGGTCACTACCAATGCATACACTCATCCCAGGAACAAGCCCAGCACTCAGGGGCCCTTTAGCCAAAACAGAGGCACTTTCTCAGGCACTGCAGCCAGCAGGGCTGACACTCTGCCTGCTTCTTGGACACCCTGATCCAGTGGCTAGGCCAGATGTGACTACTTGCTGCACCATAAATCTCCTTTCACTTCTCTGATGCATTCAGGTGATGGAGTTGGCGATGTCTGTGAGTCTGATTTTGACCAGGATACAGTGATCGATCGGATCGATGTGTGCCCCGAGAACGCAGAGATCACCTTGACAGACTTCAGAGCCTATCAGACAGTGGTGTTGGACCCAGAGGGGGATGCGCAGATTGATCCCAACTGGGTGGTTCTGAACCAGGTAAAAATACACTTGGTCTTTCTTACCTGTTTGAGAAAGATCATTTGAAAACCACAGTAAAACTGGCTCTGTAATTTCTGGACCTCTGGCAGACATGAAAAGTGGAAGCTGTTGGTTAGTAGACTATTTTCAGGAGTAATAATGAAGGAATTTTCCTTTTGATAGCCTTCAAGCTATCAAAATTGATGTTCCTAATAATCTAAAATAACTACATGCTGGCCAACTTACTCTGGGTGGATTTCACTGCTGCCAGAAGGCAGATGTGTGTTACCTTGTTGAAATATGTAACAAACAAGTTTCATGAATCCTTCCCATAATTTAAAAGTCTGACCTGCTAAATAACAGAGAATTTCATAGAATCATAGATTGGTTTGGGTTAGAAGAGACCTCAAAGCTCATCTCATTCCAACCCCAACCTGCCGTAGGCAGGGACACGCATCACTAGACCAGGTTTCTCAGAGATCCAGCCAGCTTTGAACACTTCCAGGTTTGGTGCATCTACAACTTGTCTGGGCAACTTGTTCCAGTGCCTGAGAACCCTCACAGTAAAGAATTTTTTTCCTAATATCTAATCTAAACCTACTCTTTCAGTTTGAATCCATGCCCCTTGTCCTGTCACTGCATGCTCTTGTAAAAAGTCTCCCTCCCTCTTTCTTGTAGACCCCTTCAGGTACTGGAAGGCCACAATTAGGTCACCCTTAAGCCTTCTCTTTTCCAGGCTGAAAAAATCCAATTCTCTCAGCCTATCTTCATAAGAGAGATGCTCCATCCCTCTGATCCTCGTTGGCCTCCTCTGGACTCGCTCCAACAGGTCCATGTCCTTCCTGTGCTGGGACCTCAGAGCTGGATGCAGCACTCCAGTACTCCTAGATGGAGCCCAGTAACTTACTTGCACTAACAAATTTTAGCCTTCAGGAGGCTAGTGTGTTCTGAGTCACAGGGAACGTGCAGGTTATTCCCATTGCATAAGTCTCTGCCAAGCCAGCTGGAATGTATACATCTTCCTTAACCCACTCCTGGCAGTCAGTTTAATCCTGAGCTCTGTGATCCAAATGTATGAGCTAAGCCTAGGAAAAGCTCTCTTCCTCCCACAACCCTCTTCCCCTTCACCCCAGTTTTGGCCAGATTCAGATTTCCAGAATATTGTAGTAGGGAAAGAAAGTATCAAAATACCAGTATGACTAATTCTGCACTAGGAAAACCAACAAATCCTTCCTGACTCAGGGTATGCAAGCAGCTGAAACATTACTATCTGATTATAGTTCTCACTGATTTTAGCTCAGAGCTACAAGTGTCACAGATATGTTGAGAGCAAACAGAAGAGACAGATGAAGGAGGTGCTAGAGGGAGACCAGAAAAGGCTATCAGGCTTAGCCAACCCAGCTTGCCACACATGCTAACCACCCTGAATTTACCCTTACAGGGGATGGAAATTGTGCAGACTATGAACAGTGATCCTGGCCTTGCTGTTGGTATGTACCCTCTTCTGAGATTCAAGTTTTACAGCAGAAAACACACAGAATATGAACATGTGTTCTGCTAATTGTTTTTAACTTGTTTGTATCCCTGCGTAGGTTACACAGCTTTTAACGGCGTTGACTTTGAGGGCACTTTTCATGTGAACACAGTGACAGATGACGACTACGCTGGCTTTATTTTTGGTTATCAAGACAGCTCTAGTTTTTATGTAGTAATGTGGAAACAGACGGAACAGACGTATTGGCAAGCGACTCCCTTCCGAGCTGTTGCAGAGCCTGGCATTCAGCTAAAGGTACTGGTGGTGGCTCCTAGCTAAGGACACAGTGTTCACGGAAGCCTGGCTATGCCATCCTGCCAAGTGCTGGCCATGGGCTAGGTCATCATGCCATGCAGAAGCCAAGCCACTGCACTGCATGTCAGCTGTGCTGCCTGACTGCTGTTCTCTATTTGCAACTGCTGTCAAAATGGTTAAATCAGGCAGCTGCCACACAGCCCTTTCCTGGTTTTTTAAGGAACTTCATCTTGCCTTTCTGATCAGCTGGAGTACTTAGTCTCTGCAGTGATTGTGCTCCAACCCTGACTGGTCAGATTGCCTCCTTTTCCTTTGTCCAGGTACCCAGCTGGTCGCTTTGTTCATGTAGGCAGTGGCTGCGACTGTAGAACAGAAGTTAGGGGCTTGTTAGCAGCAGAGAGGATGCTTCTTCAGACCTGTTCCTCACTAAAAAAAGATCTGTGGCTCCTGAAAGTGACTTTTCTCTGTGGTCAGTGTTGGAAAATTGTATTTTTGCAGGCTGTGAAATCCAAGACAGGTCCTGGCGAGCACCTCCGCAACTCCCTCTGGCACACAGGAGACACTCATGATCAGGTCAGGCTGCTGTGGAAGGACCCCCGAAATGTAGGGTGGAAAGACAAGGTCTCCTATCGCTGGTTTTTGCAGCACAGACCCCAGATTGGTTATATCAGGTAAGAGAGGAAAGGATAGATAAAGTGAGTACAGATACATGTCTGCCTAAACTGTAATTTCTCAACACCTGATTCAGAGGACAATAGCCTGAGAATGTGTATTATGTCTGGGCTTTGCACTGATGAAGCCTTATAACAGATTGGACCTTTGAAATTCAGCCTGCAGTTCTTTTCCTAGGACAATTCCAAGTTAAACCTCCTTGTATGGACCATCTGTCTTTTTTAACTGTGCCTTACCCTGATGAGCTCTTTTCTGGCTTTAATACCTTGTTTTCCAAGCTACTGCTGGCTATTGATCTGAAAAGCAATATATTTCACATTTTCTTAATTTTGATATTTTAGAATATTTTTGTTGGAATTGGGATATTTCATTTATGTATTCTAGGATAACAGAATTAATAAAAGTTGTCCACTTAGAGGTTGTGATTCTAACTAAGACCAGTAATTATCCTGATGTGATAAATTCACGATTACTCAGCATATAGTCAGAAATTTTGTCAAAGCTTTGTAATGCATGTTATATATTCTTATTCTGGTTTTTATGGGGAAAAAAAGCTAATAATATAAAAAAATCACCATTCAGAGTGAAACATTTTACTCTGCAACATCCAGCAGAGAAATAAGCAGGAATTATACTTGTAGATCAAGGCTGATGTTAAAATGCAAGAAACTAACTGCCCTGGCATCATCAGCTCAGGTTTTTCAAACTTATAATAGAACAGAAATACGGGCAAGTCAGTTTTTCTTCAAGAAAATCACCACCCTGCAGTTGAGATGCAGTAACTTGATGGTATAATTATTCCACTTTTCCGGTACAGAGCATCATCTTCAGTGGTAATTGGAGTGAGTGTGATTGACTTTTACACTAAAACTGATAAAGAACATATATACTGTCAGTTATTGTGCCCCAGCCACCGGGCAGTAGCAAATAGATCTTGGGTGGCAACTTATGTTTAGACCAAGAAGTTTGTGAAGCTGCTGCATGAGCAAACATCTCCTATGGCTGAAGTATCTCCAACCAGCCTAATTAATGCTCCCTGTAACTGGGAAAGGTAGCAAAGTCTGTGTCACAGAATCCTTTAAAACTAAAGGCAGCCACGCCTAAAGCGAGCCTCTGCCAGCTCTCTGTCCACTCTCGCTGCGGTCTGGTTAGGCCAGATGCCACAGACCACTATGTGTCTAGCAAAGATTTTCCGAGGCTTCAAGGAAGCCTAGGAAAAAGTCACTTGAGCCAGCCTCAAGACTGGAAATTTGCAAGACAACAAGTTCTCTTCGTTCTACAGATAAACTCAGAAACATAACAGGAATTGTTTTGGGGTTTTTTTTCCTTATTTTATGAAAAGACACAAGAACTTTAATTCCTTTCACCATTTGCTCTTTTCTTGTATGCAGAAATGTATCAGCACTATCCTCATCCACAACAGGGTCCTCCAGGCTCATCATCCTCTAGGTCATTTACCTAGGCTGAGGACTTGATGTGGGCAGTGCTGCAACAAACAGCTCAGCTGGCTCCAGTGTGGTCCTGCTCAAGCCCTCAATACAGAGCACACACTGGGCAGCTGGTGGGGCGCAGATTTCACAGGGCCGTTTGGGAATTTGCTGATGGGTTTTCTAACAAGAAGATGCTAGATCAGCAAAACAGCTCCTGGAGTTAATCATATTCACATTTTTAAAGAAATCTCACAGACAAGTTTAAGATTCCAATGGTTTGTTTGAAACTTTTCCTATTTAAAAAAAAAGTTCAGCTTCAAACTTCAAACTGTGTGAGACAATATCCATCTGGCCTTCTTCAACTGATCTAGTCTGATTCTCCTATCACTATCGACTGTGGAAAATTTCAAGAGCTAAAGTGCTCAGCCGGACTGACTACAGGAAAAAAATCATTCCAAGGCTTTTTTAGGATATGTAGCAACCCCCTAAAACACCCTCCCCTGTCTGACTCTTACCAGCATGCAGCATTGCTCCAGTTCCCAGCCTACACTTAGTTAAGGGGCTACCTTGACTGCTTTTTCTCCCCTGGGCTAGATGGGAGGGATAGCATGCCCAAGAATAGAGTCTCCATGGATAACAACATTACTTTCAGGAATGTTGCAGGCTTCGAAAAGACCTAATAGAGCTTCTGTTTGCTTTCATTAAGGGCAAGATTTTATGAAGGCTCTGACCTAGTGGCAGACTCTGGTGTAACTATAGACACCACGATGCGTGGAGGACGGCTTGGAGTTTTCTGCTTCTCTCAGGAAAACATTATTTGGTCCAACCTGAAATACCGCTGCAATGGTAATGTTGCTCTTACATAATTTTAGCTAACAACTAGCAAGTGACAATGAAGAGCCAGTAGTAAGGCTGTTGGATTAAGCCATTTTGCATCCTTTCCTTTGCCCTTCCTTTACAAGTTATTCACAGCTGTGAAATGCGTCCCCTGACACCAGCAGCACAGTGCAGCCCAACCAGACAGGAACTAACACCTCACAGCTGCTCCTCCCAGAGCAGTCACTCTGCTGCAGAGATTGTGCCAACTGAGGGGAATAGCTGTCATCAGAGAATTAGGAATGCTATATAAAACCAGCTGACTGTGAGAGCTGTACACACACAATAAATACACTGATGCCATCATGTATGTAGATGCCTTGAGCTTTGAATACAAGGTGAAATACACCTGCAGAGCCAGTGAGCTCAGGCACCAGGCATCAGTGTCACTTGGTTACTTGCTGGCTGGTCCTATGTGTGGGGGAACAAGATCATAAGATGCCTTTCCTCCCATGTAGGAATGCTCCTGATTCTGTGGGAGCGTGCGGGCTCACTTCTCTTGGGGCAAGAGCGTTTTAGCTTAGCCCTGATCATCCACTATATAAAATAACTGAAACTTTGGTCACTCATACAGAAGCTGATAATTTCAGGGTACTTCTGCCCCAGCAGCAGTTCAGGTAATGTGAACTGGGGCTGAAGGGGTTACCCCTCCTCCTCTCAGCATCCAGCCTTTGGAAAATAATTACCCAGCCAAGTTGGAATAATTTCCTTGTCTGCTTTCTGTGGATCCGAGAAGCCCAGTCCAGGCCTGCAGGGGACATGGCCACTCTGTGGCGTGTTACGCTGATGGACTCCAGTACTTTGACACTCAGTACTACACTTAGGCTGGCTCTTGGAGGTCACAGTTAAGAAGGGAACTTCTAGACAGTAATGCTTACAAATAAAAATTACTTGGTAAGTATTTTCAACAGTATTGTGGTTTCCCAGAAAGCACGTATCAAAGCTGCCACTGAGTCACACTTACATGGCAGTGAGCAGGCAAGTGGCTTTGCTGCAGGAGCTACGTTAAGTCAATGAAAACCACTCAGAAAGACTCTGAAGTCCCCCAGTATCTGTTTTCATTTCAGACAAGTTCCTACATTATGAAGAAGAGGCTTGAAAGGAATTTCAAGCCTTTAAAAAGTGCTCAACAAAAAGCAAAGGACTTACCCCTTTTTTCTACATACCGTGTGTGTTTATACACACAACCTTTTTTTGAGCTTAGAGCTAGCTCTCCTGCATCAGGGTGGAAATAATCAGAGTGAAGTTGAGGTCATGCAGTTGAGCTTCATTGCTGTGGCTCCATTGCTGGCTGCAGCTTTAGCTCTATGGTTGCTATGTGGCTCTCCAGATAAAATGTTCTGGGATCTGGCAAAGGCAGACTGCAAACAACACTTCAAACAGAACGGTAGTTACTCTTATGATATTGATCCATCTCCAGCTCCCTTGTCCAAGTCTCAACTTTATGCCAGTTGCTATTGGTCCTGGGGTTAATGCTTTTTGTCCCTTCTTGTGGCCTGGGAAACCATCACAGGGAAGTTGAATTAGGATACATGAGAAATAGAGATGCTGGCACTAAAAATGCGTCTGGCATGCAGAGCAAGACAACCACTTTTCTTGCCTTTCTGGTCAGCATTTATTGATAAAAATGTAAGAGTGCAAGCCACAAAGTTTTCAGAGATACGTAATTTGAAGATTGACAGTACTCCCTTGGAGGCTGGCACTGTAGTGCTCACTGTCTTGTTAGCCTCTTTTGTGTTTTTCTGTGGTATACAGCTCAAACTGAAAACATTCCCTGTTCAGTCTTAATGTGTAAACAAAAGAGAAGCATGTTACCTAAAAAGAGAGTAGGTGGGTAATTTAAGTGCCCCTTAATTTTGTCAGAAGAGATTAAACTTTTGCATATTTTCCTGTTTTCAGACACCATCCCAGAGGACTTTCAAGAATTTCAAGCGCAGCAATTTGGCGTTGGGGATATTTAAAAAGTAAAAGCAAACTAACACTGCTATTGCAAACAGTAAAACAATATATTTTAAATCCTTATATGATTGTTGTTGTCAGAGTGCACACCGCAGCTTTGTTCTCATTGATGTGACTATGTCAGACTTTTTTTTTGTATAAAAGTGAAAATAAAAAGGAGACAAAATAGACTTGGGCCTCACTTGTTTTCAAATTTGCCCTCAAATCTAGAGAGCAGCATGTAAATGGAGTGACAACTTGCTTAAAATACTCAGGAAAAGTTTGACTCTATTGCATTTCTGGATTCAGTATGCAACAGGGTGGGGAAGACAGTGAAATTTTCTCTACCTTGAATGTGTTACAAACAACAGGTTGCATTGGTAATGAAGTGGTTCAGAGCTGTTTGGCTGAGCCAAGTAGTACCTTTCCAGTCCTCCTAGGAATAGTGTGCATCTCCTTTAGGACAGTTTAAGGCCTTTGGACACTGCTACTTTTGGCAGACCTCCTCTTAAGCACTGTATTAGACCTCCCTGCCCTCCCACTCACAAAAACTGTGAGTAACACTATCACATCCTGGAAAAGCAAAAAAGCTGACAGCAGAGCATTGACTGAAAGGATCAGTCACATCTTACGACTTGACCTAAAACAAACAAACAAAAAGACTACAGAGATAATAAATGCAGAATCACCTAGATAAAATAATCCTTTCACACACACAAAGCCAGGCTTTGACCTGTCGCCAGAGCCAAGCTCTCTAGGCAGGTACTGCAATATTATGCAAAATAAGTCACCAAACTGAAACCCCAGAACATTGTGTTAAGCATTAGTAACCATTAGGAAAGGACTGAAAACAGAAAGCCAAAAGAAACTGTATCACAGTGCACTCTCTAATTTGAAGTGCAGAAAGCTGTTAATACAGTGTGCATCTTTACTACATTCTCTTTCAAAATGGAGCTAGGAAGGAAGGGAGGACAAGCTCCAAGGACTGTTGAATAGATAGGAAAGTTACTTTAAAAATAACTATATACTTTTAAAATAACTACAGGATAGTTACTTTAAAAAGGACATTTGGAAATGGCACTTCAGCCGGTGGGGAGGGGGAAGGAAAAATACAAAGGGAGGGAATACAGTGAGAATTTTAAAATCAGAAGTAGCCCTGGGAAAATGAACATTCCTAGCTCTTTCCCAGTACAAGGATACAGGGGGAATGCTGAGGTAAATTATCAGGTGAGAGCATGAAACAACAAAAAAAAGTTTCCTGTTCTCAGTACAATAAAAATACCCTTAAGGATATTACAAGCTATCAGAGGCTTTGACTACTGGCAGAATTTTCCCATGGGCTTGTTCACCATTTCCAAAGTTTCTGGAAGCAGGGTGGTCCTAGAAGCTGTTCCATGAGGGATCCCAGAGTCCCACTACAAAAACCATGATGCAGGAGCATTCCTTTGGTTCAGTCCTTCATGATGAAAGGTCCTCCAGTTTCAGTCCTCCTTTCCCCTTAGCATCACTAAACCCAACCACTCACCAGATGTCTGAGGACTGAAAAGCTATTTACTTTGGAGGAACACAGAGGGCATTGTCAAATTATGCCTAAAAGATGACAAAAATGTGTTTTTCTAGCTGAACATGGGCTAAAACTGCAGTATTGTTCATTTATGAAGGAGAACGCACTGTAAAACAAATTTACATCTTCCTTATCATACATTTACATTTCATCAGAAGGAGCTCTTTCTCCAGGCAGAAATCCTCTCTGAATGGTCTGGGCACAGCCCAGGCAGAAGGCAGTAGCTACGTTCATACACACCACCAGTGCAGAACACGTGCGGCCTGCAGTGCTCACATTTTGAACAAATGGTCTCCTCACAGTGGATGCAACAGGCCTGGCGCACCCTGACCTGTCTGCAGCATGGGCAGCACACACCAGCTCCATCAGAAAACATGATTGCACTTGGCCTTCAAAAACTTGCCAGGCTCCAAAGCTCTGCTCAGCCCTCCTGCCTGCAGCCAGAGCCTCTCCTGCTACAGTGGCTGGGAGGGAGCAGCCTGGCCCTTTGCCTTATCAGATGGCTTACCACCACTGAGCTTGCCTGGTTCCAGGCTCTCTTCCAGTCCATGGCCGTTGGAAGCTGGAAGGTGAGATACAGGCTCTGGCTCTCATGCTGTTGCCAAAGGTAACTCTGTGAAGCTGTGAGCCTCTAACCTCCCCTGACAGAAAACATACTGGCTTGCTCTGCTAGTAGCCACAGATAAAAGTTACAAGTCAGCCAGCCAGAACTTTCATTTCAGAAGGTGCTGCTGGGACCTTACAATAGGATGCTGCAGCTTGCTACATCTTACACTGATACACCAACTGCTGGGCAGCCTACAACATCAAGAGCGAAGCCAGCTGTTGCAGACAAACATTTGCCCCAAGAAGATCACAGTCTGGGCTTGGGACATCTTCTGCCTCTCACATTCTCATCAGAGATTGTGCAGTCTCTGTTTAAAACCATTTAAACAAGCTTCTCTAGCACCACGACCCCTTTCTGGACTATTGTGCAATGCAGACATAGCTCCATGTGTGGCCTCTGGCAAGTGACGACGCTGCAATCCCACATCTTTAAAACTGAACATGTAGCTCGCTCTTGACCTCACCGCCTGCACAGCAGGGCTGTACTCAGCTGGAGCAGCAGCTGTAACTACTTTGGAGTTCAGAGTCCTGCAGCTTCTGCACCAGGATCTAATCTCTCAACAAAGGTTAACTCTTTCCTGTGTGCTGCAAAGACCATGGCAAACACACTTCAAGTGCTTCTGTTCCCTGAAGACCATCTGGTTGGAATCGCGAGGAGGGAACATCCTGCCAGGGTGCTGCAGTGTTGGGTGAGGGCAGGGGTGGGCAGGCTGGTGGGAGGCTGTGGAGCACAGGCACTTGACTGTCCCAGCCCTTGGGCACCACTCAGGAACCTGTCTCTGCCTTGCTCCTAGGCCCAAACACACACCGTCAGAGCTCCATGCACCAGATCTCTCTCATGCACCAGGAGCTGCACAGGGAATAGCAGCCACCATTGACTCTTGGAAGTTTCGTCAGCAGTTTCTCAGAACCACAGGGAACTGTGTCCTGGTGTGGGTCTGGTCAGCTCTGGCACGAGTGCCACCAGTACCAGGAGGCAGACTGCAGCTGGCACACGCTGAAGCAGGACGTGGGTGGTGAGAGGGAAGGAGCCACCACCCGTGAAGACAAAGCACTTTCCCTGGTGTGGATCTCAGCATGTCAAATTCAACAGCTGCTCACCCCACCATCTGGGTGAGGGAAAAAAAATTAAAAATCAAAGATCTACATCTCAAACAGCTGCACAGGCTTCAGTGCTACATCGACCTTGAAGATATTTTGTTTGCACTGCCAGGGTATCTTACATGTCTCAGGGAGCTGGATTGTTCAGAACAGATGCCACAGACAAATCTGTGCAATCTGTCATCGTCCAGTATTACACAGTGGCGAAATACAGAAACAACACGGACAGTGAAGGCCTCTAATATTCCATAGAGCAGGATTTTTTGGTTAAACAACACTCAAATTTAGGGAACAAAAAAGATCAACCAATTTACTTTTACTGGCTCAGTAACTGCATAGCTCATATATTTAGCTATTTTTTAAGTTTCTCCCAGAATGAACTGACTTTGCAACTTTAATGTAACACAACAATTCATTTCAAATGTAAGAAAAATTTTATTGGTCCATTAAACATTAAATCTATAACAATACATTCACTCAGTATACAAAAGGAAGTGTCCATAAAAACCATTAACATGCTAAAAAGGCAAAGCTGTTGACTGTTTTACAAGTAAGACCTTACAATTCTGGAATCTTTACCAATCCTTAAAAGTCAAACTGTTACAGTTACTACAGACCACAACACTTGCAAAAAAGTTAAATAAACTAGCAAACTTCCACTTCACTGGGCTACAGCTTAATAAAATAAAACCACACATACACACCAAAAAGTTCCCTTGAGATATTACGAACCTTGAAAAAGACTAATTAAAATCCCCTCGCCATTAACAAAATGTGTTTGTATTTTGACTATTTTGCATCCAGTTTTTGAACATGGCATATATGAGACTGAACACCACGCATCAGTGGTGAACAAAAACCAGACACTGAACCCATATGTTCCTAGTAAATCTTTTCTCAGCTTGTATATTACAAGTAGAATGATTTTATCTGGAAGTTAATTCTCCTCAATTTAAGTCTGCATGGATGTCCAAAGGACACCTAAGCACCTGGAGGTGTATCGGTAAGAGGAAAACTAAAGCTATGGTAGGTCCAATGATCCATTACTTCCCCACAGTTTTCTAAAATTCTTGGCTTCACGCTTTCTCCTTGGCTTCACACTGAGGCTTCTTTGGCAAAAGCATGGCTGCACTGCTGCACCCTGCAGCTCTGGTGAGCAAAAGCCCTAGAAGCTTTAGGCTGCTGGAGCGGTTTCAAAGCTGACGACTGTGGCTCTGAACAAGTCTGTGAAAATGTCTGTACACTACGCACTGGGAACTGTTGGAGACTGGAAGGCAGCAGGGAAGCCAAGCTGGCTTATATCTGAAATAAATTCTAACTTTTTAAAAACAACATTCTTGAACAGGTGTGGAAAGAATCAAATCCAGATTCGATAAAAACCTCTGAACATATGGGATTTAAGGCCTATTTGAAGCCTACAGAATTTCTTCGGGCATTAGAAAGCAGTCATCACGCCAGTCTCTCAAAGTTGCCGCTTCAAACTCTGCACAGTGTGTCTACATCCCCATCCTGGGGCACTTGGGCATTCTGCCACGAGGATGTAGAAAACGCAGAGACATACCAGTTCCCAAGCTATGTATCCTGTTCCGAGTAGAAAAAGCCAAAGCCTTCTAAGCACTTGACCCCTGGCATTCACTTGTACAGTCATGTGAAACGCTGAATTCAAACAACTGTTTACAAAACTGAAAACACACGTAAAATGTCATGGCGTTCATTATGTGTTTCCCTCCCACAAGAACTCGTAGGCCACTTCAGAAAACAAAGAAGCAGTTTTCACAGAGGAAAACTGATCCATGTAATAAACTATGATCCTTGACTCTGCTTCAATGCTGCAGGTTGTCCTGCTATGAAAAGGAAAGGATCAGTAAGACTTGGCAAAGTGGTCTTTGCTAGTTTCTAGCACCAATGACATCCCATTTGGCACGCCACAGGTTGTCTGGGAATGAAGGCACAATGCCTTTAAAAAACAAATCCAAGGAGAAAAAGGCAAATAAAACAAGAAGATATAGCCTCCAAGCCAAAGTCATTGCTTCTAAAGCCCAGAAGGAAAGATGAGAGCAAAATTTTAGCTGTGGATGATCTCAACTCATCTAGCCACATAGGTACAGTCTTGTGGTATTTTGCTTCATCAACTTCCTTAGGAGAAAAGCCTAGCAGTTTATAAAATCTTTATAGTGCAGTTTAAAAACAGTCAGTGGATTACTTTGTTGCTGATTTGTTCAGATGCCCACAATACTGTGGGCTGCTAGCCAAAGTTCAAGCAGCACTATCTGAAGCACCCAAATTTTCCTGATGCCATCTTTCAAAGCCAAAGAACTGTTAAAAACCAGTTTTTTCACAAGTGCAATGGTTGCTTCATTAGTAGCAAAGTTCTAGCCCAGAAATGGCTGCAGCAGTAGCTGACAAAGCAATTACACATGCGTAATTTATAGTCTCAAAGCACTTATAGACTTGTAAAAAGGTGCTAAAACACAAAATAAATAAATAAATAGACATGCAGTGTTTATGATTCTGAGAGGGGACAAACCCTCTCTCTGAACTATGCATACATTGGCAACACTGAATTCTGCATTTCGGAGGAAAGCAGCCCAACCCAGCCAGGATTTACCATGTTAGCTGGGCACGTACAAGCTGCTTGAACCTCATGGAAATGCTTGAAGGAGAAAGCTGAGAGTATCAAAAACATGCAATATCTTTGATGTGCGATTGCAGTGGAGCTCCTTACTTGGCATCCAGCTGCAAGGGCTGCCTGCACACGTTGAGGAACTATGTGGCAAACAGCAAACAAGCATATCCGCCTGCTTTCCACACATTCCTAGTAAAGTTCTATGGTTTCATTTGTTAGTCCAGTTACTTGGATTCAGACACTCGCTCTCCGCCTCTGTCCCACTTATTTTACCTCAAACAAGAACCAGTCAGGACTGCGGCTCTAGGTTGCCTTCACGAGGAAAAGTAAAATTGTTCCAGTCTCAGGCGACAGTGCAGCAGTGAGGTCCCAAATAATCTTTACGATGGCAAATTTGAAAAAGTAGAAAAAAGCCAACAAAATTCTTTCACCTTCTGCCAACACTGTGCTCCTCCAAAAGTCTATTAAACGATAGCATTAGTTCAAATTTAAATGGAGGAAATTTAGTATAGGACGCATTCTCTGGTCTTGATGCCTTTGTAAGCTTTCTTGCTTCACACAGCCCAAACCCACTAGGAGCCAGACGTGCTGCACCGCTTACGTCTGGGAACAAATTCAGTGAACAACATGGCACAAGGCAGGACAGACACCGTGCAGTGAACTGCCTCAGCAGATAGTCACCTGCACTTTCAGGTACAGGGAGAGAAAGTTAACTGTTTACAACTTAAATGTAAAACTACTCATCTATTTACAAAAGCATCAGGCTACTTGTGAGTTTTCCCACTTAATTTTCCACTGCACAGTAATACCTGAAGCAGTCTTATCCCCAAAGGTTTGTCAAGCACAGATTGTTTGGTCTTCCACATGCACCCCGGGTCTGATTGTGCCTTGTACACACTGGTGTAACGTACAAGGCAGCATCACCCAGTCACAGGCTCAGTCCAGGTTTTCCAGTTCTAGTGCCACCTGAATTAATAGTTATCACAGCAGTAGGTATGAAGGCACTTCTTAGAAAGTTTTTTTTTTTAAAGCCCATTTGCATGAACTGTTTGGAATCTATGGGCTGGGAGTTTGATTCCTTGACCCAAGCCGAGGATTTTATTATGTAGTTGCACATGGAAGTTCACAGTACAGATTTTACAGAGAACACTAAGGCTGTAACGTTTGCCTGGCCAGCAGGAAGCCTTGTCTTGGTGAGGAACTAGTCTTTGCACACCCAGGTGCCACTAGTTACTGATTCCTTAGAAAGGCCTGGAAGTCCACAGCTGGATCTGGGGCACCGTGGACCCACAGGCCCTCGAAGTTATTTATTTTTGGGGGTTTTCCCCCAAAGATTTGCTCAAAAGAAGACAAAACTGTGTAAACAGGCACTGCCCTATTCCCACTCTATGTATACCTGCAGATCTAGATGTTTAAGGTCGACAGTTGGTAGTAGGGAAGGATGAAGGAGCAAATCAGTGAGGTGAGTGCTGTGTAAGAAGAATGGACTCATGCCTCACTGTGGACTTTATTTTTACAGCCTTGTTTCCTCTGTGCAAAACCTATTTCCCTAAAACAAATTATATAAAAAAACGCACAAGGAGGTGCAGAAAGTCCTGATGCAGATACTACATAAAATAAGTGTTTTTGTAAACAAGAACATCGAACGGCCACATTTGTGACTGGGATGCCTACTATCAGAACCAGACAACAGGTACCATTCCCTGCCTTATAACTTGACATAGTGCATGCCTTCTTCCATAAAGCTCCTTTCCCCAATTGTTCTGTTACAAAAAACATGGCTAATTTAGGGGAAAAAAGCTTTGTTTCTCATAGTACAACATATATGGCACGAGAAGGCAATCTTGCAGGCCTCTTAGGACCAGACAAGGCAGGAGCAAGAGCCTGGACTATCACAGTTGCAGCACACAACTATAGCACTGGATCAAAATTGTTTGTCAGAACTGCTGCTATGAGTTAGGTGGGACAACTGTTAGTCATCATTGCACAGCCCATAAGCTCTTATCTTAGAGATTGGACAGATAAATGCTTCTGGATTGAAAAAGCATTACTAAAGGCCTTTTTCAGATGCCAAAGTATTTGCACAGGCAGACTCCAAATCCAAGCAGAAATGTTCTGACAGGTCCCCATGCTAGCAGAGCTCTTGGCAAGATGAGAACCTCCCAGCAGAAGCAAAGGGAAAGAGAAAAATCTGCCTCCCTGTCCAGAGCTATTTGTTGCTTTTCTAACTCAGTGTCAAAGCCCAGATTCAACTGCTATTTTTAACTCTTGGTGCAAACAAGAAGAATGCCAAGGCAGTCACTGCTGGACAGACTCCTCCTTCCCTCAGATCTCAGGACAGATGTATTTTGAGGCTCTAATCACTGGGATAGGTGGTGTAAGTAGAGAGGACTTCAGACCTGAAGATTTTGTTTCAGGTAAGAGTGCACAGGGTGGGGAAGATAACATCCCTGGAAAGCTCCAAGCAGGACAGAAGCCCTGGGACACCATAGCAACAAGGCAGCTAAAAATGGTAATGAAAGCAAGACCAGAATTGAGATCTGATATGTTAAGATTACTCACCAGGTGGGCATTAGCCATTAATTATTGCAACAGAACAACTAAGGCATGCAAATGTTTTGGCCAACACATTGGCCTCTGTGTTGTGCTTTTCTCTGTTTTGCAGAAAGCAGTGGATGAAGATTTAAGGCTCAATCATATTTTAAAAAAAAGAGCTGCTAAATTGGTTGGTACTTCACACTGTGCATGTGTGTGAATATATATGTCAAGAGAGAGAAGACAAAAACCACCAGGACTAGATTAAGCCATAAATTCATTCCACCAGAATGTAGATAACTACGTGGCTTCAACCTTATTCAGCATTCAGGGCATTTAAGCTCTTGCTCGGTGACAAGGTAGTATTTAGTATTGTCGAGTCATTTGTACTAAGGCAGCTGCTTGTTATATTAGTGTCTTCTGGTTTTGCTTTTCTGACTGCTTACTCCAGTGCTTGGAATAGGAGTTCTACAAAAGAACTGTTTCCATTAATGTACTGATCGGCTAAGTCTCATCCCAACAGCAAAACTAATATCAACAGAGGAATATAAAAATATAGCAGTTAGAAAAAGTACTTTCCAACCAACACACAAGCAGAAAAGATGACAACACACTATAGTCCTCTTCTGACCATCAATGCATCTAAAATATTAAAAAACTAGTCATGGAAACAGAACTGAAGATCCTGGGAGATCTTTAGATACAAGCTGAAACAGCAGGGTAGAAAAGTAAACAAGCACCCCACTTTTAAATTTAACAACAACTGGCAGTGCTCCCTTAACTATCATTTTCTCAACAGCAAACATTGTGAATAAAGAATGTACCTCTTCTTACATCCCCATGCAGTACACTCAACTTTTGAGTAACCTGGCAAAGCAAAACTGGACAAAATTCAGTTTGAGAATTTGTGTGTAGAACTCCCCTTCAGTTATTAACTGGGCTAAATCTGAATGGCATAAAATATCCAGGTGCCTTTAAAGTAATAATAGAATAAATACTTTACTATCATTGGTACACTCCTTTCTCAATCTAGGTATAAAATAACTTAATATATTTAATACTTAGATAAACAATTTTTAGTAGATGCTTTGGCAGTCAAATTCTTATATATTCTCTTATTTCTACAGAAGTATTTAGATATGTTTTTGGAAAAAAATTATTTGGATACTACTTACAAGAATTATATGCTGTACAAAACAGCAGTCCAAATCATCACTGCAATCTGTAAAAGAAACAGTTAATGAAAGAGTATAAAAAGGAATGAATGCATATTTGCTACAAGATACCAAACATTCATGGGAAATAAGAAGATACCATCTGCACCACGATTTTTTCTTTTCTTGTCAATGAAGCCAGAGAAGGATTGTCAGTTATTTGAAAAGCATTTCACTTGTTCCAGTTTATGCAACAACTGTGTTTCCTACACACCACACATAAGCATTGTAAAGTTCTGAAACGGGTTTGTTCCCTTAGGCAATGCTTGTTCATGATAATAAAAAATGGTAAAAAAAGTCTTCAATCATTTGTTTAGTCTGACTAAAAAGGTAGTAACTGGTACATTATGATAAGTGGGTAAAAGGTGTTTCCGCATTCCAAAAAAAACCAACTTAAAATGACCTTTTGACTGTTCACACTGAGAACTCTCTGGCTGGGCAACAGAGTGGAGCAACAAGAGTCCATAAGTACAGACCAACACAAACCCAACAGGAGACCATCTTAATCCAGAAGATAGACCAGGTTCCAGTGAAGAATTTTTCAATCTGAGCACTTTCGTAACTGTTACAGGGGAAAAAAAAAACAAAAAAAAAGGAATGAACTTCAGCAATAAACAAAAGACTTTAACTAGGTTAACCCTAGAGGAAGCAAGGGAGAGCAGCCCTTTATAGCACAAGATCTTGCTCAAGAATGCCCAAGAAAGAGTTGTAATGTCTCTTCAAACTTCTACCACAAGGATAGGAAACAGCCAAACAGCAGAACTTCCCGTTCACATCTTCCCTCTCAACACAGAGAGACGTTAATTTCTCAGCATTAAAGAAGTACACTTACTGGAACCAGTGAGTTACTGTCATCATCACATAGAGAGAAGCCAGGAAGAAAACAAAGTGGAAGTAGGCATAACTGTACACTGTGCCCTTCTTCTCATCGTAAACCACAGTCTGGCCTCCCCTCTTCTCAACATGCTCTTCAGCATCAGCTGTAAGAGACAGGAAACAAGAAAGTTTTGCAAATGTAATGAGAACTGAAAACAGCAGCTGGCTTCACAAAGAACACAGCAGAACATCTATGGTGTGATTTGGGAACGCGTGATTGACACAGAGTGACACTTGAACATTTCGTCGCCCTCAGAGCATGGGCCTAAACCCCCAGTCTAAAACTGGACTAATACTGAAATCCTGCCCTGTATCAGCTTCCTAGCTTACTGAGTATAGATTTTGAGCATTGACAGCATTTAAATTGCTCTACCTGTGAAATATTTTTCTGGCAAGTCCAAGCTGATAATCCTGATTGCACCAGGTCTGCAAACAGGACACTCCCTTCCTATCTCACTCCTGAACTGCAGTCCCTGCAGAGCTGCTGAGCCAGAAGTCCAGCAGCCAGTTACACACAGAGGCATGCAAAAAACAGAGATTACTCTTTCTATGTTGCAGTAATGAAATGTACTTTAAAGAATTATTAACTAGCCGAGTATTTTTAAAACGGTGTTGTGACATCTCCTGCTTCCCTCTGTAGCCTAACTTGGAGAACTTCATCTGCTTCAGTTTGCTTTCAGTACTCTTCTGAATGAGGGTATGAGCAGCTTTCCATCCACAGCTGTGTCCTTACTCTCTCGGCTTTAGTCCAAAAGCCACAAATAAGGTAAATTGCACAGTGAAAACATAATTACCATCTCCATCGGGTACACAGCAAAAGCAGCAACGAGCTACCTGTGGAACAGACAACAGGAAGAGGGTAAGAACCCGTGCTACAGCAAAGCATAACAGTTGGGGACGGAAGGTCTGTTATGTCTAAGATACAGACACTAATTTAGAAAAGTCTGGTTTGTATTTCTAACCAGCACCAAACTCAAATTAGAATTTGCCCAGTAGCTCATAACAGCAGTTTCCAAACTATGGAAAAATCTGCTCAGTAAACTTGAAGAAATGAGCCAGTCTTTAAAAATTACTCTACCCATTTTACATAACTCTAGGTACAACGCAGATGCAAATAATTATGACAAAATGGTGGAAAAGCTACACTAAAGCACATTCATATTTAGGGGACTTATCTATTTAGATCTGCATACAAGAGCTTTATAGGACATTTCTGTACTAAGACAAAAGTATAAGGAACTTTCAAAGCTCTGATGCATGGTTGGAAATCACAACCGTACCGGCGTAAGTCTGAAATGTACTTATCTTTGCAAGATTTTGCTGAAATGGAGCCAGAATGAGCACAAGCAGAAGGAGTAAAAGCAGAAACCTGGTTCTACTGTTTTATTTAAATGAAGATTTCCTTTTTTTTTTAACCTGATGGATAAAGAAAAACTGAAATTGACACTTCTTGTGTTGAATGGTAACGTAAATGGAGAAAAGGGGTTGACCACCTAATAAATAAATATAAGTTTATTTCTTGCACCAGACTACAGTAAAAGTCAGCACTTTTTGTAGTGCATCACCAACATTATTTCTACTGATAATATCCTTTTCTGGGATTTATTTTGCTTGTGGTCTGATTAAGACAATGAACCCTGTTAGGAAAATTCACTTCCCTAACTATTACATCAATCAGTCTTTATAATATGGAAGTGCATTAACTTTGTTTACTTATATTAGTTCACAGCATACTGTGCAATATAATGAGGCATTGGAATTTTACTGGAGACTTTGGTATTGTTCATGCTTAAGTAAAACAAACTAAAGGACGGCCCAGTCCTGGAAATACGGACTTTGCTTCTTGGAAATTTAAGGTTGTCCATGAAGGCTAACACATGGCCCTGGACAGCCCAGGTAAGGCCAGCATCCTAGGGCCTCTAAAACACCTTTGAAACCATATCAGCATCATAGATAAGTAACTATCTCAAGACTGACTTAAAGGATGTCTGGATCAACAGCCAAGCAGCAAGACTGCTGCAGAAACACAGTTGCTTTGCAAAGTTTTATTACGATCAGTAATGATGGTGTGGGTGCTAGCGATCAGTCAAATCACACTGCACCTGAATCCCTGGAGGGTAGAAGATCCCTGTGTAAAATCACATTTGGGGTGCCCCAGCTTGGTTGGGACACCACATACACATGAATAAATATTTATGCTTTGCACTTCTAAACTTTGTGTTTTAGCTTCTCCCCTCTTAGAGGGGCTGGTTGCATGTTTTCCCAGGCAGTAGGTCTCTAACATAAAGTGTCCAGCAGAAACATCAAGTAGCAGGTATACCCTGCATATCCATGATTACCTGTACTCACTGGGTTCATAAAGTAAAGAAAAGCCAAAAAGCTCACTCTTTTTCAAAAGACTGCCTGAGAGTTCAGATAAACCCCTTATTCTCTACCTCTTTCTACTCTTGCTGTGCCAAGCCTCACCTGAAGTGCCAGCTTGAGTTACCCTGAGGCGGCACTCACATTCTGAAGCAAGTGCTGGGTTCCCTTCAACATTTTCACCAGTCGTAATTAAGTCCTGGCACAGAGTGATGAAATCAGCAACGCTGGCATACACATACGCCCCTAACCCCTAACACTCAGCTGCTTCCAGCACAGTCAACAGACCCTCTCTGGGCTGGGAGACAAAGGCCCTTTGCCACAGGGAAGGCAATCAGAGTGCAATTAGTTGCTCTTTACCAGTCATTTCTTTATATGTACATTCAGTGGCTCTAGTACACTCTTTAAAACCCAACAGCCCAGAACTAATCCAATGGGCAAGTACTGTGGCTGATGAGATGGACCTTCCCAGTGAGGGGCCACATCCCAAATGCATGCCGTGCCACAGGTCCCCAGCCCTCCCGCTGCTCCTGTGCGGGGCACAGACCCACACCTCTGGAAGAGGCCTCCCACAGCGCAAGGCTGGCAGAGGAGGTGCAGGGGCACGAAGGGCAGCTGTCTTCTCTCCAGTGCTCCCCGTCCTGTCCCTGAGCACAGGGCAGGAAGGCACAGGCCCCATCTGGACCTGCCTAAGACAGGCCATGCCAGGTCTCGGTGCGCCATGCCCAGCTGGCAGCGAGGGCTGGGCTGGCACTGGTGCCCTGTCCAGCTGCAGCATCCTGACCTGGCACTGAAACGTGTCTTCCTTCCTCACGCCCAGCTACTGCAAACACCAAAGGCCTCAGCAGATAGCTCTGTCTTTTTGAACTCTCACAAGCACTCTGATTAAAGACTTGTGGAACAGAAGCTAAAATTGCAGATGCAAGTTAACACCAATGCAGAGAGAGCTAGGGGTGGAGACTCATCTTCCAAACACACACGTGTATTTGAAAAGCACCATTAGCAAGCCTAAACAAGGGGAAACTGTTACTCAGCAAAACCCCACTCATTTCCCAGAGTTTTCTGGGTGTTCCCCGAACAAGAAAGCCAAAGAAATAGGCAAGTGGAACAAAGAAACTTGTACAGCTGAAAGAAGGGACAAGAAATATGATCAGACATGAAACTATAGGCAAACAGAAAGGAAATACTTATGCATGGAAATAAAAATAAGAGATAAGAATTTGGGATCATAGTTGCTATGAGAACAAAGGCAACCAGGACTGAAAATGTTCAAGAATGCCTCCACTTTTTCTTCTGGTAGCCGTCCAGCAAAAGTTTCCCTTAAATAAGAGGACATGAGCTCATGTGGAACACAAGATTTACAGGAAGTCTGCAGGATGCTGAATAAACTTTAAGAGCAACAAGTTATTTCAGTACATAAAGGCACCTCCACAGGACCAGCAAGATGTACAGAATGGTCAATGTGGACAAATGTTCTGATGAGTCCTTACCCAGAGGCACATAGCATACATACTATCAAGACTAGCTTCTGTTTTCAGATTACTAGCCACAAAGACAACAGAAATAAAAGCATGGGAGATAGTCTGCACAAAAATCCTGCAGCAAGAAGCAAGAACTCACTTCAGTTTCAGCTGTTGCATATATTCCTCTCAGTGCCTCTGAGCTTGCACGTGTTGTTGAGGTCAAACTAGGAGGAAAAGAAGATAGTGTCAAACCCATGGGCATAACTATAACCCCAACAGGGTAACTCTTCAACATCACAGCAAATATAAACAGTCTACTCCCATGCCTCAGCTAAGCATTTGCCTGGATGCTATCACCAAGCACTAAGTATGTGAAAAGTTTGTCCTGCACTATGTATACACCAGCCTGGCAGATGGCCACTGGCCAGCTCAGACTGAATCATGAGCTCAAAAGTAGGTCACTCCTGAAAGGTGATGAATTCACCACCATCTGACAGCAGCAAAATCTAAGTGCTCCAATTTGCAAGTCAGAAGAGATCTCCCCTGCTGTGCACAACCAATGCTTTTATACTCACTTCACAGCCATCACTTTGGCTCAGCATTTCTGCAAAGGCTTTGCCAGCGAACTCACAGGTTTCTGGCAGCAGTCGGTTTTCAAAAGTAAATTACCAGCAACTGTTTTCAGTGTACCAGTTCCTAGAAATTACTTTCTTGCCTGACTGTAGTTATCTGGGGGGAATCCCTTCTAGTTTCTTCTGACAGGAAACACCTCTTGCCCAGTCCTGCTCCTTTAGGACGTGAAATGCAGCCTTCCCATTACCCATAGGAAAGCTTTGGTGTACACACTGAGCCTTGATAAGCAATGGTTCAAAACATTCCCCTTGAAAGTGTTCTTACCTCCCCAGCTACATGGTACACTTCAGTGGCAGGCTACATGGATATAGTCTGTGTCCTGAAACACCTCCCTGAGGCACTGGAAATGCCCTTCTAATGTGAACTAGATCCATGATATCCATATCTATATATTTTACATCAGAACAAAATGGAATACATATGTGTATTTGATAAACAGAAGAGTAAGTCTCTTGTTTTCACTTCACAAAAATATGAAGGGGTTTCTGTATGTGAATTTTGAAGTGGACTGATTCAGAAGCAGAACCTGCTCAAAAACCTGCAGCAGACAGGCAGTGCTGTCTCCTGGCAAGCTGCACAGCCAAAACAAGTGACACACCAGCTTTCAATCACCAGCAACTCCCTGTCCCAAAGCATGACTTCATTTATTGAAGTGAGCTGCAATAATACAAGGTGAGCATCAAAGGTGAGCATCATGAGCACAAGAAGGGGTTTTTTTAAAAGCAGATCAATGGCAAATCCTGATGGCAATACTGTGCTCATCATTTGTTCAAAGGAAGCCCTAAACCCCCTCCCAAAGAGTTTATTTGTTTTAAAGACTCTCAAGGCAGTCATAACCTCTACCAGGAGGCTACAAAAATTTCAGATAGATTTTTCAGGTGAATGTAACTGTACAGAGTTTTAGAGTTTAACCCTGAGATTATTTGGGATCATGGACAGGTGGAATTTTTTTCCCTCTGCCTCTAGATCTAAATTGCTCTATTTGATTTTAATGAGATAGTACAACTTTTCAAACAAATATATCTTGTTGAACATTTTTAGCTGAAACTTCTAAAATTCTGAAGCTGAGGACAATACAAACCTTCCAGCTCAGCTCTATTTCACACCTCTCTGTGACTTTGCATGCAGCCTGCTATAAGCCTTCACTGTCTGGACCACAACATTGCATGTACAGAAAGGTAACTGCAAACTCCCAGACTTACCAAGAATATAAAATGCAGCCAAACAGAATTGTAGTACCCAAGCCAGTAACCAGGTTTTCATCTCTGTGCAGGCCTTGACTGAATTCAGGTACACAGATTGTGATATTCCGGTTGTTTTCATCCAGGACTTCACAAAACAGAACAAACAAAAAGAACAGTTTGCAGAGCTCATTTCATTGCATTTTAAAGTAATCTTCAGACTGAAGGCTTTCATTGAAATATTTTTACTATGCAAGAGTAGGTGGGTAAATTTCAGTTGTTTCTGTCTATCTTTTAGAAAGATCACAGGGAAAAAATGGGTAAGTCCAACCTGGCAGACTCTGTGTTTCAGGCAAAACAAAAATGCAACTCAGTAGGGTGCTAAAACTTCCTGTTTGACCACAACAGACAAACAAGGGAAAAAAAACCCCCTGTTTTGTGAACTAAGAAATAAGAAGTTGGAAATCTGCCAACACTTCACCCCAGGCTACAAAACCATATAAGACCAAGATAGTACAGACCTCAGACCAGAAATTTCTTTCACAGCAAGAGTGCCTTGAGGACAACTATGAAGTTCATATACAGTTAAAAAAGGCAGTCGGTTCTCAGACTGACACACAGAAAACCAAGGAAAAAAAGATGCACCAGTTATAGGCAGGTTTTCATCTTGGCATGTAAGCAAATTCTACTTCTAGGTCCCTGAAATGAAACCAATTCAGCCCTTGATGTTCCAGGTTGCATCTGGCTTTTTATTATCTCCCTAGAGTCAAGGCAAGGCATAGAGTAGCCTGCAGCATCACCCCAAAGCAAGAGATGACAGCTGCACCTTATATCAAATCAAGAGCTTTTTGAGTCAATGCTACTTAAGACATCTCCTTTTTCCTTCCAGCAACCACAATGCATCCCTATTGAGACAGCACAACTGTTTGTAGGGGCAGAGGGAAGAATGCAGCAAAGACTACATCCAGGTTAAAAATAAACTCAAAGTCAGTCCCCCGACCCAGTGGGAGAGGACTCTGTATGGCCTGCACAAACAGCTTTATCAGCACACAGCACGGACAGCACTGAGGTGAGAGCAAAAAAAGGATGACAAGCCTTTATAGAAGACCTTGGCCAGAGATGTGCAGATTCCCCGACCTGTGTCCATTAAGGACATCTGCAGACAGGCAGGTCCACTGTTTGGCAGGTTTTTTAGCCAACTCTGGCACCAAAAAGCTAAGGCAGGCTGTAATTAGCACAGATTCAAGAGACATCACTTTTTGTTTGCTCATTCCTTCTAAATACATATCCAACTCTTAAAGGGTGTTGCGAATACTTGTAACTTGCATTTTCTTCAGGCCTTGTATGCAAGATGTCCAATTTGGAAATCCCTCCTTGACAAATGAGTCAACATTAGGTAAGTTCATGGCAAACCTGAGTGACAAGGCCTGGGACACCATAGTAAGTGCCAGCACCTCACACATTGTCGCGCACATGCCACTGTGAAGGATGACAGGCAAATGTGGAGTCCTTACACATGGACAGGGAGGAAGGAGCATCTCTGAGAGCAGATGGCAACCATGAAAGTTCTCAGACATGGGAAGACAAGGAGATCTAGGAGTGTGCTTGATGTATGCTCTAACAAATGCAATAACCACACTTGCAATACATTCAAGAAGAATCAGAACATTCACACAAACTGCTGAAGACTTTGTGACAAGCATGAAGCAACACAAGGCAAATGATTCAATTCCACATATCACTTTCTTCCCCTTTTTTTCCATTTTACGCTGTATCAAGACTTTTGAGTAACTCAGATGCCTTGTAACTTCAACTCCATATTAATTCAAAACGCTGCTAAAGTTCCGTAAGTAAATTTTACACCTAAATACCGTCTGGTTTACTTCCTAACTCTAAATACTCTTGTGTGTGTGTCTGTACCTACACAAGTGTGACAGATTTTTTCCACCATCTCTCCCCTTTCTTCTTGAGAGGTGTCTGTATAAACTTTTCCTTCCTGCCATTGGATTTATTTTCCTCTAGTTATTGTTTTCCAGCTATTGAACATCAAAAGTTGAGCAATAATAAAGGGTGTTTTAGTACAACTTCGAACCAGAAAGATCTTCTCTACGTGAAAACAATGCTTCCAGTCCAAACATATGAATCTGATATTTATTTGGGTAAAGGAAAGTTTGAATTGTGCTGTAAAGTCTTGCTCTGTTTTTGTGTAAAGAACTTAAAACTCTAGCGAGTTCCATACTCCTGACGCGCAATGCCAGTGGCTGAAAGGCAAGTGGAGTTCAAGAGCTCTGCTGAAGAACAGCATCATCCAAACTGCAACATAACTCTGAGACATAACTCCAAGTCCTTTCTTGGAATATTTCCTCTCAAAACAAAATACAAGTGGTACTCAAGTTTTTGCTCCATGAGGAGTCCAGGCCTACCTAGCAGACTAATTATAGGAGAAAAAAGTGTCATTTTGGTATCCACTTTGACAGCCAGCACCTACTAACTGGACCTTGTAAACTTTTGGATGGAGCTGATCACCCAGCTTCTTCCAGAGGAATCCAAGAGCCATTTGTTCCAGTCCTTTCCTATCACGTGACCTAACACATTATGTATTTTGTCATATCCTATTTTATGAGAACACGTACTTGCCATAGGAAGAACAGACTACAAGGCTCTGGGAAATTTGTTCTTAGGAAATATGACATGGTGCAACAGATGCAACTCACCCAAGGTAAGTTAAGCACCCGTAGGCCAAAGTATTTAACACACATGGAGAGTCCCAATTGCACAGGCTGCACAGTTTTATTTGTACTACTTGCAATTTCTTCTGTGAAGACCAAACCCAGCACTTCTATATCCCCGAGTCTGTTAATCCAGGTTTGCTAAACTCTTGCTTTTAATACATGGCATGTCTGAAAGAATTTACATAAAGCATTAGATAACTTACTAGTTTCTGGTGGTTTGCTGGATAGGGCTGAGAAAGTGAGGTACATGACATAGCAGCTGATAACTCCTGACTGCAGCAAACCAGAATGGGGCTGGCCTTTACAAGAAAGAGGAAAATTAGTTATTTTTGTATACCGAAAACTGAAAAAGAAACTTATATCCTTTAAAGAACAGCACACCAGTATCTTTTATTTTTTACTTAAGGCAGTTAGTAAGTGTCTGAGGCAGTTTAGATACAGTTCCACTGTCCAGTAAAGAGAAAACAGTCTACCCTTTAGTTCTGTTTTAGAAAAGCATTAGAAATTGATATGTAAGTAAATAATCACCTCTGTGCTGTTCTTTCGCCAAACGCAGCAGATTTTCAGAAGCTACTGACAAGCTGCCACAATAATTCTATTTGCCTGTAAAATCTCCATTGGAGTCACTCTACTGTTTTCAGGCCCAATGTATGCAAGATACTAACAGCACACAAAGTATGAAATACTGATGGCAACTCCTCCAGGCCCGAACTTCACACATGATAAATCCCAAGAAGTCAAAAGTAAATGGTGAAACAGTGGTGAGTGAGTTTGACAGCTACCACTGCCAGACTCAGATAAATTTCACAACACAGTGCCAGCCATCAGCAGGTGAGCCTTCTCTACACTGTGTGCCTGACGGCACACCCAGAAGGTCGCACACCTCTGTAGTTTTAGCAGTCAAGCTGACAATGAGCCACAGCAACTCACAATGTAGATAAAGAGTCATGAGCAGCACCAATTCTGAATTATCATTAGACTTTCTGCCCAGACATGGCTTATGCCTCCAGGCACACAACCGTGGCAGCACCAGGAATCCAGGAGGAGAAAGGTCAGTGGACTCACGATTCTGGACACAGGGCGATATGGCCACCAGGGACACAAAGAGGCACAGGCCCCCGTTCACTCCGATCAGGACCTTGTTGTACGTGCAGCCCTCTGAGCGCGTGTAGAAGAGAGCCATGAGGACCAGAGCTGCCACAGCGATGGAGTACAGGATGAGAGTGACCAAGGCAAGCAAACCATTCCACACCTGCTTGTGGTTTGCACCTGCAGTCCTGGGGAGAGAGAGACAAGCATCTTATCTTTGTCTTCCCTTGCACAGAACATGAAATTCTAACAGCTGAATAGTTCACATCCTCCAACACAAAAGACAGTGTTTACTTTCCCGAAGCATGCGTGCGTCACTACACCAACCCAGACTCTTGCAAGGTTCCTACCCATGAAGCAGAGGGAAACATTCCTTAGCACCAGTGTTTATCTTCTGTACTATCACAATCAGCTCTTTCTGTAATTATAGCCCAGTGCTGACTCTTAGATCTCCCAGTTCTCCGGGATCAGCCCATCAGCGTATCTCAGCTCAATACTACAGGGGTTTCCTCAGCAGCAACTCCAAGCGTCCCAGGCTGAGCTAGGGAGTGGTGCTCTCCCCACAATGAAACCAGAGGTGCATTGCTTGGCATGGCCTCTCTTCTGCTCCTTGTACTACCTTGATAGTTTTACTACTCTCTCACTCAAAAAACCTCCTCTCCACTTGGGTCTAAACACCAGTCTTCCTCAGCTGAAGTGTGGTCCATCTTGTTTTCCCTTCTTTACCTTGCAAAGGTCTCTTGCAAAGACCACCAGTGTTTAAAAGAAGCAACTAAAACAGTTGTTTTGACACAATGGGCTGTTTGGTGGATGAAAAGTCTTTTCAGTGGTTTTTTTCTCTTGTTTTGCGGAAACAGGACTTATTTTAAAAGAATATCTAATGTAAAGAGAGCTAAAGTTAAATGCTGGTGTTG
Organism: Lycocorax pyrrhopterus obiensis; assembly: GCA_014706295.1. NCBI lineage: Eukaryota > Metazoa > Chordata > Aves > Passeriformes > Paradisaeidae > Lycocorax > Lycocorax pyrrhopterus. The sequence goes on along the minus strand of JACSVZ010000014.1, from coordinate 21,299,809 downwards.
GAAGTCTTTCATCCACAATAAAGCAGCTACAGTAATTAGCACTAAAAATATCTGTGGTATAAGGAGTTCTCACCTCTTCCTCCCTGAAACAGGAATCAAACAAAGCTGAAGGTTTGCTAAAACTCTTCCATAGCAGGTAGTATTTTAATTAGAACAAGAGAGGACTGCAAGAGTTCATAGAGGAAGAAATGTGAGACAGAAGGGGTGGAGGTAGAGGCAGGAGAACACATGTGGGAAGACAATTTAAATATTTTAAATTGATGAGAGGTGAAGGGCTAGGAAATTAACAGAAACTATACTTGAACCAAAAATGAAGTCAATGCCCAAATGGTATATATCTAGGTTGATAATGGAATCTTGCATATTTAGATGACAGGAAAGAAGCTGAACACAAATTTAGCAGTTCTCATGTTGAGAAAAAATATTGATGTGCATTAAGCTGGCAGAAAAAGCAGGATTTATCAGTTCACAACACTGCACACAGTTTCACTATTACAGTTTGCAAATCCAGTTTTATTCTCTTGCACCATTCTACTTAGTAGACGTACTTTCATATAAAATATAAAATAACTTAGAGTAAGAAATTTTTACATCCCAAGACACTACTACTTAATGGAAGCCAAGCAATTCAGGTTAAGAATAAAGCAGCAGAGTAGAAGTGAGCAATGAGGAAACATTTCTGTTGGGGAAGGAGAAAGTATATGAAGCAAATATGAACAGCTCTGAATACTGACATTCAAGTGTCTTCTTTCAAAAATTATATCCATGATACTTCTACATTCTTTGGTACAAGAAAAGTATTGGTCAGGAGTCCACCAGAATTTTAAGCAAATAACTACTTGCAAATAACATACCAATTTTTATTCCACTTGTGTGCGAACTCAACCAGCAGGATGAGCTGAATGGCAATGAAAAGGAACCCTCCTGTTGCTCCTACGTAGCGCCAGGCTGCAAGGCAGAGAGGCAGAAAATAGGTCAAACTGCAGTCGCCTTTCCCTTGAGATAAAATGGATTTATTGTCTATGCAGTGAAGCTGTTAATGCGGTTTGAATATCTCAAGCCCACAGATGTAGCAGGAGATGAGAGATTTCAGATGAAAGGCCAGCTCAGTTAACTCAAGATTAGCTCCCTGATGAATTCAGCTTGCAACCTGCTACACTTTCAACATAATCATGTTAGGACAGCTACTGAGTTTCCCTAACCTAGAATATTTTTGTGGAGACTATAAGTTACTACATTCAGACAGAAAATACTGAAACTTTTATTTGTGACTGGCAAGAGGGAGGTGGTGTGAAGGCATTCCACAGGAATCTAAACCCTGAAATTGCAAGGTACTGGAACCCAGTCATTACCAAAAAGGGCAATTTCTTTTCCTCCAGATTCCAGTGCCACATAAAAACAAAGGTGGGGTTTATCTATTCATAAATGCTGTTCTGAGCCACTCCCAAGGAACACTTGGTATTCACTGACTGGTTTTAAGACAGGTTATTTGGCTACTTAACTGCTGACCTACATATACTGTATTTGGGTAGCTGCTTGGATACTTTGGACAACAGATTTCTTACATGCAACATCAGAAGTGTCTGAGGAAATACAGATACCTATTTTAATTTTTAGCTGTATATACAGCTTGTGCTGCTCTGCAGTACACAGCCTACAAGTTACTCCAAGTGTGCAGCTGATTTCAGTGAAGAAAAGACCAAAGAAGTGCATCAGCAAAATTCAGCCATATCCTTCCATTGTGCTTTCCTTTTGGAAAAAAGCATGTACAAGTTAAGTGGAAGAACAGAACAGTCAGGGCTCGTTCCCATTAGCAGTTGATGTAGAGATCACTTCTTTTTTTTTTTTTTCTTAGTCTATCATAAGCTCAATATTTGAAACAAGCAAAAATGTCAGTGTCTGGTTTGCTAAACATATTGTATACACTTGACAAGCATTCTGTTCTTCAAGCATACAAAACAAAAAGATGGATGAAGTTATCCTGTAAAAAAGTACATAAAAAATAGGCAGGGCACAAAGTGGCATGTGTATTTTGGAAAGGAAGAGTAGGAAAAGTCAGACCACCAATGGAGTGAATAAATAGACAGACTCTCATGATCTCCCTCTGCCACAGTATACTGCAGGATGTTAATGGATCAATCACAGATAAGGTTAGCATGGCCAGTATGGATTTAACACTACAACCCACAAAAACCTACTGCTTGCACATAGTATTTCTCCTTCATGATTAACAAACTGCTTGGGAAACATGGCAAGAGATTTTATTTTTTAAGAAAAAAAAAACCAGTTGGGAGAATGACCCCCTCCCTCTAAAAAAAAACCCCAAAACCAACCAACCAGCCAAAAGACAGTGTAAGTTTCTTGAAAGGAGGAGAGGGAAGAAAACCCCACAAACATACTATACCTAAACCATCTGTTAATGTCAAATTCAGGGGCAGACTAGAGGTCAGTTTAGCAGGAGTTGCAGACTGCAGCTTTAGAGTGAAAAGTCAAGAGGGAATTTGGGGAAGAAAGCTTATTATGCTGTATCTCTAGACTACATTAGACTGCTGTTGAGAATCAGCACAAAAAACTGTTTCTCCTTTTCTGCAAACACATCACTTGCTGAAGACATTTCACCGTGAAAAGGGTCATTTGCAAAGATGACAAGCTGTCTCACCTGCCCATGGGTACAAGGCACTGCACTGCTGCATCTAATCCAAAGAGTGAACGGGTCCTAAGGACAAACACACACAGCCATCCCAAGGCTTCACAGAGGAGATGCAAGAGCAGCACCGAACTGAGCCAGGACCCAACAGACAGACAGCAAGAGCAAGAAGCTGAATTATACCTGTCAGTGGTTTACTTGTACTGGTTTCTACTTTAGTTTCCCAGAGTACTGTGCTCACAGTCTGTCTGCCCACTCTATTCTCTTCCCCATGTTACTCCTTCCTCCTGCCCTTTTAGACATCCTGGCTAGAGTGGATGGGTGCTGAGAACAAGGTAACCAAGCAAGTCTTAGTGGAAGCAGGCAGCACACACAACTGCTCCTTTGCTCTACTGATCCCATCCCTTTTCACCTGTCCAGACCCAACAACTTAAGGGCTTACACACACCTGTAGGATGTACTTACTGCAAGAGAACAAACTCATCTTGGTATCACCAGGGTTTTTGCTCCTAGCCCACAAGACTCCTGTGATACACTCCCCTCTCAGCTGGCACTTCAGTACTGGGCTAGTACCAGCGTGCCTGTGTAGTGCCAGCATGCCTTCCAAAACTGGAAATGCTTCTGTCACGGCATCCTCAGCAGAGCACTCACACCAGGGCCCAAGAACTCTAATTTTACCTCACCGTATGTATGCCACCAACCTGAAAATTAACAACATCCCAAATTCTTTTGGGGCATTGCAGGTTTCCAGGCAGCAAACACCAGTGCCCAGCAGGTTACTGTGCCTCCTGGAGCACTGGCATCTCTCCACTGTGCAGTCTGGCTGCTGCACTATGCCAGAGCTACCTGCACAAGCCAAACTAATATGCAGCTCTGTGTTCTTGAGTGAAGAATACCTTCTGCACCATTACAGCTCCCTATTTCTTAGAGAATTTGCAAGAATTCTTAAAGAATTCCTGCAGTGGTATTGTTACCTATCCCTTTGGCCTGCTCTTGATCAGGAAAAATGTACTGTTTCCTGCACATTCACATGAAGACCACGTAGTTTGTGCACACAGTGGTTGCCCTAAACAGTCCTAAATACTCTTTTTGCATGTGACCTGTAAAGGCTTTTCTTGAAGAAACAAGGCAAAATTCATGCTGATCAGACCTCTTGGATTTATAACCACTCACAAGACAGTACAGAACAAAGCAGCATAACAAAACAAGAGGACATACCATTGAGGAAAGTGTCCTGATCAGGAATGAAGAAGGCTCCTGAGCACATTGCTGCCAGAACAATAAGTTTAATAAGCCAGAATCTGGATGAGAGAAAAAAACCAAAAAAACCATCTAGTTTTAATAGGAATTAGAGGTTTTCACTCTAGTACAAGAAATCTCTTTTTAAAGCCTAATGAGAAAAAAACCCCCATTCTTTTTATGACTGATTACCACTTTAGTTAGTTTTCACTTGACTGCATAATTTCTGACAATAAGAGCAAAGTAAAGATTTTTTTCTTTTTTTTTTCTGCCTGGTACTACACCCAAGTGGAAAGTTCATGGCACACACTTGTAAAGAGATGTGAAAATTAAGCAATCAAACAAAATACTCACCCATTATGAATGTATGCTCGGCAGCTTTTGCTGCTGTTAATTTTGATGGTGAACAAGAAGAATAAAAAGAAGAAACAGGCCATTCCAAAACAGACTTTGTACACTGCAGAGTATCCCACCAACTTCTCACACATCTCACCCGCCTGAATACCCTTGCACATCTGCTTGTAGAAGGGAATCTGAAAAGCAGAACACATTATATATAAGCTGTTAGAAAGGACACGAAGCACACATAACCAAGCATGTCTATGCCTGTGCACCACTGACTTTTCACTGGCTTCATTTAATACCTTTCACTTTTGACACCACTTCAGCCTGGATTTCAGGGATCAGGGGATATAACAAAATCTGAAACATAAGGGACTGAAGTCTTCCAGAGCCTTCACTCAACTCCTTACAGATCCCTCGGGGTACAAGTCCACCTTCCTTCATCTCTGTTGGCTCATGCCATTCCCGCCCTTTACGGCTTATTCCCTCACCCTGGGGATCTTCTCCCTTCTTCCCATGCTGTACAGCAAAAGACTCTGATTGCTTCAGTAATTCAGCTTACATGAGACATACCAGGGGCTTGTGCTGCCCTGGCTGGAAATGCAGACTGAAGCACACCCAAGTGTCACAGGGGCAGCAACCATCCTCCTCTCCATCACAGCTTCTGAAAGGGAGTTGTCCCAGTTGACCTGATTTTGTTTTCAATTAACAGAAAGGTGGACTATTCCTGCCTCTCTCAACTCGTTAAATATTTGCCTTTGAGGCCTTTCCCTGCAAAGTGGAAAGCAAACAGCTGCACATTTTGGCTTCAGTTTCACCACACAAACATGATGCTGGGTGCTCAGAACAGCAGGTCTGTGTGGCCAGGACCCGCCGCTGTGAGGCACCTCTGTGGAGACATCTGCCCCTCACAGCCAGAGAACCATTCAGCTGCACAGAAACACAGGAATTTAATTAGAAAACCACTGTCCATTTCAAAGAAAAAAACGGCCTCTCTGTATGCTTACAGCCTTCAGCTGAGGCTGGTAAGACCAGTTGAACAACATTATTAAACCCTCTGGAGCTGACTGCTGCTACCCGTACAGGTGACTGGAGGATAGAGAAGACAACATGCAGCAGGACACAACATGCACAAACCAACAGCTATGGCAAAGGAAACCTCTTCATTCAGCAAGCAGGTCAGTACATAAAACCATAACAATGAAAGAACAACAGGGCCTGGGTGCTAGTCATCAGGAAGCATTCCCAGCTGCGTAGAAAGCCCTCTGAGATGCAGGAAACAAGGGATAAACAAGTAAACTGCCAGCTTCCAGCCACCAGGCTCTGAAAGCCTGCCTCTCTCAGCAGGGTGTGTAACTTCAATCCATGTTCCAGGAATCCAAACCTGAGGTCAACAACCCTCCCAGCACTTTCTCAAAAAGAGAAGCTATATTAGCAGCTCACAGCAACACTGAGACTCTGAGCTAAGGGTGGCAAACCTAATCATAATATGGAGCTGATCCTTGGTGGGCTAGAACCAGCTGAGGAGATGAAAACTGGCCTCAGCACAGCTGTGTGGTGTTACGAGAATGGATTCAAGCTGGGCCACTCTGAGTAGCTCTTTCAGCAGTAACTCAGAGATGAGCAGCCACTGCATAAAGCAGCTCGACATTAAACAAATAGCTGTGGCTAATTCACATCCAAGAGTTTTTAGAAAGCTTCTGAGAAATTGTCTGGAGCATCAGCAACACTTTTCCCAGGTCTTCGAAGGCAATGAAATGTCAGACTGGGCAAACATGCCAGCATTCAAAAGGAGCAAATGGATTGACTGGAATAATTATGAGAACTACCAACACCACAGTGATGCCAGGGCAAGCCAAGGGGCCACAACAATGCCAGAGAAAGCAACTGGCTATCAAGGAATGCCTTCCCGTTCTTTGCTTATAATAACCATCAATCAGGAGAGGTTAGAAAACGGCATAATATTGAGTTAAAATTTTTCTTGGAAAATTACTTATTTGCTTGATATCAATGATAGTACTCACCAAGGAGACAGAGTTTTACAAGATCTGTTCACTTTACTTACAAGACTTTTGGAACAAAACACAACAGAACAAAAATACCACAGAACTTGATTAATTGACTAGCTAATTAAAAACAGATCTCTGAGTAACCATAAATAGGCACCTTCTTTAATTGCACAGGTTTCTAGAGAGACCTTGATGGGATTTTTGAAACTATACATTCTTTCCTCCTTTAAGTATTAACTTCCATCATAGAAAATAGAGAGAAAATACATAGATTCACAAGAACAACAGCTCAGTTTGCCCTACACAAGCAACAAAGAGCTCAGCCACTGTGCAGTATTCATCACACCGTGTAGTAAAAAGTGATGGCCACAGGAACAGTCCCATGGGACTGAATGCCCTTTTAGAAGACCCATGGTCCTGAAGGAACAAAACAAGAATAAAATCAAACTCTTGGAGACCCCAACAGATAATAAACACAAGTACAATGCTGGGGACAATAGGACCAATGTAATAAAAAGGGCGTGTTTTTGTGAAAGGATGGTCTACTGCTGGGGACAATTTATCAAGGCTTATGTGACTTCACTGAGAGACAAAAAAGACTAATTTTTTTTCAATCTGTATCTCTGAAACACACTCAGCTGCTGAGAAGGCTGCCCACCCTATGCGCTTTACCATCCTTTCCATTTGCTGGATATTTTGGCAGCTGTTAAGTCACAGATTAGTTAATTGCCAAGATACAGTGAAAGAGCTACTTTTATACCTTTAAAAGCAGCAGAAGCTAAATACTTTGGTCTTCGAGTAGGGGACAAAGCACTCTTGTTGCAGAAACTCAGTATCCGCTCCAATAACACAAACGCCTCAGCTGCTGCGCAAGCAATGATGTTATCACAGCAAAGCTGGCAATTTTCCAGCGCGCTCTGAAGCCCTCAGAGATGATCAACAGCTTAGAGCAGCATCCACAGAAACAGGGTGCCCCGAACTTGCTCTCCTCTCACTGCAAGCTGCAGGCACATGGAACCATCCCAGCTCCTGAGGCCAGGACAGGGCCTGGCCACCCCCAGGCAGGGTCTGTCAGCAGCAAACGTGGGAGTGCAGGAGCACGGCAAAGAGCATCAGAGGGGCACAGGGAGGAAGCAGTGCGCAGCAACAGGCACGAAGGACCCTGCTTCCATCTGGATGGCCTCACCCAAGGAGGGAGAATACGGCACGCAAACTTTGTTACGGAAACAGGAAGCACGGAAGAAAATCTGTGCAGGTGGGAAAGCAAGGGCAAAAAGCCCCGCGTAAAATCACCTATCCTGGGCAGCTGAGAAATGAAATAAAAAACCAAGAAACAATCAGACCAGAACACATGTCATCATGAATCTATGGCTAAATTTTTATCAGAAATATGCAATGGGCATCTGCACTCAGAACCCTTATTTTTGGGAGCATATTTGGGGTTTAACATACAATAACGCAGTTAAGGGCCAAGATATAAACCTAGCTGGGGAAATAAGCCTGAAAGTATGCTTTGCCAGAACTTGTGATCACCCTGTACTGAAATGCTTTCACACAACTGAACTGAGTTTTACTGGTGTTTGTTTTCCTGAAAATATCTTCCTTATTTTTCTTTTCGTTAATTAAGTAGGACATGGATATTTTCAGACTGAAACCACTAGTTTTGAAAGAGCTTTAAGATTAAAAATTAAATTTAAAAAAATCAAAAGATTGTTTTGAGAGATCAAAACAATTCTTTCCCTTTTCTTCTCTCAATTATCCTTTGAAAGCCTGTGAAATGCAAGGTTTTGCTTCAACAGAACACATGTGAGTAAAGCTGTACCTGTTTTTTAAAAAAACAGCATAATAGGAAAAAAGAAATCATATATGGATCAAGGCACTTCAAGTTGGGCCCTGCTTTGCTTCATTTTGGAACAGAGTCAAGTCTCTAAACCATTTTGTGTAACTCCATAGTGGTCTTCCCTGTATTTCTGACCCTGTCACCAGGCTCACGTCTTGATTGATGAACACCCCATCTTTTTCCTTGATATGCAGCATCGCTCTTGCAAAATCTATTTTACATCCTACTATCCAAAATATTTTCCTGGACATAACCATCAACTTTGTCCCTGTTCCTCCACTGCCTCTTGCTTCTTTCCTCAGAGATCTACTACTGCAAACTTGGGAACTTAGAGCAAAACAACCAAAGAGAAAAAAGCACCTCTCACTGACAAAAGAGAGATTCCTTTCATGTAAGATCAGCCTGAGTATTTGAGCTCTACACTGGTAAAGGAGACACATGGTTCCTTGCCAAGATTACAGCTCTAAAAAGGACTGAATTACAATTTGAAATTCTTTACCTAAATACAGAAATTTTTTTTAAAAATCTGATTAAAATTAATCAAAATCTGTCTTCTCTCAAAAAAAGAGAAGGTGAGGTCCCAAAAATATCATGCAAAATATTTGCTTACAGTCTGGCTTCAGGAGCTAGGAGTGTTCCATGACCCAGCCAAAAGCAAAGGAATCAGTAAGTGCACAGCACTTTCAAAACACAGCTCATCATTGGGAAGCTGAGACTGGTTAGTCTGAACAAATATTTTCAAGGTGCACTCTATTACAACTGTGCTGAATTAGCTTCAGGGATCTTTGAACTTTTAACAGCCCTGAACATAATTATTAAATTAGAGAGCAGATAAAGAAAGCCTACTTTCAGATGGTCCATTTACCATTCAGAGACATCAAATGCTCTAAACTAAGAGAGTGATTATCTTTCCACTTCAAACTAACAGCTACTCTTTGTGCCATTTCTTCCCACACTGAGCTTTCAAGACTATGAATTGGAAAAGAGATTTGGCAATACTGAAAAGCATGCTGTTGAAGACTTCTTGAATCACTTTTCTGTTGGATAAAGAGTGAGTATTTTTTTGTTAGGGATACAAGCTGCATTAAAACCACACTACTGATGGAAAATAACTTTATGAAATTTGGATATAAGCACATAATTTGTCTCCCATGCACTTAAGTTCCTTGTGTTATTCACTTTATTGCCAAGCTAAGCACCGAGTAAGTCAAAGTAATTCCTGGCAAGCAATTTCAGCACGCACATGTTGAACAGCTTTTAAGTCACAGCTCACAGGCAAGCGTCATGTCTGTTCTGGGCGCTCCTACAGGGTGGTCATCAACTTCTGGTGGCCCGGGGTTAAAAGGTGGTACTAAGATAACTCATGCAAAGTGCTATTAAATGAAAGAAAACTAGGACAGAACGTACAAAGAAGGTACCATGGGAAGAAATAAAGGTCATAGGCAGCAGTGCACAGAAGCCCTCAAATTAGCGTGCTATAAACCCGCTGGTTCATCTGTGTTGCAGGAAGGGAGTGCTGCCACCAGCTTCTGCATCTGGGGTGCTCTGGAGGGAAGTGTTTCAGAGACAACTGAAAGTCAAGTGCAGAATGTAACCAGGGCATCAGCTTGTTCAGCAACTGGTTCGACTAGGAAACAGCCCTCCCTGTGCAACCAAAGCACTCTCTCGGGAGAGGAGCACAAAGCAACCAGATGCCTGCACTGAGGGAAGCCTTCTGAACCTCCAGGACAAGCACATACACAACCTCGAAGCAGGCACACTGATGCATTTGGTGCAGAACCTTCATTTTTAAGAATTGCAATGCAGCCCTTGCTCCCTCTACTTAAAAGCAGAGTTTTATTTTTGTAGTTAGTAGTGGGTGAGAGAGAGGATTTGTGCTACTTGGGTGGCTTATGAAACCAAACCACATATGTGGTACAACAGGACCAGTGTGTGAGAACAAGCAGGCTGGTGAGCATTCAGCTTAGGAAAGTTATATTAAGACTCTGAAAGAAACTTGAGTTTTAAAATCTAGCTTTAGCCACAGCTCCTTTCATCCTTTTGAAGCTGTTTAATTTAAAAGACAATTAGAGATGAACAGTATTTGCTGTGGTTAAAGGCCATGTGAACACAATGACGCAACACACACTGAAGAAAACCCCTTGTAGAGGCTCTGCAGCATCGTGCTTTGCAGTAGTCTGTTGCACCAGGAAGGCAAAATTAAAATTGCAATACCTGAAGAGTTATTTTCTAATTTGCTGCTTCTTCTACTAAACAAGCTGCCAGAGACAAAATCAAGGCTAGACTGAACTGATTTGCTCTTCTAAAACAAGTTCCCTAATATTTCTCCCTCCTGTGACACTGCCTGCACTGCAAATCTGGGGTGGGTTCACTGCAGCGGATTTCTGCCCCAGAGAGGAAGGATGCTAGGCCTGGGCTCTTCCTGTTGTGAAACACACTCAATGGGTGACAGGAAGAGGCTGAAAAAATCAAGAGACTGAGCACTGAAAATCATTCTGGGTTTGGAAGTAGACGGGTGGAGGAAATTGACTGCCTCTTCTGAGGGAGCACCCCCATACACAAAGAGCTGTGTAAGGAGCCCCATTTTCTTCCAGGGGCAGGAGTGACCATATCTCTGTTACTTACGTGAGTTTTCATTTCGTTAGCTACTGTTGTAGACATCATGACACAGCAGATGATGGTCACCAGGATGAAGTAAAGCGCGTACATGAAGCGGGTGCTGGTTGACTGTTTTATCTTGGGGCAGCATTTGCAGCACAAGGAACAAGCAGCAGTACCGCAGCAGCAGGCCAGCTGAAAAGTAAGACAAAAAACGCAAGTCAAAAACCCACCAAAACCCTCAACCTTAAGGTTTCTATTGCAAAAGTTAGACAGGGAAGCTAGGAGACTTCCTGCAAAACTCCAGAATTTCTCAAGTCCTTTCCTCCCAGCTGAGCAGCATTTAAGTGGAAACAGACTGTCTTGTTTATCAAAACTCACTAGTTTAAAGCACATCAGTTTCTAGCTTTCCCAGATTTGCTAAGGATGAGAGACAGATTTCCTTGTTTATTTTAGTTTTCTACCTGAAACTGAGGATCCACCAAGATAAAATCCACAAAACATAGCAAAGAGCATGTAATTACCTTATTCAACAAGGAAAAAGGTACTGAATAAATCCTGAAAGGGATCTGGATTGATGATCATTATTTTCTTGCTGTCAACAGTGTCACTGACTTTCAAAGAACCTGGATTCACCTTTCCTGTCTTCTACTTTTAGAAAAGTCATATATAAAATACAAAGGTAAGCCTTACTTATATACATAAGGCAGCACTGTCCATGGCAGGCCCTTCCTTGCAAAAGGCAGCAGCTCCATATGACTCCTGTGCTTAACCCACCGGCCATGACCACAGGAGGGATTTTTGGACATCAGCGGGCAGCCAGAAGCAAGGAGCCACCCTCCCAGGTCTCACTGCTGCCAACCCAGAGTAACCTCACCCCGCTACACTCCCGTTTTCCAGGGGTTCCCTCTGCGCTGCCAGAGCCTGGTGCTGCACCAAGGCTGCTTCTTACTGGTGCTTCCTTAGCTTTTGGAGGGGCCATGGGAACATTCAGAGGACCTTCTGCTTTCAGCAAGCAGTTGTACAAGGTGGATGCTTGCCAGAGGATTGAAAATCCACAAGTGCCACATTTGAGTCATCCAAACTCCATTGGTTGTATGTGCCTTCAGGTGCCCAGCCATCATGCACTGTTTTCCTCCCAGGACACTTTCTCTTCCAGCGTCAATGACTTGTCTGATAAAGGGGAGGGGGTTTCATGTGTGTTTGCAGACACATATATCCACAGAGTCTCACAACCAGACTGGTTGTTCAAAGAGCCTCAAATCATTTTGAAGAAGTCTCTTGAAAAGACTCCCAGTTTATCACTTCCTTGCCATGACTACCTCTGCAACACTCAAGCTCATGCTTCCTGCCTTCAGGCCCCAGGAAGGGGGTGGCAGACAGGCCCTTCCCTTGCTCAACAGCAGCTCTTCAGCTGCAGAAGACATAAAGTGGGGACAGTCCAACCCAGCTCCCACGCTGCTCTCCTCTCACTTCACCACTGGATCTCATGCCAGAGGAGACGGGGCCTCAAAGCACGCAGCTGCTAAAACTGCTGCTACTGCAAAACAGAAATCCTCCCCAAAACACAGACCTCTAGATATGGGGAATAAACAGAATGGCCTCATGTTGGCACCGAAACTGGAAATTAAAAATACTATGTGCAAAGCACATCGTGCAAGTATACTTTCAAAATAGAAGGCAGTAGTGGCTGAATGGCAATTCTATCTTTTTTAGGTAGTGACATTACATTACCTTTTACAGCATCAACACAAGTCCAGGAAATAAGGAAGCTACGGCAAGTTACTGATTCAACAAACAAATGGGATAACACTTCAAAACAAATGCATACCAGAAATGTATAATTCACCCAACTCAGAATTACAAGCAAAAAAAAAAAAAGAAAAAAAAAAGACTAAAGGTCCTTTTAACCTGAAAGGATTTGGTATCAGCCCAATCCAAAGTATCCATGATAAACCTGAACTGTTGGCCTTAGCATAGCATTAACAATTACGGTACAGAAGTAAAAAGGTATGCAGCTTTGGCATTTGTAAGGAAAAAAACATTTTCCTACACCAGGTGCTAGAGAGCTCTGCCAGTAAAAGCTCATCTACATCCAGCAGCATCTGCTATTCTACTCCTGGGCTATTCCTGGGTCCCTGGAGCTGCTACTTAAAGCAACAAACGCTTAAAGAGAATATATAAGTCATTTATGTACTTTTCCACATTACTTAGACTTTAATGATCGTTTCTAATACTGAGCACGTACCCTATAAATAGGAAATATTCGTGAAAAATACTGGTATTTTCATCTTCTTCCAGATGAACCTCTTTAAGCACTCTGAATAGCCATGGAAACCATAGAAAGTTGGTTAGATTATTCAGCCACAGTCCCAAATTTGGTGGTTCGGGGGTTTTTTGTGAGTTTGTTTCTTTTTTTTTTTTCTTTTTTTAAGGGTACCTCTAACATTCCACAGTAGGCCACGATGAAATAGGTGTTATCCAAAAATAAATGAGAACAGTCTCTGCCCCAAAGAGTAAGAAGCTGGCCACAACCTACTGACCCAAGAGGTTTCAAAGATATCTTTGGGCGACAAGACTTCAAAGCCCACAAGTACAAAGAGTTCTCTGTTAAAGTTTTGGTCAATGTGCAGCTAAGCTACACAGATACTCTGATGCCACATCCTTTACCATAGGTATGGCCCATCTCACTTCTGCTCTGCCTTTCAACTGCAGCAATGGTCTGCCCAGGGCTCAAAACCCACTGCAAGTCAGCAACAAATTTTTGTCATGCAATAAAAAACAGACTGTGAAAAAAAGAAAGTAATGTCAAAAATCTTCTACAGATTTAGCTTATCATTAAAAGCTCCTCCAAAAAATGAGGTTCTGCAGGAAGAAGATGCTGCGCAGTTTTTAGGACAGAGACAACCCAAACAACAATGAAGGTCTGTGACCACTGCCAGCAGGCAGGCCTTGAAAATCCGGGTCTGTATGTACACAGCTCCTTCAGAGTCTCACGATCACCGCAAGCCCAGGCTCTCCACGTGCCCAGCACAATGGCATCTGAAAGCCAGGCTGCTCTGGCAGGAGTCTGTCATCCTGCAGCAGGTTCTGCCTTCAAGTGCTTCTCAATCCAAAGGCTCCCACAGGTCAGGCAGCAAGCACAGCCACCCCAGCTCTCTCTCTAGCTTTACCTCACTGGGTGAACACCACAGTCTGACAACAATTACAAACACTGGGCAAACATTTATGCTTTCCACAAACACTCACCATCAGCCAGCTCCCTCACACTAACCCAGCACGATGCCACAGTGCAGACCAGCCGCCTGCTTTGCTCAGCAATACTCTTCTGGAGCCCATAGAGTACAGTGCCAACTTGCTTGAGACTCCAGAATCTGAAAACCTGATATACTTGAAAACAGACTGCACCAGGATGTGAACTGCCTGGATGATGGCTGATTTGACTGGTTTCACAATAGCAGCTGTGGAAAGCTGTGTAGGAAATTTTTCTGTTAAAATAGGCTGGCTTAACAACCCTTGCCCCCCCCCCAGCCTTTTTCCTAATGACGCCAGAGTTGTGGGTATGATCCCCACATAGGCCATTCACATAAGAGCTGGACTCAATGATCCTTGTGGGTCCCTTCCAACTGAGACTGATCTGTGACTCCTCTGCCAGCCACTCACTCACTCCTAATCCAGCTCCAGCACCTCATGAGCCCTGACAGTTCTTTCTTCTGCTGTGGGTGACCAAATAAAGCAACCTAGTGGCAAGGTGTGAAAATTACATATCAATCCTTCTCAGCTGCTGATTTATCATGCAACAGCAGCAACAGTTCCACCATTTCCCATGAGGGCACAGTGTGCAGGCAGCAGGGGAAAGCAGAGGTGAATGTCTTGCAGCTGTCCTACACACCTTCTCCCTTCTCTGAACAGATGTTTCCAGTGGCGTTTTCCTACCACCTCATTCGATTTGAGTGCTGTAGGTGCCTGCCAATGCAGGAACAGTAATTTTGGCATTCACCCAGTAAAGAGCAGAGGTAAGCAGACACGTGACAGACCTAGTTCATGTAAACCACTTTTCCAAGTACCGGCAGGCCCGGACATATTGAACAGTCCCATCTTACAATAGCCTGGGGAGCACCTATGGTTAACAAGGGTAAGACAGGTTAACAAAACAGGATAAAAGGAGGCTTACCAACTTGTGCACAAACTATCCCTACAATAAATATGCCACCAGCACACACTTAATATCTGCCACACACTCAAGTCTTGATTTTTGCAAGCAGTGATCCAATCTGATAAATCAGTAGAATGAGGTATGAGAGTAATGTTAAGCACATGTAACTGTTTACACACAAATCTGAGAAGTAAGTGAACCTATCTTGCCTGCTGCTTTTATAGAGACAGTGAGATTTTAAGAATGTATTTTCCACATATGTTCCCAAAAAGATCTTGAAGGCTTTAGAAAATACTTTGTGTAGTCATTAAATTGGAGAGTTTCAGGATCACTGCCCAAAATAGCCTATGGTATTTTTAAATAATACAAACCATAGGCAAGTATCAAGCTTATCACAACAAAGCACTTCCTTTTGGGAGACTTCAGCAGAAATGGTAAAAATCAAAGGGGAAAAAAAACCTGCATACTTTAATGAAATGAAGACTTAGCAGCTTTTCACTTCTTCCCTCCTGACAGCCTGGTGAGAGCATCCAGGGAGAATGCATGCCTTCCAGCCTGTCCATGGAGCACAGGAATGTGCCTTGCTGAAGCTTCTTTTCATGGGGGCCTAGAGCAGCTTAGTTTTTCATGCAGAGCTTGATTACTTGACTACCAGCATTATCTGGGCCATAAGGTTTGCAGATAATGCAGTCACTGAGCTGTTAACAGCAGCGTCTATCAAAAACATCCAAACATCTACTCTCACAGCTACAGGCAGCATCCAAGCAAGCTGGACAGGCAAAGCAGCCAGCCCTGCATGAAAAAGATCCTGAAGAGGCTACACACCTGCCCTTGCCTGGACTTTTGGTTTCAGGAAAGAGCATCTAGAAGCAAATATTTTTTTAGTGCACTGGTTCATGAAAACAACAGATGTCTGATGCCAGGTGTCCTGAGTGTTAGGAGCTGGTCTCAGACTATTATTGAAAACCTACTGCTGATATGCATTTTCCAAAAGCTTCTTGAACTGGTCACATGATTACACAGCTGTTTGTCCCTCTGAAGTAACTAAATTCACCAAAAAAGAGGCTTTATTTCGTCCTTTGTCTGACTTAACTGGCTTTCCACTGCTTGTTATTTAATATTCAGACTCACCATGTGACTTAAGCCAAGAGGTTTTGTGAACCAACACACCAGTTAATCAACTGATGACCTATTTTGAGGAGCACATCTCACACTGCAAACTGTGCAAAATTAAAACAGACTTCAGAGAAAAGTCACACCAGCCCAGGCACCGCCTGAGAAATGCTTTTTGGCGAGGGCTTCCTGCCCTCAGCCACCACGGGGCAGAACTGCCATACAGCACCAAGCAGCTGGAAACCCAGGCAAGAAAGCTACTCCGAGAATTAAACTGCGGGTGAGGCCCTGCCAGGCACCGTCAGAGCCGAAGTTAAGCTGGACTGAGGGCGATCAGCTTCTGTCTCTGCGCACAAACCTTACTAAGTGGTGACTCAGCTCAGCATTAGAAAATAACATCACTGCAAAACGTCCAAACTCAAGTCTGCCCAACTGCTCTTCTCCTGACGATTTTGGAAAAATCAAGTCAATTGTTTAGTCTGACCTGAGCCTCGCAGTGTATCACATCACCCATCTCCTCAGTAGCACAGCTATTTTCCATGAGCGTAAACCATCTGGATTTGACGGCAGTATGAGGAAGACTGTCCATCCCTCTGGTTACCTAAATCTGACACCAAAAAGAGAAAAAAAAACCCCACCTTCTAATTTGTCTGCTGCAGTTCCCCAGGCACTCGTTCCTGGTGAGGCTTTCTTCTCTAGCTTAGACAGCCTTTTAACTACCTGGTCTTTCTTCCGTGCTCATCAAAGAAAGAAACCAAAACATTTATCCTCAGTCTCATTTAAAGGCTTTAAGACTTCTCCTTCCAGCACCTAGAGTTGTTCAGGGTCTTTTTTCCTGCAAAAAATTCAAATTTGCCCAGGCCCTCCTACAAAATCATGGCAGTCCCACTGCAAACAGTCCAGCAAGCCACCTGACTCCTCTCCCCAGCACACAGCCACAAAGGCAGTGGGACTCGGCCTCACAGCACTCCACACACGAGGCGGGCAACCAGCTAGATGGCTGTACTTAAAAAGTTGTATTTTATTTACAGTGGTGTCATGCCATCCAGGTTACATCTGCTTCAGTAGTAGTCTCCACTCCACCAGTCCTTTCATCTGCCTGTGTGCTTTTGGGAGCAATTTTAAATATCCTCTCAAGTCACTGAGGAAAACAGATCTGATCCTGAAGCTTCTTTGCATTGATCTCTTGACATTCTTTACTGACAGCAACTTCCACTGGATGACAGGTTCAGCTGTCCTTTTCTGTAACTTTGTATTTCACAGTTTCTCATCTGCAGATAGTTTAAGCTCATGCTGCAGCCACTTCTCAAACTTTCACAGCAGAGGAGATACTAAAAGAGCAACTGGAAGATAAAAGACAAGTCAGCAGTGGCCAAGTGTCACAACTGAGGCCATCACTTCATACAGAGAGCAGGTTTTCTCCAGGTTAGCTCTGATGTTCGAGACCAGGACGCTAGAGGTAGAATGGCACATGGTATAACATGGTACATCACCAGGTACAGAGAACAAAATGCAGGGCAGTGACTGCGTAAGTCCATGGACCACTGGAGTGCAGAAGCAGTTAAAATGGAATATTCATATGCATTGACTTAAAAGCATGTAGCTGGAGCAGCTGCTTTGCTTTTGAATGGACAGCTTTGAGCTGTTCCACAAACATGCTGTGTCTTTAAAAGATGGTTTCAGTACTGAGTCCAAGAGGACTCTAGGGTGGGGAGTAAAAAAAAAGACATTAACACTTTGTACAAAGTGACCAAAGCAAATAAACGGGTACAAAGCCTTAACTCTTTCTCATCCTTTCATATGAAAAAAAAAAAAAATCTACTTGTTCAAAGCATTGCTAAAAATGCTTCAGTTTAGATCAATGTCACAACATTCACGCACTTTTCTAGACTGGGAGGTTCAAAGTGGAGCCTGCTCACATCCTTGTGATGCTTCTTGATACTTCTTGATTTTTCTAAAAATGAGCATTTTTAAATATAATGCCTATATCTTCCTGATGCAAGAGAAAAAGTCTAAAAAAACAGGAAGCAACTGGAAATTAGGTACGAGTGAGAAAGACTATATTCTCCGTCTTATACAGTGACAGGGAAAGGATTGCAACCTAGAAATGCAATGTCAAATGATAACAACACTCACAGGATCTCCCCATCTCTTTGGACACTTTTCCTTCCCTTTCTGATCACTTTTGAATCCAGTAGTAAATTTTATCCCGCTCTGGCAGGCAGATGGGACCTCAAAGATAAGTTAATAAAGTTTCCTTGAAAATAGGTGAAAGTTTTAGTGCAGAAAAAATGATCTCTCAACCCTAAGCAAGGAAAAGGCTAAAACACAACTTCAGTATTTACTAGAAGGAGAATCAGCATGGATCACCAACCTCAATGGACAAAGCTGCAGGAAATCAGGCTTTGCTTATTCAATTACTCAGGAAACCATTTACTTAAAGCAAAAACTCCATGTTTCTGCAAACAGGGAAAACAGTCCTTCACCAAGCTGTTTTCCCTAACATATTTAAGTTAGGACTTAAATACATAACACTACAATATACAAATACATAAATATATGTAAATATATAAACACTACAATATGCTACATCTGACCTCAGACAGCTAGCTTCATCTTCTATCATGATTAATAATAGCAGTGGCAGAGGTGTGGAAACACCCACAGCTAAATGTTCAGGTCAAACACACTAAACAAACCCCTCTCACCCAGGAAGACCATTTGCAGAACAAGAGATGTATTTTGGGGAGCACCGTGTGGACTGGAGCCAGGAACACCACTGGCATCATCCCACTGCGCTGTGGTACATCACACTACACATATGTCCTGCAATGCTCCTGTGACCTGAGAGGACACAAATCTGGATGAGGGTAACAGAAGCACCCTTTTCACCATGTAATGGAAAGAGGAGACCATGGGGACAGGACTGCAAGCCCCCTTCTCAACCTGCAGGTGCAAACAGGCAGTTCCAGAGAGGAAAGCAGCCCCAGAGTACACAGGGATCTCCCTCCTTTCCCCAAAAGCTATGAGTCACAGAAGTCATAAGATGGGCCAAGGTCAACCTTATAAATATAGCTCCACTGCTTTTTCCCCTTTCTTTTTTCTTTTAAAAAAACCCATCAGAATTAGAGGTCTGGGTATAAAATGAAAACCTGATAGTCTAACTTGCGGCACATCTTTTATTTATTCCATGATATGGTTTCTAAGTTCAGAACACTATTAAGGACATCACTCAAGATTCAACAGACCTACAAAAATAGCTTCACAAGCTTTAATAGCTACCAGTTCTAATTGAAAAATTAATCTTCTTGAACAACCCAGCTACAACATACCGTCCCCCCAAAATGAATGTTAACGATCTAAATTACATTTATTTAACTCTGGAAAAAACATATTCATTGTAATAAAGATTTTCCGCAACAGCTGCTTTCTTTAACCATGATCTCAACTTTATTCTCTTGAGAATAACTACTGAAGAAAAGCCAAATATAAAATCCTGTTTCCTGTCAATTTAAGCAGAGTTTTTATGTAATCAAAAGCATTGTGGAGGACCAAGCCAAACTGTATTCTCACTGCATTCTCAAAATAGGTCTATCAACGAGACACGAGCAAAAGAATAAACATTTAGCAAGTTTATTACAGCTCAGGAACCTAGACATCACAATTGTCTTCAAAGCAAGGTTGTACATTGCTCAATAAAAAACAACTGCAGAAAATAAAGTTTGTAAATGGCCAAATTCCTCCAAAGAAAGTTCCCAGGGTCTACTTGGCAACGATGCAAGTCACACAGTAATGTCCATTAAGACAATTATAAATAATTTCGCAAATGCAAAATCAGCATAACCAAAGTACACTAAAGTCTGGCAGCTTGCCGCTAGATCCTATAACAACAGGAATCTGGGCTGCAAAACTGAATGCATTCATTCTGACAGGCACCATCAACTAGACATTTAGCATGGTTTGACCCAAAAATAGTACCAATCACTCATCATCTACTTCATACCAGGAAATTTTTTTGCAGTGAAAATTAATAGTCATGTTAACTCACAATAAAATTTTGGTATCAGCTATAGACAAACAACAATTGCACACAAACAACAATTACAATTAAACAGCTCAGAAAGACAATAGCAAAATTCTCAGTCAGTTCTAGGAAAACAGATCCACAGAGAGGCATGCATAAGGTATAAAAAGGGCAAAAATACTTCCCACAAAAAAGTCTTCCACTACAGGATATCAAACACATTAAACTACTATATTTTAGGAAAAAATCAGGGACCTAACATGAGAGTTGTTTTGCATAACTCTTATAAAAAGTTTCATCTTTCATCAAGCACTTAATCTCTCTTTCTGGACATTGGGTTAACTTCAGGGGAACACTGAGGGAGAGGCCAAATTCCTTCTTGATTTTCCAGCTTGATTAACAGCACCCACAAAATGCCTGAGGAAGCTTTGTTGAGACAGAATGAAGAACTTCTATCCCTTTTGTTTTTCTTGTGTATTAATCACGTTATACAAACATCCCCTCAACAAGGTTGGAATAAATCAAGTAATGAAGGCAAAGACCATTTTTCATTTTAAAAATGTGACACTGCACGCTATTGGAACATGGTTTATGCTGTTTATTATCTTAGCCCATAAAAAGGTTATCCACACTATGTTTGCTGGTGTAACTCCAGCAATATGTCATATTTAGCACAGATAAGTCTTACATCAAAAGTAGTGCTTGAGCCAGCAGAATACACGTCCCCAGGGATTTCTGGGACTATGACTACATCTTCCTTTTAGATCTGTTAATAAATTTCTTTAAGCCTGTAAGTTTGTGCCTGCTTTGTTTTCTCCTAATTTTTATCTCACACAAAAAGGATCAGTAAGTGATCCAGATTTAAAATCAAAACTACTACACTCCAATTGGTGTTTCTGCCCGGTTTATCAAATTCAACCCGCTACAGGGCTTTTGCTTAACCTTCAACAACACTAAGGAGTTCAGTTTATTTACAGACTCCAGAGTGACACACCAGTGTCAAAGAACCACATTACTATCAGAGATTACTACACGGGGTAGGGACAGATGCTTTAAGAATGTCTCAAAGGTCAGTCACGCTAAAGCCATGCCATTCACCACCGAGCATCACAACAGTTTTATCCTCTTGGTATTTAAGTTACTTCTCCAGGAGCTACACCAAAAAAAAGCGCAATGAAAATGCAAAAAGCCGTGAACCACTGCAGTAACAGCACCTAGGAACAGCACTTTGTTGAGCTGCTCTGCAACTTGTGTCACACGCTGCCAAAGTGGTTGTGCAGCAGCAGTCGGGGAGCCCCTGCGTTAAGAAGAACATTAGCAAATGCAGTTACTGCTGTCCCCCAGGTCCACAGGACTGTTCGGAGAGGCCCAGGGCAGCCCAGAGGGGAGGCAAGTGGATGTGTGCTCAGTAATTCTCCCGTCCCACTGAAGATTGAAAGAACCACACACAAAAGACCAAATCTAGCCCAGGATTTCAAACTATAGGAAAGACGTAAGATTTTCCCCAGGTGGTTCACACAAAAGCAAGAGAATAATCAGATTCTGAGGGTGGGCAAGGTGGGCCATAGAAATATCAATATAATTAGGACATAAGGTGTTTAAATACGTAAAACAACAGAAATAAGCTCACTGGCTAGTCTGTTGCACACAATTAGTGTGACGAATAGAGTGAATGATAAATGTTGTCTTTTGCATATACGATTTTAAAATTTATGAGTGATAATGTACTATGTAGAAATAGTGTTAAGGTAAAATATAGTAAAGTAGAAACAAGATTAGAGTGAATTGTAACTCCGAAATAATTGTAATCTGTTGGGAAACGTAGCAATAAATACATGGTAATAAATGTTCTTTAAGCTGACAAACTAGAGAGCCAGAAACCAAGACGTCTTAAAGAAACAAAGAAGATAAACCGCATGCATCCCAGGAAGCCTGTTATCTCGTCAAGACTCACACCTCCCAAAGAAATTGTCAACTACAAATTAGGCTGGAGACTGGGGAGGCACCGGAGGGGGTGCCTGCCTTCAATTCTGAAGCTATCCAGAGGATCGAGGAGGATCGAGGAGGCGTCGAGCTGGCGGGAGGGCGCAGAGACCGGAGAGGGGGGAAAGTTGAGTGAAGTGTAAATTACTTTCTGGGCTTAACGAATATGTAACAGTTTAAAGAAGTACTTAAGTTCACGGTAAAATGAATGGAGACGCGCCTCTGGCAATATTGCCAAGCGCCCCAGCGCTGTGATATGCCTTTGTTCCACTAAAAAATGTTCAATATTATGCTACTGAAAATTCGGCTCGCGAATTCATTTATCTCAGTAGTAATGGGTTTCTACTACAGAAGCAGAAATCTGTGAAAATAAAGCACAAAATAAAGCGCCTGGAGAAGGTGTCTAACATCACGCCAGAGAGACAGCTATTAGGAACAGGAGTCCTTCCCTTGAGTGCAGCCAAGGAGGAGATCGGGAAAGGGCCTCACTACTGCCTATCTCTTCCAAGCCATGATCCTTCATCCATGGGATTGATTTTAACAGGAAAACAGGCGCACCATGGTAAGATGTGGAGTACTGAATCCTCACTGCACGGATACTGAACAGTGTAGGTCCTGCACCGCCCTCCATCACCACTTTCTCTCATCTCTCACTTCCTCTGCCAGCACCTGAATATGCCAAAACTTTCCGCAAACCGAATTTAAAGGATTTGTGAAAGGGTCTGAGGACTGACAGGCAGCCAGTGGTTACGAAAAGATCATTCCAATTCTTATACCATGCGGTCTCATCTCCCCACCACCTGGAGCCAGTGGCTATTACCCAACTGCCTCCCGTAGCTCTAAAGGATCTGGTGCCCCTTTGGGAATTGCTCCTTGCCGTGCAGGGATTCGGGAAGGCCTCTCTCCCTGCCGGCGTCTCCACCCGCACGCCGCCGCCCTGCTGCGGGCGCCGGTGAGCGGAGCGGCTCCCGCCTGCCCGCACGCACCTGGGGGGACAGCCTGCGTCCAGCCTCCCTCCCGGAACACGAGGGGAATCCACCCGGGAAACTGGCAGAAACACCACTCTGGGCACTGGGAGAGCCTGGACAGGCACCCCCGCTAGCTGCGAGGGCTGCTTTTCGTCTACCGCGCCGACAGCCGGGGAGCCCGGCGGGGAGCCCGGCGGGGAGCCCGGCGCGCAGCCCGGCCCGGAGCCCGGCCCGGAGCCCGGCCCGGAGCCCGCCGAGCCGCGGCCGCGGGCAGAGCAGGGACGGCGCGCCGGCCCTTGCGCACCCCGGCCTCCGCTGCCGCGGAGAGCGCCCACCGCCCCGGGACCTCGCTCCCCGCCGCGGCCGCGGAGCCCCCGGGCGGGCCCCCAGCGCCGTGCCCGGCAATGCCCGACCCCGCGCCGCACACCTGCCGCGCTCCCCGCGCCCCCGACCCTACCTGGCCGGCGCAGCAGCGGGCGGACATGCTGGCAGAGCGGGGCGGCGCGGCTCCCTCCCTGCTGCCGCATGCAGGAGCTCGCAGGGCTAGGATGTCCTGGGCGGGGCACGGCTGGGATGCCCTGGGCTGGGCAGGGCAGCGCGGGGCGCCGCGGGCGGAGCAGCACCGCCTCTGCCCGGCTGCCGGCCCGGCCCGGCCCCGCCGCCCCGCTTCCGCTGTCGTCAGCCCGCGTGTGAGCTCCGCTCCCCGAGCCAGCAGGAGCGCCCGCAGCTGCGATACGGAGGGTGGATCCGAGCGGGGCCGTCCTCGGCAGGCTGTCCTGCTCGCAAGGACACTACTGAGATCACCTGCCTGCTCATATACCCACGAAAACACCTGGTTTTGAGTAGCTGGAATCTAATAAATTGACTGAATAAGGCATTTAAACATGCGGATCTTACGAGGGCGGGTATCAAACTGAATTTTAACGCTGTAGTGCACCAACCCCGGTGCAAACTGCTTTGCCGCATCGCACGGCTGGCACGCGGGCCCGTTCCGCGTGGAAAAGCCGTGTTTGTTCCAAGGACAGCTGTAAGGCCGTGCTTTCCTAACAGTGGCTGAAACCTTTCCTCGGTGTTCCGAAATACATTCGCCAGCCTCAGTCACTAAGAACCATGCGCAGTACTAGGCAGGAGCCAAGGATTTCTCAGCTTCCCATGTGACGATAGGAGCTTGCAAAGCCAAACTCACATAGGACAGGCGTAAGATGAATGTGTGTTTACAAAGAGACTGTGTGAATCTGCTTGTAGATAAGGCCAGAGATAAAGAAATAACAAGAGAACCCATTAATTTTAGAAAGATTTACTAATTGACACGGACTGCTGCTCAGCCAAGGTCGTGCTGGACTCCTGAACTTTGTGAAGAACACAGACTTAATAGTTATGAATATTACCTTCTCTGCCCAGCACGGACTTAAAGCTAATTTAATGATCATGTGTGTTGTACAGGAGGGCTACATATTATGGAGACATGTACTAGGTGGATGGGGAAGTCTGTACTTTCACAGAACTCCTCTGTCTCCTCTGTGGACACTAACCTCTAGTGACATTAATTTTCCACACAGATAGAAATTACTACTGCAAAGCTACGAAAAGTAGAAATAAAGGACTCTATGGAAAGACTCCCTGGCCTTGACTGCTTTATGTCCTCTGCATGTGTGTGTGCACGCTGTAATATTTAATATAACTATTTTAAACTCTTTTTCTAGTCTTAACTGCCCTTACTTTAGGAATTCAGAGCAACTAAAAGCTATTATCCTCAATATGGGTACGTGTGTGTAGATAATGTAGCAACACCTACCAAGGAAACTGAGATGGATTGCAGGATGTAAAACCCCTTCCTCTTTCCTCGCGTATGCAAACAAACAGAGTCGATGCTTTAGGAAGTGGATCATGTGATGAATCAGCATTACATAATTTGGTGTTATGCTAGGGACTGAAGCGACCAGTTACCACAGCGGTACGTTTAATAAAAAACAGACATGTACTTTGTTTTTTATGGTGCTCCAAAAGCTGCATATACTCAGCCAGAGACAAGGTATTTACCACTCTTATGAAATTAATTCTGTCAACCAGATGGTTATTAAACTGCAAAGGACACCAGTTTGTGGACATCTGAGAGGCCCCCAGCACAGTTCAGGCACTGATGTGGCTGATGCTCCTGCTTTGTAGAAGCAGCAAAAGTCTCAACTTCAGGTGAGGACTCCTCATCAGGAGTGGGGCTGGAGGCTCAGCACACCTTCTCTGATTTATAGCTTCTTTCCCCAGAAGCTGCAGGGACAGACTCAAGAATTGAACAACAGACAGGAAAGCAGCATGACCAGCCAACAGGCAGTGGAAAACCACTGGTGTGTTTAGCTTTGAAACACAGTCAGCTTCCCAAAGAATGTGGTTAAGACATGGGAACACAAGGATCACAGCATAGTGAGAACTCAGCAAAACTGCAATCATCTTCTATTTCTGTTCCAGACTTCTCATACAATTGCAAGAAGCTGTCTGGTCAGGCTTAATTTCCACATCTGCAAAATCAACTCAAAACATGAAGGAGAATCTGAGGGTTAATTTAAAAATGAAACTATCTTGCAAGCAGAGACTGGTGAAGGTGATGTATGGGCATGGTGGAAGAGTTTGAGGGGCTGTACCACACGTCAGCATGTCTGCGATAGCAACCAGCATTCACTGGCTGGGGAGCACCATTAATTCACTGCTCTATGCAGGTCTGCTATGCCAGCCAGTGCTGTTATGAATAAATCCAGCCTCTGCACTGAAGAAAACAGCAGAGCTCTGTAATGGACTTTCCAATCATTTAGAGCACCCTAGAGCTCTGGGATGTGTGCCTTGGCTTTTTCAGTAAAAATTCATCACCAGAAAGGCTTGAACTTCCCTGCTGTGATGCTGGCAAACATTATGCAGACTAATAGCAAAGCAATGTGCAGATGTTACTACATGGAAAGCACTGTCACTCTCAAACTATCAGTGCATTTAGAATAATGTTCATCCATCAAATACACATTCTAAAATCAGAGAAGGCTGATCTAATTTACTGGGCAGAAATCTTCAACCAGTAGTAATTCCTGCCTCAAAATCTTCCTTTTGGCAGGGGGCCTCTTTGAAGAGATGCTTATCCTGATTTAGGGCTTTCAAGTGACAGGGAATTCACAGCATCAGTAGGGAAAGGCAAGATGCTTTGGTCTTGCTTTGCATAACGAATTTTATGCACGCAGACTTACAGAGTTCTAGTAAGTCAGGAAGAATGGGGGCATGGAGTGTCCCCACAGGACAAAAGACAGCCAAGAAGTACCCAAGAATGGACTTAAAACACTGATCTCCATTCAGGTGCTGGGGAACAAAGAAGGAAGGAAAACACTGGGTTAGAAGTTGTAAGCATGGGGCAATTCCCAGGAAAACCCCTGGTCAGAAGCCAGTTGTGCCCTGGGAGTGTGCACAGGCGGAGTAGCAGAACCTGAAGCTCCTGAAGCATGTCACTTTGAGGCACCTACAGGCAGCCTACAAGATAGCCAACCCATTTTTATACATGCCAGTGACCTGTGGCACATGAGCTTTGCTCAGGGGTCACCAGGACAGGCATTATTACCCTCAGATGCCAACTGCAGTTTCACTTGCATATGTTGCACCCTTACACATATCTGCTTTACTCTTCACCCACTCATTCCTACATGGATTATTGTTACAGAAGTAGAGGTTCTCACCATCCTCCTTCACTGTGAGAAGAATGCAGCATTACTATCTCTACAGAGAACTCAAAAGATGTTTGTGGTGAAGCAGAAAGCTTTTTGGCATAGCACAGGGAAATCATAACTTACCAGTAATGCTCAAAGACTCTCTGGTTCCTCAGTATGAACCAGCCCAGTGTGTTTTAGGACAGGAATATTAGGAATTGCATCGTTTTGTTCACATCTTCTGAAATAAAGCTACAACTCAGAACAATGCTTTCAGTGTTACGTAATTTCAAGTTTTTTCGGTAATTAAATGGTTTTGGTTTGTGTCAATTGGCAAAATAAAGAGCACAAAAAGTATGCATCCAGTGAGGAGGAGAAATAACACCATTTGGCTGTTTTTCAGGTGAAATGAAATATGGCGATTTTTTTCCAAATGTAAATGCAAGCAGAGAGAAAACAAACCAGATTGTTACACGTTGTGGTGGTCACTTCTGTAAATTTAGAATTAGTATGCCTGTTAAAACAAAAAAGGCTTGAAATTGGTTTTTAAGAAAATAGGTATTTTGCTTGAGCCTAGTAGTTAAGACAACAGGCAAAAACAAGATTATGGGAAGGAGCAGTAATGTCTATGCATGTGCACATACATATTCTGGAAACCACAACTCAGATTCCCAGCTGGAGTTCTGACACAGCCAACAACCTTACTGTTTGCTACAGTTGTTTCCTGTGGAAAAGGTATTCCAGTATAGGGAAGCGCTGTGCAAAGGTGTGAGCAGACAGCAGAAGTAACTTACTCATCACCTGCAGTTTTACTTGTGTGTCACTGCAAGACCATCTATGTCGTGCAGTCTAGGTGGCTAAAGACCATAATAAAGTCGTGACTTTCTCCATTTTTTCCTAAATGTGCACCAGCACTTGGATCGTGGACCACTTCTCCCCACATTCTTGTAGGTAGCCAAGGGTTTCCAGAAGCCTTGGCCTTTGGACAGCTCCCAAAATCCAGTGTACTCTAGGAATCATGCCAGGAGCAGCTGGAACAGCACAGTATGTCCGAGCTGTGGGCCTGACCAAAAGGAAGTTGGAATATCCCAGTACTTGTTACTGCTGTGACTGGATGATCACCCTTATGACTGTGTGTGGAGGTTGGGGAGGCACAGCAAGCAACCGCGACAGCAACGTGAGCACCCAAGGATCTGCCAGGGCAAGGCAAGAGCAGCCTGCAACTATAAATCCCTGAGGTAGGGTGATCACAGAGACTATCGGTGCATGTGGGGCCTGACACACGCATGTAACTACCCCTTCCAGAACAATGGCGTGGTCATAACGCTAAATTGTGGTACCTTCCTCTATATCTTTACTAGTGTTTTGTAATTCACACAAATATTTTCTGACTGTAGCAGTAACTGATTTCTAAAAAATTATCCATGCATTTAAGTATTCAAATTTGGTTAGATTCTGGTCAAATGAAACTTGCTGGACTTGAAAGAAAGCATTGCAAAGCATTTGAAGAGTTTAGTATTAAAAAACCCACAAGGCTGGTATTTCCAGGCAAATTTGCTTAAAGAACCTTTTTTTTTTTGAGAATCATAGTTTAATAAACTGGTTGCTTAGTTGTTTTTCCAATCCAGTGTTAGAGTGGATTACGATCTGCATTGTCTGTTATGGAAATGCATCAATTACACATTTCTGAGCAGGTTAATTGTTGTAAGTGAAGCACAGACTTGTGGCATTACACAGCTTTGCACTGAACTCCCTGGTGCTGCATTTGCATGCTCTTCGTTGCCCCTTTCTAGCACAATGACATGAAAGGCCACTTAAGAAATGTTGTTCTTTCTAAGCCCCCTGCCACTGGATGCAGTACAGCATTTCCTTCCTACTCAGAATTTCATTGCATGATGTCTCAGATTTTCAATCACAGCTAATACCTTTACCTTAGAAACAAATGACGTGGACATTTAACTTGGGTGATGCTAAGGAAACAGTGTGCTGGGTAAAAAGGAGACAGCAGTGTATCTTAGCGTATTTACACATTTCAGACACTCAGGTAACCAGCCAGCAGCAGGGAGTGTGGTGCTGGCTGGGAGGCACTGAGTCTTAATGGAGTTAATGAGTGACAGATGGAAGAAGGGAAGCCTGCATATCCCCGAATTACCACGTAAGGTCAATATAAAGGGTCTTACTAAAGCAGCTCTACAAGAATATGAGGTTAAACAGACTCAGGCTGATAGACAACCCGGTTCTCCATCCTTACAAGGAACTTGAAGCTTGCAGAGTGATGACTCTCAGAGAGACAAGCAAGCACCAGGTTAAGATCAGTCAGTTGTTACCATATCTGACCATCTGCCTTATTTCTCTGTTGCACACAGCCTCTAGCAGCAGGAAAAACTGAGCCAGTTGTAAATCAGTATTTCAACTCCTGCAATTAAGTCTGATAGATTAAAATCAGTTTCTACCATCGTATATAAAGATGAAAACCATCTTTATATAAAAAGGCACTGTCTTTCTGCACTGTTGACTTCCTTGGGATGCTGATGTGGGAACACTAGAGGAAGCTCCTGAACCTACAGGTAAATTTAGAGTAACAAGAAAAGGACAGTTTTACATTTGTCAACTCAGTAGTAGACTTCTTCTATTGCCAGATTGCAATAATTAATTATCTGTTAATTTTGACAGTGAACTTCTTCTTTAAAAAAAAGAATTAATTCACAGATGACAGGTCCACGCAGGACAGCATAAGTATTCTTTGAGGGTACCTGCCTACTAGCCTGGCCCAAAGTAGAGATTTCCCCAAATCAAAGCACACAGCTTTGATACAGACCTGTTGCGTGAGCTTAGCGTAACTGTCAGTGCCAAAGGAATAAATCTCCTGTGGTAGGCAATAAAGTACACAACACTAATACAGTCTAATTAACAGTAAAGTGCCTCATCTCCTTCTTCCATCTCTGCAAGTCATTCTGCTTATATCACAGTAATTAATACTGTTACTATGAAACTTTTGGGGCACAACTTGAGCCAGCAGCACAAGAAGAAATGGTTACAATGCTAATGGCCTCTGTGATGTCCACACAGCAAGCCTCTCAAAAAATCCTTGTGCAGGACCTGCCAGCCTGTATATTTGATTCTTTGGAAGGAAGAGACAGAACCCTCCCCAGCACCCTGTCCTTTTATTTGAAAGGAGTTTCTAAAAAGAAGTAAATAGAAATTTTCTGAATAAGTTGCCAAAAAAGAAGAAAAAAAGATTGGAAACACTAGGATGGAACACAGAGATTATATGAGTCCAGTTCAATAGCATCAAAGCTCTACTTAGGAAAACCTGAAAAGGAGAAATTGGCATTATGTGATGAAAAAAGTTTGGCCAAATAGAGTTGTCTCACTAGCAAGACCAGAGCTGCTTCAGGAATCTTCCTGGTAGCGGTGGGCTACAGGAGGAATCAGTCTAATTTCCAGAAAGTCTTCCAGAAGATTAGGATCAACAGAAGGTTTTCCTAGGCAGTGCTGGGTTTTGGAGCCAAAAAAGACTGCAGCCGTGCAGGTCTTTTCCACAGCCAATTGCACTTCTGGATATCAGCAAGGTGTATGTCAAAATACAGCCTGCCAAAAGTGTTCAAAACACTCTGTTCAGCTCTCTGAGAAGTTTTTCTATTTCAACTTGATAAACCATATGCAGACGTATCCCTGGTTTATCCTGTAATTTTATTACAGGCTTGTGGAGAGAATAGCTTAACTCGGAGAAAAAGCTGACATACCTGAGTATAAAATACAAGGGGGAGGAGAGGGATTAAAAGAAAAACAGACCCAATGACAGCCTCTTTTGTAATGACCCCTTCCTTCTCTTGGAGTACTAGAAGGTTGCAGGTGAAACCTGCTCTGTAGAAGAATTATTACACTGGAGCACGTAGAGCATAAACATTTGTGCACCAAAAGAAATGGCTAAGTGAGCAGTGCACGTGCATTCAAGAGAACAAGAACAGTAACAAAATCCAAGGATGACCAGTAAAATAAAGAATTGGCAGTGCTGCCTGGAGCACATCAAGGTAAGGCCACATCATGTATAGAAGAATACCAAAAATGCAAAACAACTCTGTGTTACAACTCAACTCTGAACCTTCTTTATCAAAACAAAAAGGCTGCTAGGATCACACAGCATTGACAGTAATCAAGAACCAGCGAGACAGAGGAGGATGTGATTACCACAAGTAATCCTGGCATCTACAAGAAAAGGAAATCAGTTTTGTTTAAAACAGAGAGCACCTTTGTGTATGGTGTGCTCATACAGTGAGTTTTGTTACATTTATTGTGGCAGCAAAGTGGAAGAAGAAAACAATGTTCTAGTTCAATTATACAAACAATACCAGTACAACGCATAGAAGTAATTCAAACTCCATCAAGTCTCGAGGTAAAAGCCATCACATTTGCAAAGAGGAGTATTAACCTTTCAGGAAGAAACAGCAGTAACTAATGATAAAAAGATGGTAAAGGCAGAATAAATGTCTCAACCCAAGGGAAAAGGCATTTACATTATGTTTCTGTTTCTCAGGTGTACAACTGAGAGATTTGCACAAGCATGCACATTGCATGTGCCAGACAAACCATGGTTGATTGTTGTGGTTCTGAACAGAAGCCAAATAGATTGCAGCACCTGTATATTCAGTAAATTGATGTGATTAGAAACAGATTGTCAATGCTGAAGCATGAATAACATGATATAGAGCTTACAAACTAACCAAGTCACAAATTAAACAGTATTTAGATGACTAATTGCATGGCTGCATATTATATTCACCACAAGTCCCAAATATTTCTTCCAGAGTTCTGACCTAAGTCACAAAAGTTAAATCAAACCATCCAAAAGCCTGACATTAAGAAAAATATTGTGCTGATCCTTTCTCTAATCTTATCTTACCCTGTGATGCACACACATTTTATCTGTGCACACCATCACTAAGAGCAAGGCAATTTTAGTCCCTGACACAGGCAGCTTCAGTCAGCTCTGCTCAATTGAAACGATTCAGCTGAACTCAAGTGAAAACAAGACTTACTGC
This sequence comes from Lycocorax pyrrhopterus obiensis, assembly GCA_014706295.1. NCBI lineage: Eukaryota > Metazoa > Chordata > Aves > Passeriformes > Paradisaeidae > Lycocorax > Lycocorax pyrrhopterus. The sequence continues at coordinate 21,268,174 of JACSVZ010000014.1, read as the reverse complement.
ACACACTCATGGTATAGAACAGGCCCCAGCTGTACATACAGAGCACAGTATGCCAAATTGCTGTGTGGGAGCTGGAAGGAAACAACTCCTGAACTTGTATTACATTAAAAACTGAGCTTTTTGAGCCTCTGCTGTGGCATACACACATACAAGACAATAGTCTTGGTCACAAAATATCCTCTCACTTTGTTTTGCCAATTGACAGGGGTGATTTAAAGGACATAGACACCAATGGAAAGAATGCCTTATTTTACTCTGAATATTAAGGCAACACAGAAGTAAAATTGTACATTCAATAAAACAATAAGATTACTACGCACTCAGGTTTAGCAACACGCAAAAGTAAGCAAGCTAATGCACCTAATCATTACTACACAAGAGAAAGGATAGTGATTTAGAAAGATATATCACCCATTGCCTGAATAGTTTACCATCATGCAGAGTCCAGTATTGCTGGGGAGCCCCATTTCACAGTGAGGACCTGGAGAACCCTTCCTGGCAATTGGGAAAATCCTACACGGTGTGTCCACTCATAGATGAGGTCACCAAATTCACCCTGAAATGGGCTCCACCTTTTATAGGCCCAAATCAGCAAGTCAAAGTGACTTGATTATACTTCTAGCGTAGAAGCACTTGGGTCTGATGGCATACTTCCCTCCCATCTGGGGCCACGGCTCGGCCAGAGCCCAAGCCTTAGCTGGGAGGGTTTTCCCTAAAATACCCTACAAACAAGCCTCTATTAATGCCTGTTGGGAAGGTTTCTTAAAATGATACATTTCTTGCAGATAATTGCACAAGGTTATGTGAAAGTTTCTAAAGCAGCCAGTTTGGTGATAAACAGCTAGCATAAGCATCTCGGTCATCTATTTCTAGCTAAACAACACTGATGGTGTGTTGGGGTGCCTCGGACCACTCGGGGTCCACCCGCTGTCTGTCACGGCATGCCTGCCCAATGGGCAGCCGACTCGGAGAGCGAGGACCAGTCTGTGAAAACCTTCCGAGTTTATTGTCCCGAAAGCGGTGGGGATGAACTGGCCAACGACAGTCAGGGACAGTCAGGGGCATCGAGATTTTCTACAGGGGTGGCACCGAACAAATAACCAATAGGAAGTAGGTTCGGAGTGGAGTCTCAGGGACACAGAACCAATGGCTGGGTTACAAAGGAGGGCATTTACAGAACAAACCTATGAACAACCGAACTTATCAGAACTTTCTGGAGAAGTGGTACGGGCTCAGAACTGGGTCTCGTCCTCGGACTGGTCCTCGCTCTTGCCTCTTTCGCCTCCGGAATTCCTGAGAGGCTGAGACCACCTGGGCCCCTCGCTTTGGGTGCGCCTGCTGATACCGAGCCAGTGCAGCCCGTTCCAAGCGGCCGCCGGGAAGTGATACTTCTCAGTGCCTGTCTGCGGGAAGGTGACTGTTGCCTCCGGTGCAGGGATGGACACCCCCCCGAGGCTGACCCATCTCCCAGGGCAGTGACAATGGTGCTAGTCACATAATGCCCAGGATTCATCTTGTAAGTCAGCTCTGGCTGAGGCCTGCTGCTCAGGCCTGAGCACATCACGCTTCAAGCCAACTCTTAGAGAGCACAGTAACCATGCCCTGTACATTAATACACTGACTGCCCATCTAACTCGGCACCTACTCTACAACTTTTGCCAGTAGAAGCTCAGAGAATTGCTACTTGTTCTAGTGGAAAAGATTTCCTTCAGGGAAGGTTATTGTCTAGACAGATACAGCTTTTTACAAGAAAGAAACAGTGTTACTCCCAAAGCAGAACTGACAGAATCCTTAACATTGTCACTGTCATGCAAAACTTACCTGTTATACGCAAGAGCTGGGATACTGCATTTTTCAGTGACTATTTGTTTTAGGGGCTGAAGGTTTCCAAGCTTTTAGGACCAGTTAGAAAGATGCACTAGATAAGCTAATGGAAAAATGTTTACAGTACTCCTAAATCCCTCTACCCTATCCAGATTAACATATTTTTGAACCTGTGCCAGTGAGAAGCAGTTATCTTAATCCTCTAGCCTGCAATGAGGAGGATGGTGTTTGATTAATCAAACAGAAAATAAAAACTTTTATAACTAATGTTAATGAGTAAAACTTTTCTCTACACTGTCAGTTAGATCTTAGGAAATTTGCTTACTTTTCAACTGCCAACAACCAATACAGAACACAGTAGACTACTGGGAGACTACTAACTCTTCTCCCTTACAAGGCCAGCCTTTACATAAGCTCAAGTAGCAGCAAAATGAAGGAACACACGAGCAAGATGATGGCTGCTGTTCCTCTACAAGCCTCAAAGTCTTGTACTACTACACTTACTACAAAACTAGAAAAGAGAACGCTGAATGTGGTTCTAAGGCAGAAAGATGACAATGGCTCAGCAGGTATCCCTGAGATCCACTGCACAGCAGCAGTGGACACACAGTTAAGATGCAGCAACAGCATATGTAGGCTTGGTTCTCTCCACTGCAGAAGTTTGGTTACCCAGAAGGAACTTTGCTACCTCTCCGTGCTGGAATTCAGGCAAAGCTGAGTCCATTGTTTGCACTATGGATTGTTCAACAGAGACAGGCTAACAGGAGGACTAGTACAGTATAGTTTCCCCAGCTGGATCTCCCTCCTTTGTCTCTTACTGCAGTCTTCAAGGCTGTGAAGGAAACAGTATTTCTGTGTTCTCAGGTAACTTCTCCTGGAAGACTGGAATAGGAAAAAAAACCCTCCAAACAATTCACATTCAATCTGCACATCATATTGTTTTCAAGGCAGTGGATGTGTCTTTGGAGAAATCTTAATGTATGACTGCTGAGAGAGCATATGCAAACTCATTTGTTAATACTTGAGCCTACTAACTGAAACAAAAAACCATCCTACCCTTTCCGTACAGGGATACATTTTTATTATAGGTCTGGAAGACAGTCATACATTTATCTAAGCTGCATGTGAGAAGAAAGTGTTATTTGTAGCTTTCTCCCTTAGGATATACATCTGTGCAGGATAGCATGTGATTCAGTACAGAGGTTCTGCAAAATTAGTCTGTGTACACCTGCAGCCTGCGAGCAGTTTTGGCAGTTACTGCCTCAGAGCATGACTCAAAGGAACAAGACAGTAAACCAGACAAAGGAATCTTCTTTTTTTTTCAATAAAGTTTTTATTGTAAAAAGAAGGGTTAATGAAACTTTTGTTTCAATAAGGAAATTATAAATTCATATTTTAAATATGAAAATATTAAAAAATAACCATCCAGCAACTATTACAGCGTTTTATCAATGGCTGGCACTCAGGGCATTTTCCCTCTTTTTCATCCATCATCCACAGCAATCAAAAAATCAGTTTTTTTGGTAATCCTGAAAAGTGTAAATCACATTGTTAGCAAAGTGTAGAGGTCCAGCCCCCTCCTCAAGGTTTGATACCATTCTCAAGATACATCTACTCTTAGATGCTAAATGCTGTTTACGACAATGGCAGTACATGATGACATTCTCTAACAAAATCTCTGAGAGAGTGCTAGAATCAAAGCTCACTTGAATCAATATGTGTACTCCAAAAGTCACACATTCTGTAATTAAGTATTAACCACATTTAAGATACATGTAAATATTTCTCTTTGTTCATATAAAAAGCTAACTAGCCAACTGTTGATATGAAAAACTAACAACTTAATTCTACTTTGAAACCTAAGAAGAGCAAGCTGTTCTAAGGCTTAACCTTGTCCCACCACACACACACTCTTAAGGATTTTTCTTATGTGCTGTCGAATCCAGGACAAATTCTTAATCTTAGATATGAATAGAATGTTTTTGGTTTTTTTCCAAACCAATAGTTTTGATATTAGATAGATTCCTTATGCTGAATTAACATAGGAAAAAATTTAGTGCCCCATTCTTTATAATCCCTGTTTTGTGTACCTACAGCTCTGTAGGAATGCATATTAATAGGACTAGAAATAGGTGTTCTGGGGAAGCAGTGCTGCTTTTGGTTAAGGGAGGAGATGGGCAGTGATGTCATCATAGAATCAGTGTCTCCACATACCTCACTGATCAGAAGTAAATGGCCGCAGTAGATACAAAGCATGCATGCTTAGTACTTTTCACAGGCAGTCATCCATCTAGTGATAGCTTTCCCCTGAGAATAGAGGCTGTTTTCTGAGAAGTATTTAAGTTTGGTGAACTTAAATAGCCCCACAGGCTACAGGGGTTTGTTCTTGTGGAAAAGCAGCACACATGGGGATGGCACAAATCTTTATCTTAGCGGTCAGCTCCTGGTGCCAATATTTTAGAAGAGGATACCCATCAGCAAGCACTCAGTCTATTCTGCCAAGTTCTGGAGTGCTACCTCAATAGGGCTAGGGGAAAGAAATGTTCTCTGCAGGATGCAAGCACAGGCCACTCTAAGAATTTCAGGAAATGCAACTTATTTTTCTTTGAAATTACATTTGCACATTTCCACCCCCTATAGCAATAAAAATATGCTGTCCTTCAAATTTTATTTCAACCAAGACTGGAGATTATTCTTCCAAACCCCTATTCAAATTTTAAATTTAGATGGTAATGCCATGTAGGAATAGCAAATGAAATCCAGGGCAGCAGACTTGCTAGCTCTATCACTGGCTCTCTCTTTTAATGTTTGTTGGCACTAGAGGAACTACCTTTGAAACCTTCTGGTTCTGTCAGCCCAGCTAAGGCAGTAACAGAACATTATGGAAAATCCACATTAGAAAATACATCACGTCTCCACTTCCAGCTGGTAGAAATGATACTGCTTTTTATACCAATCCTCAAAGGTCTCAAAAAGTAGTGCTGACTTCCTTAATGCCTCATTTATAGCCAAACTCAAAACTCCTAGCATTTACACACAAGCATGATTTCCTCTTGTTGAAGATAAGACTTTTGGAAAGGTGTTAAAGCAATTATTGTTCTAGCTTGCTACAGCTCTGGAAACTCTGCTGATTGTCAAAAGCACAAATTGAAATCATTAAGTCACAGAAATCAAGGAAGCATTTCTCTCTTTTTCCTGTCCTTTAGTTAACAGGCACATTTTAGGGCATATACTCCAAAACACTAAACACAAACTCTCATATGATCTTTGGAAAAGGAAATAAATGTTTAAATTAATTGCCTACACTATCGTAGCTTGACAAGTTCCCACATGTCAGGCGACCCATAGTACTGGGGTCAGCAAACAGTGTGCAAGTAGTCAGCTGATTACATTTTTTTTTGAGACTGAAATCTTAAGGTAGTGAACCTAATGTATTTTACTTCTAATTTGACAAAGACTTAGAAACAACAATTCAAAGTGCCTAAAAAGTAAGTTAAACCCTAATAAGGTAGCTGTCCTCTGAACTCAAGAGGAAATACACTTTTATGGAAGTAGCTCCATTAAAAAAAAAAAAATCACTCATATTAAAACTGAGTCTCATACTGGCAATAACAAAAGGCTGATGGTAACCTGACAGCTGCTATCTAGCATATTCCAGAAGACCAACTCCGAGTTTAAGAATCAGTATTTGCCTCCCTAATAGAAGGCCTTAGTAATTTAATGTCAGATACAGGTCTTGAGTGCTGAGCACTTTTCTTGCCACAAAGATACAAAATACATGATACTGCTTGGTGGAGACTGGAGATGGGTCACAGAAATGTGCTTAATGTTCCTTACCCAGAGTGTTCATAACAGTTAACTTTCTTACCTTAAGAGTGAGAAGAAATCTCTCTTCTGAATCTGATCTACACTCTTCAGCCTGTTATTTTACAGAATATCACACTATGTTTCAGACTCTCTTTTTTTTTTTTTTAAGTGGTGTTAAGTTAAATTACTTCCACCTGAGTAAGATGTCTCAGGAAAAAAAAAGGTTCATCATAACAGCCTATAATTTACCGGGCAGTACCATTCTCCATTACAGAAATTAATGGACTAGGGTATTTCTTCTAATAGACTCCTAAGCATCACAGAAGAGCTGTTTTGTGCTAATTCTGTTAGAACACAGAACTAAGTAATTCTGACCCCAAACCATATATCATTAAAGGGCATCAGCCAGTGCCCAGGGAATTAATTCATTCAGAGAATTTTTCTTCTGAAACACTGGAAGCATCCCATTCTCTCTGAGAACATAGTTCCTATTTAAAACTGGTGACATATTAGGAAGTTACCTTGATCTATTCCATCTGTTCTTTTCCTTTTTAAATTTAAAACTGCATTTTGTTGCTCCTTTGCAGCTTCTGCAGGACAGTTGGGCCTTGGCAGCTGATTTCCTGGAGTAGGTCCTGGTCGGTTACTGAAATACTTTTCTTTCAATGCCTTAATGATAATGGAAGAAAAAGAACCAAGTAATTAGTACGAAGTGCCAGAACACCATTTATAAAGAGGTCACAGAGAAACAAAGCACTTGCAACTGGGACTTAAAACCTACTTGAAAACTTTTATACTAGAGGGTGGCCTTGGGACAAATAAAGATTGTGTTCACAATTACTATCCACCCCGCCTGGATCTGTAAAGCAAGGGTGTCTTGTGGTGACTTTATGATGTGTATCCCCTATCGCTGCTCTATGCCCAGAAATTAAATTTGTGCCTTTCTGTGCCTTTAAAATGAGCCTGAGAGGGGGAGAGAAAAAAAAAACCCAGTGAACTTTTCAAAGCAATTGTTCAAGGACACAGATATACACTCCTCTGCTTCTGCTCTGGCAGCAAGGCGGGGAGGAAGCACCCTTCTTGGTTTTCAGCCAGCTTTCGGCTCCTTTTCTCCAGAGGGAGACGGAGAGTTGAACCTTGTTTTCCTGGGATTTTGGTTTTTCCCTTCTTCTATTCTGGACTGTTTCAACATCACAACACACCGGGAGAATTTTCCACTGAGATCCTGGAGGTGGGCCCACACCGACCCAGCTCTGAGGAGGGGAGAGACCACACCTACAGAAGGACTCTGAAATCTTCCCAGGTTTCTCTCCACAGTGAGAGATTTTATTATTTAGCATTATTATCCTTTTCCTGTGTGTTTGTTAAATAAATAGTTTTCATCTCTTTCACTTTCCTATGAGCAAAATTTCTTTTTTTTCCCCCAAACCTGGTGGGGGAGGGGTGGTTGTAACCTGCCTTCTATCAGAGGACATTTTCCTCCAAATTTGGCCAAACTGGCACAAAGGGATAATTGTATACTCTTATTTTTAACTAGTGCTCAGACATCCTGACAAAACTAGATTATTTTGAAGAAGTCTGGTAGAAGCAGCTTCTAGCTCTGAAGAGCTTACATTCTGAATAGATAAGATGAGGATAAAGAAGAAAGTAGGAATAAAGAAAAATTAAAGGAATATATCTGAAGTCTTGATCAGATTCAGGATCTGGACACCAACTGTTTTGTTAGCTTTTAAGATGGGTCTTTCCCTCATATTTCTTTAACTGTGCTGTTTCTACTCTGTAAACTGTGAGAAAGACATCACTCGTATTAGAGCAGAAGACAAATACTAGCCACAGCAAGGCTGGTTTCATGTAGTGGAATTATATACCTTACTTTAAATTTTAGGAACCATGAAGTGTGGTTAACAAAAAATGGCTGTCTCTTAGGTAATCATTACTCCTGCTAATGCCAGTTACATGATATTCAATGTCAGCTATAAATCAAACCAACACAGTAAGCACAAGCTGTTTCCTGTCTTAAACTGTGGCATTGTCAATAAAAAGTTTAGACTAGAAAAGTAATGTACATTCAAGTCACTATCCTACAATATGACCTAAAAATTACTTCATTCATATGAACTACTACAGAGGTGTGCCAAGCATAGCAGAACTAATTATCTGGAAACTTACACTGAATGTTCTTAAAGATGGTGGCCAAAACAGCCTGAATGTGCTCTGAAAAAATCTTCTAGTAAAAAGATACATAACACGTGCACTAATCGCTTGGATTCAGACCTGCCGTGTCTAACCAGCAATAAGGGAGTCCTGGCCCTAAGGGGACACCTGTTTCTTGCATGCTTCCTTATCAGCGTAAAGTACCACAAATACAGTTTTCAAACTGCCAACTGGTATATATTCCTCATCACAGAAATCAGTATTCTGAACTAGAATATTCTGCAAGATTTTTCTTCTAAGTCCCCACCAGGGAGTAGTCAAATTGAAAGTATAATGGAAAAGGATAATTAGATAAGAATGATGGTTTAAATCACCACAGAATTTTATGTTAAAAAAGTACCATAAAAGTTTAAATGACATTGAAGAAGAGACTGGATGAAGTACGGAGGAAAACTTTTCAAACCCAGGGAATAAGATAAGCTATGTTAAAACTTAACCTTCAAGTTTTAGGTGACTGAATTTAGCACGTCAAATGACTGTTGGAAGGTCATGGCTCATACACTTTTTAGTTGTCTACCTTCACTCTACACTGGGAATGGAGATGATCAGTTAGCATTACCCATGCCTTTCAGAGTTCTCTCTATAAAACACTGGGTTTATGTTTCTAATAATTCATGTGATGTTTCATTTCAAACCTGGCTTACTGGCTTCAAAACACATTTATCTGATATTAACAGTGGGTTAATGAACATTAGGAGATAACCCAAATGTACTGTACCTGAGTAGCTGTAACTCTAGTGCAAGGATTAAAAGCGAATAAGCCTTGAAGAAGATTGAGCAGATCATCACCAGCTGCACTGAAGATATGTTGAAGTGGCATTCCAGGGAAAGGCTTAAATGTGACATAATCTGGAAGACTTGTCATCCCCTAAGATGAAAGACCAAAAATGAAATGTGTGTTTTTCCCTTAGAAAGAGCTCAGCTTTTCACAGAAAGGGAACTTCATATGGCTGTCTTTCAGCAGAAGCAATTCATCTTTCAAAACACCTTGCTAATACTTGGTCACTGAAATAAAATAAAGGTAGGGATAGTAGGTCATAAAAGCTTTTTTTTTTAATAAGTGTTACAGTTGTTTCAGACTTTCCCTTTCCAAATGATCTGTCCTTCCCTTGCTTTAGTTGTGACCAGTCCAAAAGGAAAAACTGCTAAAGGAAGCATGAAAGAATTTTAGACTGGGTCAGACAAATGAAATAAAACTTCCTTTAATGAATTGACATGGCGGGAGGGAAAAGATTCACAAAAGAGCCAATCTTCACTTTCTCTACATTAATAAAAGTTAGCTGAATATCATGTGCATTTTGATTTTAAATGCACAACTGAAACTTTATATAGGCAATGGCAGGAGGGAAGGAAAATATGCACCAAGCAGTTAAATAAAAGATTAACTGCATAGTTTTTTGTCTTGTAGGTATGAAATCAATTCCACTGTGTTCACATTCTAGCATAAAAATTGCACAGATAATTGTAACAGACAATTACCCAAACATAATACTTTAGTAATGTATTTTTGAGTATTTAAACCCCTAGTTGTCACACTTCAAGTTTGTCCAAGTAAAATAAAATACTAACACTAGGTCAAAAAAGTGTTTAATCAGTTATAATCTTGATAGTAAAGATTTCAATTATTAAAATGTACGTGTTTGGAAATGAACTTGGGAATGCATCGTCTTTGTTGTGTTAGCCAATGTCCTATTCTCTCTTTTCCCCACCCATATCTTAAATCTTCCTCTCCAAAGGAAGCAAAAACCTTCATGCGTTCCATTTAGAATCCTGGAGCAATATCAGAATTGTGTGGGGCTAGCAGTGCCTCACACAGCACTTCTCCATTTGTCTACAGCTCCATTTCATCATCACGTACCATAGCATTCCAGGACTATTTACACTAAGGAAAAGCTGCATGGAGAGGGAGCAGAGGTGAACAAGTCCAGCAAGTGCTTCCACAACTCAAAACCGAAACACAACAGCCTGATCAGGGAATTCAGGACTCCATGAGCCTGTCAGCTGGTACAAGTTGCTCATCAGACATTATGTCCCACTTCCTGTCAGTCTGTTTAATAACCATGGTTAGGTCGGTCATTGTGTGCCCCGACAGTAAGTTTGGCTTCATATTACCGAATTTGCTGTCATCTCAGAGATAACTGTACTACTAATTTGTATTTGTTACAGGACCATTGTTGAGGTACATTGTTTATCCTTAAAGCTGTTGGTCTGTGTTTCTTACTATCCCCAAACTGTAATTTACCCAGACCAACTTAGGTCCCTGTGGTAGCTGGGGTTGGGGTGATCGGGGGGCTTCCCCTGGGGTGCGTGGTTCTGTAGGGTTGGTGTGTTCTGGTTTGGGTTTCCCGGTCGGCTGCTGGTCTTGGCCCCTCGCCACTCCCCCGGGACTCTCCCATTGGTCCCTGCTCCCTGATCCTGCCTTTCCCCCAGCCCGAGGAAAAAACCCTCGGTGAGCCATTGTTCTTTGAATTTGCTTCCCTGCCCTTCGAGGGTGAAGATGTAATAAACTCTCGGAATGAAGGAAAAGCAAATTCCCTTCCCGCCTCTTTGCTACTGACTTAATACTGAACCTGCCTGTGCATTCATGGAGCCAGGCAGGACGGTATTAGGTCCCTACAAACAGTTCCTACTTCTGAAAGTGATTAAAGCCTTCCAGGTTAAAGCACGCTAATTAAACAAGTATCTCAAAAACATTAACCAGGCAACAATAACCTCACACCAGCAGCCATGAGAAATTGGGCACACAGAAAGAAATCGAGTGTTGTTACTGTTGCTATTGACCAGAGGTTTGCCAAGAGAAACAACAAATCTCAGCTGCTTCATGAGATGAAGCAACTGCCTTCTGTAAATCTACTCAAGTATTCTGGTATAACTACTTAATTTCAAGAGCTAAAATAGAGAGTATCAAGTAAATCCAATGTCAGTCTGTTAAACAAAAACTCACAGGCCACTGTTCTTCTGTAGGAGTGCCCAGTGTTTCAAATATCCTTGTCAGCTGGTCAAGATCAGAGTCTCCAGGCAAAAAAGGAACCTGGGAGAAGGACACGGCATTTGATTGAATTAACTTCTGAACTTCAATTTTAGAAAGAAGCTTTGAGTGATACCTCATAATTGCAAGGCAAAAATCCTCTGTATACCACCTCCCCACAAAAAGGTACACTGGATATTTGAGGTATTCTAGTTATGCCCAAATAGATTCTGAAGGTTTCCTGAACCCAGGCTTGATATCATTGACTTGACAGCAGACAGCTAAAACATAAGGCTACACCACAACCACATTAATGTAAAATAACTAAACACAGAAAAGATTTTATATCTCAGTTGTCAGCTTAAAGTCAGTTGGTCATGGTGATCTTTCCACTACCTGTTCTCTGGAGTTAGCTTTTATATATATTTAAGGTGAATCATAACTGGATTGCACAAATTAGCCTTATGAAATGAAATGAAAGCATGAGGGAGAGACCCACTAGGACAGAAAACTGTCTGATCAGTGTCACATCTCATTTAAACAAAGCAGAAGACTGAAAAGGGGATATCTGCCCAGTCCAACTTCTAGCTTGTGTATCAGGCACACAAGTAAAAAGAAACTTGGTGACCAAAGCAGATTTATGAAGAATTAGAGGAAGTGTTTAATTAATTTGAACAGAAACACCATAATGAATATCCTTAGTAGACAACATACTACATTTCTGCATCACGAAAGCCCCTTGAATATACATTGCTTTCATAAAAAGCTCCCAGAAGTTGCATTGTCCTGAAAAAGGACACATACGTTTCAAAATATCACAGTGATAAAAACTGAACCATGATACACTTTCTGTTTTGTGACAAACCAAAGAATTAACTAAATTAAAGAGTTATTTGCTTTCTAACTTTGCTTAAATGTATTCAACTTTAGCAGGTCTAATGCATATTTATGTACACATCACCAGGGCTGCTTAAAGAGCCACTGTACATTTCCGTGTCTGAATTGCCAATCAAATTGAACCAGCACACCTATTTGGTGCGACCAATCAAGGCAAAAAGTTTCTTTCAAGGTGTTTTCACACAGAAAGTTCTCCAGTCTGGTTATGATATGGCCACAAAAGCATTTAAAGTAAGGTGCAGAAACCAAGCAGAAGCTACTTAGTCATGGAAGATAAATTATGCTGCAGGCTACTTCATGCCTTCAGCTGTGCTTGTGCCCCAGCCCTCCCCTGCTCCCCTCACACTTTCATGTCTTCTCCAAAGAGCTGTATAATAAACATTCTATTTCAGTGGAAAATACTCAAGTACCATTACATTTGTGTACCACACTGAGGACTGCCATACGATTATCCTGATATTAAACCTCAGCTTCATTCCAGTATTGTCAACCAACTGCAGTTTAGAAAAACACTGCTCTTTCATTCACTACAAATAAACTCACAATTAAGCTACTGGTGATTATAATTGAGGGACAGCGTATAAAGGACAGCTCATGCATGGCATCTGTGATGCTACATTTCTAGAAGGATAATGAACCAAAATAGGTGTCTGTGGACTGCTAGAGTTACCTACTTGACCTCTCCCAAGGCAAGACCGTGACAGTTTGTTGCAACTATTTCACCAAGCTGTTTTTAAACAGCTTGTGATGTTTGTGAAACCTCAGTCTATTCCAAAAAACCACTTTCATTACAGTTAACAAGCTTTTGGAAAGTTTCTTCTAGCTTGTCTTCTAGCCTGCTAACCTGGTGCTGTTAGCAGGAAAGAAGAAACCCACATAAAAAGTAGTAGTGCACGGAAGGGCAAATACAAAATGCTTACATTTCAATACTTACTCTGAGGAGCAATTCAGCTAAAATACAACCAACAGCCCACATATCAACACCAACACCATACATTCTAGCCCCAAACAATAGTTCCGGGGCTCGGTACCACCTAAAAAGAAAACACATTTTGGAAGAATCACCTGGCTTTGCTCGCATCAAGTGCTATGTATTTTAGCAATGCAAAAGCTTAAAAAAGGGTATTACTTCCACCTATATACTTTTCAGACAATGAAGAGCTGTATTCTGCAAATTGTTTTGTTTAAAAAAGAATGAACAAATTTTTGCATACCTCACCGCAGGGTCACCTACAACCACAGATTAACTACAGTTTCAACCGACCTGATTACAAGTATTGAACTGCAGACATGCAAAGAAGAAAGTTTTTAACACGCAGGTAAACTGAAATTTTCTTAAAATTTTAGGTTGAATGAATCACAGCAAGACAGAATTCCTCCCATCTTCCAAGAATCTCCGTATCAACAGACCTAAGTATAGAGACTACTTTTATGCAAAATGAGCCTTGTTGTTTTGAAACAACTACTAACACTGCCTAAGAACAATCAAGTTTAATGAAATGACACTGCATTTGAAACTACTGTGGAATTTCTGTCTTTTGAATAAAGGTCTTAAACCAGCTTTGCCTGAATAGTTTTAGCATTACAGCAGTCAGAAAGCAACACATTGCATATTTTGCAGCCCCTTAAATAAGCATGCCATATGAAACATTTGTAAATATTTAACTGGTTCAAGTGTTTGTCTCAAAATAGGTAATGTGGCTAGCTCCAAAAACGGTTCTAGGTCCCGTGATTATCAGAAAATAGCAGCTGTCTTGCTCCAAAATCCAGGCTTATAAGTAGATACATACTATTTACACACATTTCAAAATAGTGTAATTTTGATAGATACCAGAACCAACTCCACAGATGCATATTCTAGCAGTTCTTATGGAGACTTTGTTAAACAATGCTTCCTTGTGGTTTTTTTTATGTGGCTCTTGCCACATCACATGAGATAGATGCCACTCTGAATATGTTGATTTGACATGACATATTTCAAGAAACATCTATAAAACAACTAAACAATCTCTGTGTAAGAAACAAAATAGAATGTCTTACCTTGTTACTACCTGGTGTGTATAAACTCTGTTTGGGCTTCCAAAAGATTTTGCCAAGCCAAAGTCAGCCAATTTTAAAACTCCATTTTCATCTAGCAACAAGTTATTTGGTTTAAGATCCTGTCAGTATAGAAAACAAATAATGAGATCTGTCAGGATTGATAAAAACAGACATATAATGAATCTCCTGGCAGACATGTCATAACAGTATTGTAAAATGAAAGATTTGATTCTATCCTAAAACCTACATTGTGAGCAAAAAAAATTTAAAACCCCCAGGAATTAAGTATTTCATTATATATGAAAATCATAGTGACACAGACCCATTTAAATATTAACACATTTATGTTGTAGAGTTTAAAAAAGCCACTTGATAGGTTTTACCTTTTCTGCAGGTACAGCAGTTATGTTATCTGCATAGCTGCCAACTGAATAATAAAAAGACCTGGCCAGTGCTTCAAATAACTGGAGAAATCATGGAAGTCACACAGTTCAATACAGTAGCAACATCTTGTGGGTTGACCTTTGGCCAACAGAAAAGTATCCACACAGCCATTTGCTCATTCTATTCTCATCCCACCTGCCACCTTCAGCAGTATAGGGGAGAGAAGATCAAAAGAAAACTGTAGGAGCAATATAAAGGCAGTATAACAGGTGAAGGAAAGAAGAAAAAATCCAAGCAAACAAGCAAAGCAATGGAAATCCTTCACCACCTCCTAAAAGGAGAGCGATACATGGTCTGCAAACAACAGCCACCTTGGAAACCTAAATTCCCCCTTTTTCCTCTACCCCAGCTTTTACTGCTGAGCAAGGCATTACAAGGCATGCAGTACTCCTCTGGACAACTTGGGTCAGCTGCCCCAGCTGTGTCTCGTCCTTAATTCTTGCCTATCCCAAGCCTATGCATCAAGGCAGGGGCAGAGTGGGAAAAAGAGAAAGCCTTGACGCTGCCTGATACAAATGAGAAAGCCTCAAGAGCTCAGCTGCTGTGAAAAAAGTCCAATCCAACCCAGCCAGACCCAGTTCACAGTGATAATTAAAGTCATACCTAACTGGAGAACCTTTTATGTAGGTATCGAAGTCATAAACATATCAGTAATTCTTAACATTTCTGGTACTGCCATTATGTCTCCAAAACAGCAAATATGAATGCTTATGGAATGAGAATGCCTGAACTCCAAAACTACCTTCATTAGACTTTAGACTCTAATTCTATCCAATGTGGCTTTTGTTGCAGGATGAAGGCTGTCAATTTAGTACATGCTTACCCTGTGCAGAATCCAATGCTGATGCAAATATTCTAATCCTTGAAGTGTCATCAGCACATATGCCTTGATATGAGACTGTGTCAACACAATACTCGTATCCTTTATAATAACCTGGAAAGTGTCAAAGTGATGGTAAAGCTCAGCACACAAGACAAACTTATTTCCATTCTTCCTGCTCAAAAGTTATTTCAGCCTTTAAGACAAAGTTCAAATTGACAGTCACATATTCTCTACCATTTCACCCCTTTTCCAGAAAAATAGGTCTATTTGGAGATCAGAAATTGAAATGAGGCATCCAGATAGCTTATATGAACTTCGCATAACCCACCAATGAAAAAAATGTGTGGGAAACAGAAATTTAGTATTCAATCTCAGTTCCATGTTGATACACAAACTTCCAAGACAAAGATGTACACATACAAATGATAAATGTGTCAGTAAACTTGAAATTATGTTTCCACTTATTCCTTCTTTCTCTTTGCAACCTAAGCAACTCATCTTTGTAAATACAACGGTTTCCTCTTCTATTTCCAAAAAGACCAGAAGTTATGGCCACTTTACTGTATTTTAAAAAATCTCCTTATGTTTTCTACATTCTTTGATTTTTAACATTAAAATTCTATGCAAACACCCCAAAGCTTGTTTGTTAATACTACTGTCCTGTTCAGTAATAGCCTTTCATAAGTTGTTTGAGTTACAGAAGAGCTAAGACCACACAAATTTCACGTATGCAGCATATGATTAATCACAACAGGTGGCAGTCTCAGTGGCAGCCTGAGTGATACCACAATACAGTTTAAAGATTGCACATCATCAAAGACCACAGCATCACTAGTACAAGTGTATTTTATTTTTCTTTGTACACCGATCTTCTTCATCTCTAAACATTGCATAGCTACTATGTAAACAGAATGAATCCTCTAAAAGTCTACTCATTACTAACTTTCATTAGCAAAAATCTGACCTAACCTTCTCAAGTCTTGCATTCATCTAAATTTCAGCAAGCCTGTATCTGTAAGGTACTGATTTGCAATTACCTAGCATTGCTGCATTTGAAAAAATGTTTTAAGTGCATGTGATTTTTCTACCAGCTCATCTCTTGGTATATTTAGTGTCACACTTACCTGAACATGTTTGATATTATGCTTATCAATTCCCTTCCAGAAGCAATGATCTGTGACAGAGGTTCTACACTCTGACTGGAGTCCCAGAAAACTAACACAGTAAACACAATTTGTTTCTTTAAGATCATGCTGACAAGTATTTAAAAGTAAAGGAATTAATCAAATAAGAACTCATAAAAACTGAAATTACTCAAGCTTCTTTTAAGACATGATCTTCATCAACTGACATAATAAAAACCACCTTTCTAATACGGGCAAATATAAGCCTGTTAAAGCAGCACCTTCACAAACCATCTTAAGATACTGAAATAAAAAAAGTCTTTAAAAATCTTACCTCTAGATCTGTTTCCATAAAATCAAACACCAAACTAATATTGGACTTGTGTCCAAATGCATCAATAAGCTGCAAAACAAAATACATTATGATTAAGCATGCTCTGACTCTTCCAGTTTTCTGAAATTCAATACCATTGTAGTCTGCATGTGGATTTTCACCTTACTGAAAACTGGTTTAAGTTTTTTGACTTGTAACACAAAATTTCTTACTCAGTTTAGCTTCTTAACTCAATTTCCAAACCAGAAAAAATCCCCATTAAGTACAGAAATTACATTTTACATGATTGCCCTTCCTTCCTGGAGATAGGAAAAAAGAGACAGAATTAACTTCATCATCTTAACTACAACAGATAATGTAATGCACACCCTATCTTCAAAACTTTGCTGTTCTACAAAACTCCTACCCTTTATTGAGACCAGTCAAAGTTTGCCCATGGATTCAGGTCTGTGTATTTGCTTCCTGTAAGCATACAGTATTTAGAAATTTTAAGTGTTAGGCTTATTAACTTCAGGTATTTTTAGGTGCGTATTCATTTTTGTAGCTAGCTTTCCAAGATAAATAAAACTCTTTGGAGAACATCCAAACAGCCCTTTCTTAGGATGAAGCTGTGTAAGGACAGAATCAGTTTCTAATTTGAGATAACACAAGCGTGATGCTGAGTGAAAGCAAGCCTGGTATTCTTCCTTGAGTAAGGAATGATGAGTAAGATGAGTAAGGTATGTCCTCCCTGGTGCAGCTCATTCCTTAGTCTCAGTGTAATGACCACATGAACTGGCAATTAAATTGCAAGGTATTCATTTGAATAGTTCATAAAAGCAGTGACTGTGCCCCTTACACTCCCCAAATCCACAAAGGTTTTGTAACGACTACGAAGAGGACACAATATTGTCTATTGTTTTTAGAATCTGCTTATGGAACTGCTGATCATAAATTTGTCTAACTCCTTTTGAACTGTTGATACAATTTGCTTCTACATTGCCCACAGCAACACATCCTAGAAATTCATTACACACTGAGTGGAGCAGTACAGGTTGCACTCCTGCTGCCAGTAGGTTTTAAACACATCTCTTATTTCTAGTACAATGGGGTTTGGAAATACCAGTTCTGCATGGACACCACCTATCACCTTGGTTTTACAGACCTCCCCATTCCCAGCTTATCCCTCTCCAAAGTGATGAATTCCTCACTTTTTCATAACGAATATGCTCCATCCCTTTGCCATTTTAGTTGTCCTTCTCTGCAAATTCTCTAACCTTGATAGCTAAAGCAACCACTTTGAAAGTAAGTTCACAACCCAGAAGAGAACAATATTTCCACTTTGAAAGCTATATGGAAAATTCATATTTGGTCTACTTGATCATATTGGACAGACTTTCTAACTACCACTATGAACTAACTTTAAAATGTCTTTAGCTTCAGCTGGGTATCTGTAGGTGCAAGTCTACCAAAATGCAACTGAAACTGAAAAGATGCAGGTTTTACTCTTTCCAATAGAGATTTTAAACATCATATCTGTGTGCTAAAACCTAATAAGCCACATGACTTCCCCTTTACCATTGCTTAAAAAGCCTGCTTTTTGACTGTCACCAATTCCATATGAAGCAAACAATCAGGTAAATTCAACACTGTGTTCATTTGCAATTCTATCAGAGATGCAAAATCAAGTAATCTAAATTTTCACAATTCTTCCCACCATTAATTTCTAGCCCGAGGCTAAAAACTAAGACGATTGAGAAAAAAATACTTTGCCTTTGTTACTGAAATAGGCATTTTGCCATACAAATTGTTGAACTACCAAAAGTATTTGAAGAGTCATTCTAGAGCTAGCATTTATTTTACTTACACCAATAATATTTGGATGGCTTAGCTCCTGTAACAGTTTTATCTCCCTGAGGGCTGTCCTGTTGATTCCTACATTGATGGAAAGAAGAAAAGAAGTTGAAAGAACAAAACTAAAAACTTTGAATTAAGCTCCAAATAAACCTGTCACTCTGCTTCCCACAGACTATTTACTACTACAAATTACATTCTTAACACTCAACAATTTGTTAAATAACAAGTACATTACCATAACTAAGTAAATTACTGCAGAATAAAAGTGGTCACACACTTTCTTCCACAGTAAGTTCATTTTACACCACAGTAATAAGGTTTAGTTATGAAGCAACATGTCTGTATTTTGGCAAAAACGGAAGGCCTAGCAAAAAAAAAAAAAAATCACCTTTTTGAGGGTATTGGAAAGCTTGCTTTAATTTTAAAGAAAAGTTTCATCTTGCAAACATCAGTCCCTCAACATGTCTCACTTCCAGAGGGAGGCATACTGTCAAACCTCATGAATAAATCTCTTTTCTTTTTGACATAGTGCTATCTAATAATGCAAGGCACACGTTTTTCTACATTCATGCTGTAGCATGCGTAAGGCATAAAAGAGAGAGTGACCAAAACCTGCTCACTCATGCTTGAATTTTTCCACAAGCAATTTTATAGAGAAAAAATCAGGGGCCAACAGCGAGCAAATGGTGCCCCTTCAGCAGTCACACTGATGGCACGATATCAAACCATGATTCCTGCAGGGTACCAATTCCTCCTTCAAAAATGCTAGTGTGTGGCTTGTATGAAAACTGACTGGTAAGCAAATGCTCCTGTGGTATATCATGCAGGAAGCTGCAGTTGCACATGAACTGAAAAACAGTGTTTTCCTAAAACCTGGGATATGATTCAAGGCTAAGACTAGCAAGGTTTTGGGCAAAGCTATATAGATTACTTTACATTCCTGCTTTGCCTGTTTTAATTATCTGTTTTGGAATCAAATTAACAATGGCTGCTTTTGGGTGGGCACAGCCTCAGATGAAAAAAAAGCATGTCATGTTATGAGATAACACAGGGAAAGGAGACATGATCATTATTTTTAATAACATCTTTCATCTACAGCTAGGCACTGTAGAGGCCAAAAGTAATGACTGTCCGTAAGGGACATTAGGCCACTGAAGGCCATGTGGATCACGACTCTCAGGCAGTCAGCTCAATTGTGAGACTCAGGGACGAGTGATCAGCTTCTCTTTAAAAGAAGGGAACTGGAGAGCTGATAGCAACGACTCTTCACTGGAAAGTTGGTAACCTGATGCAGGATTCCTGAAGGACAGCAGCCTGCACATAAACAAAATTCTGCTGCACCACACAGGCTATAAGAGAAGACCAAAATTACTCGGTTTCAATTTGCCATATCCATGCCTAGAGGCGTGTGGCTGGTCAGAGCACATGCTCTACAGTGCTGAACATTAAAAAAATTTACACACAGACAAGAGTTTTGATCTTGTTTTTATCAACTTTTGCCTCTGCATACATCACAAAAATAGAACAAAGGAAACATCTGAAAATGGACAAAAATACTCTCACTTGTCTTAAATATTTAAGGCACAGAGGTGTATTGATACAAAAAGGTATTCTAAACTCAGTGCTGTTGTTATTATTATATTATTCTGTGCTGCATTCATGTTTGAATTCCATTAAAATTGAGAAGTTATATACTCATATTCAGATATATACCATGCATGCAGGTATCTGTGCTGCTTTTGGCTGTCCCTGCAGTTTGTGAAGCAAACCTCTACTAAGCCTTACAGAGGGCATTGAGTTCCATTTTCTCAGCCAAGGTATGTTATGGGAAATTAATGTATCAATTTACAAAACCAAAGCAAACAAGGCACAGCTTCTAGAGTATGAATTTGTTTTAAAACTCACCATCTTTAGCTTCTGATCTATGCCCCAGTTTAATCTGAAAATAAATAATTCACGTTAAGTAAGATTAAGGTGGTGGGGAATACATTTTTTAGTATTGCTCTTCTATGACAGAATGAGTTTTAGTATAATGAAGCATTTTACCAGCTAGGTTGGTTTTAGTTGGGTTTTTTTTCCCCCCTTAAAAAAAATAACTGTCTCTACAGCATTAGTTTTTGCAAGAAATAGCCACGATGGCACTGAAAACAGTCATAATGCAAACTGACAGCATAAACTGCTTTGTAGCCACAAAGCTTTATTATATCACTAATGAGCTTATCCTCAGGGAGAAATGAGAGCTAAGTAATTGACAGTTATCTTAGAGTGATTCTAGTAAAATTAGCATAGGCTGTAAACTCGGGCTGACTTAAAGTCCTTTTGTCTCAATCATCTAATGCCCTGAAATTTCAAGTCCAGAATCCTACCTTAGATATTTCCAGGTGATAAAAGTTAAGAAAAATATTCTGATACAATAAAGAATGCTTTTCACCACAGCTGCCACCAGTACCAACCATACAAGAGAAGTATTGCAATGCTAAAAGGGTTTAGTGCATTAAACAAAATTACTTACTACTGACACAATTCACCTTGTTGAGTACTCTTTAACTAAAGAAACTGCTGTAACACGCATTTTTCATCCCTCACAAAGAACAGCTGAAGACCCATTTTTAATACAAAAACTTTCTGCAATCCCTTCAGATAGTAACAAGCGAAACACTTCACGACAACGTAAACATTTTCATCATTTGTATACAAACAACCATGTTGGAGATCCAAGAACACTCTTGTTATATGTTATCAAAAAACTATCATTCTGGGTAAGAGACATTACTGAAACTCTCCAGTCCAGTAAGGCTCTCTGATTACTAGTCATTATTGGCTGTTCCCAACAACAAATAAAAGACCGAGGGCACTCAAAAGAGACTTCAGGGCCCCAGGACAATCAATGGAGGGATATGGAGCACAGGTAGTCATTTCCTTAATCCTTCTGGTAACAAGAAATAGTATTGATAGGAATAGGCAGATCCAAAAGATTGACATGTGGCTCTGAGGTTGGTTTTATGAGAAAAACTTCGGGTTCTTTGACCGTGGAATGATCTAACACCTGTTCTACTGACACCTGATGGGTTGCACCTTTCTCAGAGGGGAAAAAGAGCTCTAGCACAGGAGCTAGTGGGGCTCATTGACAGAGCTTTAAACTGGCTTGGAAGGGGGAAAAGGAAAATACCAGGCTTGCCATTGATGATCAGCGGGACGGCGTGTCAAAACTTGAGGAAACAAACACTAATGGGCTACCTCCATCTGCTCCTTGCGGTGCTGGCTGCAGAGTACAACTCCTGAAATGTTTCTACACCAATGCACGCAGCAGGAGGAACAAACAAGAGGAGCTCAAAGCTTTGACTCAGTCCCAGAGATTTGATATCATTGACTTAAATGAAACCTGGTGGGATGAGTCCTGTGACTGGAGTGCCCCGTGGGGAAGCTACAGGCTCTTCAGGAGACGTACACAGGGCAGAAGAGGCAGGGGGGTGGCATCATATGTAAAGGAAGGGCTGGAATGTATGGAACTCACAGTTGGCAGTGGCACAATTGAGAGCCTCTGGATAGGAACCAAGGGACAAACAAATAACGTGGATGCCATTGTGGGAGTCTGCTACAGACCTCCCAGCCAGGATGATGACACCAATGAATTCTTTGAGGAACTAAGGGGTGCTTCCAAGTCAACTGCCTTTGTCCTTATGGGGGACTTCAACTTGCCAGAAATCAACTGGAAGCATCACACAGCTGGTACAGCCCAGGCCAGAAGATTCTTAAAAATCCTGGACAACTTTGTGGAACAGGTCCTAAGGGAACTGACTCAGTAAGATGGCATTTTTGATCTGCTGCTTGTCAACAGAGAAAATCTCCTGAGCAAAGTGGAAATTCTTGGCCACAGCAACCACAAAGCCATTGAGTTTAAAATCTCTGTTGACAGGAGGAAAGTGCCAGCAAAACTTCAACCCTGGACATGAGGAGAGCAGACTTCAGGCTGCTCAGGGAATTATTAAGTCCTCTGGGAAAACATTTTTGCAGGTGCTGGGGTCCATCAGTGCTGGCCACTTTTTAAGCATCACCTCCTAAGGGCACAAGAGCAGGCAATTCCCAAATGCCACAAGTCAAGCAGACGAGGCAGAAGGCCACCTTGGCTGAACAGCAACGTCCTCTTGAATATAAGGTAAAAAAGGCAGGTGTATGCCCAGTGGAAGCAGGGTCAGGTGACACGGGAAGAATATAGAGATGTTGCTTGCCACTTCAGTATTTATTAGAAAAGGAATCAACATGAGATGCCAATCTCAATGGACAAAGCTGCAGGAAACAAGGCTTTACTAATTCAATTATTCAGGAAACCATTTGTCTAAAAACGACAGGACCTGAGGCAACAGCATGAAGCTGATTTAGAAGAGCTTGAATATTAGGAAAGGGTTCTTCATCCAGAGGAGTTGGGCACTGGAACAGGCTTCCCAGGGAAGTGGTCAAGGGACCAAGTCTGTATGAATTCAAGAGATGTTTGGACAATTTTCTCGGGCACATGGTGTGATTCTTGTGTCGTCCTGCACAGGGATGAGAGTTGGACTTGATGACTTTGATGAGTCCCTTCCAACCCAGTATATTCTATGATTCTATAAATTTTAAGGAACTTAATAAGGGATAACATTCTGGACTGAAGGAAATTAGGCACAGCAGCAGGAAAGATTTAAAATAAAAGAAAAAAACACCACTATCAAGGTATAGTAAAGTCTGCAGTTTGGAAATGTGTGTGTGTTGGTTTGTTTGTTGAATAAACCTAATAAATAACCAGGAATTCAAGTCACAGACCATACAACCCTTCAGAAACACAGCAAAGCCACTCCCTCTTCTGGGGTGGGTGGGCATTACAGACAAGTAAACGAACTCTTTAGAAACAAAAATGTGTATTATCCCATTTCCCATCAAGTCGGCCAAAAAAAAAAAAAAAGTCGCTAGGTAGGTCAAGAGCAACCACACACTTGGTGACACACTGAGAAGACATTCTGACACTCACCTTCTTAATAGCCACGATTCGGCTGTTCGTCTTGTCCCTGGCTTTATAGACGGTGGCGAACTGTGGACACAGATGCTGTCGTGAGCAGGGGCTGACGGACCGTGCGAGGGAGAGGCCGCCCAGCCCTGCTCAGGTCCGGGGTGGGCACCGCCCGGCTCCCCCCGCGCCCCCCTCCCGCCGGTCGCTCACCTGCCCCTCCCCAAGGAAGTCGAGCTTCTCGTAGCGCTTGGCGCGGGCCCGCGCATCCATAGCCGGCGGGATGCGGGGCGGGATGCGGGGCGGGATGCGGGGCGGGATGCGGGGCGGGATGCGAGAAGGCAGCGGCGGGGACGCCCGGGCGCGGCGGCGGCCGTGCTCGGCGCTTTAACCCCGCGGCCCCGCCGCTTCCGGCCCCGCCCCGGCCCGCCCCCTGCGCGCGCAGCCGCCCGGGGCCAGGCGCACGCGTCCTTCGCTCACGGGGCGGTGCTCAGCTCGGGGTGCTGCGGCGTTCTCGCTGTGTCTGAGTGCTGCAGCGCGCAGCGGTTTGTCCCGCGGGCTGCTTCTGTTTTGACCCTGATCTCAGGTCTGACATTCGGGGAAAATTCTACATACTTTCTGAGTAGATAGATATATTTTAATAAAAAAGTATTATTCTCTAGAAAGGGTGTTCTCAGCCACTTTGTTAGGTTCTACTGGAAATTCTTAATTACAGTCCTGTAGTTTCTTCATTATGAACAATTACTTGCAATACTGTACTTAAAACTACCATTTAATAGCCATCAGAGGTAAATACTTCTGGAGAAATTCTCACTTGAAAATTCATTTTCCTACATGCCCAAGCTTTGCTGTTATTTAATAAATTAGTCTGTAAGATCAACAAAGCTGCATAGCTGTGAAGAACAGCCATCATCTCTGAGAGCACTTAAGTGTCCCTTTCCTGCCTGTAAGATCATTACCAGTGAGACACCCTGGTGAGTCAGCCTCACCTCAATCCCTGGAAAAGTGATGGCATGCCTCATACTGGAGGCCATCTCTAGCTATGTGGATGACAAGAAGGTGATCAGGAATAGTAGCATGGCTTCACTAAAGGTAAGTCTTGCTTGACCAACCTGTTTGCCTTCTACAATGAAACAACTACATGGATGGATGAGGGGAAAGCAGTGGATATTGTCTACTTGACTTCAGCAGGGATTTCATCACTGTCTCTCACAACATCCTCATAGACAAACTCAGGGATGTGGGCTGGATGAGTGGACAGTGAGGTGGATTGAGAACTGGCTGAACAACAGATCCCAGAGGGTCAAAATCAATGGCACAGGGTCTGGTTGGAGGCCTGTCTGTAGTGGTGTCTCCCAAGGTTCAATGCTTAACTGTTTAACTTGTTCATCCGTGACTTGGATGAAGGGGCAGATGCCTCCTCAGCAAGTTCACCAAGGACACAGAGTTGGGAGGAATGGCCACCAGGCCGGAATGCTGGAATGCAGCCCTTCAGCAGGACTTGACAGGCTGGAGAGATGGAGAAGAACTGTCAGAAATTCATCAAAGGCAAGTGCAGGGTCCTGCACCTGGGGAGGAACAAGCCCAGGCACCAGCACAGGCTGGGGCTGACCTGCTGGGGGGCAGCTCTGCAGACCTGGGGGTCCTGGTGGACAACAAGCTGTCCATGAGCCAGCAGAGTGTCCTGGTGGCCAAGAAGGCCAATGGTATCCTGGGGGGCATTAGGAAGAGCACTGCCAGCAGGTCATGGAAGGTGATCCTGCCCCTCTACTCAGCCCTGGTGAGGCCTCACCTGGAGTGCTGTGTCCAGTTCTGGGCTCCTCAGGACAAGAGAGACATGGAGCTCCTGGAGTGGGTCCAGCAGAGGCTACAAAGGTGATGAGGGGTCTGGAGCATCTCTCTTATGAGGAAAGGCTGAGGGAGCTGGGCCTGTTCAGCCTCGAGGAGATACAGCTGAGAGGGGACCTCATTAATGTCTATCAGTACCTGAAGGGAAATTGCCAAAATGGACCAGGCTCTTCTCGGTGGTGCTGAGCAACAGAAACAGAACAAGAGGCAACGGGCAGAAGCTGATGCACAGGAAGTTCCACCTGAACACCGGGAAGAACTTTACCGTGCAAGTGACCGTGCACTGGAACAGACTGACCAGAGAGGTTGTGGAGTCTTCCTCACTGAAAATATTCAAGCACCATTTGGACACAATCCTGTGCCATGTGCTCTAGGATGACCCTGCTGGAGCAGGAAGGTCAGACAAGATGACTCACTGTGGTTCCTTCCAACCTGACCCATTCTGTGGTTTTGTGATCTCAATCAGTAGAAAAATAAAATTACTCTGTTAGATTGTTGACTTTTCAAGTGGCTGATTAGAAAAATATTTTAATGATGCAGACATAATATATATTCAGTTGCTATTAGCCATCAACATAAAATCCTTCTCGGTCACAAATCGGTATCTTGTGTGTTGTGTCAATCTTCTCATCCATCATATGGGATTTTATTAAAGCTATTAGTATACAATAATTTTAATATTAAGGAAACACCTTTATTGTGAATATAATACCTCATTCTTCAGCAGTGGCTAACAAGCTATCTTCTACACTTATTCTGGACCTCCACGCTGTAAAAGAAAAGCATACAGTTAAATACATTCCACTAATGGAATGTAAAACTGAGATCAAATTCTGTTTTGCACTGTTGAGGACTCAGAGACATAGTTCTAGTTTTAATTTCTGATTTAAATACTGACTTTTTTATCTATGTAAGAACAGGCACAGGGTGTCAAATATCAGCATCTACCAGTAATGGCTACATTTTTTAAAGGGAGAATACAAAAAATCAACACATGCAACCTACAGTTACAGCTGCTTCCACGTCTCTTTCTCTGAAGAAACCTGACTCTTAACCTTAAAAATGTCTGACAAACACAATGATAGGAAACACAAGATTTAAAATACTTTTACTGCCCACATTCCAAAGTGCAAAGTAAAAACAAAGCCAAACAGAGTCATTACAATCTTTATGAGAAATCAGAAAGTTATTCAGTTCATTATTTTCCCAACAAAATTATTTTACAACTTACCTCACTTTTAAGCAAACTTATGCAAAAAGTCAGGAAGTGTATTACTATGGGAAATAACTGATTTTGTTTCTACTATATAGATGCAGCCTACTTATATACATGAAGGAAAACTGATTTCCTGTACTAACATGGTTATGCTATACATGTCCTTACCATTTAACAGAGCTTTGCAAGCATATTTTCATTTCAAACTCACGATCACCTCACAAATTCCTTGCATTTTGTGCATTCTCCCTTGTAAATTATCAGTTTTTACAATTGAGAATTGTTACAGAACAGAAGCAGGTTTTTCTTGCCTTTCATGTACAATGTCGTATTTGCAAGCATTGCAGAAAATATTTATATCAAGTTTAATAAAATGTTTCCACTACTAGAAATACAAGAGTTAATTTACTAATAAATAACTTATAAAACTAGTGTGAGAAATATTTTGGACTTCGATCACCTGGTAATAGCCTTTCCTGGTCTTAGAACAGACTTCCGTGCTCCTGCCCAGCACAGTCAAATTACACATTAAACAGCTGTTATAAAACAGGTAGTGGTGGCAATTAATGCAGGCTATGGCTATCACCAGCTTACCTGCACATCTGTTCTAAGTCCAAATCTCTCTACTCAGTGGTACCACAAGCTGCTAACCAGTGAGAGTTGGCTACCTTCTGTATTACGAATTGGTACCTTGGGTATTGCATATGAAAACCATGAAAGCCCAGGGCACACACTTAAAAAGAATTACTATGTAATACCGTACAAGAAGGTGTAGAAATAAGCTAAAGGAGAAAACTTACTTGAATATATTCAATCTCTTCATCTGACATTTGTCTCCTTCTGTATTTCTGAGGTAAGGTTCTTGTTAATTCAGAAGTGTCTGGTGTACCTTGTGCTCTACTAACAGGTGATATATTTTGAAAAGCCGGTGATACGCCTCCTACAGATTCCATTGCTTTTGAAGCATGGAGAGATGGCACACTTGCTTGTAGAGATTCCTGTACTGAAACCCAGATTTCAAAACCATTTACAAAAACATTAATAGACTGTAAAATTAATAAACAGCCAATAAACTTACCATGGCTTGAAAATCTCATTCATTCTAACAAATACCTAAAAGAGTTAAGTCACTCTACTTTTCACAACCTGCTTTTATGTTTTATGTTAAATGTATCAAGTGCAGAATCTAAAAATTATGACAGTAGTTTGAATGGCAGGAACACTGATGTGGAAACAGAAGATACATCAGCATATACCCTAACCTAATTCTTTCACTGGGAAGCTGTACTTGGAGAAAAAGCATAAAGTTATGTAAATGTGTGTGGCCAATTATGTAATAAAATAACTGAGATGATGCTTTTCGTTTACTGCAACTGTAAAGACAGACAAATGAAAAAGATCTAGAGGCTTACAGAAGAATAAAGCTCAAAACCACAACAGATCACAACATGCAATGCAGTGCTGTACCCATTTTTAATATTACAAAATGGCATCCTATCACATTTTGTTAATGATATGCAGAATGACCACCAAGTATCAGGCATCAACAACCAATGTTAATGAAATGCAGAGACCGAGGAGTGCATGAAGTTCTTCACAGGTGAGGATCAGGAGCTAAGCTTCAGGAATTCACATTAGAGAAGTTGCCTTGATTGTGCAGATAGAAGAGATGACAAAATGGCAGTGTTGTCACAGTCAGCATTCCGAACCTTAGGTCTGTCCCACCAGGGTGGATTTTGCAATGGAAATATGCAATTACCCCACCGGGCAGGACAGAGATCACAGCAATACGTTCATTTCAGCACTCAGTCCTATATATATGTAAGGGTGAAGCACCTGACAAAGCAGAATGCTTCCACAGAAGTCCTTCCCAGTGCTCCAGAAAAATGATCAAGACAAGTGGAACATCTAACACCTGGACAGAGGTTCTATACAACTATAAAATAAGCAGCATGAAGACTGCGTGAACCAAAGCATGTGAGCAGCTAAAACACCACCGTTTTGCCTGCCTTTGTCCTTCCTGGCTCCAACAAAAGCAATGACCACAAAGGAGAGGAGGGACTTTTAGCCTTAATGAGTCTGAGGCAGTTGCAGGATTGGGACACCAAACACCTGCAGCATTGTGACCAAGCCACCATGGAGAGGCATATTCAAAAGCTGTCAGTCATAAGACTGAGTCTGAAAGTCCCAAGGTGGTTCAGAAATGATGGAAGATCCCAAACAGAGCAAGGCAGAAGTGAGCCCATCAGAAGCAGCATATTCTGAATAGGGGGCAAAGCACTTTTGTTCCAAGAAATAATACACCTTACATATGAAAAAAAAGCAGTTTCTCGAAGTTTGTTTCATCTACCACAAAAAAGTATAGAGATTTGTTAAGGATTTTCCTCTACTATTTTCCTTTATGTTTCAGTCTGAAGTGTATTTGGAGTAGACTCATTAGCTAATTAAAAACATCAGAAGTGCAGTAATCAGAAGTTTTACTGCTGCTGCTTTAGTTCTGATACAGTCTCTACTACATCTCTCCCTTCCCTATTTGAGACCATGATGTTGCAGTAGTAATAGACCCAGTAGCATCTGGCTGGCCTTTCACATCCCTAGTTGCTCTGAGGAGCCAGTTAGCTCCATAGAAGCATCAATCTGGTACAGTTAATGCAGTTTTTAGTACAGCATTCAAGCAAGACAGAGTAGGTTGCAGTTTACTAACGAGATGACAGATCTCGATTAAGGTAGAAAAGTCTAACATACTTAAAAGATACAGTCACAAAAATATTCTGACACAGAGATAAACAAGAGGTAAGAAACACATTTTTAAGCTTTTGAGAAAGTAGTTCACTGGCATGAGACGTGGTGCAATTGGCTGAACCACGCAAAATGTACAGAATTTTGACAGAAAGTTATCGCAGAAAATAGTTCCTGAAGAGTTCACAGGTAAGTCAGAAGAGGCATTTATGTGCACTGTGGAGGCTTTCAAATGTTAAACTAAACTTAAAGTTAATTGCAGGCTTGATAATGCTGTGGCAAATAACATGGCATAGTATAATTTCTAAAGAAGTGAAAATAACAGAGCTTATAAAGACAACTACTTTTCT
The DNA here is from genome assembly GCA_014706295.1 of Lycocorax pyrrhopterus obiensis. Classification (NCBI taxonomy): domain Eukaryota; kingdom Metazoa; phylum Chordata; class Aves; order Passeriformes; family Paradisaeidae; genus Lycocorax; species Lycocorax pyrrhopterus. The sequence continues at coordinate 21,238,732 of JACSVZ010000014.1, read as the reverse complement.
TTCAGATGCTTTTTGATGCAAAAGGACTTCTAAAGCAACATACTGCGAATACAAATCTGTGGTTTAAATATAATAGTATTAGGAATACCATAAATACCAACATAGTTATAAAAGTTAATGTAAAAGATTGCAATGATTTTTTTTTCCTCAGCATTAATTAGTAATACAAGAAAATACTTCTTAAAATGTACAGAGGGCTGTCTCTCCCAGCTATAATGTTTTGAAAATAGAGCAGAAAATACATCACATGCTTCAAGTAAGAAAAAATGAGGAAAACGCAACATCATTTATGCAAATATCACTGAATACCTAAAGGTGCTTCAAACTGACTTGGGCACATTCATTTCAGTAAATATTAGTATTTGGGAAAATGTGACTTTATATAAAAGTAGAAAAACAACACTGGAAATCTTTGTGAATCTTTCTTGAGCAAAAAATAAAGATGTGCATGCATTATGTGTCTACACACAGTTGTACAGAAAAGAAGTTGTACAGAAAGTCCAAGAGTTGCCTGCAAACTAAATCAAGCATGTTTCAAAAATCCTGTTCCAACTCAGTTCAGCTGTATAGCTGAAATAGAGAAACTGGGTGCTGGTTCTTCAATAACACAGTCCATGTAAAGAAAGGTGGTGCAAGCTGTATCCATACACAAAATACTTACTTTTAGGTCTGGGACCACTTTTTCTGTCAGGGAACTTAATTAATGGAGTATGTGGCTTGACTACCTAGAACGAGACCAGGTAGTGGGAGAAACAGACACAAGTTACCTTGACATAATAAAATGGAATGTACAATGTATCAAACAACTGCTGCTCTCTGCACCACTACTCTGATACACTTACTACATCTTGAAGTTCTAAGTTTACTCCAGCAAGAATTTTACTTTAAAAAGCAGGCCTGCACCCTGATGTCCAGAGCAAGTACAGGCTTTGTCTTTCTTTTCTCATCTGTGTGTGTGTGCGGTAACAGCCACTGCCATTGCATGAATGCAATCACAATGCAATCTGCTCTGGCGAGAACCTACTCAGAGTGCTGTGTCCAGCTCTGGGGTCCCCAAAGCAAAAAAACCACGGATGTGCTAGAGTGAGTCCAGAGCAGGCCCATAAGGATGATCAGAGGGCTGAAGCACCTCTGCTGTCAGGACAGACTGAGAGAGCTGGGACTGCTCAGCCTGACGAAGGCTCTGGGGAGACCTTACAACCCAAAGAGGGCAGGTTTGGATTAGAAAGATTAGGAAGATCAGGAAGAAAATCTTTACTTTGAGGGTGGTGAAGCACTGGCACAGGTTGTCCAGAGAATCTGCGGCTGCCCCATCCCTGGAAGTGTCTAAGGCCAGGTTGGACGGGGCTTTGAGCAACCTGGTACAGTGAAGGTGTCCCTGCCCACGGCAGGGGACGGTTGTAACTAGGTGACCTTTAAGGTCCCTTCCAATCCAAACCATCCCATGGTTCCACAGCGCTTTAGCACACGGAATCGCGAGCTGTGCTCTGCCTGTGCAAAGCACTTTCACCTTGGAGAGACCCAGCTTAGGAAGGAGCTGCCAGCCAGCTCCGCACCCTCTGCCATCACAGCACCGGGCACCTGCGACACCGTGCGCGCGCCACTGCACGGCTCTCCCCAAGGACACCGGCCGCCCCGGCGGCGTGTCCTCAAGCGGCGGCCGCCTCAGGCCTGCTGCTCGGCGGCGACAGCAGGAGAAGCGAGCCCCGCCGCCCGAGTCAGGGCTCCGGCTGTCTCAGACACCGCCGTCCCGGGGCCGCCCTTACCTGCACCGCCCTGGTGGCAGCCGCCATCTTGCTGCCCATGGTGATGAGCCTGAGTGGCAGCTCCGGGCCCCGCCCACAGAGAGCGAGGCCCCGCCCACAGCCACTAACGCCCGCCGTGGGCGGGACCCGGATCTCTGTCCCGGCCCGCCACACAAACCGCTTTACAGTAAGTTAAAAAAACCTCCAACCAAATACAACATTTTCGGGAAATCACTGCTTTATTCTCATTATTAGATCAAGGCACCCACCTAAAAAAATAGCTCGCGATCACTTGCCAAGTTAAAAGTGAAGATACACACCAAGATAAAAAGGGACACTACACGCTCCTGAAACGTAGCGATTTCTAAAACCCCGAGTCAATTTCCCTCAAACATCAAACAACACCAGCTAAAAAAAGCGCAAATGCTAGTGAAGACATGTAATTAAAACACTGCTCAGCTGCACAGTCGACAGTATGAAGTCACCTCTGCAGACAAGAGTCGCTGCTAACAAGAGCATAAAATTTCTGGTGTTTAAAATAATGCACAATGTCTTAAAAATAATCCCAACTCCAGACTTGCCAATAAATTTTCCAGATTGAGCTTTCCACTGGGATAGAGCAAGGTCATGCATCCTGCTTAAGCTCCATGGCCTGCTGGTCACCAGGAAAGGGGTACAGCAGAGCCTCAGTTTAAGTCCACTTCCACATAAAACCTTGAAACCTTCCTTGTGTTATTGTTGCCTTTCAGAGGAAAATGAGTGCTTGAGACAGGACAGCTTGAGGAGCCTTCAGGTAGTTTCATCTCATCAGCTGCACTACCGTTGTCTACCAGAAGATAAATTTAATTTCAAAGAATTGCTTGGCACATTCTGATTCTCTAGTCAGAACAACATCTTTCAGAAAGGTCAAATTTTAAAATTAAGTGCGTCTTTGAGATACATATAATCGATCAAGTTTAGCGAAAATGCATACACTGTATAAAATAAACACCATATCTTCTGTCTCAGGAGACATTTTTCTCAAGCTGTAGAACAATTGCCTTTAAAGATGGATCTTCTGCCCAGTTAACTCTGCTTCCAATTATGACAGTCTATAAACAAGAAAGATTTACAGGTTAAAACAAGCCCTTGCAAAGGACAATTCCTAGTAAAATATCTCAAAGAAAGTCTGCTTTTTAATTTTTAATTTGAAAGCCCTTTAAATTCACAAATGTTTGAAGTAGGCGGGATGGGGGGAAAATGAGAAAAGGAAGTATTGGTTTGGATCCTATTGTTGATACATGGGCAAAAAGAACCCCAAATCCATGCTTTTTAATTTCCTAGAGGGGCCTACTACCCCTATTTTAAACTCAGAAACCTAGAGAATGTTTTTAACAATACGAAATAAAGTTTGCCTCAAATACAAAATAACACAGTTAACATTTTCACCCTGCCATTCTGGATTGAAAATGGGACTTTAAATTTAACCAAAGAGGATTTTCTCTACTAAAGGCTCAGAAAATTTCAGGAATACAAAACCAGGAGATAGTTTTAGACTCTAAATCTCAGTAAAACGTTAGATTTCTCGTTCTCAATTTGAGATGTAACAATGTTATCAACGCAAAACAGTACCAGCCGTGGGATGCAATGCAAAAAGACAGAACACTTTTTCCGTCCTTGATATTCTTATGCAGCCTGAGACCCTTCCACCCTAACCCAAAACCATGAGGTTTTCTTCCTCACTTTGCATGACTCCACACTCCAGGTGACCTGCCAGTCGGCTGCATGTACAGACTAGTCGGCAGCCCTTGACACGTGGATAACTGAAAGCGCAAAGGCTACGCTGCTGAAAGGATTTGGAGACTGGCTGTGGCTGCAGGCCAAGGCTTTCACAGGGCTGCAGGGGGTGACACAGAGAAGGCACGTGGTCAGAAGGGGCAGACGGAGGCTCACTAGTAACATGGGATTAACACCTATTTATTTTTTCTAGCCATGAGATGGGGGAACTGATTTGGTAGGGCACAGAGGTGACTCAGAGCAGAAGGAAATACAGCCACTGCTGTGACAGACGTTCTTCAAGAAAGTGTATTTTCTTTGTACCTTTAAGGAAACAAAGATAGATTGATAGACTGTCTCTAAACCCTGCAAAAAAATTAATGCAAAGATGCTTATGATAATTTCATGTTTTTAGCCTTTAAAGCAATAGTCTTCCTTCCATACACAGTTTTTCCATTACCACTGTTAAATTTAAAGGTTTTAGAAAACACAGTTTCATGTTGTTAAGTTACATTTGCCATACAGTATGTTATCTTGAGTGTAATGAAAAATTGTAAACTTGGTTCTAAAAGCCACACAACATTACCTGGAACACATTTTGAATTATTGTAGTCATCTGTCTTTCTTTTTCTAATTTATCAAGCAACTTTTGTTTTTCAGTGACATTCACACTTTCCAGTTTCTCCCTTTGCTTTTTCATCATGGTCTGAATTTGCTGTAGTTTCTGTCCTCCATCTTTTTTTAGTGCTGTTACATTATTAGGAAAATGAAGCATTAAGAAGTAGTTAGGTGAACAGTAGAACTGAAGATATTCTTTTTTCCTCACAGCCACCTAAAGCACTTCCACTGCAATAACCCTAACTTTACACTCCACTCCCTCCCTTCAATATACCTCAAGATATTAATTTCATGAAAGAGGCAACACATGAAACACATGAAAGTGGCTACCTGGTATCAAACAACAATTGGCTCCCTGGCCAACAGCAAAACAGGAAGTACACTGTATGCTGTCTGCATTTCCCCCAGACAGGGACTGTAATTTGCACATCTGTCCTATACCCTGTCTTCAAGTGCCACAACTTGTATAGGTCTTTTTTATACCTTTTTAAGACCCTTTTTCAGATTTCAATGAAACCAAATTCCAAAGTCATACAATGAGCATATGGACATGACCAGTGAATTTTACTATTTTTATAGGAAACCAGGCTGAAAACTAGACTGATTAAAAGTGTTTAGGGACAGTTCATATGCTGAAAGAATGCTGGCAGAGCATTCCTTCCTTTATTTGCAAAGATATCAAGTATGTTCATTTTTCCCATGTGAACAGTTATTTCAGTGTGTTTGTTTATTACTGTCAACATATTCACAGCTCCCTATGCATGAATCAAACAATAGCTGTTAAAATTAGTGGCAAACCTGGTCATGAAAGAAAGAACATTCAAAGAACACATTTACCTTATGAAGTTGTGGATATTGACTTCACTTCTAAATTTGACCCACTCTAACAAGACTACTGAATACCAATATATATATACACTACTTTGTAAGTAAATCCCCTCCCTATCCTGCAAACACCTCATAAATGGGCAGTATGACAAAAAAGTATCTTTTAGGTGCTGTAGGGCTGATTTAAATGACTAAACAATGTCTAACTTCCTGGGGAGCTTATGTTAAATAATAAAATGCTGCCACATTGTTTTTGAGTGTTGTCTTGCATCTCTCATTCTAACATGTCAGTCTCATGTCCAAGCAGGGAACACGCCAGCTCATCTCTACAGTACTTCCTACTCTTTTAACAAGTTTTATAACCGTGTTGAGAGTTTTGTTACTTCCCATGTAAATTAATATTGCTACAAGAACAACTTCAAAATATGAACTATATGAACTCTACATTAAAATACAAACCAAAGTCAATACAGACAACACACTTACAGAGTCTTTTCCTTTTAATGTCAATCAGCTGCTGTTCCTTCTGGTGTGCTTCCTGAAAGGGGAAAAAAAGTATTTTCCAGACTCTTGTGTCCAAAAATATTGAAAGATGCTAATTCAATCCACAAAACGGCAATCCACAGCTAAGGACAACTCTAAAACAGACTTACTTACATGCTCACTTCAAGTAATCCTCTCAATAATTTTTAGATTATTGGTGAGTAGGAACTGCACCCTTATCACCACATACTTAGCTTCAAATGACTTGTGCAGTCCTGTTTCTTTCAAAGTGCCCGTGCTGAGGTTGGTTGACTTGCACAATAGCAACAGAAGCTACAACTGCCACTTACCTGCTGATATTCAATTATTGTCCGGCTGAGCAATACTATGTGTTTCATTGTTTCCAGGATCAGACTAAGGAAGGAAACAGTTGCATACCTTAAGACCACTAATACAAGTCAATATCATAAATGTTTTAATCAACTTCATTTGCTTTAAATAAAGAATTTCTCATTTCTCATAACAGAAAAATAATATTACATGTCTGCACACTTTTCTTTTTACAGTTAATATACTAAGTATCATTGAAGAGGCCAAAGAGTTCCCTTACTTCCCTCTCAGTTTCCCCAAGATTTCATTTAAGTCTGTCCAACATTTTAAATCACAGAGTTTGGAAGGCATCAAGAAAGCCTAGCCATTTGGAAATGGCTACGAATTAAAGCTCCTAAATCACAGAGATGCAATCCCTTAGCTGTATTTCTGACAGAAATGAAATTTCTCATATTACATGTCATACGCATCCGCCTGTTAATATTGGGTAGGAAGTGAAAAGCTACTTTTAAATATGTTTAAGCTTTCAGTTCATTTTCAAAGACATTTTGCTCCTACATGGTTAATTAATAAAGGCACCAAAGCAGAGGCAAGGCCCTGTTACAAGCCTGTAATATGTGCTCAGCTATTATAAATGCAGGTAATTCAGGCACTAAAGACAAAAAGCTCTCTTGGCTACAAGCAGTTCTCACTAGCAAATCAAGAGTTATGATCTCTGTAATCAAAGGTGGGTAAATTCAGAGCCCGTCTGTAAATGTACAGTGGGCGTATGAGGTATGATCATGCTGATTCTAGCCAGAAGGTAGACAGTGTATCATTCTGTCAGATCTAGAAAAAGGAAGCTCGCTTTCATAAGAGGTAAAATGAAATAATCTAGAAATGTGTCACAATAAACTGCGCAAAGTCCATTCCTTTCTAGCCATCTGACCCCCAAGAACACCCTACCGTGACTCCTCATCATCTTGATTCAGTTTGTTTCTCAGGGCATCCAAAATTTGGATCCTGCATAGTGTAAGAAAGAACATAAGACTGATGAGAACTCATAGGAAACAGAGGGAAGCAGATTTAAATAAGTAGTAGAAAAAGACAATTTCCAGAATTCCACTTTTGTCCACTTTCACTTTGGAATTCTAGAAAAAAAATATTCAGCACCTGTGTGCTGAATACACACTTCTTAAATAATGGACCTTAACTCTCAGGACAAGAAATCAATGATTATTTGTGAGAGTGACAATTCCTTTTTCTCTTGACCAACATATTTGGACACCATTAATCCCAGAGTCTGCAGAAAGGAAGCTGGGAAAAGGTGTGAATTCAAATAAACAGCCATGTAACATGGAATGTCTAACATTATCAACTTCCATCTTTTCATATGCATTTGGAAAATACTGCCAAGAAATATGCTTTCTGATCTGTACAGTCACGCTTTCATAACTGTGAAGGAACTTCTGGGTTTACACATTTCAACTGGTAAGTTTTTAATTTTGGTGGGGTTTTTTTTGTTTTGTTTTCTACAGCATATCCATCTGCATTCCTATGGGGTTCAATGGTACTTAAAATCTCCCCAAGCTCCCATATCACTTAAAAATCCCGTTTTAATTAGACCTATGTATATGTATATATGCATCTATACATACAGAGAGGAAACCTCCAAATAAAGGGTGAAGAAAATTCTACCTTTGCAAGGCCAATGTCTTGTTCCGGAAAGAGACTTTTACTTCCTCTATATCTTTTTGCAAATCTTGTGTGGCACTGAAAGACAAAAAGCAATAAGGCAGACAACCTGAGTGTGAAGATAACAAAGTTTAAAAGCAGTGTCACATTTTAATTTGCTTTCTACATATCTAATGTAAGAATTTTTCATGTAAGCCACAAATTATTAGGGCTAGGAGTAATTTGTTATGTGAAACTGTATTAGTGAATTCTAGCCATCACATAAAGGACTGCAAATTTAAAAGCCACATCAGATGCAGAAGTACATTAGGAAAATGAATAAAGCATTTCTTCCCCACATTTTCTCTTAGTTTCCATTATTTTCATCAAACTTCTCCAAAGTGCTGTTTGTTAATCCAGCAATTCACTAAGAAGGAATACCTAACAAGAGAATTTTGAAGTTATCCAGTGACATACCTCTGGATACATTTTTCGTCAATTACATGATCAGGGAAATTTTCTTGACCTGCAAAAGAGAACATCATTTAAAAAAGCAAAGCAGAGACTTTTAAAGGCAATCTACAGAGCATAAAGGATCAGCATTTTTTGTGTGAACAAGTTATTTCTTACTTCTACCTTCAAGCTTTATTATCTCTTTTACTGTTAATGAGACTATGCTATCAATCAGCTGTATCCAAGAAATAATTAGGCTTTAAAATATTTTTTAGCACTTTTTAGATGAGCCAGAGCTGGTTCATGACATTGCTCTATATATGCCACCGGATGGTTCACTGGAAGAGCACATACCCAATCGCACCCTAGGCTGTATCAGAAATGTGGCCAGAAGGCCGCGGGAGGTGATTCTGCCCCTCTACTCCGCTCTTGGCAGACCCCACCTGGTGTGCTGCATTCAGGCCTGGGATTCCCAACATAAGAAGGACATGGATCTGTTAGAGCAGGTCCAGAGGAGGTCAGTGAAGATGATCAGAGGGCTGGAGCACCTCTCCTATGAGGAAAGGCTGAGAGAGTTGTTGTTCAGCTTGGAGAAGGTTGCATGGTGACCTTACTGAGTCCTTTCTGTGAATGGAGCTTATGAGAGAGCTGGAGAGGAACTTTTACCAGGGCATGTAGTGACAGGACAATGAGGAATGGCTTTAAATTGAAAGAGGGTAGGTTTAGATTAGATATACTCTGGGGTCGTGAAGCATGGTGAGGCACTGGCAGAGACTGCCCAGAGAAGCTGCGGATGCCTCATCCCTGGAAGTGTTCAAGATCAGGCTGTCAGGTTGGATAGGGCTCTGAGCAACATGGTCTAGTGGAATGCGTCCCTGCGCATGGTGGGGGGTTTGGAACCAGATGTCTTTAACGTCCCTTCCAACCCAAATCACCTAGTGACTCTACAGGTAACAGAAACACCTAAAATCAGTATTGCTGCCAAACACTTTGGCAGACTTTTGGCAAGACTTCAGCCTCAGTGACCAGATTTCTGAAAACCATCACTACGTGTCAGAGGAGTCTAAAGCTCAAACTCAGAAAAGAAGAGAAAGGGCAGTGGGCAACAACTATATGGCATATTTGTTAACATTCAAATACGTCTCAAAAGCTGCCTAGAAAACATGGTAAAATGTACAGCCAAGAAAAACATTTCATTATCGTAAGGAGCACTTTTGATAAATAATTAAAGACTTCAAAAAAATACATATATGTGTATATATATACACACACATATACATACATACATATATATATATATACACACCACGTCGCATTCTTTGTTAGTGCAAGATCCCACTTCGAGGAGGGATGTACTTACCGCCAAGAATGGCCGTGTTGTACTCCATGAGCTGGTCCTTCATTCGGTCCTTCAGGCTGCGGCGGGAGTAAAGCGACAACAGTCAGAGGCTGCGCATCCCTCCATCCCACCCCGGGCTGCTCCTCCCCGTCCCGTCCCGTCCCGTCCCGTCCCGTCCCGTCCCGTCCCGTCCCGCCGGCACTAACCGGATCAGAGTGACGACACCCACGTCGCCGCCACCGCCGCCCTGGGGCCGCGCCGGAGCCGACTCCAGCTCCCGAGTCAGCGCCAAGGCCAGGGCCGAGTCCGTTTCCCGGGCCGGCGCCGGAGCCCGGTCCTGCTCCCGAGTCAGCGCCGAAGCCACGGCCGACTCCATTTCCCGGGCCAGCGCCGGGACCCGGTCCTGCTCCCGAGTTAGCGCCGAAGCCACGGCCGACTCCATTTCCCGGGCCACCGCCGGGACCCGGTCCTGCTCCCGAGTTAGCGCCAAGGCCAGGGCCGACTCCATTTCCCGGGCCAGCGCCGGAGCCCGGTCCTGCTCCCGAGCCCGCCTTCAAACCGCGCGGCTCCCGACGGCCCGCGCGCCCCGCGCCTGCGCAGAGCAGCGCCGTGGGAGGGCGGTGCCGCAGCTCTGGTTCCGTACATGGAAGGGAAAAACACTAAAATAGTTGCGTAGTCGGTAAAGTGCGGTAGTTCTTTCCTGTGACCTAGTGTTCACGTGGAGATAGAAGCAATAGATGGAAGCCACTAAACGAAGTAAAAAATACATTGCAAAAAATAAACACTAAGTGAAGAGAGGCGCTGCATAGAACCAGAGACTTATTTGGGTTTAAGAACAAGTGCAGCTGTCAACCCAACACACTGATCCTGTTCGCCATTAAACCATGACCCCAGCTGTTACATCCGCACATGTTTTTGAATAGGCTCAGGGCTGGTGACTCCAGCACAACTCTGGGCAGCTTGTTCCAGTGTCTGACTGCCTTGTACAGCCTGTGTAATTGTCTAAGGCAGGGGAGAGTACTGCTCCACCAGTCGATCTCCTACAGCCCTCAACGCTTTCTCCTTCCTCTTTGGACTCTGCCACCAGGCTGAGCAGATCATCCACCTCACACAGCTGTTTCCTCTGCTGCCCCCCGAGTCTAATCTGGCAGACACTCCACCACCAGACTAGCAGGGCCCATGCCAATGCTCCTGTCCGTACACCAGCCCAGGCGAGCAGCCACAGCACCTGAGCGGGTCCCAGAGCTCACCCAAGCTCTCAGCACTGGTCACAGCCTCCAGTGAGATGCCTCAGCTGTAGGAGGAAGGTAACTGTACTGCCCTCCCCCCCAAAAAAATCCAAACAAAAATGATAACAGCTTTAATAAGTTTAATACAAATAAGGTACTTTGTATATACAGTGGTATACTGTATAGTGTATATACTTAAGCATTCTGCTTAAGTTCATACAGGAGTTAAAAATTTTTAGCCAGATCCCATATAATCGGAGAGTACAATTGTTCAGTAGTGCTTATCTTGGTGTTGGCGGTGGTGGTTGATGCCTTAAAGACCTAGAAATGAAACAGCAGACTTTCAAGGCAATATTAGTATAGGAGGTAACATAAAGGCAGGTCTTTATTGGAGGCCTCCAGTGGCAGATATGGAAAAATGCCCGCCCTGCATGGGGTGAATACAGTTTTATAAATTTAGCAAATTAGCATAATTGACAAGAATGCCCAATTAGAAGCACAAGTGATGAAGTAATTCCCCCCTCCCTTAGATAGAAACTAAACTTTGGTTATGAAAATGTGTCTCAAAGAGCTGGTTTCAACCTCAGCTCCCAAGAAGAAGCAAGATATGATAGGGGCCTTGGACACCTGGGGGTTGGAGCGTCTGGAATGTGTTTTGTCTTTCTGCCAATCAGGGTAAGGAAAAGGTAGGGAAAAGTATTGGGGCTAGCTAGGAACTATGTAACTATACAACAATATTCTACAGAGCTACAAATATATATGAAGGAAATATAAAAGCAAAAATCATTCTGGCATCTGTGGCATATTTCTTCATAATTGCCTGCAGAGAAATAAAGCTGATCATGTTTACCCTGTTCATGAACTAACACTATTTCAGTTCACTTAAGGCTTGGTGATCCAGCCAACCTTATCAGAGTACACAAACCCAGTTCATGGATGGCTCGTGCCACCTGAGGAAAATACAGATCTTCAGCTCAGAAGTGAGCAGATCTTGCTTAAGTCTGTCTGCAGTGGCTCAACTGAATCAGCCTCACTGTGCCATGTATTGACACACAACCACATATATTCTCCCCCCACCCCTGCACCCTAAGATTCTTACCTTTTGCTTGGCAGCACACTTATTCACATTGATTACATTCTTTGCCATTTGCCGTGTAACTGGAGAATGTGTCTCTCAGTGTAAGATGTGTAGCGTTGCAGAAGTGGTAACTGAAAGGAAGGCAATCCATTAGATAAAGCCTATTAGAATAATCCAAGTACACTGGGTTCTTCATCTTCAGTTTTGCTTGGACAGTCGTGGTCTCTTGTCTCACAGTGGGAAGTTTTAACAGGTACTGCCCTACTGCTGTCCCCGTTTAGTGGGCCACAGGGAGACAAGAACATGGTGAAATACCATGAGGAATGGAGGAGGCATGCACCTTGTAAGAGTGGCCTTTTAAGCTGCTGCACAGGCACACTGAGTTACAAAGTAGGCGGTGGCCTAACAAGCACAACTTACCAACTTGCATCCATTGAGGAGTTTCAGAGACAAACAGAAGGCAGCTGCTGCAATCCTGAGTGGAGGGAAGAGAACCGTATTATATTTCACAATGCACAACTCCATCAGGTACATGGCCAGAATGTATTGTTCAAAGTTCACCTGCAGTAAGTCAGAGTTGAATATTGGCTGTCTCCAGGGCAAGAGCATCCTGTCAAGCCTTGTTTTAGTTAAGCAGGAAGAAATACTTCCTTAGAGAACACTTTCAGAGTACAGGGTTGAAATTCAAGTGGCTTAATCACAGAGCAGTTCTGTTTTATATTAGGCTGCTCATAGTCTAGGACCACCCCTTTCAATGGCAGTCTAGAAGTTACCTGCACTATCAGGCATGCACTTTAACACTGAATTTTGGTGAGTTAGGCTCATGTCACAGGAACAGATAAATAAAACTCACTTCTACATGGGAGACAGGTCTCAACCAGGCTCAGTTGCAGTGCTCAAAAATTTTGAGCATTTTAACAAGTTCCCACAGTTAAGTATTGCCTTTTCCAGATGCAATTTACAGTAACACCTATTCTCAACACTTCTGCAAGCTTTGAAGCTCTTCTTAGGAAATGCAGAGGGAGAGGGCAACCCAGACAGATGTCCAGGGCTTTCAGGAACTTCGTCTCCATCTGGCGGATATGGACCTTTGAGCAAGTGAGATCAGTTACATAGCTAAAGCCTCCGGTATATGAGTGAAGAATCTCTTCATATTTGCTGGCAATGTACATAGCGATGACACCAACCAGCTGCAACTTCATCTTGGAAATAGAATTGTCGTGTAGCAAGAAGCACTAGTGATTTATCTGAATGACTTGGCCCAGAACACAGGTTTTTAAGGTAGTCAGTGTAAGGTTTGTTGTATGGCAGGATGTTCATACCCACTTCTACCGAATAACTATACATCCTCTGTTACCTCTCTTGGCACCTACAGGGGTGTTAGAAGCCCTTGAGTTCAAATCAGGGAGCGGAGCAGGCAGTTTTGATACATCAACTCACTGTTCATAGCAAAGAGCTTTGTGTGGTACATACAACTGAGAATCGAATGTACTTTGGTCATCTGTATTTTCTTAAGGGTATGTCCAGCCGTGTAGGGTGTTACTGACCAGCATTTTAGCCTAGGGGAAAAGCATTACCTGGCACTGAGCAAGAGATACTCATCTGCAGGAAGCGATCAATGATTGCAACTGTCAAGTACAAGGTCTCTTGCTGGAGTCTGAAATTCATGTGAACTTGGATAAGTCAGTCTATTAGTATGGCATGTGAGTTCCCACTGATTTCCTTCCAGCCAGGTATTTACAACAGACAGGTCAATTTTTCTGTGTGGAAGGAATAGGGTTAATAGGTGTAGTCACTTATCTGAAGCATTTGCAAAGCCTAGCCTGTGTGGTATTGTAAGCCGTAAGCCTTAGAATCATAGAATCATTTAAGATTGGAAAAGGCTTCCAAGATCAAGTCCAGCCTATGACTGAACACCACCTCATCAGATGACATGTCTGGTCATTTCTTGAACACTTCCAGAGAGTGACTTTACCACTTCCCTGGGTAGCCCATTCCAGTGTCTGACCACCCTTTCAGTAAAGAAATTCTTCATGATGTCCAACCTGAACCTCCCCTAGCACAGCTTGCAGCCATTTCCTCTTGTCCTTATCCTTATCAGGGAGTTTGGTACAGACATAACCCATAGGTGTAGACCACAGGGCACAAGGATTTCTTGCTCACTAGGCATGGGCTAGAAAAAGCATAGTCCTAGTAGTTGATTGGTCTAACAACCATCATCTCTTCATATTATCAGCTGAGTTCAGCACTGTATTTTGAAGTTGAAGGAGGCTTACTAATGCCGCTGGAGAAATCACATGTGAAAGTGAATACCAGCTCCAAGGCAAGCCACACCTACAAGGACAGGTTTACTGCAAATGTCAGTAGATGCCTACCAACCTCCAGGTGTCTCAGATACTTGTAGATGTCCTTCACATAGTTGCTGCACAGGTTTGGGTCATTACTATTTTCCTATCTGGGTCTTCAGACTCAAGCAAGATGTCAGAAAAAGCCTGACACAGTATGTCTTCTGCTGGATCACATTCATATATTTCCATGGGGATTGGAGACAGATGCTCTGACTACCAGGAAATTCAGAAAATCAGTGCAGACAGCACCTCCCTCTGCAGCCCAGTGTGGGCCAAGCTGCAACCCTGCAGCATGGAGCATTGCAGGGGCTCGCAACCCCTATTTCAGGGCACCAGAGGAAGGCATGGCCGCAGCAGCAGCCAAGCACTGGGCTGGGGAAGGGGTACACGGCACAAGGAGGCCGCAGACGGTACCTGTGAGGGTTCTGTCTAGGGCTCCGGGGCTGGCAGAGGCACATTGTCCTTGGCGGAAAACCACAGCATCCTCCTGGTGACCATCCTCCCCGGGGCGGGGGCGTGCTTGACACTCGGCTGCCCGTGGTCCCCCTCCAACGTCGGTTTCTTGGCGACTGGCCGCACTTTCGGCTCAGCCACGCAGTTGCCGATGTCCCCCAGGGCGGTACGGGTGCGCAGCCCCATCGCGGGGGCGGCTGCCGACCCATTCTTGGGGACGGGCGGAGCGCTCCTGTTGTTCGGGGGATCGGCTGTGAAGTGGGACTGCAGGGAAGGGCGGTCAGGGGACGGTGCGTGTGCGTGTGCGCTGCACCGCCGCGCCCCCGGGCCGCGGGAACGGGAGAATAGGGGCAGCGCTGCAGGAGCGGAGACGGGGCAAGACCGCACGGCTCCGAAGCCGAAGGGCTGTGGATGCAGAGCTGAGGAGCTTCACGGCTGCTCCGCTTCGCACTGAAGAGGGCTGAAGGGGAGGAGAGCGAGGGAACCAATAGGTTGTCCCAGGAAAAAGCGAAACGGGGACACACCCACCGCCCTCCCCGCCAAGCCAAGACCGGGCTGCTCCCGGGCTGTACTCCGCACTGCCCGCCAAGGTGAATGGAGGGGAAGGAAAGGGGAGAGCAGGACACGAACGGCCGCACGGCTGCCTCCTCCCGAGTCACGGCGACACCCCGCTCACCCCGCGCCGAGCCGGACCCATCGCGCACGTACGCGGGTGACCCTGCCGGGCACGAGAGAGAACCGTAGGACGGGGCGCGGTGCGGCCGCCGCGGCCACGGGCAGCGCGCTCTCGCCCCCGTAACTCGGGCTCTGCTTACGTCCCCATGGCTTCTGTAACCAGGGAAGCCAAGAAGCAGGACATAAAACATTACTGGAAAACACTAACATTTTCCTCTTTATGTACACACGTACTGCTCGCTCGGAGTTCCTTTCAAACCTGTTTAATCGTTCAAAGTGTTTTGTTGCAACTCTCTGCATACAGATCAGGTGACTAGATTGAAGCTCCCCATGCCCTCCCAGTATTAAGATATGAAACAACTGGCCTGCACCTGTGATTTGAAAACCTGCCCACACAGCACAGTTCCAATAAGTCTTGTGGGGAATCCTGAACCCCTCTTTGGAGGATTATTGCCAGACTAAACAAATTAAAATAGATGCTGTAAGACAGACAAAGTTAATTGCCATTGTCTTCCTGCCAGGACAGCCAGGAAGAACACTGTACATGTGTGCTGGGTAACATGCAAAAATCTGCCAAGTGCAAGCTAAGATGTAGGTTTGCACTTGCCTGTGAAGTATCCAGGTATGGGCTCATCTTCACTGCCATGCTCACAGTGCCAGCCACCTTGATTTGTTTTGGGTTCTGTTGCTAGCAGCTGAAGTGGGAAATCACTATTTGCTCAGAGGAAACTGTGGCAAGCACAAAAGCTTTACAATCATGTTAAGAGAATGATTTGAAAGACAGAATCACCTCAATTTTCATCATCTTCATTTCCATGTCACAATGGAGTTTGCTGAAATACTGTCTAGTACAACCACCTCAAAACAGGAGTGGCACATGTAAACATTAACTGAAGCTTTTTGTTTGAGATTGGTTTCAAAACCAAAATACCACCCTAGTTCTAGACTGAGCATAACTGTAGCTTGTCAAGTGACAAGCCTTCTGGATGAGGCATGGTAAGAAAAGCACTGCCAAATGTGTAAATGGGCAGAAAACAGGATCCAGCTTTGAGGAGGTGGCTGACTCTCCAGCACCATCCTGAGACATGAGGGACTGTGATTTATGCACTTCATCACTCTACACAAATGCAATGCAACTTCTACAAATCTTTTGACCACAGTTTTCCAAGTCAGTTTTGTACTGCAGATAGTGTTTTAACATAGCATGGGAGGAACTCCTTCAAGAGTAACAAAACAA
This sequence comes from Lycocorax pyrrhopterus obiensis, assembly GCA_014706295.1. NCBI lineage: Eukaryota > Metazoa > Chordata > Aves > Passeriformes > Paradisaeidae > Lycocorax > Lycocorax pyrrhopterus. The sequence continues at coordinate 21,222,508 of JACSVZ010000014.1, read as the reverse complement.
ACCATGCAATTTGTATAAACGGTCTGATCACAAGATAAGCAAAATGGCTCAAGGACACCCAAAACTGCATTCCTGGTAAATCTGCTCCAGTTATATAATTCCTTTATCACTCTGTCCTGTCCTTCAATTTCACTAACATCAAGTCTATTCTTATTATAATAGTATTCAAACACACCTGAATACCAGAAACAAGAAAACAGTATGACAATACTGCTGTGATACATGGGGTGATGAAAGATGTATACATCCATGTTAACTACTGAATTAATTTCTTGAATTTCAAGGAAAATATTAACGTGCTACAGACAAGGAGAAAAGAAGGCACAAGAAGCCTGTAAACAGATGTAAGGACAACTCCCTCTGAAGATGTATGTTACTACCCCATTGACAGGTTTTCACTAAACACACAGATGTTTTCTTTGCAGTATTAAGTCCTCAACATCCATAATTCTTTCTTAAAGACACTCTCTTTCACTTTCCAGTCAAGAAGTCTTAATTTACTGTTCATTTCAGCAACTTGTCAATTGTACGACTACTGTTGCTGTTTAGCACTCTAAACCCGAACTTCTTCCCTGGGTAATACAGGGAGATACAGTCGACTACAGCACACCTGCAGCTATCATGGTATTACTAAAAAAATCAAGTAAAGCACAGGATAACATATCTTGAAGAGATGAAGTTTGGCTGAGTACTAGGATGCTCACTGATTTATTACTTCTAGCCTTCAAACTTTGCATTTGCAGTTATTCATACAAAAAGTAGAAAAGATTTATTTTACAGAGTGGTTTGATTTATGATTCTGAGTCTTCCCAGAAAAGAGAAAAGTGTCTTCATTTTTTCCCCCCTTCACTATTTCTCACTGTAAAATCTGTGGATTTCTCCTCTTAAAAAAATAGTTCGATACAAATGTGAAATGGTAACGTATATTTGCTCTGGTGCATTAAGTGTAGAAATCAATTTGTATGCTGAGACATAATGTAAAAACTGTATATTTACGCAAAACACAGGACTTCGTGTTTTTTACTCCCCATAGTAAACTTTGTTTTTCATTCCAAGAGTCTTCAAGCTATCCTCAAAAGAAGGAAAAATATTTCCCAGTTGATTATATTTGCATTCCAATATAAACTACTTCTATTTCCCACTGCTAACAAGAAATTACAAAACCGATGTTCCACACTTAAGAGAAAGTATGGAATATATCTGTGCTCATCTACAATTTGCAAGACTTCTGTTTAATAAACACCAAGTATAGTATATAGGATTTTGACTATTTTCACATATACAGCAAGTACTCAAGTCCTTCTTATTTCCTTTATAAAAGCATCTCAATCCAATTAACAAAGATAGTATACTTAAAAAAATTCAAATATATAGTACATTTGTTTCTGTACATGTATGTGCAAGATTTCCTGGCAAAAATACAAATAGGGAATCCAACAGCTTGACCATTTACATCTCCTTCGGCAAATACAACTTTGTATTACATGATATAAGTACCATCTTTGTAGTATTTCATGGATTCTAGTTGCTGAGTCATTGCGAGGACATCCTGAAATCCTGTACTGAGTCCGGACATGTGTTGAAAATAAGCTTCCTTCTCCACTTGGACAGTTAAGTTGTTTACACCAGCATCTTTCAGAATTGCTGTGACCTGAACAGAAGGGTACAGTTAACATCAGTATTGCACTTCATTTGTATCTCACAGTAACTTGCAGTATTCTGGCTCTGAAATGCTGTAAAAAACCCCCACACATATTGTGAAGAATTCAATTCTCTGGAAAGCAAAGAGTAGCTTAAGTGGGTATGGCTTTGCAACTTCTGCACACTGGGTGATTCTCAGTGACTTGCATAAGGAAATATGTATCTTTCTAAGGAAGAGAGAAACCCACGGCAGACAGGTTGTGGTAAACTAGTTATAAAAGCTTGATTAGCATCCAGATATCCCTACTGTTTATTCCCTGTTTTGCAGGCCTGTTTTTCCACCTCGCCTTTTTTTCTCAGAGCAGACGTAGCGCCACTTTCACCAGTGAGTGTTTTGGCAGATGTTCTAGAAAGCAACTCTTTACACAGCTAATTTCAATCTAGCAGGCAAGGGGCAGTACAGTGTTAGAGATCAGCTCTGAGACAGTAACAGAGAGCTACAAAAAAAATCATACATGTCAGCTTGAAACTCCATTCTATGACTGAAAGGGAGATGTCAAGTAGGAAATTAAGAAATTAAGAGTCTAAAAACCTTGCACTTTACCTGCTGTACAATTCTCTGTTCCATCACATCCGATACTACTTGCACGTGTATTGTGCCTGCCACAACAGTTGCAGAGTGACACCAAAAATGAGGATCTCTGTAGGATATGACTCCCTCTATTTTTTGAATCTGTGAAGAAATTTCATTAGCACAATTAAGCAATTTTAAACTTGTACATGTACATGGCTATTTGTGGATAATATTTTACAAGGAAACAAAACTGTGTAGCACAGCAGCTTTCCAACTAAGCTGTATTCAGAAATATCTTGTATTGAAAGGTCATCTTGCTGCTACTGTAAAATTCTAGAAGGTAAAAGTCAAACTAAATGAAAACCCCAGAAGATCAATGCTAAATAGGATGAGGAAAAAAAATCCCCTGATTTAGTAAACAGATCATAGGAATATACATGGATAGACTAATCAGAATGCTGGTTCAGCATCTACCAGGGTACTTGTTACCTCACTGTTTAGCAGCTATATTTAGTTATCATAGCTGAACTTAATTCAGAGACATAACTTCTTTTCCATAATTTATGATTTTTTCAAATTGATCTTTGTTCTGGGTTGGCTGTGATGGTTTTTCAGAGCAGCTGGTAAGGTGCTGTGTTTTGGATTTCTGCCTAAAACCTTTTTGATAACACACCAATATGTGTTATCACACCGGCTACTGCTGGACTGTTCTGGCTTTCTCTTTTCTATCAGGCAGTTTCAAGGCTTTGTATTTTTCCCACTATCTTGGGGTGACTCTATGATGTGTATCCCCTATCTCTGCTGTATGCCCAAAAAATTAATTTTGTGCCTTTTCTGTGCCTTTAAACTGAGCTTGAGAGGGGAGGAAAAAACCCCCAAAAAACCAAACCAAACACACTTTTCAAAGCAGTTTCTCAAGGACACAGAGATACACTCCTCTGTGTTCTCTGGCTGTGGTAGCACGGAGGAAGCACCCTTCTTGCTGCTTCAGCCAGCTTTTTGGTTTGTTTTTTTCTTTTTCTCCGGTGTGAGATGGAGAGTTGAACTTTGTTTTCCTGGGACTTTGGTTTTTCCCTTCTTCTCTTTTGGACTGTTTCAACAACATCAGTACACATCGGGAGAATTTTTCCCCAAGGCCCGGAGGTGGGCCCTCGCCGACCCAGCTCCGAGGAGGAAAGAGACCACACCTACAGAAGGACTCTGAAATCTTCCCAGGTTTCTCTCCACAGCGAGAGATTTCATTATTTAGCATTATTATTCTTTTCCTGTGTGTTTGTTAAATAGTTTTTATCTCTTTCACTTGCCTTAGAGGAAAATTTCTTTTTTTCCTGAACCTGGTGGGGGAAAGGGTGGTTGTAACCTGGTTTTCTCTCAGAGGATATTTTCCTCCAAATTTGTCCAAACCAGCACACCCACTTTGCCACTGCCCTAGTGGGTAGGCTGAGGATGGGCAAAAAGTAGGGAGGTGACACAGCCAGGGCAGCTGACCCAAGTTGTCCAGAGGAATACTGCATGCCATATAACACCTTGCTCAGCAGTAAAAGCTAGGGTAGAGGATGAAGTGGGGATTTTGGCTTCCAAGGTGGCTGTTGTTTGGAGATCACCTGGGTATAGGTCTGCTTGTGGGAGGTGGTACACCACTTTTTTTTTTCTTTTTTCCACCACTCTTCCTTCACCTGTTAAATTGTTCCTGAGTTTTCTTGCTTATGCTCCCCTGTCCCACTAGCAGTGGTGGTGGTAGTAAAGGAGGAGAGTGAGCAAGTGGCTGTATGGATACCTGGCTGCTGGCTGGGGTCAACCTACAGCAAGCACATTGTTTTATTGTGATGTAATTTTTAAAATGCTTTTCCTATTATCTTTTAATGAACTGGTCTTTGATTGTTCTCAAAAAGTGCTTTGTTTTTCTCCTGTCTCTCACAATTACTGTCTTTCTTTATCAAAAAGTGAAACCACACTCTGCACCTTACTTTCCTTTCACTACGTAAATCTCTCCCAGACAATTCCCATTTGTTCTTTTCTTTCTCATACAGACAAGAACACACTTCCCCCTCTAGTAACTGACAGGACACCATAAGCACAGTCTTCCTTGAAGCCTCTAGTCGATGGCATCCTCCAAGAACTTTTAACTCGCTCTTTTACAGAGAGGAGTTCTCCACACTGAGGTCCATGCTACGATTCTGGGCAGCAACTTAAAATGAAGCAATAGCAAAGACTAGATACAGCCTCACAGCAGATGCCATACTGCACCACACAGGAAGAGAACAAACTAGAAACAGAAAGTAATTAGAAAAAACAGCTCAATATTTGCCATCCTACCTACTGTGAACCAGTATACCCTTCATGACATGGACAAATCAGAAACCTTGAAATTACAAGTTCATGATATAATCCTGTAGCCTGAATGTTCATAACAAGTTTAAAAAGGCTGCAGGTTTGGGTAAGTGCCATATTACTTTCTTAGTACTACAGTGTGGTACATTTACCACACTGTTACCATACTTGTCTGAAATCATGGGCTACCCATAAAAGCAAAAAAGAGCAGAAGTCTTTTTAGCTGCAAACCCACTTTTATCGTTAGAACTAGTAATTTTGTCACTTCTCTGCAAAATAGATTTTAAACAACTTGAGACATGAAGTTGTCTAAGGCAACAGAAGCTGTCTGACTGAACTGCTTGAATTTAATAATCGTTAAAAACAGTTACAGCTTTGTATGTTTGTATACGAAAACATTTATAATTTTACCTTTTCTAAAGCAGCATGCAGATCTTTCTCCTGCTCTGGAGGTATCCTCAACAAAAGCACTTGACAGGCATCTTTCAATAGTGGGATAACACTAAGAAAAATCAATGTAGCAATAAAGAGAGAGCAGAGTGGATCAGCTATGAGCCATCCAAATTGCTGAATAAATATCGTGGATACAATAACACCAACACTGCCAAGAGTGTCTGCTAACACATGCAGAAACACACCTAAAACCAAAACAAACAGAGGAATTAACAGTTCTGTCTAAAATGTACATATATGTTCAATAGCAGAAACTTAGTAAGGCTTACTAAATATCCTCAAACAGAGATGACTCTCTGCCTAACCTGGGACAAAATACACTAAATCTTTTGCTTTTCTAATGTTTAATTACAAATTAATGTAAAAACAATTTTTACTCTATAGGGCAATGATCTAGGTAGGCATCCACAGACTAAAGTATATGAGAATAGTCTTTAAATTGTTAGTGGGATTTGTACAATATAGCATGATCATTTAACGCTGTACATAAGGACTGCTGATTGATCCTTAATGGAGAGTTAAAAGACCAGTGTACATGCACTGACTTGCTCATGTGGACACATATTAATGTACTGGTTGGTTTTTGTATGCCAATTCTACTCCAATTTTACAAGAGAACAGTCTTTGTGCTACTGCTACGAATGTTATATTTTCTACTGCTTTAACTGTGGGTTCATTCTCAATGTACATTCAATGGGCATACAAAAATACTCTCCAACCATTGGTAAGATTAGTGCTAGTTAAGTGTCAGGATTTTATGGAATATTGAAACATGAGTATGGGCAGACTTCACAAAAATGACAGACATAATGAACATGACTAATCAGGATAACCAGCTGAGTTAAGACATAAAATAACCTATGAAGCATGAGACTATTCACTGTATTCTGACAAGCTTACACAGAAAAAATCACTCCTTTATAGGTTTTTTTTAATAAGCCAGACAGTTGGTAAATAACTACTTTCTAACTACTAGAGAAAAAATTCTATGCTGAAGTTTTATATAGAGTGCTCTTCTCAGTTAGCTTATGATTCCAGATTTGAAAGTTTTTCTTTACCACCTTATCTTCTGAATCACAAATAAAAGCATATTCTATTGCTGGTCTGTATTTTTTCTCCTGCTTCTTATCCCCTTCCCAGTGTTTTTACAACCAGCTGTCACATGACACCTAGAAGCATGGTAGTATCTCTATAATAATAGAGACCTTGTAGTTTCATTTCCAGTTTGAACTTAGAAACAAGGACTTTAAGCTTTTTGAGTATGGTTTACAGTGACCTTAATTAATGTTAGTGAAGACTGTAGATTACTGCTTTTTATTGTTCCTTATATATTAAATACATATGCATAGAAACATTTCAAGTTTCTTCAAGTTAAATTCATAAATGGTTTGACGAATTCCTTACAGCATTTAATGGCTATCAGATCACTCCTTGAGAGCACTTTTTAGATTGATGCATAAGACTGCATAGGTCTGATTCTGAAAATCTTCAGTCTCCTAGAAATCATGTACATCACTTATGATTCAACAATCTGTACTTACCCCTCATGTTGGTGTTCATGCCTCCTCCAGAAGATCCATGGGAATGTCCATGGCTGTGGCCATGGTCACTGTGAGAATGGCTGTGCCCGTGGCTGTGGCTGTGGCCATGGTGAGAATGGCTGTGATCATGTGCGGGACAGCCTCCCCGAGAAGCCCCGTGGGAATGCGCATGGCTGAAGGCACAGATACCAACAAGGTTTACAATCAGCCCTCCAACAGAAACTGGCTGTGAGAGGGAGAAAAGTCTTTAACTTCACTGCATCCTCACAGGTATTCAAACCTATTTTCTAGAACAAACTTATTTTTCTAGAACCAGAAACACCATGTGCTTAATTAAGGAAAACTGTGGAAGCCCACAACTTCTCTGGGCAACCAGTTCCAGTGCCTTGCCACCCCCCAGTAAAGAATTCCTTCCTAACATCTAATATCTAATTCATTCCTAATATCTAATCTATACCTACACTGCTTCAGTTTGAAGCCATTCCCCCTTGTCCTGTTGCTAAATGCCCTGGTAAAAAGTCCCTCTCCAGTTCTCCTGAAGGCTCCCTTCAGATACTGGAAGGACTAACACCCTGGAGATAAACATAAATTAACCATTAACTGCAAAACTACACTGAAACAGAAGGACAAAACTTACAGTTAGCATGTTTGTATCTATGTCTGGAGGATCCACCAGTCTAGCCACTGATTCCATGAAGACAAAGAAAGCAATCACCATCAGAAAGAGGCCATTAATAAATCCAGAGAGAATTTCTACACGTCCATACCTGAAAGTAAACATATACACTTTTGAGAGTGAAGAATAAGTACTCTGAAAAAATGTCAAAGTTATAATAAATAAAGTTATAATTCTTTCAATACAGCATTAAGATTGCTATGATTTTTTTTCCTCAATGTCACAGAATCATGCCTCAATTTCTGAGTTACGTTTTTCTGATCAAGAGGTTGCCAGTTTCCAACTGTCCAAACTCCATTAGGATAAAGCAGTATAGAAGAATTCTCTTATATATACTGCCCATTCAGGGCTTCAAATTGCTAAAGTGTTATGTAAACATAAAATTATATCAGCTGAATCTAAATCTTCATGTGAACACTGATTTTTAACATAGATTTTTGTCTGACATAAATGCATAGAAAGAGGTAACTTCTAAATGATATTCACACTGATAAAAGTTTTACTTGTAGAAGTAAGTGAAAATTACATTTCAGACATATTTTTTGCAGAGGTAAGAAGAGAATAGCATGAGCACAAATGGAACAGAAGAGACACAATGAAAAGCCCACAGAAGCATGCATTAGTAAAATATCCCATACATACCAGGACATTTTGAAAATGAGCAAGAAGAGTTAAGTTTCAAATAGTCCTTAAAGAACCCAAGATACATACCCATATGAAAATATGCGAGTTGCTTTCCACCTTGTCATCAGAGCCGCAAAAAGCCCCATCACTAATGCAGAACAGTCAAAAAGCATGTGAAAGCCGTCAGAAATAAGACCAAGGCTATTGGTCCATACTCCATAAAAAAGCTCCACAAAAGTGAAAGCCTAAAACAAAATAAGAGTTTTAATTTTCCCTCAAATACTAACTTGTGTATTAATGTTTTTGTAGATAGAAGGATATTCTTTTCACAGAACCCTCAATATTTTTCAAAGGTATTGTTCAAAGTATTTCTAGACCATTTTTTCTCTCCTCCAATGAAATCCATGATGCATTCCAAGTCTATGAAGAGACATTTTTGAACCTACTCTCCTCAAAGCCTCACACATAAAAAGCCAACTCTTTACAGGAGTAAATTTAAGTTTTCATTTTGAATTTTAAACTAACATTCTGCAGACAAAATTCTAGGCATTTTATCATTAAAAACGTAAGAGCTCTGATCTGACATATCATTAGTGTAAAAGTAATGCTGTCTATAAATCTGTTATGCCAACATTTTCTCCACCAGTAAGTTGACTGTTTAAATCACAGTTAAACTGATTCTAAGAAGGATACACAAGGAAACATTTTTAATACAGACATTTACCATGTACATTTTACTATTATTAATCCATCTGCCTAAAAACTTTTTTCCAATCTTTCATCTTCCATAATAGAATTCCTTACAGTTAACAAGGATACTTCAAGTTTCTCCCCCTGTTTTCCTGGAGATCTTTGCAAATGAGGTTCTATCCAATTTGATACTGCATCATCTTTTCCTTTCAAGAAAGAGAGAAGCTAGAAATAAAACTAGCCGACTCCAAAATGACCCTAATCAATCCCACGCCTTCTGTTTTGTCATCCCCATCCTTGAAGACCTTATCAGTTTCACCTTATCTGCTGGCAACATTGAGGTATTTCAACCTTAAACATACTGTCATACACGTATTCAGTTACTGGTGCAACCCTTACACATAGAACCAGTGCTGCACTGTGACAACAAAACACTGACCACTAGTTAAATTACTCTATCAGAGGTCATTTTCAAACCAATCGATTATGGGAATCTTTTAAAGAGTAACTCTTTTTATTGTATTATATATGCACTATTGTGATTGGGTTTGAAGAAAAAAAACATGCACTTACCAGATTTAGGCATAAGAAATAGAAGATCTGCCTAGAATCATACTCCTCAAGGATTTGTTTCAGTGACTCCTTAATAAACCGGGGCAATGACTGAGAGCTCTGCTGTAATGCATCACCCATGAAGTTATAGAGAGGAGTGCCTTCAGGGGAATAGCCAATAAGGGTACCCTTCTGCCCTTTCCTGGAGGGGGAGGACAGGATATTGGCAGCTGCAAGGAAAGTATTGAAGTTTTTGTTGCTGTTTCTAAGCTTCACAGCTATTTTACAATATGTTTAATCAGCAAACAAAGTTTACATGAAATTTGCAGGCAGCAAAGTGATTGTCAAATTCATCTTGAGGTTTATCATTACATTTCTTTGCTATGTAAGATTAGATCATCACTTCCACAACAGATCTATCACATTTCTTTTTTTTTTCTTCCATAGACAGACAGTAAAAGAGTGAAAAGCTACAGGCTGCCTTATTCAAAAGAATCCATAAAAGCTCATCCAAAAGAATTCCGCACACATCAATTTTCTAACTGGCTTCCCAGTCACACAAGACAACAGATTTAGTACAGTTTAGACAAGAATACGTACATAAAAAGAAGAAGACAGCACTCACTACCACCCCTCCAGAAAGAACATGCTCTGTGCTTTCATGGTGTGGTGGCTTGTTCATAGCTCGCAGCTGGTCTGTTATTGGATGTGTCCAAAAGTTGCCAAAAAGCAGTGCACTAATGAAAATAAGAAAGGATCCGTATCGAGCACACGTGGAAGCTTCCATCTTCACAGAGCATATGGACTCCACGTAGAAATCCAGGATCACAACAAAAAAGATGACTGTTATGAAAGGCATGATGAGAGAAGACCAAGACTCTACTTTACTCTGCAACAAAAAATAAATTTCAAACAGGACTGCTCACCAGAAGAGTGATTGTATTTATAGCACTAAAGCTCGTTCACTTGAATTACAAGTGTTTTCATTAATCCATAAAACACAAATACTTTTAGACTTTCAATTTATCATAGAAACACATCATTCCAGATACAGAAAGAGACATATATCTAAAGTGCACTAAAGTACTTTATTTTAAATATTTTCATATTCTTAAAAGTAATGCCATATGCAATGCCATGGTTGCAATGGCCTACTCTCCCTATGCATGCAGGCATAAACAGCATTTTTTAAAATGACAATAAATAATCTACTTCTTAGGGATAAAAGAGTGCTGTACTTATATAGTCATTAATGCTTGTGCAATGTTAGTAGATGAACTCAAGATATAATATCTGAGCTAGAAGGATGAAATACAGTTATCACATAAAAGAGGAAATTAAAGTATCACACAAAAACAAATATACAAGAAAAGCATAATGGAAAAATTTCAAACAAAGCTTACTAAAAAATATAGACCGCAACTTCGGTAATTTTAAAGAAATTTTAAAGGAAATATTCAAATTGCCCTTCAAAAGCATTAAAAAAATGATTTATTTTTGTATTTATTATCTTACCTCTGTTGTCAGAGAGAGAACAATAACCCACGGGCACAAAAGAAGGACGGAAACAAGATGAGACAAAGCTTGAAGACGCTTGGCTCCGCCTACATCTACAGATAGTTTTCGGGATGCCATGTGAAAACCAACCTTGCAGCACAATGCCAGTACCAGAAGCAGTACTCCACCCTGGAGGCATAAAGGGATTCCATTAGCATTTCTTAAGTACCAAAAACCTCACTCCAAACACAGTGACACATGGAGAGAATATTAATGTGCTTTAATTAATGTGTAAAATTAATTAATTTAATTAATTTAATTAATTTGATTAATGTGCCTTAACCTGGCAACAAAACCCAAAACTAGGATATTTCCTGTAATTTTTACTCTAGCTAAAAACAGTAACATAGCATACATTGTTATGCCTTAGCACTATTCACAACAGCCTAATATGAGTTGAATTTTAAAACTCAATAGTGTTAGTTGGCATATACCAGCAGCAAAATGGTAGCAAACAGCACCCGAGGAAGAAGAAAATGACTCAAAGCTTGTTTTCCCATCTTCCATTATTAAAAGCGTGTTGAAAGCATATATAAACCCCCAAAGGTTCACATCATCTTGTCCTCTAGACCTTTCATAACCTTTTCATCCACTTACCTTTGACCACACCGTATCACATTTCTTTACAATATACTCTTTCAAAATTGTTCTGTAAATTAATTACAAGATACACAACATCTCATCTCCCTTAGATCACACTTGTTTTTGTGCACCATTAACCAGTCTTTCTAACATTTGGTTTATTTTTATAGTAATACTTTCTCAGTTGCTCCATATCTTTTTTCTGTTTTAGTCCTCAAGGAAGCCACTTCAGCAAGACTAAGCTAACAGAACTCAATCAGCCAGGTCAACCCCGTATAATAAGATTATGATATACAGCTATTCATGCCACCAATTACAACTGGACTATCTTACTGAGAGGTATCAGAATCTAGGTCTTCAAATACCAGTCTAATGTAAAGGAAAGACTGGGGAAAGCTAAAGATGCAGCAACAAAACACAGGCAACAAAAGCGAGTAAGAAATGGCTTGTACGCAAAGCATTACAAACACCCAGAACACTGATGACATAATATTTCATGGTAATTTTAATGAGACTTTTTAGGTTGTGCATTACAGTGAAGTCCTTATCAGCTTTAGAGGTTGAATATTGTATGGTTTAGCTTGCTGTATTGAAGCTCTTCATACTTTAATCACTATGTAAAACTTACAGTGCTAGTTCAGTTCCAGTATGGGGTGGGGATGTTCAACCTTTTGGTTTTCATTCCGGCATGGATTAGCTCTGAGCTGGTGAAATTCTTACCTGCAAAACTTAGATAAATATTCTAAAATACTTGTTATTTACCTTGTGATCTGCAACACCCAGGAAAGCAATGATTGTATACAGAACATGGGTGAGAGCACTGTCATGATGCCCCTCAGCTAAATAAAAAATTAAGGAAGAGTTTAATTTTATTGTCTTTTTTTTTTTTAACCAAGAACAACAAGAATAGGCAAAGGTAGCAGAACACAGAAAGCAGAGGTAAGCAAACCGAGCTTTATGGTGTGTTGGCATGTGCAGGACAACCAGGGGATCAGGCCCAGCCCTCAGCATGGGTTTGTGAAAGGCAGATCCTGACTGACCAACCTGATCTTCTATGACAAGGTGACCTGCCTATTGAATGAAGGAAAAGCTGTGGATGCATGGGCTCCAGTAAAGCCTTGGACACCATTTCCCACACAATCTTCCCAGAGAAACCAGCTGCTCCTGGCTTGGACAGGTGCACGTTCACTGTGCAAAAAACTGTCTGGATGGCTGCGCCCAGAGAGTGATGATTTATGGAGCTACATCCAGCTGGTGCTCAGTCCCCAGTGCTGTTCCCCAGGGCTCAGTACTGGGGCCAGTTCTGTTCAGTATCTTTATCAGCGATCTGAGCGAGGGGATCAAGTGCACCCTCAGGCAGTTGGCAGGTGACACTGAGCTGGGTGGGAGTGTTGATCTTTTCTTCACAGAAAGGATTATCAAGCTTTGAAACAGGGTGCCCAGGGAAGTGGCTGAATGAACATCCCTGCCAGTTCTTAAAAGACATACAAATGTAGCACTTAGGGACACGATTTAGTGGTGGGCTTGGCAGTGCTGGGTAAACAGTCTAATTATAATTTAATTCAGTACACTCAATTTCACATTTTCTCTGCTCCAGTAGTAAGAGTCACTTGCTCTTACACATGGCAAGGAAGGATACGATGTTCTGCTATTTTAGCCATGAGGTCATCATTATCAAAAAGTAGTAAGCAGATGACAGCTATGATGAAAAATGCAGCACCTCTTGTCTGTAAAAAAAAACAAACAATAAACAACCAAACCACAAAAACCCCTAAATATTTCTACTATCTGCTACAACAGATTACTATCAAAAATTCCAGGAAATCAGTCGCCTCCTTCCCTGCTTCCTGATCCATGTAACATACTCCAGAAAGAAAACCATGAATGAAACCCCTATTATTTTTAAGAAAGTGGCCATGACAATATAATTTCACATTTTTTCTGATTTTCAGACTTGCTAGATAACTCAGGACACATCACCACTGTAGCAAGCTAGAAGCTGGTATCTCACAAATTTTAAGTGTGATTACTTTCTTTTTCATGGTGTGTTTCTGCCTGCCGGAATGCACTGCTACTTCAGCCTGATGATTCAATGTTTTGTAGCATCAATGAGCTACAAACAAGATCTGTACAAACTACTGAATTTTGTCTTACGGGACCTAAAGGCTAGGGAACTATGCAAAGACTATGGGAAAGAACAGCTCTGAAGTGCTTTTGTGGGGTAAGGACAGAGGTAGATATGAAATCCCAGCTCCTAGAGCTTTCACCACTGAGACTTAAACCACTGCAATTTTTGGTATTCATCATCTTAGCTACAGACTGATCTCTATGTCTGAAAAATACTATTACAATTTATCTTCTAAAGTCAAATAGAGCTATCAGATTCTTGTTTCAGGAAGTTATCTGACCCGTTCATTTCATAAACCTGAAACATTCAGAGGACAGGGTTATTGCTCCCTTGTTTCTGCTGCCTTAAGATATGCAGCTTAATTACCAAATGTGGCCCACTAAGATACAGATTGACAAAGAATCTCTCTGAAACTCTACATCTGTCCTTTTCGTAGTTGGCTGGAGAAAATGATTTGTCTTCTTCAGCATGATCGTCATGCTGGACGCCCTAAGCTTCTCAATTTGCAGGGGGTGAGCATAGAGTTGTCAGTGCAGATGACTGTTACTTTACTCTAAGGCTGCCTGAAAGTGCTTAGGGGACTCCAGTGCAGTTACGAGACACAGATTTCAGAACTCCCAGCCTAAGATGGTACCAAAGTGAAACTTCCCTTCTAGCCTCAGGTATATAACAGCAGGTATTTTCCTCCACCTGTTACTGTTTTTGAGTGAAAGTGCTCAAAACTGCTAGGTATTGGGATAAGTTTGCGGGAGAACGGGACTCTTGAACAATGAATCAATATGATTTTGCAAAAGCTCATTTATTGTTTACATTACACTATTCTTATGCATTCTTGCAGCTGTAGTTCACGCGATCACACAGGACCTGATTGGTCCTTCTATGTTGCCCACACGCCCTGCATGCACCTTTCAGAGACTTGATTGGTTCCAGTACAGAATGGTACAGTCTCTCTTTATCTACTTTCTTGCTGTCTTGTTATTCTGTTTTCTAATGTCTTCTCTCCTGATTTAGCACAGTTTACATTCCAGTGACTCTAATAAGAGTAGCTGAAGATAACTTGGCTGGGGCCCTCTGACAGGATTTGAGTGCTTTACAACATAAGTTCATCCCATTTAGGGCTGATTGGGCACATTTAGAGAACACCTTGCAAAAGTATGTACAATGAGACTTGAGACAGAGCACACCTCAAGTATAGGTCTTCAGTTAAATGAAAGGGCCTAAGTATTCAGCACACACAGGATCACGCAGATGTAGAAGTACTTAGAGAACTTCCTCGCAGAAATAAACGAAGTATGTCAAAAGCTAAACACACTGAAGATTCTAGGCCAGGAATTGGAGACTGCATTGCTGGACTTCAATGTCTAAGGGTCAGGACCACTACATGGACAGATCTTCTTTTGTCAATTTGAACCCAAAATCCCATTACAAAGAATGCTGAAGTGCAAAAATAATTCTCAAGGTTCTTTTCTGCTTATAAACAGAAAAACTTCTCAGGTATCTGCCATGGGCATCCAACACCTTCACCTACTGTTTCTCTCTCAATGCCAGACTTATTCTTTCAAGTAGTACATCTTACAATTCCACCACTAATTAAACTAAAAAAGCACATTTTCTATGAACATGGATCCAAAACACAGTTTGCTCCAGGTAAAGAAGTACTTGAATTTATAGGATTCAGTATGTTTTACATTTGGTAAAATAGATTTTTAAATACCTTTGCTGGTCCTCCACCTGAGCTTGTGAACAAGACACTAAGGAGTGACAGCACAACCACATCACTGTGCTCAAACAGTAACAACGTCCTATAAAAAAGGGAAATAAATACTCCATTTACCATGAGTTTACCTCACAACCTTGATATACACTATTTCAACTAAAATTAATGACACAGCAAAGATTTATCCTGTGATTACTACAGCAGGTTTAAGCAATTCAAAAGAATAAACACAGATCGACTTGCCTTCACCAGCAACAGATCTAGCTCCAGACAACTATACATAATAAAAAACAAGAACTTCCTAAATCAAGGAACAGATTAAAATTATTAATTTACAGATAACTTTAAATTGTATTTTCTTCTAACAACACAACAAGATACTAACTTAAGATGGACTTAATATTCCCACTACAATACCTCCTCTAAACCAGCTTCTGCTCCCAGAGAAAAAAAGACATCCTGTTCTGTTGCATGGCATTCTGTTTATTGAGGTGCTGATGACCTAGTACCTTATGCCACCCCGTAATTGCTCAAAATAAAAAATTCTAGCTTACACACTACCTCCTTCAGACAGCAAAGCTGACTAACCAGCTGTAATGACAGCTTTCCTGAGCAGAACATGGAAGTAATTATTGCTGTCAAGTTTACCAAGTGCTTTTGCAATCCTCTGCATAGCAATACAACATGCTAGAACCCATGTAACTGGTTCTATTTGGGCAGGCTGCCAGCATCCAGAAAGATATGAGAGTAATAACTACGTTAATATAATTAATCACAGTATTATTACTCTCAGGTATGCCTTCTCCTGTGTATGTGATAAAACTTCACTTTCATAAAATGTGTAATTCAAGGCTTTACTTTCCTCTCTCTAGTGAAACATGCTTTCCAATATTTTAACCTTCATTTTTGTAAGTCTAGCTACTTTTTTATAATTACTCAGTCAATAGTGCGAACACACAGCACAAATGGTTTTATCTGTACATGCATTTATGTTACCCAATCTCAACACAGAGCACACAGCCAACCAGATAAAGAAGTACCCCGCAACAAGTGCGGAAATTAATTCTAGTCGCCTGTCAAAGGAATACCAGCTGCCAGCACCAGCTGTCAAGCCACGGCCTCCAAACAGGTAAATAAACAATTGGCATCACATTAATGAGAGCAGAGGAGCGACAAAAAATACATTCTGTGACCTTGATGTATCACTCACATCAAGTGTTTAAGCACTATCAAGAATTTCACTGGCATCTCATAAAAGCAGCAGTGAAGAAAATTACCAGTTCTACAGTACATGTACTTTTTCCCAAGCACTAAAGATTTCACAGGAAAATTCATAAGGATTCAATAAATTTTCAAAATATACATTAAGTGGCTAGCAGCATGATCTGACAGATAGAAAACAAAAAACAAAGGAGTAAGACAGGGAAGGATCACAAAAGAAAAACAGTATTTACAGTAGATATGTATTTACCTCAGTGGTCCACAAAGAGTGAGGCCAAAAAACCACAAGAGTGAAATGATACATCCAACAACAGCATGCTTAAAAATTTTGATCCACTACAAAAGAAAGGTATTTCATTATCATTTTCTCCAGAGTTTCAAAATAAACACCCTATTACTAGCATTGTTTTAACACAATAGCTGTAGAAACTGAGGGGAGAACATGTGCTTTGTAAGTTCTATAATTATAATTTAAAGTATGATTGTCTTCTTAGCTACTTTGCCAGGCAAATAAGATTTATTTGGACATACTGTGAACCAGAATTTTTTTCCTACCACAGTACTAGATTCTGTAACATTGTCTATGTTCTCTTCAACAAAAAGCCTGAAAAATGGTTGAAAAAAATATCAAGTCCATTTACCTACTTTTTAATCTATTGTATATATTGGATAAACATAAAAAGAACTAGATAAAACATACAAAATTGAGACTAAGACCTTATGCTTACAAATATTTATGTGTGTGTTAAATTCTTTCTTCAGGAAGCAGGCTGTAATTCAGATATTCAATACATTATTAACTTTAAATGCAAGTTTTAGAAGAAAAGAAATTAATTTTGGAAATATGTTAAACAAGACAAAGTACCTACAACAAATATAACATCTTCAAAATCTAGAATTTAAATTTTTTAGCAAAGTAAAACCATGTATGGACAGATTTTTCTGAATTCAAATCAAAGATGCCATTTATTCCTGTTCATATTTTTAAAATTCTGCTATACATGTCTAGTCATGAAAGCAGCTGACGCAAGGAACACTTTGAGGATTTCCTTCAGATTCTGTCTACTTAGCATATGCACTGGATCAAGTTTTTGCACACACAATTACATAAATCCAAGATGAATATGAAGCAAGTGAAGAAAATTTATTTCTTACAAATCAGCGGGTTCCAACCCGGCCCCACTCCCAACTCCTTGGGATACTGGGAACTCACAAAGGTCTGACGAACAGTTAGATCAGGCCCTCATAACATGCAGAAAGGACTCTTCTGTTGTGAGGGACAAGACTGGAGCATTTCGACAGTCTGGCAGTCCAGAAATCGCCCGTCTAACTGTCAAAGTCAGCTAAGTAGACTAAGCTTTTTGACTAAGCTTAAGACTCTTCTTGAAAATCCACTCCTCAAAGTTGATGCTCGCATGGCGATAAGGACCAGTCTTTTCACTATACTCTCAAAAGAAGCTGACAAAAGCTAAGAACGCTGAGTGTTTTAGCCCACAAGACACTGAGTTAGTTGCACACCTCTAGAAACTGTAACCACATCTTTCAAGTGGAGTAATCTTTGTACCCCTTTCACTTTTGGCAAAAGCCATATCACCAAGAATATTTACAAAGATGCAAGTCACTCTTACATATGTTAACTCACCTGACGCTTGGTTACCACTTTTCCAGAAGAAAATGGTTTTTGAAACAAAACCATAAAAAATGCAGACCTGTCAAAAGGAGAAAGTTTTGTCTATTAGTGTATTAGCAGTCAGCTTTTTATTCAAACCAGATCTAAACAACTAGGTCTCTCATATCTGGCTCACTTTACAATTTTTTCCATTAACAGACCACACTGACCACATTCACTGTTTTATCTTCCCTGCTGCATTACCAGTGTCAGGTACCAGTACTACAGCGACAACAAGTGATCTTCAGTTCTGGACAACTTCAAATGCCAGTTCTTGAGAGAATGGCTAATAAGAAGTCTACTTGTGATTTACAAAAATCAAAATAACTGATCGCAGAAGTTCTGAAGAGAAATAATACTGATTTTTATTAGCAAGATAGATATACCAAAAGGCTTACTCATATATAGAACGCCGAATACACAGTCCTGTAGGAATAGAAGACACAGCACACAACGTTTTCAAGTGGGATCAAAAGTGATGGGCAAAAAAAAACTATGGTGCTTGGGAACATGCAAGAGAGAAGTCCAGAAATGTACATGAGCATGAAGTAAAAGGAAAAAATGAAGTTCCAAATGTTCCAACTCTGTCAAGTTTTATTATGTAAATGCTCTTCCACATCTCATCAGGTAAACATGAAGCAGGATTTTGTCTGCAAAGGTTGTTTCTGTGTATTTGCTATCAGTTTTCATACCTCAGCCCTCAATCTGGGAAAAACAGCAACTGAATCTCACAAGAACTACAGGAATACAAACTATAAAAAAGAAAGCTTATCTTCTACACCCTTGTTAACAAAATTTGGATGTGCCCAAGTGTCCTGGTTTCAGCTTGGACTGAGGTAATTTTTTCTCAGTAGCTGCTACTCCAGTGCTATTGCTAGTACAGTGCTGTGTTTTGGATTCAGTGTGACAACAGTGTTGATAACACAGCTTTGATTGTTTCTTAGTACCACTTATCCGAAATCAAGGACTTTTCAGTTTTGCGTGCTCTGGCAGCAAGCAGGTGCACAACAAGCTGGAAGGCAGGATGGCCAGGGACCTGGCCTGAACTGGCCAAAGGGATGTTCCATACCATAAACACCATATACTCAGTATATAAACTGAGGGAGCTACCCAGAAGGGTGGGATTGTGGTTTGGTGATGGGCTGGGTATCAGTCACTGTGTGGTTAGCAGTTGCATTGTACATCACTTGTTTTTATCAGGTTTTCCCTCTCCTTTCCTTTTATTAATATATTTGGCTTATTAACTTATTAATAATTTATTAACTTGTTAATTTCAATCATTAAACTCTTCTTATCTCAACCCGCGAGTTTTTCTTTTCATTTTCCTCCTGATTCTCCTCCCCAGCCCCCTGGGATGGGGGAAAGTGAGGGCACAGTTGTGTGATACTTGATTGCCAGTTGGAGCAACAGTCACACCATGACCAACAGCACTGTCAGCACTGTCAGAGTAGGCCCACCTTTGAAGCTGGAAAAACACTGAAGTTTCTCGAGGGCAGAGAAGCCTTACAGAGACATTTGGAAAGACTAGAGAGCTGGACAACTGCCAACAATACGAAATCTAACAAGAACAAGTGCTGGATTCTCCATCTGTGGTGGGGTAACCCTGCTTGTATGCACAAAGTAGGGGACAAAAGGCTGGAAGGCAGCCCCACAGAAAGAAATCTGGAGGTCTGGGTTGATGGCAAGTTGAATATGGGTCAACAAAAACGGTCAGCTGTGTCCTGGGGGTCATTTGCATTCAAGCACAGCATCACCAGCTGTCCGAGGGAGGTGACTGTCCTGCTCTGCAATGCACTGATGCAGCCTCAGCTCAGGTCCTGTGTGCAGTTTTGGGTGCCTCCATATCAGAAGGACATCAAACTGTTAGATTGTGTCTGAGGGAGGCAGCCAAGATGGTGTAAGGTCTCAAGGGCAACAGGAGCATCTGAGGTTGCTTGGTTTGCTCAGCTTAGAGAAGGCTGAGGGGTGACCTCGTGGCACCTTCCTCAGTGGATGGGCAGTTGCTGATCTCTGGTGACCAATGACAGGGCATGAGATGGACTGACACTACATCAGGGTAAATCCACACTGTGCATTACGGAAAGGTTCACTAAGAGGGTGGCTGGCCCCCAAGTGGTAACTGGCTCCCCAGGAGTGTCACAGCTCCAAGCCTGTCAGAGCTCAAGGAGTATCTGGACAACACTCTTGATCATATGTTTAAGTTTCAGATAGTCGTATGAGGAGCAGAGAGTTGGACTCAATAGACCTTACAGGTCACTTCCAACTTGAGACATTTCAAGATACTGAAATTGCAGTGAAAAGAAATGTGAAGCAAAAACACTGCTATGAACTTCCTGGATTCACTATTATGCCTTCTCCTCTTGGAGTAAACGACAACAACATAATGCAGGGTTACAATTTTGATGCTGACAAAGAACCAAAGCAGTTGTACGGGTGGGGGACAAGGCTCCAACCCGTGCACACTCACCCCAGCTGCACTACGAAGATAAATTGCACGAGGTGGACCACTTTCAGGAGATCATAGGATTCAAACAGCCCCACGGCTTTCAAAACCTTGGCGAAGCACAGCAGCACGATGTACCGAGTCAGCCTGCAGAAGGAGAGAGGCCAGTTGGCATCTGCCACGCCGCCGCCCGGGCCCGGCCCCGACGCCTCAGCAGAGGCTGCCGGCCCCCCCGCCCCCGGGAGGCCGCGGGGCGATGCCCGCTGCCCTCCTGAAGAGAGGACGGCGACGGGCCGCCCACCGGAGCCGGCAGGGCGGCCGCTCCCTCCCGCCGCCGTTACCGGGCGCTGGGCACATCCACAGGCCCCAGCGCGCCGCCGCCGGCCAGGGCCTGCCCGCCGTACGGCTGCTCCATGGCGGGACGGAGGGAGGGAGCTCCTGCAGGGAACGGCTCCGAGCGCTCAGGCGCTCAGGCGCGGCCCGCTTGCCCTGCGCCGGGAGCACCGCATCGCCCGCGAGCAGAGCGCCGGGACAGGAACGGGGGGAGCGGGACGGGAACGGGAGCAGCGGCACGGGAACCGGGAACGGGAAGCGGGTGAGGCAGAGCGCGTGCGCGGGAGCAGTGCGCAGGCGCCGCAGTGGGGGGCGGGGCCGGGGCTGTGAGGGGCACGGCTCCCTCCCCTCGGGGCGGGGCGCGGGGCGGCGATAGTGGATTTATTTTATTATTATTTTTTTTTAAATGCAAATCAGTTTATTTTGTGTTATTATGGCACAAAGCCCTGCGCCAGTTTCAAGCATCAGGAGACTGTTTCCCTGCCGACGGCTTCAAATGTCCGGTTGAAACTGATGGGAAAACTGAGGCAGAAGGTTGGAAATGTCCATATTGAGCTAGCTGCTTTCTTCCAGCCGTGTATCAAGCTCTCTGGTTTTGGTTCCCAACACATGATTTTGGTACGCAGTTCAGGACTGAGGCAGGAAAAAGAAATAAAGAATGTACTGATACATTGAATTAGCTCACTAATTGTCAGCTGCATATTGGATTACTTTGAAACAGACTTGCGTAGACTTTAACTAGGAAGAGATAGAGAGACAGGAGCACAGAGGGGCATGACGGCTGGCAAATGAAATGTCCAGCATTCACTAGTCAAAAATCAAAGATTTTAAAAATTTATTTAGAGATTTTCAAATATTCCCAGTGCAGGTGAAGACCTCAGCATGGCAAGCATAAGCATATTATATGAAATGCCGTCTCTGCCTTGTAAAGACCCATTCGAAGTTTAATCCACAGGTATTGTCTTCTGTCAAAAAAACCCTCAGTTAACAACTTGGAGTCCCTGAAGCCCATGGATCACCCACAAGATGTCGATAATGTTTGTAAGCAGGGGAGGGGTGAAAAAAAGTTTAATTACGTGCCGTGTGCACTGTGTCCGGGAGATGGAGGTGTTGGCAAACAGCACGAGGGAGAGGACCGCGAACGGGAGGCGGGGGTGGGTGGATGGCCCGGGAGCCGCGTAGGGAGACCGAGTGATGTGGAAGAAGGCAGAGGGTGAGAATCAGCGCACTGGGTCAGAAACATGCGGAGAAAGGAAGAGAAAAAGGCTAGTAAGGCACAGGGGAGAACTTTCTGCGACCAAAACAGGGGGAAACACAATGAGCAAATGTGTGAGTTAAATGACAGCATTGCAAAGACCAGGGGATGCAGACATGCATCCTCAATGCTTTTTGAGGGTGGGTATATGTGGCATGCTGGGGCAGCCTTCTGCCCCATCACTGGCTCTCCTGTGGCTTGTGTGGTTACTGCTCACACAAGCCATGTGGTGTTAAAGTCGCTGGCCTGCCAGTTCACTTAGCTGGTCCCCACTGAGTGCCTCCCCAACACGTCTCAAGCACCTGTGCCAGGTGGCATCCTCTTGGCTGCTGGGCGTCCCAGGTTGGAGTGGTGGCAAGACACCCCTGCCTAGGCTCTGCACTCCAGCAGGACCCCTGGCTCAAAGGAACCTCCTGGGAGGACCTGTGTCCTGCCATATCAGTGGTCCTGTCTCACCTGTACATACACAAATATACCTAGGACATGAACTTAGACCTGTGTATAATCTTGACATAGTGGAAATCCACTGCTGGTTTTTCAGCCTGGTGCAGTTGTATTTGGTTTGGCCGAGAGGTGTCTTGGTGTCAGCATGTGAACTCAGCATGCGTCATGTGTGGAAGCATATAATAACTCCGTGAGTTTTGAAAATACACATTACTAGGCCCTGCCAGGGTCTATCAGATGTGCGTGTTCATGTTCCAGTGGAGCACCACTGCACACACAGATGGCTGCTATCCTGCTGCAAAGATGGGGTGCAGGTACCTAAAAACCAAAACTGCAGAATCAAAAACCACGTGGTGAAATTGGTTAGAGTTGTTCAAGGGAATGGTGAAAATAAATGACTACTAATGAGAGCAAAGTTGGTGTCTGCAGGAATAGATGAAGGAGAGAGAAGTTAAAGTCCCAGAATGAATAGACCTAAACCCAGAGACTTCATGATTGAAAAAGAAGCCATATGCAGGGTATGGGGTTCCTGGATAGGATTTGAAAGGACTCTTATTTAAACTCTGCAAAACATGCAGGAAACGTAAGAAAATCAAGACATGAAATAATGTATAAACATCTATTGTTTCGTTTAGTTCTAAATGTGTATTATGCTATGTTTTCTGTTTGCTTGAATGTTGCATACTCCTGAAGACTTAAATTGTGAAATCAGAGTATCTAAAAGGTTAAAAATCCGGGGAAAGGGTAGTTGAAGTGTTAGCAGTGGTCCTAGGATGTCTGTGTTACTCCTCAATGAAAAGGTGATGTGAGGACAACACAGGCCTAACAAATGTCCCTGTGAAATGATAAAGCTGATTGTTACTGCAACCTAGTGAGACCAGGGGAAACTCAGAAGGAAGAAGCTCAGAGAAATTTGGGAGGATAAATTTTTGCATTTTCTCCACTGAAAGAGATCTTGGGGCAGTTGAAGCAAAAAAAGGACCACTATCTAAGTGATGCACTTCTTTTTGTTTTTTCAGGATTACAGTTAATGATGGTAGATTATGGGAAAAAAATGATTCCCCTTCCTGTGAAAGCAAAAGTACTCAAACTTTTGCTCAATGGAGAGCTGCGGTCATTTCAGGTTTGGACTTCTGGTCTATCAAGAAACATCAAGCATTTTCCCTCTCCATTGAAAGAAACAATGTCTTCATTTGCCACCAAATGCAGGGGCAGTTATCTGGAGCTGGCTCTGGACTTAGGTGTGTGGGGAGGCACACTCAGGATAGTGGCTAATGTCCTGGTGAGGGAGCTCTGGTAGAGCTGTGCTGCCAATGGGCATTTTTTTCAAGTTGTGGTTTTATGAAGAGTTTTGTTTGGAAAATATCTTAATAGCTTTGTGTTTATTGAGTAATGGTGACACAGATACCTGTTCCAGGAAAAGCTCACTGGGATTAACTAAGTAATTGGAATGGCAGAAAATGTCTTTTCTCTTTGACTCCGCATGGGAGGACAGTGACTTTGCTAAGACTTGGCTTCTGCACTTCTTCCTTTTGATTCTAATGCAAGCTGTGGTCTTTCATTTTTCAGCTAGCAGAGAACAACTAAATAGAGAGCAGCTTTATTGGGAAGTGCACAGATATCCATTGTTCCCGTCATCATACTAAACTGACACACATCAATTTGCAGAAAATTTCAGACAGCTGGTGTCTGAGGAAGCGAGGAAAGGAGGGCAACTGTCTCTAAAATAATGTTGTGACTTGGATTGCTGTGAATCTCCATCTCTTCTTGTGCTGCTGCTGTTTTGTGTACATATCACTATGCAAACTAGTGAAATTACAGTGATAGAGGAGTAAATAAAAAAATTCTCTGGTGTATCAATTCAGAGAAAATGATGTAGCAAGAAAGCCTAACTGTGACTTAAAAGTGGCATTTTTTCTGTTATAAAGCTCCAATTTTAACTGTGTAACAGGCATGAAAAGGGAAAAAAGGGCTGATAGAAAATCAGAAGTTCCTGAAAATCAGGGTCACTTTAGAGGCTTTTGTGATTTCCTGTAATGTGATATAAACCACCTATTGTATTTTTGCTGGGAAATTTGTAGCTGAGGTCAATATAGCAGAAAATAAAACTTGAGTGAACAGACACAGGGTTTCTATGCTAGAATGAGAGTTGTGTTCCTTATCAAACCATTCACAGAGGATGGTGCCTGTTCAAATTTACATAAAGCATACTAAAATATATGTTAGGCTGTATTCTATCATGTTTGCTGCTTCCTGTCAGCAGGAAGAAGCAAAATGTTTAATTTTGCATCATCAGAATGCTTGTATTTAGATGTAAGCAGCTTTTTTTACTTGGACTCGTTAACACAGGTCTCTGGCAGTAGTTTTCTCTCCTCTCCCTGCACTTGCTGCAGCCTGACACCATCTTCCTGGTGTGGTTCAGGCTCTGACATGCTTGGCACAGATTGAGCCACTGGTGGGGATCTTGCTGGTTCCAGCACTGCTGTGTTAGAGAGCAGTCAGCCTCCTCCTTCTAGCTCCATGCTCAGGTGTGTAGCCCTGCTAAGAGCTAGTCTGCAGTCTGACCTGGATTTTCCCCATGAAAAGCAAGAGCCTCCAGAGATCAGTCCTGCCTTCTGTGTTCCCCCCTTCAGGGTTTGTCCCTTTGATAGTGATGATAAATGCAGAGAGCTGAGCATCTACCAAGGTCATGTGTGTGGTTTGATAAATGTTTAGTGAAAGTAACCCATACAGCAAGGGCCAGCAAAGTGATGTGGTTTCATAGAGAGCTCAGTTGATGACTGGACCTCAGTCATAGGCCAATGATTTAACAACAAGGTCAATTCCTCATTCATTTAAACTTATTTAATAATAAATCTGAAAGAAATACTTGAAATTGTCTTAGATAATTTCTTACAACTTTCCACTCAGAATTAATTAGGTGCTATGAGTTGAGCAACTGAATGATTAGAAATGATTCACTGCTTTCCTTTCTAAGGATGTGAATTAGCACATGTTCTGTTTTGCTGATGGAGTGCATTCTGCTTTAGGAAACTCATGGAGTATGGCTAGTGTGAATACGGACAAATACATGATGCTAACTTTCTGTCTAAACCCAGCAGCTTCAGTTAGCTCTTATTTTATATTTTCTTCCCAGTGTCAGACGTGAGTGATAAGAAACTGGTGTTGCTGGAAAGGTGAACTACATAAACATCCTTTAATGGCATTTTGCCTCAAATTTCCCCTTTCCTCAGCATGACTGAAGGCATCAATTATGGGTTCACAATCATGTGAACATTAGCAGTGAAGCATTGTCATCTTGAACCTCCAGGATGATACAAAGATATTAATGGTTATTTTATGCCAGCTCACCTGTTTTCTAAAAATAGTAGAAAATTAAAGAGACCTGGCAATGCAGGCAGGGGAGATGATGGAGACATGATGAGTTCATGGCAACAGATAATCCAAACCCTGTGACTTGCTTCACCACCCTCTTACCTTCCCCCAGAAACTACCAGGGACTTAAAAAGAAAGCTCTTGGGCATGTGTAAAAAAAAAAGTTTAAAGTCCCTATATTTGGGCTTTGTACTCAAAGGACAGTGAGGACTGTGTCTCACTATACCTTTGTTCTGGTGTCAGCCATGTGTGACCCACAAGTAACTGCTTGGACCTCCAATTCCTGGCTGTGGAGGACTACAGATGTATGGGCTGGACACGATGTGGATGGTGAGCAAGCCCTGCCTTGGGAACAAGCCTGGTCCAATGTATAGCTCACAGTACGGGAATATTCAAAAAGCTATCCATGCTGACAGAGATAAATGGAAGCTGTAGAAAAGTGATAGAAAGCAGAGTTCAGACTATTCTCTGTGGGTGATATTCCTCTTCATGTTTTATTTCCAGTTATTTTAAAATTAAGCCATAAATCGAAGACAGAATTCACATTACACATTCATCTCCTCTTCTGCAGGCCCCTGGGGGACAGCTGGACTACTTTATCAGGATGGAGAGTGGAAGGTTTCTAACCATTGTTGAGCTCTTGTGTGTATGTATGTGTACTAGTTTGAAAGCAAACCAGAGCAAGACTCGAAATCAGAACTACAATGTAATAGGAAAATTAAAAATAAATGCAGTGGTACAGAAACACTGATGGAGTCAGGATACAACCTGTCGGTCAGGGTGATGGTAGCAGTTTGATTAAATGGTGGCTGCAAGCCTCCTGAAGTGATAGATGTGGTTCTGTTGAAGCAGTGATCCTGTAGAAGGTTCTGGTCTTCCTCTGAAGGTCCAGTAGTGATTATGTAGCTCTTGTCCTCTGGGAACCCAGTAGGCTTACTGTGGTGTTCCAAACCCCAGATTATATCCAGGTAGGAATGCTTGGTTCCTCCCCCGGGGCGGAGCATCTCACAATGGAATGGTGTAATTTTATGAGTCATGCAGTGAGGCTGGATGGCCCATTAGCAGAAGATATCCCCCGGAGGAAGTTATCAGGGATGTGTCATGGAAGAGACAAAGAACACTGCCCCACCAGATGGTGATAGAATACATACTTTTGGTTACATCCTACATTATAACTTGAGACATTATGTGTACTGCTTGAACAGGCAGGTGTTTTCTTTTATGTTGTCCTGCGATATATCATGCTTTTTTCCCATACTGTTACTAGTTAACATCCATACTGGTATTCCTCAGGTCTTGTTTTGACAAGCTATGTAATAGGACCTCGTCCCTGGAGAACCAGGACTTAGGCTGAGGATGCATTTTTGCTCATATTGGAATATAGGGTTTTTTATTTTATTTTAAATTTAAAATCTCATTATGACAGCAGGTAATGTGAGGAGAGGAGGGAAGAGAAATTAAAAAAGGCACTGTGAACAAAGAAACATTTTTATCGCCAAAACCATAGCTAGTAATGATAATTAGGTTATCTGGAATGATATTCTAACCACTGAATCATCAATTAACCCTGATTGAAACTTTACCTATTATTGAGGCATTTAGGATGATCTTACTATGTGTGGGTTCTCTTTTGTCTGGTAGTTGGGTCAAACTCATAGTGAAGACTTTCCCCAGTCAGATGCCAGTCTAGATATCTCTCCTCCGCCTGGGTGTGTATTTTCACAAAACTCTGGGAACTGAATATCTCTAGGACCTCTTGCTCTGTCAGTAGCAAAGGCTGGCCAACAAGTCAAAATACCTTAGGAGGAGATGAAAGCAAAGTCAATGAAATTACCTGTAGACAGTACGTGGGAGAGCAGTCTGGTAGGAAAGCACACACAGAATCATAGTTTGGTTTGGATTGGAAAGGACCTTAAAGGTCATCTAGTTCCAACCCATGGGCTGGGACACCTTCCACTAGACCAGGTTGCCCCATCCAGCCTGGCTGTGAACACTTCCAGAGATCCAGCAACAGTGAACCTAGCTAGAAAATTAAGCTGCGAAATAGTATGGCTGGCTTGTGGCACATGTGGCCCGGCTGTCTTGAGGTATGGGTTTGGCTCTAGCCCCAAAGGAACTCATCAACGTGCCTACTCACAGCTAATTCCCTCTGTGAGATCTCATGGGTTGGTATGAGGGAGGGTGGCTGGCTGGCTTAAGGAAGGGAGATGTGTGGAGTTGGTGGGGACCAAATGAAATGTCTTCTCATAGTGTTGAGGAAGGAAGGGAGCCTGAAGGGTAAGTTCTTGTTGGAGAAACAATGTAAATGGAAATGAACAGAAGAAATGTTGCAGGGGGGATCTTGAGGGAATCAGCAGTTGAATTAAAATGGAGGTGCTCTGTTGAACTAATTGCTTCTTTTTCTTTCATAATCTGATCCTGCCTACAGCTCTGAACACATGTTTTTGTACTCCTCAGCTTGCTTCATCTTCTCCTACTTGCTGTTTGCCAAGGCTGAGTGTTTTCGTGTCTGGGCTACAGAGTACGAGGCTCTTTGGCACAGTTGGTGGCTGGGATCAAGGATTGCTTTGCATTCTGGCTTGGCAAGCCATGCTTCCTCTCACTGTAAATCTTTTTGGCTTTTGCCACCCAGGCTTGTTTTCACCTGACTGAGTGTACCTCCCTCCTCCCAGCTAATGGGGCAGCATTACCCTTCCATCAGCAAAAATTAACCCTTGCAAGAAATACTGCTCAGCACTGCTTCTCTCCCAAATGGTCCAAGTGGAACCTGTGGGGCAGAGGTTACAAACACATCCTTTCTTACCTGACAAGTGACAATCCTTCTCTAACAGAGCTTCCTTGCCTTTTGGGGGAGTCTAAAATGCTGCAGCTATATTTCACACAACCCTCTGTGGTACTCTCTTTGTTTCAGGCAGTAAAATCTATCAAGAAAAAGGTATGGTCAGCAAGACAATTCCCCAGATAATTGTGGAAACGTGTTTAATCTTATTTTGCTGTGAGCCCATTGTCTGTTTCTTGATGCCAGTAGTCAGAGCATTTATCATAACTGCTCTGAATTATCTCAGCATGCCATGATGTCAGGCAGATCGAGATTCTCCCTTTGAAGTGACCTTTCTTTTAGTAGGTGGATTTAGCAGAGAAAAGGAGAAAGGATTTTAGTAAAGATTATTGAAACAGCCTGCCATCAGTGAGCTCACTCGGAGTGGATGCTTCTCCTTGAACAGTTGCTTTGTGTGCACTCAGAGCAGCAGATGATGGGTGGCCCTGTAGGATCGTGGATGGTGAAGAGCAGGATCTGACACTGGCATCCACAAGTGTGGGTCCCCTGAAATGAGCAGAGTGGCCTGTTGTGTCAAATATGGATTTGGTAGTGAGTACAAAGACATATTGGATGTGGAAGAAGGAGATTACCAGAATTCAGGAAAAAGCACTGGGCTAAGTAGTTAGTCCATACTGGAGATGATCAAGCTGCTCTCTGGGTCCTGGTAAAAAATAACTGGAGTTATGAGCTAAGGGAGATGACATGTCTGAGTCCTAGAGCAGCATATTAAGAAGGCTCATTTTCTCATGGCTGAATCAGCTGGAAGCACTTAAATGTGCCATGGCATGGAGGACTTGAGTATCAAGTGACAAAAAACACAGCCATGGGCAGGCTGGAGGGATGGCACTAGCTCTGTCTGTGCTCAGAGCTGGTTGGGCACCCAGCAGCTCAGCCTGAGCATGCTGTGGTCAGAGACTCAGCCAGAGCAAGTGCATGCTGCATGGATATAGAAGGGTCTTTGCTCAGCTCAGCATCAGGCTACTGAGATCACACCCTTCCCAAGGTGTCATGGCTAAGGAAGGTAAAGCAGACCTGTTCCTCCCTTTGATCTACCCTGTAGATGTATCTGGGAAAGTGCTGGTACAAAACTGGCTCCAGCCTGGCCAGCTGCTGCAGATTCCCCCTATGAAGGTGGGGACATCAGAGGAGTGATGGAATCTGACCAGGGAGTTAGGTTGGCCCTGTAGGCTCTGGGGATGCAACTGCTGGAGGAACCTGAAGCTGCAGAGAGGATTGAGTGATGAGAGTGGCAGAGCAGCACAAATGTCTGAGCTGCCAGGAGAGAGAGATTTCAGCTCTGATGGCAGCCACATTGTGCAAGAGGATCTGAGGAAAAACCTGGGAATGTAATTGGGACAACCTGTATGTGTTGTAGCTTCACATCCTCTGCAGCACCAAGATAGCATTGTTCCTTCCCCTCTATGTGTTCCTATCAGGAACTTCGGCAGTGTTACTAATAATAGCCAAGACCTGTCCTTTTTGCCCCTTTTCCCCACAAAAATTGGGCTGTTATAGCCTTTCAGAGTGCATCAATGTCTGTATGCTTGCACCTCTCATTGGGATCTATGGACTAATTTCAGCTGGAGATGTAGAAGCACTTATTTAAAATAATTTTGTTGGAAATGACAGCCAGCATAGAGAGAAGAGATTCCATGGAGGGCACATTTGAGGGCCTGTGCCTCTCTGTGTTCACCCTTTATTGAACTTCATAGAAAACCTACTTGTGAAAGGTATATTTTTGATATTTCTTATAAAAGAAATCTTCACCTGGAGCTTGTGCTCGATTGGAGATCCCCAACCTGAGAGGCAAAGTGTCAGGAAACCAGAGTCCACCAGCTCAGTGACTTCCAGTGCTACTTCTCCTTCCCTCTCTTGCTCTCTGTAGTGGAAGTGCAGACCTGAGAGCGAGTTTGGTGCAGTTCATGGGCATCCTGACACTGAAGGACCTGAACTAGGCAGAGAAACTCACCTCATCTGCCGTGCTGCCACACCAGAGACGTGCTCTGAGCACGATGTGGAGGCACTGGCTGGGAGGGAGAGGAGGGCTAGGAGAGAACCTGAGGGATGGAGCAGGTTTTGTTTCTGAAGGCATGGAAGAACCAGCCCCATCCTACATTCTTTAGGGGCGCACCTATAAAGTGTAGCTCACTGAAGGGCATTTTGCTCTTTGCCTGCATGTTTTGACAATGTTAGTTGTTACGAGGTTTTATTGGTGCTCTTTGGGGCTTCATTTGTTCACAGAGACCAAGCCCTCAGGGCATATGACAAGGGATATGAACTAGAAAGAAAAGCAGCCTTGTACTGCAAGAAGTCACGTTTCTTTACTGTAAACACATGGAAAATCTTTGCTAAAAACACAGTATAGAAAAACAAACTTTGATGGAAACTAGATCAAGGAATGAATGGGCCAATACAGTTCATAAGAAAATAAAAAATAACTCAACCAAAGAAAGACAGGAGCTTTCTTTGTTGTCATGCAGTGATTTGAAACATTTTAATTGTGAATACAATTACCGTTTCTGTTTTTCCTGAGGTTTGCAAAATTCTAGCTAGCCTTTTTCTCTCCTTTTTTGTGTCTCCTTATGCTTCTTGGTTTTAGACATTACCACAGAAGAAGCCTTATGTATTATAAGAAAGATTGGTGTTACTATATTTCTGGCCAGGCTGAAATGAGGCATTTTCAGAATCTTTCCTGGAAGAAAAGGCATGGGGTGATGTCATTTTTCTAAATCAGGTAGTTTTGGACACTTGAAAACTATGCCTCAGGTACTAGATGCTCTGCAAATAAAATCACAGGACTCTGTATGCTGGGATATTGTACTACCTGCTTTCCTGAACCATACATTGCGCATGCAACTATTTAGCAGGGACTAAATTCCCATTTACATGACAGACTCTTTGCCACCTTGGCAGTGCAGTGCAATATTTAACACTGACGTACGTATGGACATGGAGCTGCACCCACAGCTACACACAAATGCGCGTATTTATCCCTAAAATATGTACACGATACATCTATATCTAGACATATATTTTGCAAAGGAATTCAGACAGCAAGTAAAATTTTTTTGTTAACCATGGTCATTGTGGTGTTCTCCTCTTGACATCAGTGAGAGAATGGTAAAGCAAAGAATCAAGGGTCAGTCCCTTTTTGTGGTATATGTACTGTCAATACAAACATCCTACTCTAAATGCTGATCATATGGAAATTAGTGCCAGTTCTATCATTGATTCCAGAGCAATGAGGAGTTGGCCCAAAATCTCAATTTACACCACCTTCTTAATGGTTTTGTCTATTAAATTTAAATTGCTGGAGACTATAACATAAACATGGGGGGTAAAAAAATGTAATAAAATGGTTTCATTTATTTCTGGGTCCATCAAACATTTGTGCTGATAGCAATTTGATGTTCTTAGTCTTCATTTTAAAATAAACAAAAATATTGTGATGGGTGATCTCCTAATTTCCTGTTAATAGAGTTTAAATTGAAAAGCATTTTTCAGTGGGAGAGCTGCCCATTTAAATTATAGATAGCAATTTTTTTCCATTTTTAAGCTCTTCTCTTCTGGCTGGAGATTCTTGAGTCATATGGCATTTATAGTTTCTTTAATAATACATAACAACAACAGAATTCACATTTCCACATACATCTGTATAGATGTTAAAAGTGTATTTTGTTATAACAAAGAAGGGCAGAATCAACAGCTTACAAGAGAGAATCCCAATCACCTGCAGCCCCTCCCCAGCCTTGAAACCTATGTATCTCTCTTCCCTGTGGTAGTGATTCACACATGTCAGTCCACAACCAGACAAGCAGAGGATTACTCAAAGTGAGAGCCCCAGCTGAGCCATGACCGTTGGTGAAGGGAGGACAGGATCATACCCACAGTCCTGACCACGTATCAGACCTGTAGGTTCTACAGTCCAAGTCCCACATAATTTAGAGCAGAGCGAAGAGAAAACTTGGGGACCAGGAGATGACACCTCTCCAGTGTACTGGTGCTCCAGTATAACCTGGGCTGTGCAGCTGGACTGGTGGGCAGGATAACTGTGTGAGCTGATAGGGCAGTGGGACCTATACATATTTGAAATCTTTAGTTTAGCTGTATACACGTCATCTTTCCCTCCTTGGAATCATAGATATACATGGATATGTACGTATATGTATCTGTTCCATATCCATACACATATATGTATGTACATGTGCTCAGTAAGAGGTAGGAATTTCTTGCTGATGATAAATCTGTAGAGATACCTGGTGAACAGAGGGTTGGGAAGGGCATGTAGTGGGCACAGGTGTAGGGCCCCTGCAGGGTTATGCCAAGCCACTAGGATAAAATCCTAGTGTGAGGTCCTGGTCCTCCTGAAGTGAATGGAGGCTCTAAAGCCAATACTTCATGTGGTATGAGCAAGATATTAAACAGGAACTGATTAGAAAGGAGAAACTGTGCTAAACAGTGACCATGTTAAAAAAAACCAAGAAGAGTATATGACATCTTAATGGGGCTTTATTTTAGCAACACATTTTGTTCTCTTAGGGAGTGATGCAGTGTAAAAGTGGTTCCTCGATTCCAAATTTATCTGCTTTATTGGTTTTGTGTCACTGCCATAATTTTATTGATTTTTTCTTTTAACAGTGACACCATAAGAGGCCTCTTAAGCTAAAACATATAGGGAGTAAAATCTTTTACATTCATTTCACTTTGCAAGTCAGCCTCCTGTGTTTAAATTTGGTGCTCTGAGGTGCACTTTAAGGCTTATTGTAACTGTTTAAATGGCCATTATGTGGGAATAGGAAAGGGAGAATTCTGTCCGTGAGGCTCATCTTTGATATCTCTGATTTGAGATTATTACCACAGTGGGTTGCATCAGTCATGTTGGATATGCAGCAAAGGAACTCAACTGTTTGGAAGCCATTAATCAACAAATCATCAACAAGATAAAAGCGTCTCTTTTTGTGTCTTTGAATGTGAGGGACAGTGCCTGATTGTTCCTGAGACAATATAATCAGAAAAAAATTGCTGCTGATTTCCTTATGAGTTAGTGTGGTTTTGTTTTCCTGGTATCAAGCTTTCCTGGTGAGCATGTGAAGTCCTGTGGGCTGATATCAAGGGATGTTTTGCTGGCTGCTCACTCACTGCAAGGAAATTCAGGGACTGGAATGTCTTGATTTTATGGATGTGAGCAGGTTGTTTAGGAGATTTTCCTTGTGACCTTGAACTGAAACAAGTTCATAAGTGATATTGCTTGGAACTCTGATTTTTAAGCGTGAAGAAACACAAAATCCCCAACATAGTGTGTACTTCTGCAAAAGCATATGAACATTATCATATCTGCCATTCTGAAGAGGTGCAGGGAGCTGAGGAATTATGTTTTATTGTGGGAGATAGGACCTGAGCAAATGGCATGAAGCTGCGTCAGGATAGGTTTAGGTTCGATATTTTAGGAAATGATTTTTTGTCCAGAAAGTGGTTGGACACTGGAACAGACTTCCCAGGGAAGTGGTCATGACATGAGGTCTGCCAGAGTTCAGGAAGCATTTGGGAAACACTGTCGGGAATGTAGTTTGATTCTTAGAGGTGTCCTGGGCAGGGCCTGGAGTTGAAGACCTTTGTGGGTCCCTTCCTAGTCAGGATATTCTACAATT
Organism: Lycocorax pyrrhopterus obiensis; assembly: GCA_014706295.1. NCBI lineage: Eukaryota > Metazoa > Chordata > Aves > Passeriformes > Paradisaeidae > Lycocorax > Lycocorax pyrrhopterus. The sequence goes on along the minus strand of JACSVZ010000014.1, from coordinate 21,188,233 downwards.
CTATGATCCTAAAATATGATTTATAGTCCACTGGTTTTTGGTGTTGCTGGTCCAAAGCACTGATGGCTTCAGAGATTCCCTTCATCAGGCCTTTCAAGTTCAGTTCAAATTTCCTGGTGTGTGTATTTGTATTTTACCTTTAACAGACTTAGTTCTTAATATCTTTTAGATCTTAAAATAGGCTTTTGTAATGGGCTTTTGCAATGTGTCTGCTGCTTATGAAAATGCTTTAGTTAGCACAGTGGTTCTGTCTGATGGAAGGGGGATATAGTATAAGGAAAACTTGAATTAACAGTCCTGAAATATGGTGCCCAAGCCCATAAAATGACTCAGTGACATGCACTCACCCCGATGCATTTTTAAAACACTTGAAAGTTAAACTCTCAGCCAGTGCAGCTTTGTGCAGCTCTTTCTTGCGTTTCCAGTATTTATTCCATAAATACCTAGTCATCCGTGCCAAACTTTAAAGAATTCTCGTCCAGTCCTCGTGAAATCTCTGGATTTCATTCAGTATTGTACAGTGTAGAAGCGGGCCTCAAACCCTGGCTTGCCTGTGTTCACTGCACAACTTTTGGAGGAGCCAGATTTACTGGGTAACCAATAATCTCTACAACAGAGGGAATGCGGAGAATTTGTCCTTTGTTTCCACCAGGAATATACCAAGAAACGCAAGAAAATCAAAATGGTGGAAGATTGTAATCAATTTTGCTTTCTAAGTACCTTTATCTCACATTCCTTATGGAGTTAAATGATTTGCAGTGAATGAAACATATAAACCACTTTATCTGCTATTGGGTGATGCATTACAAATGAGTTACCAAGTTTTAAGGAAGGGACTGTTGAACAGCTACGTGTGTGCATGCACTGTGTAAAAGGATGAACATGGTTTCTAGGGGTTACCACAGTGGTTATGCATTCTCTATGCTGGGTAAAGCTGAGTCTCAAATAATAATATAGGGAGACAACACCACATCCATACTTCTGTGTGGGAGACTTCTGAAAAAAAGAACGCAGCACCAGTAGAGCAAGTGCGCTAATAAGTATAGTGGTTTGCATTATACATGTTAAAACCATGACATACAGTACTCCTACCCACCGATGATGTTTGGTGATAAAGACGGAGAGGGACAATTGAGATTTCTGGTGGTAATTTTAGAAATCAGCTGGTAATTCAGGTAAGTTGCAGTTTTGCTAATGCTTTCTGTGGCTGATGAAATTCTGCCGTAATTTACTGAATTGCATATATCTGTGAGTGCATGCATTAAAACCATAAATAGTATTATTGGGTTGTCCTGCAGAACGAAAAATGCACTCCCTTCACTGACTGACATGGGAACTCAAGATCAGTAGAAGGCAATAAAGTTAAATCTTGGCCTTCCAAAAACTTCTGCATATGCTCAGTTTCTACATCTTTTGCTGTTAATGGCACTCCTCAAGTTCTTAGAAGTGAATTGATTTTAAAAGCTTGCAGGTATGTAGGCTAATAGCATCCCAGTATTGGACCATAAAAGAAGAAAAAGAAGTGTATCCCAAAATGTACCACATTAAGTCAACAAATGTATTTAATTATTTATAACATTTCAGAGTATATTAGTAACTGTTCTGTAACATACTGATAATAGTAATGAAGTCTGAGTAATTCAAGATCTAATTACATCATCTTGCTATTAGGTTGTGCTTAGAAGAGAAAGCACCAATACAAGTTCGAACAACAAAACATGACTCAGCAAAAAAACCAGTTGCACTAGATTTCTAAAACTTTTAGGAATATTGAGTAGCAAGTATCTCTGCTTGTCTTAATAGGTGGGATTATTTAGGTTAAATGGAAAACTTGGAGTCTTGGTTTACTCACAGTATTTGTGGTAAGAAAAGCAGACTGTACTGCAATTTGTATTTATTGTATTCATAACCCACAAAACCCTCCCAAATCTGCTCCCCATCACTTTATTCATGGAAGAGGCTTTGCTACCCTGAATTGACCAGTTTGGAGCAGCATAAACTAGACCTGGCATACACATGGTATTGTGGCATTGATCGTCACAGCTGTGAAGGCTAGTGCTAGCACCAGCTGTGGTTTGGCAGGCACACTGATAGGGGGTCCAAGGGTTTGTCTTGACTGCCCTGGGTGATGAGCATCATGAAGAAAAGATTTCTGTCACAGCAAGCAAAGGCCAGATCCCCAAGAAAGCATCTGTCTTCCTACCAAAGTACCAGGGTGGTGAAAAAGGCTCTCGTGATGGGCAGCTGTGTCTGACATGGCTTCCCTTGCTTGTTTTGTGTTGCCTACTTTGTAGTGCTCTCCTTTACCTCCTCCCTAGTGCTGTCATGAAGAGATCACCAACATGTATCCTTTACAAACGGATCAATAGACCAAAAAGGTTGATCATTAGGAAGCTAAGACCTCCCTAGCACATTGACAGTTGTTTTATGATGTTTCTGATTAATGATTCTATTTTAGCCATTTCAGTGCTCAGCAGTCTTCATTTGTTAGTGTGGAAGTCCATGCCTTGCCCGAATCTGAGTTATTTTGGCCAACAAACATGGATTAAAATCAATAGAAATGTCATTAGCATCCCAGTACCATGAAAGATAATACGAACATTTCTCATGCATTCAGTTTATTAAAATTTGCTAAAGTGTGAAATATGTATGACAAGTAATGATGTTTTAATCTTTCACCAAGGTAACAATTGAAAGCTGATTGATTCCATTCAGTAATTATAACATCAAAATGATGGAAGATTGTAATCAAGAAGGATTCTGTCTCATACTTTGTCATGCCTTCATGCAAGATAAAATTCTTATTTGTAACATCTCTTTTATCTGAAAAGAAATCAAACTCCTATTTGCCCAGTTTAAATCTCATGGCTAGTTGGACAACAAACATTTTTATTAAATTCTGAGGAGAAGATAAAAGCAGCTTGCATCCACCAAAGCTGCCAACTTTTCCAGGAGAGTGCCATGGGAGACAGTATCAAAGGCTTTACTAAAGTCTAGGTAGACAATATCCACGGCCTTTGCCTCATCCACCAGGCAGGTCACCTGGTCATAAATGGAGGTCAGGTTGGTCAGGCAGGACTTGCCTTTCGCAAACCCCTGCTGGCTAGGCCTGATCACCTGGTTGTCCTGTAAGTGCTGTATGATCACACTCAAGAGGATCTTTATTCCATAACCTCCCCTAGTACCAAGGTCAAACTGACAGGCTGTAATTCCCCAGATCCTCCTTCTGGCCCTTCTTGTGGATGGACATAACACTGTCCAGCTTCCCATCATCTGGAACCTCCCCAATTAGCCAGGACTGATGACAAATGATGGAGAGTGGCTTGGTGAGCTCTTCCGCCACCTCCCTCAGTACCCTTAGATGAGTCTCATCTGGTGCCATACACACGTATGACTGTCTGAATAGCTCAGCAGGTCACTAACTACTTATTCCTGGATTTCAGGGAGTCTTTTCTGCTCCCTGTCCCTGTCTACCAGCTCACGGGACTGGTTGCCCTGAGGATATCCAGTCTTTCTGTAAAAGATCGAGGCAAAGAAGGCATCAAGTATCTCAGCCTTTTCCCCATCCTTGAGGAAAATGTTCCCCCCATGTCTAATAAAGGGTGGAGATCTTCCTTGGACATCCTTTTGTTTGAAGTATTTATAGAAACACTTCATTATGTTTCAAAGCAGTGACCAGATTGAGTTCTAGCTGAGCTTTCATCTTTCTAAATTTCTATCTACATGACCTAACAACATCCTTGTACTCTTCTGGAGTTGCCTTCACCTCTTCCAAAGGTCAAAAGTTCTTTTTATGTCCCAGAATTTGTGCAAAAGCTCTCTGTTCAGCTAGGCCAGTCTTCTTCCCAACTAGCTTGTCTTCTGGCACATAGGGATGGCCTGCTCCAGCACCTTGAAGATTTCCTTCTTAAAATATGTCCAGCCTTCCTGGACCCGTTTGTTATTAGGACTCTTTTCCAGGGAACTCTATGAACTCAGTGTTTGACCAGGTCGAAGTCCAAGGCAGAGAATTTGTTACCCACATCCTTACTTCAGCCCAATTATTTCATAATAATTGAAATGATCCACGTCTCCCACCAGCCCTTCTTTGTTTGCAAACAGCAGGTCTGTCGGGGCACTGCCCTGATAGACTCACTTATGAAGTCAGGAAATCATCTTCCACATACTCCAGGAACCTCCTAGACTGCCCCCTCTCTGCTGTGTTGAGTTTCCAGCAGACATCCAGCAAGGTAAAGTCTTCCCACAAGAACAAGGGCTAGCGCTTGTGAAACCTCAGTCAGCCACTCATAGAATACTTCATCTGCCTCTTCATTCTGGTTGTGTAGTCTGCAACAGACTCCCACCAGTATATCTGCCTTGTTAGCCTTCCCTCTGATTCTTACCCATAGCCACTCAACCTTGTCATCACCGTCGTTGGGCTCTATGCAGTGAAACACTCCCTAATACAAAGCCACTCCACTGTCTCTGCTTCCCCACCTGTCCCTTCTGAAGAACCATTATAATCATGGTTGCAGCACTCCAGTCATGTGAGTCATCCCACCACCTTTAGATGATGGTGACTATGTCACAGCTTTCCTGCTGCCAATGGCTCCCTCCTGTTTTCTACTTTGTTACCCATACTGTGTGCACTGGTGTGGATGACCTTCAGCTGGGCTACTGATTTCACCCCCAATGCTGGCATGCCCACTCTAGGCTCATCTCTGCTGAGCCTGGTTTTATCATATTCCCTCTTCAAACCTGGTTTAAAACCCTCTCAGTCAGCCCTGCCAACTCATGGGCTGGAATCCTTTTCCCTCTTTTAGATAGGCAAACCCTATCTCTTTCCACCAGGCCTGGTGCCAGATAAAACACCCCATGAGTAAAAAAGCCAAAATTCCACTGGTGGCACCAGTCTTTAAGCCACATGTTGATCAGGTGGCTGTTTCTTTTGGCATTCTTCTCTGCTACTGAAGGAATTGAAGAAAACAACACCTCTTCTCTTGTCCTTACAATCGGTCATCCCAGTGCCCTGAAGTCCTTTTTGACTGCCATAGGACTTCTCTTCTCAGTGTCAGTACTGCCAATCTGGGTAACAACAATGAACAATTATCAGAGTGCTGACTCAGTTCAGGGAGTCTTCTAGTAGTATCTCTCACTGAGGCTCCAGGGAGGCAGCAGATTTCCCTGTGGAATTGGTCCTGTTGGCACACGGGAGCCTCGGTTTCCCTCAGAAGGAAGTCACCTAGAAAACACAGGGGATTTGCCTTTTATATGTCCAAGGGGGAGACACCATTTAAAATGTCAAGAAAACAAAATCAAGTTTTTTTGGTTTTCTAGTGACACAGCAAATGCAAAATCTCTCCCTGTGTTGTTAGGAAGAAGAAAATTTTAAATTATTTTCAACTGCAGCTTCTCACTGCAACATTTTGCTTGATGCAGATTAATGGCTGACTGCTAAAAAAGAGGATTTCTCTGTTTCAGTTGTCTAACGGGATTTTTGGCAAGCTGCTTGTTAGAAGGATTTTTTTTCTTTAACAATATTGCTGTAGGAATGCATCTTCTAAATAGCTTGCTACATTATTTTGACACGACCTTCATATCTTTTGAACTTACAGTTTCTGGAATTCATTTTTCTCCCAATAAGAAGCAATGTTGCTGGGTGTGCTTTTTCTAATAAACCTTTATGGAAGATCAGGAAAATAAAAGCTGTCCAGTGGCTTGATAATTTCAGGGTCAAAACAGATTTTATGTGTTGGTCTTCTTTCACTTGCTGATGCATCTGTTTGACCAAGCAGCTGGTGCATAAGATCTAGCGAGCAGCACACAGAGCCCATTAGGAGAACAAAGAGAATGTGAGATTAAACCAAAAAGAGGCAAGAACAGCATTTCCTCACTGTTCTGCATGAAGGCAGAAGCTGCTCCTAGAGGATGCAAACTCAATTTTCTTATTGGACTTATGGCCTCTTCCCCCCATCAGATTATTCAAAGGTAAATTTGCTTTTCACTCTCTCAGAAAGACCATTTTCCCCTCACTGGTATATTTTTTTATTAGTAATATTATTTGTAAAATGCTAACTTCATTGGCTGCACTGTTACGATGTTATCTCTATGTGCTTCTGTGAGAATGTAACAATGTCATGAAGAAAAATGATGTAAAAATGATGTGGGTACATAAAATGGGATTGACAAAATGTAATAAATCACTGCTGGGCTGAAGAACAGACCTGCATGTGTAATGAAATACTTCAGCATTACATCATCCTTTATGTAACATCTGGCAGAGCCTTGTATTTCAGTGCTGCTTTGAGTCGGGATCATTTTTTTCTCTGTGATAAAAGAGAAAAACAATCCTCTAGGTTTTGCACATAGAAAACTGTAAAGAAAAAAAAAAAGAGAAAAACAATCCTTAAAATATCCATGTCAGTTTACCCCTGAGAAGTTCTGCCATCTCCAACTGGATGCAAATAATATAATGACTGAGATGCATACAAAATGGTTAGCATCCTAGAGGACTTTTTCAGTTTTATAAGAGAGATATATTTTTAATATAAAGGGGAATTTTTGAGATTATTTGATCTAATAAGAGTTTTTCTAATTTACATCGTTATACATACCTTGGAACTGGACTTCTAGAAAAAAATTGCAAGTGTGAATTCTATGTACTTGGGTGTTTTCCACTTCATGGTTTTTTCAAAGGAGAATTGAATTATCTTTATTGTGGACTTCTGATCCTGTCTCATGCAGACATGTGGGTACTCCTTCAGTGTGGATTCCTCCATCCCAGGCTGCCAGCAGAGTCATCCTCATCCCTAGGGTAGATCACTCTGCCTTGTTCACCTGTGGTGCCAGGTAGGACAACATGATGGGGTTGTCCATCAGTTGATCAGCAGTGCTGGTGGGGTAAGGATTAGTTGAAATGTGTTTAATTGGCTGTTGAAATAGATGAAGTAAGAAATGTAAGTGTCTGCTGCAAAAGTGTCTGGATGACACACTCACCTGTCTGAAATCAGTAGAAATCTTGCCATTAATTTCTGGGTTTCTTGGCTCTTGCCTTGTGACTCTTGCCTCTGAAGCCTTTGGGAGGTCCTGGTGCAGTGGTGGTGGTGCTGTGAGGGTGCTGCACGGATCCAAGCTGCTGGATCCCTCTCAGCAGCTGACTCTCCTTCCCCAAACTTTTGGTGAGTGGCAGCTGCCCAGAGTGCAGAGCTGGGACACCGACAAGAAGTTGCTGCATCTAAAAAGAGGCTTTTTTCTTTCTTTTTTCGGTACTAGGAGGAAATAGAACAGATTGCCAAAGAGAAATCACTGTTTATTTAGTTCCTTTTTGTTAATCAAATACCATACAGATAAGCCACCATTACTGCATTCACTCATCCTCCAGGGATTTTCATATGGTATATTTATCCAGCAGTATAGGACTGGCTGCTACATACATAGAGCTAATTGCTACAGCTATTTTACTTCCCCTCCATATTTTCCCAAGGTTGGTACAGAATGGTAGATCTTGATATGCATCAAGTAAATTGTTGTATCTGAGTTTGTTTTCTGATGGCAGAAAAGAAAAAGGGAAGAGGAGCAGTCCCGAAACAGCAGTTACTAAAAACCTGATGAGGTGCAGGTGTCTGGAATGATTTTCTCTTTCTGAACAGTTGTTAGTTACTGAAAATATTGTTTCCTTAATTTTTTAAACTAGCAGTGACTTCTATTGATTTCATTTGGAGGAGAGAGATGCTGAAGAGCATGAATATCATTGCAGGTAGGACTATATAAAACTGGCAAAGGCAGAAGACTGAAGCAATGGTCATATAATTGAAGCATAAGATTCAGAGTCAGGATGTTTAATTCCTATTTCTGATTTTCCAGCAGGTGATTTTGGGAAAACAAATCACTATCAGGAGTGAAAGCTGGCCGTGTGCAGGGCCACAATGACTCTTTTTGGCAGCTGAGGCAACAGTGGGACAGTCTAGGATGGAAACCCCTCTTTCTAGCACCTGAGGATTTTGCATAAGCATGTTTTTCCCTTATAGAAGTGTCATGGCAATGTACCAATGACCTATGGATTTCCAGGGGCAAGGAGAAATATTTTTACATCTTGGAGGCATGTCCATGATATTTTTGATCCTGGACATTCTAAGAGCGGAAGCAGACTGTCACATCAGTTTACTGAGCAGGGGTGGTGTAAGGTTAGGGAACAAATGGTGGTGGATGCTAAGACCATCTTGAGGTAAAAATTGAGTTGTCAGTTGTTGACAACAAAAGCTGAGATGATGACGTGCCAACCAACTCCCTCTCCTGTAATTAAAAATAAATTGCTGTGGTTTGAATGACAGACTTTTGCAGTGAGGTGATGTCTTCCCACAGGACTTTCTGTGAGACACCATGTGAGACCTCCAGTGAGTTTAGTGGTTCCTTTGCATTTGCAGTTTGTACCTGTGCTCCTCGTGCTGTGTAATGGCCACAATTTGAACAGGTTAATAGAAGACTAAATTATCTAATGGTAGTAAGGTTGTCTCAGTACCCTGGGAAGGATGAGCTGACAATGCAAGAATATCTATGAGCATCATTGAGAACTGGATTTCAAGGAGAAGAGTCCTTTGATAAAATATTGTCTGAATGGAAAGTGATTTTTTTTTTGTTTCTGGTTACTTCAATTTCTGCAACCTCATCTGTGAAGAAACCTTGGACCTCTCCTGGCCTGAGAAGTCCCAAGAAAGGCAGGTAGGCAGCTTGCTTTCTCTTCTATGTATTCCTCCAGTAGTTTGATCAACAGGAACTTTGCTCCTTAGCTTCATCCCTGTCCTCATGGGATCAGAGCCCCAGTGTAAAGGTGTGCCTCCATGTCTAAGACTCAGCAGTATGTTAGTAAAAGAGAATGAAGAGACCCTCTCTCTTGCTGTTCTTTACTTTGCCATGGCAAGGACAGGAGCTGGTGAGGAGCTGTTGCTATAAGAATAATTGCTTTCCTCAAAAGTCAGTGTTGGATCTGCCTCTTGCAAAGGGCTTGCCTTACACACCTAAACAGTATGTGGGCACTAGCCTACATGGTCAAATTTGTCTCATTCAGTGTATGGCAAGGCTTTCAGGCAGTTCGTTACTGTTCTGAGCAGGAGAGAGGATTTTACTCTTTAATGGACCAGTAATGTGTTCAAGATTTGTTCAAGCACTAGGGTAGGTGCTAATACACACCACTGGGACAAGAAGATGAGAATGCCCAGTCTGCCAAGAAGATGGGAGCAATTCTGGTGAAGTGAAAGCAGTCACTCAGTGGGGAAGAAGGCTGAAATGGTGCCTGAGTGGCTAGAGGTGCCAGAGTTGGTTCACTACTGCTGCTGGCTGAGGGACCCCATTCTCCACAATCCCTAATGTCCTTCACAGCAAGGGCAAGATGCCCTTGTGATTTCACTCTGTATATGAGATAAAGCATGGGTTTTTCCACTTCTGTCAGCCTCTGTCTGTAATAACTTTGCAGCCATGCCACCTGTTGGCATGTATGACTACCTTATTCCCATTTGCTTGGGTGATGGCTTGGTTCAAATTAAGGGTGAGTTGATGCTAGGATCCAGGCACCTCCAGGCTGGCAACCCTTAAAATGGATCCCACTCTCTGAAGGCCAGGGCGTGGCTTGAGGTCCCCCTCACTGGTGCCTGCACCTTCACTGAGCACAAGCAGCTGTCCACCATCACTGCCACTGCTCTCCACCTGGACAAAGGGCTGTCAGTAATCACTGTGGCCACACCAGCCTGTGGGACTGGGGACAGTACCCAACGAGCCTTTGGCCAGTGCTCAGCAATCAAAGCTTTGAATAATCTTACTGAGTTAATCCACCACCTAGCAAATCTTTTCCTGCTGGTGTAACAGATAAAGGAACAGTAATGGTTACAGGGAATGAATTTTGTGTGAGGATGCATAACAGTGGCATTTCAGATTTGTTTCTTTTCACTTCTTGACAGCTGTTTAGCATTTCACAAATGCACATATTGGTAATTTTTCCCATCATTTCTACATCATGAAGCTGCAGTTATTTTCCAGATCTTCTATTTAATTCAGCCAAGCAATATTCAGTTACCTATTTAAAAAGGAGATTGTGGACAAACAAGGCTGGGCTGGAAGAAGAATTGATTGGTTAAATCACAGCTGACTATGGAAAGGTGCCTCCATCAGGCTCTGCTCCCTGCTTCCCTTCCTCAAGATCTTGTGGAGCTGTAGGGACAGGGGAAAGCAGAAGGGAGGCAAATCCTTCATCCCCTACCCTGGCCTGTGCCCATGCTGTTCCCACTAGGTTGATAGGACTCTTCTGGCAGGAGAAGTATTAAAGTGAATGGCTGTCTTGATCAGTTGTTAGGCTAAAGATTACCACCCATACACCATATCAGGTCCATGCAAAATAGTCAGAGAATTTCTGCTGCGTAAGGTTGTTTCTGCCTTTTTTCTTCCCTGTGCTGGTCACTCAGGGCAACCTTTATTAAAACTACTGGGCTGTTCATGATTGCTCTTACATTGTGGTTTTTTTCCTTTGAGCTGGTGGTGTTCACATGCCAAGGTATTCCAAATTTATTGCAGATGAAGTCAGAATCATACAATTATTTGAAAACAATAAATTTGGGTTATATAGTTTGGTTATTTTTTCACTTTGTTCTCTGCTATTTGATGGTTTGCTTCCAATGTTCCTTCCTGTGACTTCCAATAGAGGTTTCTTACTTTATAAACAACTGGATTGATTTCCAATATAGACTTTTACTTCCTTGAAAACCGATCTTCTCAGGGGAAATTGGCAGTTCTCTCTCTATATATTTTCTTATTTGTATTTACTTGGAGGGGTTTGAAGCCCAGAGACAAGATTTATGTCAACAAATCCCTCTTTCTCTTATCCAATTTAGTTGTTTTAACATAATGCAATCATTTTCTAAATCAAACTGATGGAGCGCTTCCTAAAGGCATTACACCAACTGTATATCTGGAATCATATTTGCCTTCTTTTATTGCATTAGCACCAGGCTTGAACTTTTCAAATTTGCATTGTGCTTTACAGAAGTTCTCAGGATATTTGAAGCAGTTTATAGCTAGAGTCTGGCGTGTTTTAAACAGAGACTGGAGAGTGAATTATAGAGCAAAGCACGTGTAGAAATGAGATTTTAGTTTCGTGGAACAAGTAGAAACTGGAATGAGTAAGCAAGAGGAATATTGCATTTTCTGGGTGGATTTGGAGGCACTGGAAAAGGGGGGTGCTGTGTTACAACACTCATCCTGGGTGTCTCACGAGGCTTTCTAAAAGGTTTCACTTCTGCTCTTTGCAGAAGGTGCTGAGTAAGGATCTGACATACAGCAAAATTGCACGAGCAGAGAGTGCCCAGGGCAATGCACTTAACACCTATGATACAATGTGATGATGCCTCTGCACTGGCTTTTGGCAAATATGTCTCTTGTTGTTTGAACGTTGTCTTTCTTTTCACCATATGGTCTGACACTATCAGGCATCCTTCTCAAGATATGCCTGTAATACTAATAAGGGGAATTTTCAAAAACACAAGCAAGATTCTCATGCTCGTCTGTGCTTTTGAGTATCTCCTCCTTTGTTCTTGTGTGGTTATTTCAGTGATAATTCTTGGTCACACAGGCAATGGGTAGTTTGGAACAAGCTGGCTTAAATAAGACCAAGAACATACAGTGAAAGGGAAAAAGAAAGCTCAGGTGAAATTCGTTCAGGCACAGAAATGAGTTCCCCAAGCTGGTGGATGGAGAGGTATGTCAGTGCAACAATCCTTCGTGTGAACAGGACCATGGTACCTCCAGTTGCCAGGGAGGTTGTGTGAAACCCTTCCAGTTTCTTGGTGCTTGGGGCATAGTTAAACCACAGCTCTGCTAATTCCTTGCATGTTACTGTGGTGTCACTGAGATGATGAAAATCCCATCAGAGCTGGATGCTTTAGGGCACTGCCGAAAGGTTGTGGAAGTAACCTATTCCAGTCTGGCATGTTTGGTAACTCTTCTCATCTTCCACAGCAGAGGCCAAGTAATCCTTTCATAAGTTCTGTCCCTTTCACATGCGCTGATAGAAAAACGGGTGCAAGGGAGGTTCTTGGGGTACATGACTGGGTCCAATAAATCACATTGCAGAAGACGAGTAAGCCAGCAGTGGAGCAGTGAGGTCCTTGCAATTGCAACTCCCGTGCCATGAGTCTAAGCCTGTTTCAAAAGCATTATTTTCCATTCCTCACCCTACCAAAATATCACAATCAGCTATTGGACCATAGCTTAACATCTAAAAAATTAATATCAGATTATGAATAATAAATTGGCAGAAGATAGCTGACAGCTGGAGACCATTCTATGTTCTAAGTGCAAACTTTAGATTTTAATAAATAAATAAAAAAAAATTACAGCAATAAAACCCATTTTGAGGCCTCTATTGCAATTCTAGGACTAAGATTACTTAAAAAAAAGGTAGTCCACTACCTGCAAATGGCACTTAGATGAACCTCTGGTCTCCCAGTATAGACAATTAAAAGGAGGTTAATGGTATTTTCCTGCAACACAGATCCTGCCAGGTGTGGCAGGCATTCCTGGAAGACATGAAAATAGCCTTGGGCCAATTGAAGGATCAAAGAAGCTTGTGTGCTGGCCCGTGGCTGGGATTTTTGGTGGTCAAGGGATAGTTTCTGATGGTTTGGTGATCTCTTCACACATCCACTGAAGGGGAAGGTGTGGTTAAATGGAGGATGGTCAGGAAAGGTACCCAGTCTGGGTCCTGTTGGCAATGAATATTCATGACATGGGTAGTTTGGGGTCCACTGATACTTTTGCCCCTTTTGCCCTATCCTCTCTTCAGTGCAGCTTAGCTCCTCTGGAATAAGCACTGGCAAAAGGAAGTTAACCACTGCTGAATTCATACCCAGTGCACTACATTTTCTGAAAAACCAGGAAGTTTGTGGTGTTGCAGAGGTGTATGGCCTACCTGATGCAGTTCCTGCTGACACTGCGTTAAACCAGCCCCATTGATGGCTGCAGCACCCTTTCTGAGATGTTAGATGTTACCAAGATGTTTTAAACATCCTCTCAGTCATGTGACTGCCCACATGAGCAGTTTTACTTACAGTCCTTTACTATTGATTATATTAGGAAAGATGAAAAATAGGAAACCAGCATTGCAGAGAATAGGTCAATTTATAAAGGCTCCCTCTCCAGATTACCTGTTTTACAATTCAATATATGAACATAAAAATCTGGTCTTAGTGAGAAAAAAAGTCTTTGCACACTTCGTTCTTCTTGCTTTTTATTGTTGCACATTGCAAGGGAGCCATAAAGCTGTGACAAGCACATAGAGTGCTTGACCTCTTGCCTCGTACTAAATGATTAGTAACATATTTTTTTTAATCACATTTTGTCATAGTTTCAAACTGCAATAAATTGTCATTATGTCCCACATGTATTTCCACCTGCCTTATATCAAAAATTTAGTGTTTCTCTATGTGTTTTTCTTTTTATTTGAATGGTCTTGTTAGAGAAACATAATAGAAATAACTGAAGTGTAGTAAACCTCACCCTTTTTCATGCTTTTCCTTTCCTGTGTCATATGTCATGGATAACTGAATGGCCAGATTGATAGCAAAATCCCAGAGAGGGTTATGATAAAGCTGTGTTGGGAAGGAAGGATTGCCTTCCTGCCCTAGAGTATGATCCTCCTTCCTCACTGAGGAACACCATACTGATTGCCTTCCAGCCACACACCATTGCCAAACTACATCTAATTGTCTGTCTGTTGTCCCCTGGGTTTATTTCAATCCTGAATTTTCAAAGGTGGTATTATTGTCTGAATGGAATTTGGACACTGCTACATGTACTGAAATAGGACTGAAATGCAGAGACTGGGGAAAGCAGTGTTCATACCCAACACTTGGGTCACAATCTGTGTGGCACAAATGGCAGCTCAGATTCACGTCTTGTGTGTGAATTTGCTATTCATCACATACACAGTGCACCTGGAGAATCGGTGTGTGAGCAGGGAATGGGAAACTTGTCCTCTCCTCTGCTCCCCAGCCTTTTGCAGCACCTTCGTGTGACTTACATTGTAATGTCACCTCTGATGTCAGTGGGTTTTAACTCGACAGTTAAATCTGCCGCAGGAAATCAGTAGCAAACTGTCCTAACTTGATTTTCCTAACCTGGGGACCTCATTCCCCGCTGTCTTCCCAGCACATAGATTTTCAGATGTCATTATTCCCTTAACGCGGTTATGAAAAGGTGCTGTTTTGTAAGACCTTACGGATCTGCTGACAGGGTAGAGAAGAAACCTAAATCAAATTTTGTTGTTTCTTTTCCTTCAGCCAGAAATTAATTTACTGGCAGGGGTCTCCCTCATGATTATGGTTGGGTGTTTTCCTCTACCAATGTTATTATGAGGTTGAAAATAAAGGGTAGAAAAGGTATCAAGATATGCATGACCCCAGAGCTAAGGGCAGATGTGGGCTCGAAGTGGGTTTTGTCTCTCTGAGTGTGTGTGGATCTTGTTTTCTGTGTTGGGAAGCTCAGGGAGGCAGGGGGCCGTGCTTGGTCATGGGACCTGTGCTCTCTTGGTGCTTTACCTGCCTGGGATGAACAGCTTTTGAGATTGCTGTTGGGATAGACAGCAGGATTTTGGAAAACCTGCTGTGGAGGAAATCCTTCCAAAACTGATCTGGGCTCCAGCCATCATAGTGGGGAGAAAGCCCAAGTGCCTTGGACTTTGAAGGAAGGATGACAGAGAGAGTTGGCTGCTGCCAGTGGCTCATCCACCGGAGCCTAGTGACTCTGAGCAGTAAGGGATGCCCTGCAGAGTAGTGGGAGCAGGGATGTCCCCTGAAGCCCCTGAGCCTTGGCCCTAGTGCTCCTCAGCTTCCTCCTTCACAACTGGCAGGGCACTGAGGTTGGCATGGGGTCTCCTCTCTCTTTCCCACCCTGGAAACCCAACACTTGGTGAGTCCAGCCCTTTAATGGATACAGCTTGGATACAACACTTGCACTGTCACAGCAAACACTACATACTGTCACAGAGGAATGCTGTGTTACATTTTATTACTGGAATAGTTGTATTTTTGCCGTTTGCTGGTGTGGTGGGAAGGCTGTTTTCCTTGCGCTTACCTGGTTCTGACTACCCTTCATGCTGTCTTCTGCAGTTGAGACACGCTGTTTATGGTATATAAGGCATTTCAAGTGATTTTGCTCCAATGGTAAACTATAACAATCTCTTGAGTTAGTGGCCCCTGGGATCCTGTTGTAATCCAACTGTTGTCCTGTTTTAACTTAATCATTTCTATTTGCTAATAATGTATATAGTGAAAGAAGTTTTTGCTCACAGGCACACATACATGAATAGTGTTCTTATATGCCCCCTTCCCCTTGAGGACAGTGTGTCAGGCTACACACTGCCACGACAGCTCCAGCGGTGTTAGCTGCACCACCAACTCCTGCTCCCACTCCTGCCCCACCAGGACATGCATCCCCTCTGCATCTTGAACATCCATCTTTACAAGCACAAGCTTTGGGTGCAGACGATTAGAGGGTGATACCAGGTGGCAGAGCCGCTGCAGGCTGTGGAGCAGTGACTGCCTGGAGTGGAATAACAGCAGGGCATGGGAATCTGAGAACAATATGATTGCTATGGCTACTTAGCAGCTAAATGTTATGATGATTATTAAATAATGTTTGAAATTGGGTCCTGGGATTTGGCTGCAGAATCCTCAGCTTGTCTTGTGTAGCTGTACATAAGATGGGAGGTAACTAATTTTGTACTAATCCTGGTTGTGTTGGTGGACATTTGGTTTTAAGAGTGAATGACAGTTGTCAGTGTGGGAACCAGCCCAGATCTTGGAGGTGGCAATGCCAAAACCAAATTTCCTAGAACAAAATTTGGGATCAGTACATGTAAGCTGATAATGTTGACATCTTTGAATGAACTGAACATGGACATTCCCTTAATCTCCCCCAGGCACATCTACTCTATGTTCTGTAGTGGTTTTGTAAGTGACTGACTGCCCTTGTGCACTGATACTGTTGATGGGAAAAGATTAAGACCTTTCAAGTGACACCTGCCTTAAACAAACAGTGACAAATGAAGACCAAATCACACCATTTTTAGAGACGTCACTGGATGAAAGTTTATCCTGGTCAGAATGTCTCCATGGATCTGCAGTGACACTTCACAGGCTTGTTTGGGGGAATGGAATGTGGGCTTTGGATGTTTCATCCAGCTAATATTGGTCTTTGTTGTGGCATTTACTGTGTCTTAAAGGAAAATTCTAGTGATTTTTCAAAATACTAGCAGTTATTGAAAGCAGTTGAATTGCCTTTGAAAAAAACCCAGAATGTTGTATTTATGAGACCAATCATCAATCAGGCAAAGAAAGCCAGAAAACCCAACAACCCAGGAAGGCAAACGGTGATAAAGATCCCAGATAAAGTCACTCTTCTCAGCAGGCAGAAAGTCTGATGAACTGAAATGGAAAGTCCTTCTCATTGATTTCACTGGGAAAAGTAATTGACTTTGAACTCTTTGAATAAGTTGCAATCTGTATTTAATTTCTTGTCCAAGGAAGAGAATGTCATTTTGTTTTTCTTGTGGCTGCTATTAGCCTTAATGTCAGTTGCACAGCTGAATCTCTTGCATCAAGCTCCAGATTTACCCCTGATGTCAGTGTGCTTAGGAATAAAACAAAAATCAGTCTTTCATCTCTCAGTTGCTTAAAGGATCATGCCATAATACCACATTTATTAATTCAAAATCTCTCTTGTCTGTACATGCACAAATGGAGCTAAGTATTCTGAGGAAACATGGAGAAAGTGTAAAGACTGTAATTTAACTTTTAGACATTAATGCAACCTATTAACTGAAAATATTCTGAGAGTTCTAGCAAACATACACATTTTTGCCCTTGGACTGCCTGAATGGAGAGATTCAGCACTTCAGGCTGTCAAGGTGGCAGATACATACATACTGTTGGTTTTCTTGCAGGGCCACATTAACTTTTGAATGACACTCATACAGTGCTAAGTTCGTTGTCATCAGTTCCAACATGGACAGGGAGATCTGCATCTGACCCCAGTGGAGTTACAGACCAGTTTCCTCATACAGATGTATTTTGGTAAGATCAGGTCAGTTCTGTATTGGGACAGCCATCTGAAAATGGAGGAGCTGTACTTGAGCTTGCACACCATGCCTTGCCTGTTCCGGTATGGAGGATCTGATCCTGCAAGCCTTCCTGAAATAAAAATCTTACATGTGCCCTTGCTGTCCTGAATACAATTTCTCTGTAAAAACTCCTGTCTTCTTCACCTGTCCCATAGACTTGTTTAGCCAAAGACTGTGAGGAGGAGAAAAAAGTTTTGATAATTAATGATTTACACTGGCAGTCTGGGGACATTACACTTTCAATCACCAAAGCAAACAAGATCAGAAAGCTCATCTAGAAAGACATGTTTATGGGGAAATAATGAATCCTTTTAAGGCTCCAGATAGCAATGTGTGCTGGAAAGGCAGCAAATGTTAAATACCAACCCACTTGAGAGATCCTTTAAAATAACAGAAAAATGTAAATAGACCATTCTGTGAGTGAGGATTGGGGGTTATTTGTTTGCATTTATCAGCTGTTGTAAAAATTAAGGGACAAAGGCAGTCCAGTTTTTGAAGTGGTCTGGTAGGGAGAAGCCATGATCTCGAGGCATGGACAGGTGCAGTGGCCATGCCTGGGCCCCTGAAGAGGCACTTTCTTTACACGGGACAGAACACTCCTTCCATGCTCATAGTTTCACAAATAAAAAAGACTAAAGGAAACTGGAAAAACAGATGACAAATATATTTTAAAATGGTGCTAAACTGTTTTAAACATCTCTTTTCTCAACGAAAGGAAAAAATGTGATCCAAATACATCTGCTTCCCAAGAGAATATGTCTTCTGTGTGCAGAGTAGAAAATCAGAACAAAAACTTTTGTTTTTCGCAGAAGTGTTGTTGTTTGTCTGATACTTTCTTGCATTTTTCTGATAAAAACAGAAGATGAGCAAAAGTATTTCTGTACATAATCTATAACATGGGGTTAGTGTATTCCAAGGAGCCTCAAGCTGCAGGAGCAGTCTACGTGTAGATGTCTGACTACATGAAGTCCAATATTCTATACTGTTCTTCATTGTGTTTGTTTTCCTTTTTTCTGACAGCTTAATGTTCCTGCAAGGCCATTTTTGTACCAGTGGAGTACCAGTTATGGTCTTGCTTTTTACCTCTTTCTTCCTCAGTCATACACTTTTCTTTTAGTACTGTTTGCATATTAAGTTCTTCAAACTTTGTCATCATGTTTATATCAAAATTCTTTTTGTCTGTTTTCACAGGCCTATACCAGGAACTTTTAAGAACTTATTTTCCGTAGCCTCACTTAAAGTTTTACAAGCCACTTTGCATCAAGTTCTGCTACAGAATTTTGCTTTTCCTTATTAACAGACTTTTCATTTCTCTTTTGGTAGTATGTGCTGTCACTAGCTGTTTTGTTTGAGAACATGACTTTTATCCCCAGCCATGACAACAATTTTGCTATCAGTATTAAAATCCTGTGAAAGTCAGAGCAAATAGGACAATCTGGGAAGTTGTGGAGTAGCTCCACTGTGAAGGTCAAACCTATGGATACTGCACTGGATGAACGATGTACAGCTCTGCAAGGAGTCAGAATAACCTAAGTCAGTGAGTAACGAACTAAACCCAGAAGTAATTTTTGGACACTAGATGTCCAAGGTGATGCATCTGAGGTTGCATTTACCAGCATTACTGATTTTACTTGAATATCATACTGCTGCCAGGGACGCCATGGCTTTCCAACATCTCTTGTGTTTCAAAACAAGCCCTAAACCTTTATGTGTAGCGAAGGCAAACATGGACCCAGCCATTATGGTAAGCAGATACGACTTGCCAGAAAGACTTACCTTAGTGGCATGTCTTGATAATCCTCTCCTCTACAACAAAGGCCCCCTCCTGACTGTGCAGTTTCATCAGAGGCCATGATATACAGCTAGTTCGGTGATGAATAATTCCCTGTGCACTATTGCTTCTGTGTACCAGGCTACACCACCAGGCAGGTTTTGCTACTGATTTTTAGTTAAGATCTTGTCTGAAGCTCTTGATGCTATTGACTGGGCACTGTTGCTTTGATGGCAAGCAGGTGATGTGAGTGGGCCATGAATTTAGTCCATTCATGGCAGAAACAGAATAAGCTGAAGAAATGTCTGACTGTACATTGCTAGACTGACATATGTTGTTCCTTGAAGCTTTACCTGTTTTCTCTCTTCTTCAGTGTGTTCATGAGACATTTCCTTTCCGTAGCACATATGCTATTGTAGAATCTCAGCACTTCAGCATCTGAGCTGTGTTTATCCTTACAACATGCCATGACTAAAGCAGCATTTTCATACTTAGATTTTTTTCAAGAGTGAAAAATTGCCAGGAAGTTTGTAAGTGGCTTGATGAAGATCACAGAGCTTTTGTGGGCCAGGAAATCCTAAATCCAAAACTCATATGGTAAATTATACCATTCTTCCTCCATGACTGTGTGAAGAGACACTTTCTAGTCATAAGGGGCAGCCTTACCAACAGGCTGATAACACATGAATATTTTTGCCTTGTGGGTCTAGTGTGAGTTGGCAGAGCCCTTGGGCAGTGCTTCCAGCTGGAAGTGTGCAAGGACTTTTGTCTTTGGAAACTTTGCTCTTGAAGAGAGCCATTTGGTGGAAGGGAACTTGTATTTTCTTCTGGTTTCTACTGAGGAAATGTGGATTGAGGCAACATGCAGCAAGAAGATCTTCGGTGTATTTTCACCAGATTATTTGTAGACATAGGAATGGGATGTAGGCATTTTCTGTGCACTGCATCCTAATTTCTTGGTGGACTTTACTTATCATCTGATGAACCTGAAGCAGCAAAGAAAGATGCACTTGTTCACCTCTCTCGTGTTGGGAAGCAGAGGAAGTGGTCATTCAAATGGTCACAGACATTTAATTTCTAGAGATGGCTTCATATTAACATATCTCTAATCAAGATTTTCTGAGACTCTCTTTGGATGAAAGGAGATGTATTTCTGTATGGCCTGGCACTGAAGATGCATATGTAGGTGGTTGACTTCACACTTTATCAAAGTCTTCTAATTCATCTGGTTTTTTTGGAAAAAAAAAATGGAAAGTTTATGGATGGGGTGCTAATGAGAGGTCTGGAAGAATGGTTGGTCACAGGGAAGCATTACAGAGTTGGGGTGACTGTAATGCTGAGATTAGTCCTAAACCTCATATTATTCAGCACTGTTACCAGAATCCTTTCTGCAGAGATAAAAGAGTTTCCGTTTATAATTTTATGCCACCCCAAGGATTACCGAGGGCTGCCACACTGATTAGTAATTTTTGCTGGGTCACCACACTCAGAAGAATATTCACCTAAACCAAGTAGGATTTAATGTATGAAAAGTAAGTCATAGCTCAAAGATAACTGTCTGCTGTCCTTTCTCTACCAAATGGGACACCTTGGACACCGGCTTTGACCTGAGAAAACTTAAGGTGGTGCCTCTCATCTAAGGGGCTTCATCCTCTCAAAAGGATGTTATGGAAAAGCTGCTCCCACTAAGCTCACCTCACTTCAATGTGTCTAGAATATGCGATCAAAGCATTTGCCATCTTGTTATCTATCAGAGAGGGGATTAATTTGTGGTGAGAAACTCTTCTATGGGTAAAGAGTAATAGCTGTTCAAAGAGAATTTAATGTAGTGGAGAAAAGCATAACTGGCTGGAGCTGTAGTGCAGGGAGGGTAATATTTTTTGGAGTAAACTATGGGGGCAGAAGATGGAGTTTCTATTTCCTGATGTTCTCATAACAAGACTGGATGTTCAGACAGACTAAGATATCTCAGTCAGGCCAAAACCAGCTGGTTTTTGGGTCAGATGCAAGTGCAGCATCTGTTTACCCTGGGCATCTCAGACACTCATTAGGTAATGAAAATAGTCCTGCCCAGCATCCTAGATAGAAAAGATGGTCCAAGTTAAGTTGGTGCAATGTTTTTTATGAACAGAATTGATAAACTAAACTGTCCCTGATGCTGCTCAGAGACATCCTCTGAAGGACCACGGCTCCATTTGCACCTTACTAACTGCTTGAACACCCCCTCCTCCAGATGTGGTAGCCACAGGCAGCTGGGTGCTCTGCAGAGACCTGCTTCCCAGTCCCTCTGTTCAGCAAGTCCATTATGCTGGTCTGCTAGCATTGCTGCATCACTTCCAACTTTTAAGGGAGCCTTCTTTGTGGTTTTTATTTAGAAATAATTTTGTATCTGTACCAATTACACTTACATTTGTGATTTAATGAAGCCTATTTTGAGACTGACATGTATGAGGTCACTTTCTTCGCTTGTTTTTATTTCTAAAAAACATATCCATAAGTAACACCAAATGGGAGATTTCTTTAACACCTGCCCTTATACATGGATGGGTAGAAAACAATAAAGTTTCAGAATAAATATCCCTATATAGGCAATGCAAACAAAATTTACATTGCAGGTAAAAAAACAGTCACAAAAGGAGTTGTTTTAAATGTTCCACTTCTGAGCAATTAAAGGAGATTCCTAAGCATGTGGCAGGGGCAGTTCATCAGCTGGTGATCAGTGAGACCAACTGGAAACTTCTTCCTAAGGGGAACAACTGGATATGTGAATGGAAGCTCCGGTGAGGCCAGATGGCTGCGTGCAGGTGTGAGGTGGCTCAGTGTGCACATCTGATAGGCTCAGTGCCCTCTGTGAGGAGGATGGTTGCCAGCATGCGGCAACATTGGCTGTTGAGGCATTTGACAGGAGCTAGAGACAAGACAAGCACGTAATTCAACACAATTTTAGCCTGGTATTTACATAAGTAATTTACTTTTTGCAATTATGCCCTATGCTCTTGGTCACCTGGGGCCATGTCTGAGGCTGCCTATGTTACAGTCCTCAGGGGCATCATTAGACATCTGAAATTTTATGTTTTGACTGCAGGCCAGAGGTACTGGTAGGTAAAAGCAGAGCTGTCCAAGTAGGTGGGCAGGAGGTGCCATGCACTCTCAGGCTGCAGGGCTCACAGCTGTGATGGCTGTGGGGAGCACTGATGGGGTTGGTCAAAGCAGTCTGCCCTGCTGCCCTGTCAGCAGACTGGGAGGGTCACCAGCTGAGTGCCAGGAGTAGGCTCCTGTACTCCTGAAGCATCTTTCTCCTGGAGGTAATTTTTCCCTGGTGAGAAGTATCATTTAGCTATCCCTTCCCCTGAAGTTTTAATGACATCTAGTGCAGGCAGCTGTTCTGGATCATAAGATGATATTTAAATTTGTGTTGGTGTGACAACTTCACACTCTTGCTCACCTTTCTGTGCAAATCTTGTCCTGCCCTCTTTCTGATGTGAATTTGGCTTTGTCAGTGACTGATTGCTGTCTGCTGAAAGTTCCTCTCACTCCTCCCAACAGGTATTGCAAAAGGACACTGAAGAGGTCTCCAGGCATCTGAAATTGCTGTAGACAATTTGTTCCTACACACCCTCTGGAGAGTTTTTTCTTTCCTAGAGAAGCTGTCCAATGAATGGTACGCTCAGACAGGGCAGTTATTGGCACATCCTTTCTGATGCAATGGATAGCCTGGAGCATTCCTGCTTCCTGCTCTGAAAAGAAACAGTCCAGGTGTGACAAGAGGTACAGTGTAGTGGTACATAGTGCAGGACCACCCATGGGCCACATGCAAGGGCTCCTGCCCAGGCCCCTGGCCAAAGCATGACAGCAGGTTTGCCACCTCTGCAGACCACCCAAGAAGTTCCTGCTCCTGCACCGGGTACTGAGAGGCTGGCAGGGAGCATCCCACCAGCTTTACAGCTGTGGCCCATGGACATGGCACCACATCTCTTTTTGGGGCAGCACAGAGCAGCACCCTGAGGGCTATCTGCCTTTTGAATAAGGCTTATCAATCTCTTCATGATGGATATTCCCGTCGGCATAAAGCAAGGAGTGATATTTATTATCTTTTTACTAGTGCCTTTAACTTTTAAATAGAACAGAAGAGAAATTGGTTTTATATGGATACTTTCGCTCTTCCATATTCCAAGGCACTTTTACAGATCAGTTAAGTTAGGATGTAGTACTGGTTATGCAGTGACTCTGGGCAGACAAGGCAGTCTGAGCTACACCATATATCACGGCACCCACCTCCGCTGGATGTGATGTGCATACCTTTTGATCTTTTTTAATAGCTATTCCATACCTGCCCTTGATTTTGACTGGCTAAATCCAAGCTATTAAATCTGTGCCTCAGTATGTCTTTAAAACACCTTTTAAAAAAGAAGTTTAGCACTTGTAAAAGTTGCCAGATTTAGGTAGGTTTGTGGAATACACAGTTTTATCCCCTAATCACAATGCCCAGGCATTCAAATATTCAAGGGGATTGTAAGAAGCATTGTATCAGCAGCTGAACTCTGCTGAGCTTTGTCTATCTGTAGGAAAGACTGTTCTGATTTGGTGTCCTTTTATTGTAAAAAGTTCTATTCCTAGTGATTAAAATATGGGCTTTTTCCTTGCAGGAGATAACCTTTGAAAATAAAGGATAACTCTCTTTCCTTGTAAATATTTTTATTTACCTGCAAAATATTGGCCCACCTGTGTGCGTGTGAGTCACGCAGGTGCCACTGGTTCCTCTGCATTGGTGGCCAGTGGGGATATTGACACCAACAGCAGGGAGCACAGGACGGCTGCCCAGTTATGGGAGCTGCCTCAACCAGCCAGCCTTGGGAGAAATAAATACCGTTTTACCAGCTTTTTAACCCGATCAGTGCTGCAGAGCAGCAGGTGGTGCTTTCTCAAAAAATCCGAGCCAAGGCTGCGGCAGATGCAGGAAGCTTTGAGATATTATTATTCATACTAAAATACTGGCAAAAGAGTTTATTAATAGCCATATACTCCTAAACACACTGCTCCATACCAGCTTGTAACTCTTGTGATCATTCATCTTTTGTCCTCCCATTCGTGCCTCTGAAGTGAAATAGTAAATAATTATTTCTGTACCCAAGAATCTTCCCATTAATCTTCATTAATGATTATTTCTTTCACTTTCAAGCTGGTTTTGTAAAAATTGTGCTTGTATAATTGACCAAATCCCTCTCTCATTTCCTTTTAGGCTACATTATTGATGTCAAATGAGAACAGAATACCCCTGAAGTGTAACACCTGAATTTGGCTCAAAGACTATGCAATGCTAAAAGCTTTCCTGTCCTATTATAGGTTGTATCCAATATTTTTAGTAGAAGAAATCATGAACTGCACAGAATCTTACCTCTGAAAAATTATCAGGAGAACACATAACAGATAGAGTTGAAAGACAAATAAATTAGATTTTAAAAAGAAAACAAAAAGAAAACTGAAACTTTTAGAGCTGGTATAAAATGGCAAGCAGACTGTATTCTAGTGCAAATCACTAATGGTTAAATTCTTCTTTCAGACCCACATAAATCAGAGTAGCCTCACAGTTTAATAGAGTCATGCCAAAATTACACTGGTGTAGTCAGCTCATTTTGGCCTTACAAACTTGGCATTTGTCATTGTAGATCTAATCCAAACTCTGTGGAACCTCTTGGGAATCTTTATATTCAGATAATGGGATTTGGATTGGATGGTATAAGTTTAACATGAATCATAATTAGCTCAATTTGGTATTTTTATGGCTCATAATATGCAAGAGAGGCACATGAGCCAGCTGGAGTATTGATCTTGTTGCTTAGGAATGGAAGTGAAGCCATGAAGAGTTTTCCTTAGTCCACCTAATTTAAATCAGATGGTACCTAAATAATTACCAAATCAGAACAAGCTTGAGCCCTGACCTCGTATCATGGGTTCTGTCTTCTAGTGCCAGGTCTCCAGTGAAGTGATTCTCCTCTTTTACTTCTCATGAGTCTTGGCCATTCATAACACTCATCTCATAATGTTGATGTCATTAATTGCATTAGTATTTAATATGCTACAAGGATAGCATTATCTTGTCTACTATGTTTGCTTAGTTCATTATGTTCTGTGCATGTAGTGGACAAGAAGACCCAGAGGTCACAAAGCCTTGTTTCTGATCTCATTTACATTGGAGATGCATCAACAGAATTTGATGAACTTCGAGGAAATTATTCTTGGTATATAGTAGCAGAGCACAAGTACAAATCTGAGGTCTACTGTAATTCTGTTGATCTGCTGGAATGGCGTTGCTCATGCTGAGGGTAAGAGGGAGTTGTAGTTGACATGTATATATGTATATTTATGCAATGATTCTTTAAAATGGCTGTTCGTGTTCAAAAGGAAAAAAAACATATTCTCTGTTCATTGGGGATTTTCTGGAGATATTAGACTGGTGTTAACAGCAGCAAAATTTAGCCCACTGTATTGCATGCTTGGGAGCAAAATGACACACAACCACTGCATGCATCTCTTGTCCAGAACCCTCGTGCAGTAGAAAATGTCTTTCACCTTCTGTACTGATGAAAGGAAAAGAGCTTACTGCCAATTTGTATGAAGAAGCCTTTCTTCTAGTCTTCATCTAAGAAACAAGCAGATGAAAGGATGCTTTTTATCAATATCACATAAAGGGAAATGAAATTGGAAATAGATTAATGATTTATTGTTCTTCCAGCAGCGCTCTTAAGTATATGGGAAAATTGGCTTTCAGTATATACAGTAGCTGCTTATATAGCATGACTAAAGAAAGACCCTGTGAATATGAAAGGTCCCAGATGAATGAGGCCTGAAACAGAAAATCTCTATTTCTACAGCAGGCAGGATTGCGTGGCTTTCACATGCCTTGCCAGTAATTTGCCAGTGTTTACATTTGATCTTTGGCTTGCAGAAGCATTGATTTAGTAGGCTGCAAAGGCCCCTTTCCCCACCCGCCATTTGCACCAATAAAAGTTATTATGTTACAACCATCCCTTTTTCTAGGCGTCAAGCAGGAAAGCCATCACCTGGGAAAAGGGGAGAAGTGGTGGTCCTGTTCACTTACTACACTGAAGAAAACATGAGGTGTGTCTCTTGGCTGCAGGACAACCATTTCACCATGGAGAGGAGGAAGGTGTCCTAAGCAGTCAGGAGTGGGAGAGTGTTTGCTAGCAGAAGGGATCTAGACCAGGAGGGTGTAGGGAGGGGACAGCCCGTTTTTTGAGTGTTGCCTGGTGTCATCCCCAGTGAAGCTGCCATGCTTCTGCAGGAGCTAGCTCCCCCTTCTAAGTGAATGACCCCTCTACTGAGGTCTCTTTGTTAGGGTAGGTGGCGACCAGTTTCCTAAGACCTTGGTGCTTGTGACTTAGAACAGGAAATCAGATGAAATATGGAGATACTGTGTGAGGCTGGAAACCTGGTTTCTAAACCTGATTTGAAGCAGCACCAGCCTGCTTGAGGTGTTGTCTCTATGCCAACATGTGTGATGGAGGAACAGGCTTGGGTGCAAAAGCAGAGGTGCTCTTTGTGAGGACCCAGCTGGTAAGGAGGTATGCAGTACAAGTTCTCTTCTGAATTAATATTCCTTGAGCAGGCCCTGGGACTGTATCTGTTTCTTAGATCTCTCCAGTTAATGGAACGGCCAAATACGATCGTCTAGCAACAGAAATGCACTTCAGCAATACAAACAAAAAGACACTAATTTACATTTGCGCCAATACCATTAATGTAAATTGGTTATTAGCTATTTATGCTAAAAGGCTGTAATAAAAATCATAAAGGTAGTTTTATTGACTACATTTTGCTGCATGAAATCCATGCTAGAAGGCACGCTTTGCAATCAGTTGCAATCAGGCAATATGGCATTTGCTCCACCTAACTAACATATTTATAAACAAATTACTCTCCCTTTTTCTTTACTTTGCATTTTATAACACATCACTGCTATGAAGTTAATAGGACAATGCTTTTGCAATGCTTTTGTAATTCAATTGCAATGTTGTATTGTTCTTTATCCTATCATTCTCATGCATATGTAGGACGGGGTAATTAAAGAAAAAATGGCATTTACAAACAATTATAATGCAGGAATAGCAAGAAGGGAAATGTGTTTCAATCATTGCTTTTAAATAGAGATGTGGGGAACACTGGCGATAGCAGAAAAATGGAGCAGCACCTGATATGCCCTTCTGGTTTTAGTCTCTTCATGCATCTGTAGCAATGTTTTCTAGGTTGCATGGGTCAGATTTTCCCTTATGTCGTGCTATTATACCCATGTTGATGGAAGGAAGAGCCTGTGACCTCCTTGATTTCTAGCACAGCCATTGCAGTGTCATGCTATGTCACCTGAGCCTTTCTGCAGCGTTTGGGTACTGGGTCCCCAAGTCAGGCATGCAGGCAGTAATGGCAAGAGAAAGGGAAGAGGTAAGTCTGCTGGAATGAGGAGAGAGTATGTTGGAAACGGCATGCTCTTTGTAGAGAAGTCCAGAGGTACAGCATATGCATACAAGCGAGACACCATGCCTGCCTCCCTCTGCCATGTTGCATAAGCATCTGTGTGAAGTGACAGAGAAGATTAAAATATTGCGTGAGGTGCCTGGTCCCAGACATCTCAGTTCATGATGTCACAGGGGCTAGACTTAGACAAAGTTTTCTTCTGGCAACAGAGCCAGAGACAGCAGCACTGACCTCCTGCTCTTCTTGGTCTGGCTCCCTTGGCCAGCAAGGTGTCACAAATCCAGTTCCCCAAAAGCCAGCCCAGGAGGACAATCCAGCTTAACTCAGGTTGGTCCCGCAATCCAGTTGTACCCATCCCAACCAGATGGCCTCGTGCAGCTGAAGGGGTTGTGTGAAAACTTTCCCTGTGGCAGGACGATGTGCCTGTGTGTGATTCCTGCTTCCTGCCCTGCCCATCACTGCATCATGCACTTGGGGCTGAGGTTCTGCTCTGTTCTTCTCTCAGGAAGAACTGCATTCGAAAATCTGATGTCAGTTCATTGGCATGAGAGAAGCTCCAGGATGTTTTGGACCTGAGGAGCTATTTTGAGCAAACAAAAGGTGCTGGAGCGTGGTTTGAGGTTATCAGATGAACCTGACTCAGCCACCTGCCCCTTTCAGGCTAGTGCTTCAGGCATCCAGACCACACCTTCTGATTTGGCTTCACCACCATGCAGATGCATTTTCAGCCAGGTATTTTGGTTCCTCGCTCTCTCCTTTGACTGATGGTCCTTTGGGGAAGGTAGGATGAGAGAGGTGAAGGTGAATACTTTTTCTTTTCCAGAAATTAAGGGTTTTTAATTCAGACAAAACTGCAATATCCCTAACAGCAACTGTAAATTTGGAGGTCACTTTCTTATTTTTGTAAAGAACATAATCTGATGAATGAAAATATCTTCCATTTAATGAATTCACATATTCCAACGGAATTTCAATCTTTCACATTGGAATTAGAAGTTCACGTTAAATTATATCCTTAAATTATAGTGTCATCTAACCCAGCTGTGTCTGGTCTTTAACAGGCTGATGTTAGTTATTTTAAGGGAAACTTGCTAGTTTGGAAAAGAGGGGTAAACCTATTTTTGTGCAAAGAGATTTATAAAGTCATGATAAGTAATAGATAGCAACTAGCTCTATGTGTAGCAATATTTTTACCCCACATACATTGGCATTCTCCATGTGAGGATGTATAGGAGACTCTGAGCATGTGTGTTCCATGACACAAAATAGTCTGGTGCTCCTTTTATTCAGGTAAGGAAGAGCAGTAGACTATTTTTGTGGTGAGTTGATATCCAGGGCTCTTCAGTTGTTTGCATTCAGTGACCCTGCAGTAGGTTGCTCTTAGAGGGTTGGTGTTGATAGCAGGGAAAGGGGTGACGTGCTCTCCTCTGACCACTTGCTTGTGAGTCAGTGCTGGTGGCTCTGGCTGCAGGGTAGAGCATGAAAAACAAGTTAATTATTGACCTATTGTCCTTGTTTTTCATTCTCTGGACTACAGACATAGACATGATAACATCTGTTTTTTCAAAAACTTCTCATAACGAATAGAATGTTTTTACATTTCATGTTAAAAACAACAGACATGGTAGGTCAAGGAATGAGTGATTTGCTGTCTCTTTTTAATGAGCATTCTTTAAAGAAGGAGAGATCAGATACTGCTAGGGAGGATCATGCAGCATTCAGAAAACTTTGTGAATCAACCGC
Organism: Lycocorax pyrrhopterus obiensis; assembly: GCA_014706295.1. Classification (NCBI taxonomy): domain Eukaryota; kingdom Metazoa; phylum Chordata; class Aves; order Passeriformes; family Paradisaeidae; genus Lycocorax; species Lycocorax pyrrhopterus. The sequence continues at coordinate 21,159,089 of JACSVZ010000014.1, read as the reverse complement.
AATAGGCTGAGACTGCCATTTTTTATGACTTTTCAAGTTCACATAAAGGTTACATGGCTACCAAGATGAAAAGTGCTCATCTGTTTTTTTTCTAACACAGGCTTTTTCCATTACTAAAAATGAGGATTGTGATGAATCATGTCTTCAGATGAACATCAAACACAAGTCCATAGTCTTCAGTAAGCATTAAATATAGATGTGAATATAAATAGAGAAGAGGAGGTTATTATGTGGAAGAAGGAGGATAATAGCTAGGCACAAGTCAGATATTTGACATGTGCTTTCTATTCTCTTGGTATTCTACATTCTTTTATTTGGGGAGAAGAGGGCAATGGGTTAGCATGACCCTGTTGTAGACTATAGGCTTTCAGCAGAAAATTAGGATGAATAGTTACTATTATCGATGAAGCAGTTGCGATTCTGCTCTATCTCTGTAAATATCTGAATGGATATTTCATCCGGCTTTGTACTTACATGTCTTCATCCAGCAGTATTTTGTGTCATGGCACAGAGGAATCCCAGAGTTTAAATTTTCCTCATTCATCAAGGGGCCTGGTTGCAGAGAGCCTGCAATTGAACCTGGTCTTACCACCCTCATCTCTGCTCAAGACCTCCAGGCTCTGCTCTTCCCTCCAAGCCCAGTGCAAGCAGCTACAAGCAGTGCTCTGCTTTTCCTCATTTGACACAGTGTGAGCAGGTCATGTCTCTGATGCAGATTTGTTTAAGCATGTCTGTTTAGCATGTTGCCACTACACTGCAACTTTTGGCTTGCAGGGGGACCCCTGGCTGTGTCTTGTTTGAAGACTCTATCTCCAAAGGCCTCCGTGCTCCGCTTACGTATTGGAATTCAAGACTAGTACCACAACAAAATTCAGTGATTTTTCTCTCTCTGCCATATCCAGAAAATTCTGGATATAAATGCTGAGATCACTGCTTTGGCTGTACCCCCAACTATCTGGCTTGTTGCAGACTACAGACTGAAAATGAGATGGTCTGTTGATCCTCTATATCAGGTTTAGGGTAGAAGCTGAGAAATGTGTTACAGAAGGTAAATGAAGAGTTGCATCATGCAGGCAACCATTTCAACCAGGATAAGGTCAAACTTACCACCAGCTAGCTTCCTCTTGGTAAGGAGGAAGGTGAGGAGGTAAGGAGGCTTGTCACCCAATCACTCTTGGAATCTGATGGATCTTAGCATATTTAAATGTATATCAAATCACTCTTACTTGTTTCATGTGACATTTCAATCATCCTCCTCTTCTTCTATTGAGAAAATACCAAACAACCTTGTTCATGAAACCACCCATGCTAATCACCTTTTCTCCAAAGTTTACCCAAAATATTTGTACCTTTTGAGGATGGAGTTGGGACACTTTTCCTTGTGACTTTGTGGAGTTCCTAGAATACAAAGTTTTAAAGACCTGGTTCATCTAGTTATTCAAAGTTAGAAACTTAACACTGAGATATAATGAAACAGCCTTCGATAATTAAAAGTACTTTGTAATTCTAGCTTAAGACAGGAAACTTTTTCTAAAACCGTTTAACACTTTGGAAAGAGAATCAAAAGTCATAATTCAAATACAGCCCCTTTAATTAAGTCTTCCAAAGATAAAAAGGGTCTTCTAGAAACTCTATGAAGATCTTTCTAGCAGAAAAGTCATACTGACTTTTCATATACACGTCTTCAGTGGACGACTTCACTGATCAGAAGAGCCCTTAATGATTGGGCTTAATTGTTACTCATCAACACCACTGCACCATCTGTCCTGAAGTGGTAATTTTCTGTGATAGCTGTATAATACCACAATGGCAGTGCTCTTCAAATATCAGGTTATTGAATTAATCATGAAGGGGTTTTCATTAGCACTGGGAAAAACTGCCTCAATTGAAAAGACTTTAAAAAAAATTCTGGTCAAGGATCATTTCAAGTTTTCAAGGGAACTTAAATGCATGTGATAAACCCAGCAAGGCTGCTGTGCCATATGCTGGTCCTGACCCCTCTGGGAATTCCTATTAGCAATGTTTCTGGTCTTTTCCTGGAAGTTCTTCTTGCTTTAAACTTCTCATTTTCTCCTGCTTATGGTAGGGCAGAGCATTTCCTTCAGACTCTTTACTTGTCATTAGTTACTTATAAAGTCAAAAAGACTGCTGTGTACTTTCCAAAGACTTTCAACTTGATCTACTTTGATAATGGCTCTTCTTCAAAAGATGAAAATCTCTCACCAAAAAGAGATGCTAGTAGGGTTTTGCGGTGTCTCTGCTAAATGGTAGAGGAGTACAGAGTGCAGGCAAAACATTAGCCAGTTATCTTCAATACCTGCCAAAATTTTGAAGTTACTTGCTCTGGGAGTGCAAACTAACTGAAGCCTTTGCAGACAAAGAAGAGCAGATAGGAGAGACCTGGTAACTCCACGGAGAAAAGGATTATTTCAGCACTTTGTTAACAGGTACAAATAGAGCACAATCCTTCCAAGTATGCAGCCTTTCAAGGTATGTGGAAGTCAAGCATGCACATTCTAGGAAACTTCTCTGAAGTGAAATTTTTGTTTCTGATTTGACTTAAAGATGTGTGTAACTGTCAACACAGCCCAATTCCAGTGTCTGTAGGGCTTTACTGCCTGTGAAACATGTGAAAACTTGAAAGTCTGAAAGACCCTCAAGAGCACTCCATGTCCATCTCCTACCATTGTGACTAGATGGGTTACTTTTGTTACCATCCCTCCGCACAAGGCTTTGCAGGCAGCCTTGCAGGTGAGCTGTTCCAGGGCTTCACTATGCTCGCTCCTGGGGAGCTTCTCACCATAACCAGCTAGCCTGCTGCAGTAGGCCCACTCAGTCTGGTCTGTTCCACCATGGGCACTGGGATAGCTGGTCTATTTCCTCTTTGCCGGAGCCTTTTATGTATTCAAAGTTGAATTCCCTGTGGACACATTCTTGATCAGTGCTTTGGAGACAACATTCTCTAAAAGTGTTGGGTCCTCAAGGTTTTCAGAAAGACAGTGGAAAGCAACAGCTGTCTAAACTCTTCCAGCTGCTGCTAATAAACTTCCCAGTCTTGGCCCTGAGCTGTCTGGTGGCACATGCTGTGAAATGTCAGGAAAGGAAAGCCCCTTTGGCATAGAGCCTGTCTTTTCTTTGCATGGATGAGAAGGACTATGAACCTGTCTGGGCTGCTGTAATCATGCTAAGTGTGGCTCTTTGTACTGCTGCCCAGCCAGCAGCCCATGCAAGCCTGCAACTGTCCTCTTACCCATTAACTTATCTGAACACATGGTTGCTAATCCTGTCCAAAATGCCTGTTCATGGTCTAGGTATCACCTAGGCCCTGCTGGACCTTACAGTTACTACTGAGGGTCAGCTATTGGCATTTTGAGTTCCAGTTTGCCCAGGAATTAAAATACAGGCTTTTTTCATTCTTGCCTTATCTTTTCTTTCATATGGTGCTAGATGTGACAGTTTTTCTGTCCATAGCCAGAAGAAATCACCACTGTTACAGTGTGCTGAAAGCAGTCTGGCCACCTTGTGTGCTCTTACAAGCACCAGGATGAAGTTTCAGCATCATCAATACACAAATGACCTTATTACAATTATTCCTTATTTAAATACCTCATTTTTAAATGCTTCTTTGTTTCATTGCTGAAATTGCTTACAATAACAGTATGAGCCAATTGCTCCCACCCTACTGATGAGACCAGGAATAATTCCATGGGCAGTGGGATCATAGACCTGCTGACAGATTTCTTAACCATATTTGTGTTATATGTGGGGAAGATCCTGGCATAAAAAGTATGTCTGGATGTATCCCTACTACCTTACTCTTAAAGCCACTAAGAATGAAGAGTGACTTCACACTTCTGCCTTAACTTTTCAGCTTGACTATTGTCTTCAAGTAAAGCACAAGAAAAGGGATATCAAGCTCTTACAGCCTCTAATAAATATCCTGAGATTTGAAAGTGAGATCCAGGCACCATGAGAGATAACAAATTGCTGTGATTTCAACTGGGTGAGGACTTTCCCTGGAAGGATTTTCTAAGGCTTATCTGCACCTGCTTTGGAATAACAGAGCCTGGTGTTTGGAGTGCCCTCATCATCCCCAATAGCACTGTTGGGGACTCAGTTTGCCATCCCTAACACAGTCCTTGCTCTTTCTCATGTTTTCTCACTTGGCTTTACTTACCGATATTTTTCTTTCATCATGTATCTTTTCTTTTTTTTTTTCTTAAAACTCTCCCAAAATGTCAACAAGAGTGATTTTCCGCAGGAGCAAGCAAGGGGGAAAGTGTATGCACCTAGGTCCTTTATTTTACCTTTTTTGAGGTTAACGAGCCAATTGACGTGTAAACAGTGTAACTAGTAACACGATTGCTTTCTGCACTCTTAAATTAGGCCTAAAAATAATTAAAAAGATTCCCATAAAAACCTGAAGTGTATTTTAGAGCAAAGTCTCTCAAAAGCAAAAGACAAGAATGATCTGTTGCGTATAACTTTATCTCTTCCCTCTCCTTTCTGTCCCTGCTTTTGTGTTACTACACTGTTAAGAACAAGATTTAAAACCATGCCAAGTCAAGACCTATAGAATGATAATGTCAATGACATTTGAAAAAAGTGGGATTTCATGTACGGCCTCATTTATTTCAGCATGTAATGCCAAATAGAAGAACTTTGCCCATAGAGCGTTCCCTGAAAGATGTTTAGTTTCCAGTTGCTGAAGAAGCTGTAATAGAGACCAGTGTAGAGTGGGAAATCCTTGGGGTATGAGCATGTGATTCTCTCCTGGCCTGCAAGAGGGCTGTTCCCAATGCCTTACTGAAAATACTTTTAAACATGTGCAACAACAGAAATATGCATTCCACGCCTAAGTCCTGTTCCTGCAGTGCTACCGGTGAAGGCAAAACACTTCTGATCCGCATTATAAAGGGTTCTTCCTATGTCAGGAGCACCAAAAGGGGGCTCCTTACCCCACACCTTGTTCTGCTTTCAGGACCAGGACTGCGAGGGTGCATGTTTCTTGTGTCGCCTCCCCTGGGTACAGCTTCTCCTGCATCTGTGAATCTGTATGGGAAATATTAGAAAAAGTGTGTTCACCTCTTGTTTTTACTGGTCTGAGAAGCTCCGTGTAGACCTATGGTGCAGCACAGAGAAAAAAACCAGTAAGGAATTTGCATGGTTTTCGTGCAACTTTTCAGCTTCTGCTTCATATTAGTGAGAAATGTCTCTGGGGTTGGGTCTTGGGGGAAACAAAAGACTTGTGCCTTGCTCTAAGAAGTTACGACAGGGCAAGGAAAAGGAGAAAATGTGATTCTTTCCAGAGTCTCTGCCTATGTGTATGGTGCAAGGCACTAAGAGCTCATGCTGATTCATCACCAGTGGAGGTCATGGAAAGGGAATGAGAACAGGAAAACAGGAATGGAAGTAAAAATTCTATTTCTTTTTTTTTTTTTTCCATGCATTAATACACATTCACTGATATTGGAACTTCTGTTCTCTAGAACAGACATAGATCAGTTCAACCTCTTCCCTAGCATTTCTCATTCTACAGGAGAACACACAATATTTGCGGGGTAAGGAAGCTTGGGAGCGGGTGTGCTGGATGGGTGGCCTTTTTCGTACAGAGTAAAGTAGTGGGAAGGCAAAGAACCAAGGACAGTGTGGAAGGAGAAGGCATGAGCCAGAGACAAGTCCAGGCCTAAAATATGACTACAACTAGTGCAAACCACTTGATGGAGTCTGAGTCTGAACTTAGGCATGGCTACCAATGACTATACACCTGTAGCCACTGCTACAGCCCTATTATTTTGGGATATGTTTTCAACTGCTGTTGAAATTTTTTCTTTCTTTGTGGACCCAAGGAAATACACAGTTTTGCCTGGCTGATATCACTGCTGGGATATATTCTGAACATTTAAAGAATCACCCTGTGCAACAGGGATCGGAATGTTCTTCATCTTGACTGCTGCTGTGTTCTTGATCTCTTAATATTTATTCTTTATGAGTGTCAATGAAGAATGGGCCTGGTGCCCAGATAGTTGTAATCTGAATCTACATGGCCAATCTGGCACACAATACAATGCACTGAAGTGACATTTTCATCTTTCAAAGTGTACTTCATTTTTGCTAGAGACATAATAGCAAAAACATCCCCAAATGATATAATTTCTAAGACTTGTCCTTAAAGTTCCACTTTACTGAGGCTTTTGCAATATTTTTTTTCTGCATTGCAGCTTACATTGTCAGTCTTAAAGTTTGAATTTTAAGAAGTAGAATGTTAAGAAACATTTTAATGTTTTGATCTGTTGTTCAACTAATCTGAAATGGAGCTTCCAGTGGGGACTCTTCTGTCTGACCTCAGACTCACTCACTACCGAATTCAACTTGAAAAGGTGGTATAGCTCTGTTAATTTGTCAGGTAACTGGGATAAGATTTGTGGTTGTAATCACACTCGAGGAGCCACGGTAATCTATCCCGCAAATGCTCAGGAGCATAAATTTAGCTGTTCTATTCAGTGAAGCTATTTGGGTATTTGAAGTTCAGCAGGAGCCGATGAGTTTTCCAGACCTAGATCCTGATTAGCTTCTGAATTTGGTACAGTTCAAATAATTCCAGAAATAATAAGCAAAAAGCATCTGTGTATCATGTTCTAAATGAGAACACACCTTTAAGTTTTCTCTGTCTAGCAGGATCCTGTGATACAAAACAGTCACATCTGTCTTTACTAGCATTCTCCATGACATCTTAATGAAAATTAAGAGATGCATGTTTCCTGTGCCAGCGCTACCCTGGCATTTATTAACTGGCTGGGCTAAAAACTAGCCTCAGATAGAAATAATGAAAACATGAATCCAATGTGACATGATGATCTCTATAGTTAATAGTCTCATTAGTGATGTAACTGTTTTAAATGATGGCAGAATAACTCAATATGCACATTAATGTAACACATTGATAGATTATTAATTATCCAGATGCTGAACTAAATTAGTCCTTTATATAATTCCAGGGAAGTCACATCATGCCAGAAATAAAATTGATCCATATTATTCTCAGTATGATTGTTATGACTAAATTAATGCTGGTTTACTATTTAAATATCTGATGAAAGCCCAGACAGACTTCCCATACAATCAGAAAACCACGAAATGAGTATCAGGGTCTTTTTTAGAGTTGTAGAGCTGGACGGCCTCAAGAGGTTGTGCAGCCCATTTCTTGCTGGAACACAGAAACAACTATGCCCAGGTTATTCCTGGCAGATGTTTGTCTAATCTGCTCTGAGGAAATCTTGAATGATAGAGATTCCACAACCTTTCACGACAATCTATTCCCCTGCTTGACATCTGTAGTGTACATAAATCAGAGGACATTCAGAGATGCTGAAAGGCAGCCAGATGCTTGCCTCTTCTAACAATCAAAATATATTACTTAGATAATTTTGATGATTTGGGTATTTGTGACCTTGATTTTTATTTGTTACATGTTTGCAGGTCTATTCACTAATCAGATACATTGAGATAAAACTAAAATCAGATTGTCTCGCATTACACTCTGGATAACGACGTTATGATGTTAATATACGACAAGTCCATCCAGAGGGTTGTTCTGTATTCTAACTTCTTGTTAGGCAGGTATGTGCTGAGTCTTGTGTGAATGCCTCTTATGCAACACCGATGACATTGCTGAAGAACCCTCACCTGGAAAAAAACCCTTAATCCAGCTAAAAATGAAGATTCAGAGGTCTGAATTTATCATAACTCCATAGTTGGAATAAGTTAATTTTCTCAGTACCCATTAGGGGACTGGTATTGTGGTGCTTTAATGCTATCAATGTTTTATACAGAATTGCCTTGACTGTCACAAATATTGAGAGAGTGCCTAACTGATTGTCAGACTCCTCAAGTAGCATTGATTTTACTGCTGCAATATTCAGATGATGAGGTAATCGCATCTTATCAGCTTATTGAAAAAGTCTTGTAAAGCAGTCAATGGTCATGGACTTATCTAGCTTCCTGATTTCTCTTTGTTTCTGTTCTGCTTTTTTTTTTTTTCTTTATCCATTGCATCTGAGTTCTGGAAGGTGGGATAGAGGTCATGATGTTGCTCTGTGTCCACAAATATCACAAGGTTACCACTATTGCTTCCTGTTCTTGGGAAAGATGCCAGTCTGTGGTGAGGTGCTGACAAATGTAGACTGTCTGTGGTGCTCACCATGTCAGGCAGAGGAAGACAGCAGGAGTTTATCTCTGGAGAGGACTTGCACACACGGACACTTGTACTCTGCACACATGTGAAGTGGTGTGCTACCTGCATGAGATATTTATGCCAATGGGCTTTGCAATGAAAATGGGAGTTCTGGTAGTCACTATTGGTGTGAAAACAGAGGTTTCTCCATGCTGTGAAACTGCACTGTCTTCTGGTGCTTGCATCGGCAGAAATGAGAGTAAATGACAAATTGCCCATGCTGATTCATAGATCTCACAGCCATCCGCCAGCACCCACAACTCTGCACTGCATGCAATCTGTAAGACCCTCGCCCCAATCTGAGCTATACCTTCACAAGAACCTCCTGTATTTCTGGCAATCACCTATCTGTCACCAACTGACAGAAACTTTAATCTGATTACAACAATAAAACTGTTTTCTATCTCTGGCGCCTGACTCAGGTTTCAGAGCAAAGTAAAAAGTATGACATCATCCCTGCTTGCATCTGTGTTGGGTAGCTAATGAAATTACTTGAAAGGTTTGAAGACCATTAAAGTCAATGTTGATCCTTATTATTATTAAGAGCACTTTCCAATTTACTGCACCACAGGGCAAGCTTGAAAGCATCATTTTTCAAAGGTGTGTGCATTGCACTGGATTGCAGCAAAGAGCCCTGCTGGTGGTAGAGGATGCCGGCAAAAGAGAGAATCAATTCTAAAATTAATTGGCTTAAAGTCTGCATAGATCCTTTCCTGCACAGATCCACACCTCCCATCATTTGATGACAATACGCACAATAGTGACCTTGGGATAACAAATCCCCGGGTTGGCTTTTGTGTCTGAGGAGTTGGTGGTTTGCAGAGGTTTCCTCTTGCCGCGTGCTGCACCTCTGGGGCTGTGTGGGGCATGGCTGAGCTCTGTGCAGGTGCACAAATGCCTGTCATTACTCCCAGCATAAGCCTGTGAGTCCTCCCTTTACCTGCTCCAGCAGGATGGTTGGGATTTTTTTACTCCAAAAATTGATATTGACATTTTGAGGCTCAGACCAAAGATACTTAGATGGTTGATGTCCACTTTCCTGAAATGCCTCTGATCCTAAGCACTTTCACTTCTGTAGCTGCCTGGGCTTCTCTGTTTTATGTGAAGGTGAATACAAGCTGAATATGATAAATACCGATACTACCAAAAAACTGAGGTATTTTGTGTCAAAGTGATTGTTCTCCTAAATGATTTCAAGCATATTGCAAAAAAACCAAACAAAAAACCAAACCAAACCAAAAAACAGACTACCTAAAGCATTCCCTAGAACATTTTGTTATCTGACTATTTATTGCATCTCATGACATTGTTTCTTCAGTCCACTAGATAAAGGAGAATTTTACTCCAGGTGGTGTAGATTTTTCATGGGCCTTATGAACAAGTAAAACAGTTCTCTGTATTTTAGAACTTCAAAAACTGGAAGAAAGAACTCTTTATATTCGTTACGGTATGAGCAGGATGAGCCTCTAGGGATCCCTGCATTTTGCTTAGGAGAAGGTGTCCCTGGTCAAGCTCAAGTTATACAAAAGGGTTTTACACGCAATGACAAAAATAGAAACTGCTTAAGTCACATATGAGCTTTCAAACCAGCTCAGGAAGGTGGCTTAAAAACTTCAGCAAGCACATAAGGGTTTCTTTAGCACAAGAGCTGGCAGGCAGAAGGATGGCAGGGAAGGATGCAGATGTCTTCCCTGCAGAAGTTTTTGCGGTGGGTCTGCCCAGCAGTCTGACAGTGTTCCAGGGCCCAAACTGCCTGCTGTGTTAGGCAGTGCTGGCAGTGGGACTACAGTCATCTTTTCTCCTCCAGTAAGTTTACCACATAATAAAGGGTGTCCCCAGCATAGAGGAACAACTAGGAGTAGTCTAGATACACCTCTACCATATCCTGGACTTGTTGCTTCATTTCCTCAGCGTCTGTTGACTGGCACCACAAGGCAGACCAAAGCTGTGTTATAACTTTTCAACAGGATCATTTTATTCATACAAAGGCAGTTCCCAAGTTCAGAGAGAGGAAAATGTGGGGAGAAATCTCAAAGATGCTGTCCTGCTAGCCTGCTCATCACACTAACGTGATCTTCTCTAAGAATCTGGCAGTAGCTCCATAGCTCTGCTAGGCATCTTCTGAACAGGAATCATCCCTGGCCGATACACACTAACTGCTAATACACAGCAACAAGTCTGAGGTAAGCACATGGGACCACTGGAACTTGGACTAAAACCTCTTATTTCACACAATCAATATTTACTGGTGGAGCTGAAATGTCCATCTATGCATTTCCTTCCTGCTTCCTGATGCATTCATGAAGAGAGGGGAGACACATTCATAGGAATCCACATGAAGAATTATTTCTGCTTTTCGGTTTTGCACTGCCTTGTCCCATCAGGCTCACAAACCCTTTGTAATGGTGCGTACTGTCTAAGGAGTGGCTGGGGAAATGGTGTCCTCCGTAGAGTGAATAACGGTGCTTAGTTTTCCAGAGAGGTCATTTACAATGGTGGAAATAGTATAATCAGAATAAGTGAGTCATTTGAATCTCTTCTAAGCATTCCCCTATCAAATTCTTATTTTATTTGAAAGATGTACAGCACCAGCCTAGCACAACAGAGCAGCATCAATTAATACTGGCCAGATAAGGAACTGCATAAAGAGACAGCACAAGCAGAGACGGCCCTAAATAAACAGAATGGAACTATCAAGAAGTCTGCCTCTCATGGAAAAAAATAGTCTCCTTTCCGCGGACATCACAACCTCACAGCTGCTAAATACAAAAAGAGGAAGTGATAGAGGCAAAATTTTAAAATAATATGTGCTGCCCCTCAAGTGTATTTTTGTTATCTGTAACATCCTTCCTAAGTGTGAATTTGTGTGGAGAGGACTTGCTTACGATAGGTAACCAAGTACTTGCCATACTGGAGCCTGCAGGCCCTGTCCTAGGGACAGTTGGGTGTAGCTCCTAAAACAGTCAGAGTCAGCATGGTCAAAAGCAGTGAGGTATACTTTCCTAGCTAGAAGCCATAGATTTTCTTTTTTTTTAATGTTGGAGTTCCTTTATGGAGATATTAAACATTATGACTGCATTAATATTAGAAGCAATGTTCTGAAAATCAGAAATTTCTGTGAAATTATGTGCTATACAAGGTATTACCCAGCCCTTTGCACCGCCATTGAAGCCTTCCATATATTTTGTTCCCTCATTTTCGTACATATTATACTGCCCATCAGTGTGCTGCCAAGTGTTGCAAACCAGTGAGGTTCAGTGGTGTTCTGCTTGGAGGCAAAGACCAGACTACAAGCATTTGTAGTGCTTGAACCGTGTCACTTTGAAATACAGAAGTTCCCTTTGAAAACTGCAAACACTAATAGTTCCATTTTAGGCAAATATCTGCTGAAGTACTGGTCCATTTGCCCACATACTAGGGCTTCAGTGATGCCTGCAATTCCGAAGGAAAGCCGGTCACTCAAATAAGAAATTAAGAATATCTATTCAGAAAAAGCCCCCATTCCTTCCCCCCCCCCAAAAAAATCCCTAACCCGCAAGGTCCTTAGGTTAGAGAAAGCACATATCACTGCAATGAAATAATTAATGTGTCTCTAGAGCCATAGCACGTAACATTTGTCTGGACATTTGGGGCAAATTTCTGACAAGCCTGGTAAAATCCCTAGAGGCAAGCACTACAAGAAGGTAATTACAAGAACAGTAGGTGCTAGCTTAAAGCCCAACTGAGTATAGCCTGACAGCTAAGTCTTTTTGGGCTTTGAGTGTAGGGGAACCCTTGGATGCCACAAGAGTGTTAGGGCAGGCTCATGACTATACTTTCCTGTGGAAAAGACCGTTCTGGGTGATTCAGGAAGGTAAGGGGTTGAGCAACACATTTTGGTGATTTCTCTGCTCACCTTCCCTAATTAGGGAAGAATGAAAAACTTAGCCCTTGTTTGGCAGCCTCCTCAAGTGAGCAGCCACAACATCTTGCCTTGCCCTTGCCAAGACACTACATTTGTCAAGGGCAAAAATCCTGATCAAAGATCCAGCTGAGGTTGGGTGAAGCTGCTCAAAGGTCTTAGCTTAGGATCGTCTTTCTCTGTCAGTTGTACTTCTTGTGTTCAGTGAAGATCAGATGTCCCAACACAGCCTTAGGGAGAGCAGCTACTTTGACAGCAGCCTTCATTGTGAATATAATGAAAAATTAAAACTATTGATTAAAATTTATGAGTTTACTTCAGAGTCAGGCTTCTCAGGCAGAGGTATGTGGATTACACAATCTGGTGCAGAGTTAGCCTGTGGTGGTAGATGTCTACCCCAGCTGCTGCTGTCTATAGCTGCCACTGTTGTGGTATCCAGCAGAAATATTTAGGAAATTGCTTTATAACTGCACCCATAGCAGGAAACAGCCATCCAAAAGTCAGTTTGGACTCACCAAGGGAGCTCATGAATATTAGCTATAGCAGACCTAGTTAACAACCTGTATTTTAGAGTCTAGAGACTCTGCTCCCAGACAACCTTGCGATATTAAGATGGGTTTTTATAGGAGCCACTGTGAAGGTATCTTCTTGTTTAAGGCTTCAACAGAAAGGTACAACCTGTGATTCAATCACTTTTGCTAGTCAGCGCTTTGGTGTTAGCCAAGCCAAGGAATGAGCTGCTATTTTATCTTCTTCTCTCCCTCTTTCCTCACATCTGTGTTCAACTACCTATTCACCTACCTATCATTAATCATAAATTCAATACCAGGCCCCCTGCTAGGTGGCAAGATTTCACTGATGCAGGTTTGTTTTAAAGAGCTTGTTCAATAAATCTCTATCAGGATCTGTGTTTTTTTAATTGCCAGCTGGCCCCTTTTCAAAATGCAAGAAATTTTCCTTTCCACATTATTGTTACATGTTAGCAGAGTGGAAAAAGAAAAGAAAAAAAATAAAAAGGCCTAAATAGCATAAGGTAGAAGGATATTTTATGGAAATGCATGGATATAGTAGAAACACAATTCCTTCCCCTGGACTGATGCAGTTTGCATTTCAAGATTTTGGAGTCAGGTTCCTCCTTCACGTCCATCAGCCTGTGGGCTGCAGAACCGTGCTTTAACCACAATCCAACAAAGTGCAAATTTTGTCACAAGTTTAAATAAAAGAGCTTCAACTAATTTACAAGCGAAACTGTGATGTATTTCACTGGCTTACCACATTTTAACATTTGCTTCAGAATAATTTAGTGCCTATATATTGGGTGTTGTATCTATACAAAACCATATTGCTGGCTGTTAACTTATAAATAATAGGACAGTGAGAAAACTCTAAACTCTTTTTTACTCATCAGTATAAAAAAGATAAGAAAAAAATATTAACACGTTGGATAGTAGTTTTCTGAATAGAATTGGATTAGTTTGCAAGAAAGGACTCCTAGGCACTGATCCTAGCCTCTCTTAGAGCTGGAGTCAGTGTAACACATTATTCCCAATTTTGGGAATAAAACACTTTTTAAGAAGCAGTTAATACAGGCTAGATTCTGCATTAATCTACATACCATGGATCTGGTATAATGTCATTAGTGTTGGTGGTGTTGCGTAAGTGTCACTGGTTCACAGTCACTGGGCAGGCACCATCTGCGGCCTGGCTCCACGTGTCATAGTCACAGTACAATGATAGCTGGGGAACTAGTGAAAAGTGACATATGGCCAGTACAGAAAGCTGTACTTACACTGGGAAGTGAGCAGTGGCCTGTTCAGACACTGGTTCAGCAAATCTCCTGGGGAACAACCCTTGGTAACAAAGGACTCCATGAAAGCCAGACATATTTTAAGGAAGAAATCTTAAAGGTGCAGGCCATCCCTGTGTGCTGAAAGATGAGCCAGTGGGGGAGAAGACTAACCTAGCTGAACAGAGAGCTTCTGCATGAATTCAGGGAAATAAAAAGAATTTTTGACCTGTGGAATTAGGGCCAGGCAACTCCAGAAGAGTACAAGGATGTCATTAGGTCACGTAGATAGAAACTTAGAAAGGTGAAAGCTCAGTTAGAACTCAATCCGGTCACTGCTCTGAAACATAATATACAGTTTTTTTACAAGTACTTCAGAAAGGTCCAAGGAAGATCTCCCTCCTTTATTGGACATGGGAGGAGCATTGTTACCAATGATGAGGAAAAGGCTGAGATACTTGATGCCTTCTTTGCCTCAGTCTTTTAGAGAAAAACCTGGTATCCTCAAGGCAACTGGTCCCATGGGCTGGTAGACAGGGATAGGGAGCAGAGAAGTCCACTTGAAATCCAGGAGGAAGCAGTTAGCGACCTTCTATTTCACTTAGATGCTCACAAGTCTCTGGGACCAGATGGGATCCAAGGGTACTGAGGGAGGTGGTGGATGGAAGAGCTTGCCAAGCTGCTCTCCATCATTTATTATCAGTCCTGGCTAACCAGGGACATCCCAGGGGACTAGAGATTGGCCAATATAATGCCCATCTACAAGAAGTATCAGAAGGAGGATCTGGGGAACTACAAGCTGTCAAGCTGACCTTGGTGCTGGGGAAGGTTACCATCATCTTGAGCCCATCACACTCAAGGCATGTAGAGGAGAACCAGGGGATCAGGCCTTGGCAGCATGGGTGAGTGAAAGGCAGGTCCTGCCTGACCAACCTGATCTCCATTTATGACCAGGTGACCTGCCTGATGGATCAGGGAAAGGCTGTGGATGTTGTCTACTTGGAAGTTAGTAAAACCTTTGATACTGTCTCCGACAGCATTCATCTGGAAAAGCTGTCAGGTGATGACTTAGACAGGTATACTGTTCACTGGGTAAAAACCTGCCTGGGTGGCTGGGCCCACAGAGTGGTGGTGAGTGGAGTTACATCCACCTGGTGATCAGTCACCAGTGCTGTTCCCCAGGGCTCAGCACTGAGGCCAAATTATTTTTCATATCTTTATCAGTGATCTGGATGAGGGAATTGAGCACACTTTCAGTCAGGAGGGCTCTGCAGAGGGATCTGAACACTGATGGGCCGAGGATACGGATATAAAGTTCAACAAGGCCCAGTGCCCGCTCCTGCCCTTGGGTCACAACAACCCCAGGCAGCTCCACAGGCTGGGGCAGAGTGGCTGCAAAGCTGCCCACAGGAAAAGGACCTGGGGGTGCTGGTGACAGCGACTGAACATGAGCCAGGGTGTGCCCATGGGAAGGCCAATGGCATCCTGGCCTGGATCAGCTATAGTGTGGCCAGCAGGACCAGGGCAGAGATTGTCCCCCTGTGCCTGGCAGTGGTGAGGCCACACCTCACCTGTGTCCATTTGTTAAGGAAACTTCCCCGCCCAGCCATCCAGGAGCCATTCTGTCAGTCACTCTTGCACCACCTGAGCTGGGACTGAAGCCCAATCTCAGCTACACACCCCACTCTCACACAGCCAGATCAGATTTCCTTACCAGCTCAGTCCCAGGTTTCTTTTGGCAGAGACTCAGATGTCCAAATCCTTAAAATAATTTAATCATGGCATTATAACAAAATAACAGCTCGAGCTGGTTGCCTCTGGGGAGGGACCCAGAACAAAGGACCCCCTGGGCTTTTATATCCTCACCATGTAAACACAGGGAAATCCAGGCATCATTGGCTCCTGACGTGTCTCAATGTCCCCTCACCTGGCAGGGCCACAGGTCCACGGGCCCCTTGTTCTGTAAAGAGTTGGCAGTTCATGGCCTCTTGCCTGGGGCTCTTGACAGAGCTCAGCCCAGAGCTCAACCTGCAGCTCCCACTGCAGCTGCACCCTGAGCTACCTGCACTGAATGTATTCCTCAACACTGTTTATGTGCCTCGCGACAAGCAGGACATTGAAGTGCTGGAGTGTGTCCAGACTAGGACAATGGAGCTGATGAAGGATGTGGAACCCAAGTCGTATGAGAAACAGCTGAGGGAGTTGGGGTAGTTTATCTTGGAGAAAAGGCGGCTCAGAGCAGACCTTATTGCTCTCTACAGCTGCCTGAAAGCAGTTCTTCACTGAAAGGGTGGTTAAGCATTGGAACAGGCTGCCCAGAGAGGTGGAAGTGTTCAAGAAGTGACTGGGTATGGCACTTAGTCGACATGGTAATGATCAGTCAAAGGTTGGATTCAATGATCTTGGAGATCTTTTTCAACTTCAATGATTCTGTGATTCTGTGATTCTGTTTCATTGCCATAATCCTTCTATGGTAATCCTTCTATCTCTCTAATGGTAGACAGACTCTTATCAAAATTTCACAGAAATGCTGAAGAACAGATTTACCAAGACTACAATTTTCAAACATTGGAAAATGTATTTCTGTCTTAAATCCGCATTGGGTTCTTTCAGTTTTGAACTTTTTATTTCAGAGGTAACAGAGGAACTCAGCTGAAATTACTCAGAGTGGCATCTTTAGTTTAATCAACTCAAATCTTTAATTTTGAGTTAATTTAATTTTAATCTTTTAATTAATAAAATCTTTAATTTTGTCTTTTTAATGAGAAGGCTGTTTATCCTTTGTATTTCTTGGTCAATTAAAAGGTGTGAAAAGCCCCTGCAGGAAAACTTGTAGGCATCTGCCTAGTTTTGGGCAAATTTGGGAGTTATTGCAGCCTACATCAGAATTACTTCAATACACTACAGCCAAGGCAGGCATGCCTGCAGCAGAAATGTGAAAATGACCAGTTTATATCCTGCATGGCACCTTTTGCACCATTGTGCCTTTGTAACACTTGTCTGGGGGCTGTTGGCAAGGCCCGGTTCAATCATCAGCTGACAGAACAGTGTGCGACAGATGATAAAGGAAGTCTAGGTGGAAAAGTGTCCTTCTCCCCTACTTTCTTTTTTTCTCTTAAAAAAAAAAAAAACAAACCCAAGAGAGAAAGTTGGTTGGTTTGATTTTTTTTCACCTAAGTACTTTCTGCTATATGCATTTCAAACATTTTGAAATCTCTGTTGCTTTTCATCTTTGAATTCAGAGAACTTTTGTCTGAGGTAGTAAAATCACTGGCTAGCTAAGCCTGTTATCTAGTGGAAGAGGATTAGTTTTCTTTTGATTATGAGAATGATCTTATACAGAGCATTTGACAGAGGCACGTTTTTCCTGCCACCAGCCATGTTTTCCACCATTAATATGCTTAACCACAAGATGAGGTTTTATTTACTTGTTTTCTCAGAAGATACATGAAAAGGATTTTAGAACTTGGTTCTCCTTGAGTCTGTATTAAAACCTTCCATAGAAATTTAGAATATTTGACAGAAACATCTTTTTTGGCTTAGCCTGAGCAAGCAGGAAGGTAGCAACTTTATCAAAAAGGAAGGGAAAATGGCAGTTTCTTACTATAGCAAAATGTGCCCTCTGAGCTGGTTTCTGACCTCTCCCACTTCAGATTAATCATCACAGGTCTTCAGAAGAGTCTCTTTGAATTTTCGGGTGTGTGAAGGAGTTTTTTCTCCCTATCTTAAAAAATGTGAATTATCTTTCTAACTCAGTTTGTCCTAGATTGAATTGCGAGAGTTGGCAACTTCTTATCTGTCTATGGTTTCCCAAACTTGGACGTCCCAGTGCAGATGCCTCTGTCTGTGTGGCCCACTCGCAGCTCATGCATGACCAGAGGAGGCGAGTGGGACTCCCAGGAATGTGATTCATTATGTCTTGAAGCACAAGCATAGATTAGCTCAGATGAATTGCAGCCTGAGTCTGCTTGGACCACACTGGTGACTTCAATTGTTTGGTCCAGATGTTGGTGTCACACCACAAAAGTCCTTGGAGGATGTTCACCGCCCTGATGTCCCTGGGGACCTGGAGCTGGAGTCTCCCCACACCCCACAGCCCAGGACAGCATTTCAGGCACTGAGGGTGAGGAAGGGGTTCCAGGCATCTCCTCTGGTGAGAGCAGAGGTTGGGGACACATGGACTGGCAAGTGTGCCTGTTAGGAGCTGGAAGAGGATCAGTGTCATGGCTCATCCCGTGGTCAGGTGCTGCTGTCCTCACAGTGCAGCCAGTGGCTGAGCTGAAGTGATGAGAACTCCTTTTCCTCCTGCAGCCAGTGCTGCCAGCCTTCCTCAGGGTGGTTGCAGGAGCCTGACTCCAAGGCTGTAGCTGTCAGGACAGCCAGAGAAGAGATGCCTGAGCTGCTGCACCTCAGAAGGTCTGTGTTAGTGGGATGATATGACAATACAGAAAACCTGTAAATACCTAATCTGAAGAAGGAACCTGAATCTCCTCCTGTAGCCCTGTTCATTTAAATTGCTTCCCCAGTGCCCCTTATTCTTGTTGAGATGTGGTATAACCTATTACGGCATCTCCAGTTTCACACTGTGCAGAGCATTCTCATAACTTGAGCATAAAAGATGATTTAAAAATGTAAGTATATGCTATATCTGATGTTAATATAATATTCTTTCAGCTAATGGAGGATTTTGCAGTGCCCAATTCATTTCCCTAGTGTTAACTTTCTAGACAAATTTAGCTATGGTACAAAGGTTTTATATTGAGAAGGATTTTTCCTTTTAATTTCTTCCTGTTCTCCCTTTGCAGCAGGAGGTCTATTCTGTAGCGCACATTGTTCTCTGGAATATTCTCACTCCGGGCTATTGATAGCTGTAGACAAAGAAATGACCATTTTCTCAGGGGTTTGTTTTGATGGAGATTTGTTTGCAGTGCATTGCTTGAAATGTATACAGCCACTTGTTAAGTTTATTTTAAGAATTAGGAAGTATTTACCTACTCCGCCTTGACCGTCTGAGGGCAGTGTCACCTAATACTTGCTGGAAGTGATATGCCTGGTCACTGCAAACTGTCTGCACTGCACCCACACTCTAAGGCTGTTATCCAAAACTTACAGACTTCAAAAAGAGCCTTTCCATGCATCTTAACTATATCTTGGACTTGGATATATTTCACTCACTATTTGGGTCATAGTGTCTATTGCTATAAGTCTTTATTGGCACTGAATCCATTTTGGGGCATTCCACCTGATTCTCCCATCTAGACCTTAATCTAGATGGAGCCATGACAGACCTTCAGGTCAGAACAGTCACAGACATCCAACACAGATTACTAGAAAGTGCGTTTTGCATGATGCAGTTTGTGCTTGGCTAGAGCATGACCCTGAGAAGAATGTCCGGTTTTAAAGACCTCAAGTGATAAAGAATCTACAGCAGTCTTTGATAAATTGTTCCATAGGCGATCAACCTTGCTGTTAGAAAATTCCATCTTATGTCTTCAACTAAATATGTTTAATAAGCTCACATTCCACTGGATAATCAGTTAGTCTGAGTAAGTTTTCATCCTGTTTATTTTCTCTTTGTTATTAATGCTAATTGTATGTTGTGGAGCACAGCAAACCTCCAGACCTTCTTTTGGAGGTTTTTATTAATTACATGCGTGCAGGCATTTCTCTCTTTCCTTTTAATTCTATCTCATCCTGAAAGAAAGCCTTCTGTATGTGGTCAAAACAAGAGTTTTGGGTAGGAGGCAATGAGAAATCCTACAAAAGGGGCATCAATGAGAAAGGAATATGGGGCTTCTGCAATGGGTGGTAGACGCTTTATAGATTTCTTCCTCCGGAATAAAGGTGCATAGGATGGGGATGATGGGAAAACATGGAAGACAACAGAGCGCTGGTGGTTTATACCAGTTAAGAATCTGACCTTGTGGTTATGCTTTATTCTGCCTAGTTGTGGGCAACTGAAGAGTGGCGTGATTTTGTTTCAACCCACATACATAGGTGATGACACAGAACAGAAGATATATTTATACAGACATACCTCGTAGTACTCCTTGTCTTGCCTGGAGTACTTAGATGAACAACACAGCATTACAAGTTTCTCTTTACACTATGATGGAAACATTTGCAATGTGATTTCTTCTGGAGGGAAATGGCAGATTATATTGATTTTGGGGAGGTAACAACAGAGATGAAGTAATGAGGCAGTACCCCTTGATCTTTCTCTAGCAACAGAGATATTAGGTGTCCAAGTTCTAGATAAATGTCAAATAATCAAAGATAATTTTGGCAGAAATGTGTAAAAACCGCTAAAGGCTACCATGATCAGCACAGCAATACCAGCATATTAGGAGTTTGTTCACCACCTTAAAGCATTAAATGTAAGGATTCCTTCTTTCATGATTGGTGCTGAGAAAGCTGAATATTGACAGTAGAATACAGAGGTCACTGAGATTCAGGCATTCAATTAAACACCAGTGTACCAAATGAGTATTAAAGGTTGTTTAGGCCCTAGTAACCAACTCTGGGCATAAAGGGTGATTCTGAACACACTGAAGAACAATTCTGAAAATGCAAAAAATTTTCAGGAAATTTTCTCTCCTTGCTGTCACTGCCATAATCTCATTGCAATCACAGAGACATGGTGGGATAGCTTGCATTACTGGAATGCTGTCAGGGACAGCCACATGCTTTCTTTAGGAAAGGTAGGCCAGCAAGGCAAGGTGGTGGATCTGCTCTTTACGTGAGAAAGCAACCAGAATGTATCCAGCTCTGCCAAGGGGTAGATGAAGAATGGGTTAAGAGCTTATAGGTAAGAATTGAGGGGCAGGCTAACATGGGTGACACTGCCGTGTTTGCTACAGGCCATCTAATTATGAGGAGGAAGTAGATGAGGCCTTCTACAGAGAGCTGGAAACAGCCTCTCAGTCAGAAGCCCTCATTGTTGTGAGGGAATTCAATCACTCTGCTCCAAGACAACATAGTGAGGCACACACAGTCCAGAAGATTCCTGCAGAGCATTGATGATAACTCTTTGGCACAGATGGTGGAGGACACAATGAGGACAGGTCGGCTGCCGGACCTTGTACTAGCAAACAAAGGACTAGTTGGGGATGTGAAGGTTGGGGGCAGCCTTAACTGCAGTGACCATGAGATGTGGAGCTGTCTGGGTCTCCACATCTGACTGAGCTGTGTTTCATGCTACTAGTCTCATCACTAAGCAGACCTCCCTCCACTCAGGAGTGTCTCTCCTGATCAGTGTTGTGGTTAGGTATCGTACTGTCCAATTCAGTGCTCCACAGAGGCTCTCCCAAACCAGATGCTGATCTCTCACTCTCCGTTTCCTTCCCACTTCCCACTGCAGTGGGATGGAGTTGAGGATTGGAGGCACAAAGGGTGAAGATCATGGGTTGAGATAAAACCAGTTTACTGGAAACAGCAATAAGCTAAGAAAACAAACAGAAACAGCAACAATATTAATTACAGAAGTATACAAAAGAGAGGGTGATTCACATACAAAAATGCTTACCACAGACCCCAAGAAAAATGAACAATGACAGACAGCTTTCCCCCTTCCACCCTGTGTTTTTGACTGGAAGCCATGCCCTTCTTCTCAGAAGCCAGAGAGAGTCCCTTTTCCCTGCCCCTGGCAATGATGTGAGGTGGTATCAAATAACATTAAGGTCCTGGTTGAATCTAGGATG
Source organism: Lycocorax pyrrhopterus obiensis (assembly GCA_014706295.1). Taxonomy (NCBI): domain Eukaryota; kingdom Metazoa; phylum Chordata; class Aves; order Passeriformes; family Paradisaeidae; genus Lycocorax; species Lycocorax pyrrhopterus. The sequence goes on along the minus strand of JACSVZ010000014.1, from coordinate 21,137,469 downwards.
GCTAGTTACTGATGATTTTCCTACCTCATAACTTTTTGCTTTTCCCACCACAGTTCTGATGCTCTTACCATTTGGCCTATTCTCTGGCAGATGAGAAGTCAGATGCAGTATTGGCTCAGAAACTGAAATACTTTTAACCTCATTACCATGAGTAATGATCCACGTCAGCCATAAAAAGGTGAAGATGAAGAAAACCCCAGGTGATGGTATCCTTGCAGCAGATGATTTATGTTTGTTTTTTAAGAAAGAAAATAAACAGAAAATTAGGGGTGAAACATCTTCCTGAAGAACATACTGAAACACTTTATGAAGAGTGTTACCCGAACATGGAATAGGACGTGTACATTGACATAAACCACTGTGTTCTTGAGACTTCAGACCATCCTGCAGGTTTTCATATCATCTGGAAGAGAAACAGAAGAAGGTGGGAGGACATGTTAGACGGAGACTATTGGCACAAGAGAGAGAAAGCTCAGACACTGCTGGAGTGAGATAGCAGTGCAGTCTTTCTTCTGTGACCATCATAGAGAGTTTCAAACCAAAAGCTGTGGAATGGAGTCATGAATTTGCCAGGTAGACTGATGTCTTCACTCCTTGGAAAAACAAGTTAATCATGTTCTGTCTTGAGCTGTTCTTGGCAACTTTATCCTTATCGTGGAGAGAGTGGAGGGGAGAAAGTGCAGAGTGGGGCCAGTAGACAAGTGTGTTATAGGGTTTGGTTTGTACATGCTTAGGGAAGCTGGTCAGTTGCAGAGGAAAATGTCTGATTGCTGACAAAGAGCATACAAATAATTATGCTTATTTTTGAAACACTCATCTCCATTTCTCAGTATTTTATTACATTTTTTTTTTCTGCAGAATATAGTGACAATAATCCTTCCCAGACCATGATATAATGGTTGCAACTTGATCTGTCACCTATTTACGTGGCAGGTGGGGCTAACTAAGCAGTTAGGAAACAAAACTGCTTTCCTGATTGGGATCAGAAGGTAAAACACAATAAACTCTATTTTTGGTATTACAGGTCTTTGTTTTTATTGTTGTTTATAGATGTAGTTTCTCCCCAAAGTAACTTTGGCTTATTTGTAATTTCCTTTTTTTGATGATACACAGTATTTAGCTATTCAATTCTCTGATGTTCCAGCAAATAGACAGGAATTATTTAAAATAAATGTTCTCTCAGATTGTGCATATTTTTCCTTCTGTTCATTTCTGGATCTGTGAAATGGAAAGAGACTTCAGGAGCAGTGCAAATCTTTTTTCCAAAGAGAAATAGGTTTGCCATTCTTTTTTTTTGCCACATACCACAGTATTATTTTCTCCATTTTATTGTCTCAGAGCTGATGTTAAATGTGATTTTTTTTTTTAGGGTATGGTTTAGTTTTTCAGTATTTCTTAAGCTTTTTTTCTGCATTATAGAAGTCAGAATCCATTTACTGCCAGATGACTGATGTTCACCCATGTTGCTCAGTTGGATGGTTACTAGATGCTACATGTATTTCATCTATAATATCTTAGAAAAACCTTTCTCCTCTCTCTCTCTTTGTCTCATTCCTCATTTTAATGTCTCATTTTTTATGCAGCCTCAGTCTCTGTCAATCACTCTGATGACTTTTGAACTAGTTTGTCAATTTAAATTAAATTAGCAGGAGGTCAAGAGGAAGGTTCCAGCACATTCCATGAAAGTAGGAGATCTTGACAGATGGCTGCACTAACAGTATTGGCCACACCTCTGTGTCCTCCTGCATGCCCTGTGCAGCTTCAGGCACAAGGAATGGTTGCTGTCCTCAGACCTAAATTCTGTGGTGATTCTGAGCTGGCTGAAATGCAGCAGTGATGCCCACATGGTCTGTTCTGTGCTGTCAGTGCAGTTGTCATCTCTTGCCTTAGGCTGTGGCTTCCACAGAGGAAAAGCGCTGTGCAGGGGGAAAGGAACCCTTGGGGAGAAAATGCAGAACTCCACCATCTGGCATTGTGCTAGGCCTGAGTGGACAGGTGATGTCACTGTCTGCCGTGTCCATGCCAGCTTTCAAGCTACGGATAGATGTAGCACAGCCTCCCTCATGGAGCAGAGTCTGTTGTCCCTAGAGAAACTGCAAGGATCATATGACATTACATGGACGTTTTTTAAAAAGAGAATCGCAAGAGCGTCTACCTAGAAAGCTCATCAGCCCATGTATCAGAGAAGTGTTAGAGCCAATTTGGAGCAGAATATGGTACTCTGCATACCATTGGTACAGCATCACAGACACACTAATACACCTTCAGCTTGAGTCTCAGATGGCTGGAATTCACATACGCAATGTGACTCTGTGCTCCTCCATTCTTGGGACACAGTCTTGAATGGGCTCTGAAGCCTCTACATTTTCCAAATGCCTTTAAAGAAACAGTGCCAGGCGTGAAGGGGCTGTGCTGCTCTGTGCCCTGCAGCGTGCTGCCTGCAGCCGCCGGAGCACGGTATGCCATGTGGCCCTGCGCTCTTGGAAGGGTGGATGTTTCAGACTGCTACCTTCTTGGGCTAGGGGCTGGCCAGCCTGACTCGAGTGTCTGGCTTTGCCACCTAACTTGCACTTAGACTTTAGGCCTCGTATGAAGCAGTCTTGCCGAAGTGTCTGTGCTCCCTGCCTAATGCGTGGGCAGAGGCAGGAGTCTGTACCTTGTCAGACAGGGTACTCCTCCTGGAGGCTTTCAGAAGACGTGATATGTTTGCTCCACAGAGCATGGGTCTTTACTACTTGATTCTGCTTTCTTAGGCACCTTGCAGTTGAGGGGCTGGTAGGTTAGATGATTTGGGTGCTGCTCTCTTTGTTCAAACACAGTTTTGCAGACTAGCAGTTGACAGGCAGGACTGCGTGCATGTGGCTGCAGGGCGCTCAGAGGAGTGCCTCAGCACAGGTGTGTGAGCTGCTGAAAGCACCCTTGTGGATTCGGCTGAAGTGTGCTTTCTCATTACAGGCAATTTTCCTATCACCTCTCCTAAAGATATGCCTTTTCTGGGGTGTAAGGAAGCCTTCAGTGTCTTGACTCACCACAAAGTTTATTTAATAAAAAGAAGGCCATGCACACTTGTGTGGCTCCGAGTACAACTGGCAGAATGCTAGGTGCTCAAGTTTTATTTAATCCTAAAGAGTAGGAATAAGTTGAAATTTCTAGTCAACTGATTTTCTTATTTTAGAAATCATCACACCAATATGAATAAGAGATGCAGAAAAAGCAGATATGAATAGCAGTGAGATTTGCTTATTTCTGCTATTCTTGCTAAGATTGTATGATGTGTTTTTTAGTCTTGATTATATGCCTCAAGGTAGAAAACAGGCTAAAGAAGATTTTTTATCAATTGTGTAATGAACTTTACCTTATTTCCTTGGTCCTATTGTTGTTTTTCAGAGGAAATTAAAAAGGAAAAAAATATTTTTAGGGACTATCACTTAGCAGATAGCCTCTCAGTAAAACGGTCTTATCTGCTGTGGTTTCTAATGTTAGACATTCATTGCTAGAAATGCTATCATTTATTTTTCCTTCTGAATCTCTTACTAAAAAAGTCAAAGCACATACTATTTATTGGCCAGTTTTAAAAATTCGTGGATTCACAAATTCGTGTATGAACTTAAACATCTACTTAATTTTCTCAATTAATTTTTTCCCCTTCTCTGAATCACAACACTTAATTTAACTGTGCTTTTTAATGTATTTGTAGATACTGCAGATGACTACATAATGAATAAAGTCACTAGCAGACTTTTCCTTATGTTTCATGTCACCTGACAATCAAAATGAAACCCTGACAAAGAAGTTTTAGACAGTATTTGTTTGAGGTTGGTGGAGTGAGTGAGTCTGTGTAAAAACCATTAGCTACTAAAAACCTGAAACCATAAGCTAGTTTTCAGTTTAGATTGTACAAAATGCTAAATACCAAGGGAAAAATGAAAAACTAGACTTGTCTTACAGGAATATCAGTTAGTTGATGTCTCTAAAATATGTTGAAATAAGTGTGAATTAAAATTTAATTATAGCAAAAATGATTTTTTAAATTTAAAAAATCTTTTTATTGAGTCAGTAAAAAACTACGATAAAACAAAAAGTAGACTAGAATGCAGAATTAATCTTATAGAAACAATAGGTCAATGAAATATGAAAAGAGTATAAGCTAAGGTCCCTCTACTTGTGAAAACTAAGCAGAGGTTTCCCTTCTGGAAGGCAATGATCACGGAAGTCAGAGCACAAGGATATTCTGATTGGCTTAAATTTTTACTAGGTTTACGAGTAAATATCTTCACATGGAGTAGTACCTTTCTGTATTCTGCATTTCTCACTGCATATTCAGTATATTAAAAGACTGAGTAATTGGAATGTCGCAACTTGAGTTTTACAAAACCTCCAATTTTCAATCAAAATTAAAAAGTAAACACAGGTGGATTATGAAATATACTGTCTGTTATTTCTCTGTGTAACAACTTACAATTGGACAGGTTTTGTGGTCAAATTCTAACTTTACAGAGAAATATACTCTTAGAGTGGAACATAGTCCATAGAGAAGAATACCTTCCATTTTGATCTTTGGATCAATTCACTGACGCTGAGAAGACAAGATGCAAAGAAGCAATCCCCACATAAAGAACAAAATGACTAGGTTTGTTTTGTTTTGGTTAGGTTTGGTTTTTTGTAGTCCTGCACACTGTTGCCATCTTCAACTGCACAGGAAGAAGCAACACTTGGGGAGCATTAAACAGGTCTATTCTGACAGTAACCTGCGGCTCCATCACGCAGAATGAAAAATGAAAGGTAAGGGCAAATTCAAAGGGAATGCAGGGCACAGTGCAGGAGAAAGCTACTTAGCCAATATTTGTAAGTGGGACAGTTCTTGAACATGCATAAACATGCTAGAAAAATTATATGACCTCTGGGGCCCCTGTCTTTTCACACCAGAGCCTGAAAAGTCACTTTTTGCTCAATATGTCTCTACCTCAAGTGTATCTTCAGAGAAAAGAGAGAAAAGAGGAAAAGCATCGGAAGGGTAGAGTGTAACAGATGACAAGTACTCAATAGTGATAAATAGGAGTGAAAAAGAAAAGGAGCAATACAAAGATTACACTTAAAACCTACACTGTTAATTGGAATCGAGTCACAGTGCTTTTTATCTTGGAAAAATAGCAATTTGTCTGCAGCTTTGGCAGAAGAGCAGCATGCATAAGAGCAGATAATATTTGAAAGTAGAACAAGCCGACATGGCACCAAGTGAGATAAATGCTTAGCTCATAATCATTAACTCCTGGCCTAGCTACTGCTTTGCATTGCCAAAAAATCAGGATTTGGAGATGAATTATATAGGCTATAAATAATAGTTCTGAGATGCAGCATCAGAAAATAGTTGTAACTTTATTTGCCTATGATCATTAAAGTGCTATAAAAACAACGAAAAAAAGAACATCTCCTCTTGGGAGCCCTAAATCACAGATTTGTTCTGGTAGCTACTAATTTTTGCTGCAAAAGTAGCTAATGTCCATGTTATTCATGAACCAAGTGCCTGCTTCTGTTGGCAATCTTTTCCATCACTACCTGCCTGAACAGAAAAGCCCTGCTGTTCTTAGAAGGGAGGGAAAGTGGTTGCAGCATCTTCTACATGACAGATCAAAAGTGTTCTGGACTTCTGCCTCAGCATGAAGCTGATCTACTGTGTAAAGCCATCTATTTAGCAAGGTAACCATCTGGCTGGAGTAGGCTTGATGAGGTAATGGTTTTATTAATTCTTGTAATAAGTAAGATGAGTAGACAAGGCTGCCTATGGCATTCAGATATGAGTATTTGACCTTTACAAAATCATCTACCTTCCTTTCTAGTGCAAAACCTGATGATTTTCAGTGTATCAAAGGAGTTACCAGATGAATTTTCCCAGTGCTTCACAGTGAGCATGGGAAGGTCCAAATTTTCTTTTCACACCTGCAGAAAAGTCACTTTTTAATCATTGCAACTGAAGTAAGAAAAGGCTATTTGCTCCAGCCTCCTCTATTTTCTCTGCACTGGAGGACATTGCACGCTATCTGCATGTTCTTCTAACTGCTGAAGATTTCTAAAGATTTGCTGCTCTCGATCAGAAGAAGCCATCACATTCCTTGGCAGCTTGTCTGAAAGTTGTCCCCCATGCTATTTAAAAATGGTGACCTGTTCTTAGCTACATTGCCATCTTAAATTTCCATCTACTACTTTTACCTGTGCTTTTATCTTGAGCATAATAGGGGCTCCAGGACTGAGCATCTTTACTGTCTAAAGGAGCCACAGCAAAGCACTCAGCTTTGCTAAGTGTACTAATCAACCTCCTGCACCTTTCCCTGTGCTGTTCTTGATCCAGTCCTGAACTAATTTATATAACTTTAACCGTCAATATCTACAAGTTTTCAGTGTATTTTTAGAAATGAGGATGCCAAAGGTGGACAGAATTGCACTGTGAGCAAAGCTGCTTGCATTAATGGAACAACAAATTTTTAAATTTTGGAAGAGATTTTAAGGTAAATTTAGACTCCATAATAACCTAAGTAGCTAAGTAACACAAGCTAAGGAAAAGGAGCTCGTGTGCGTGTAAGGGCACGGTGGCCTTTAAGAGGTAGTAACTAAAGACATATGGTGATCAATCATGGGCAACGTTTCTTGTACATGAAATGGGAGGAATGTTGTTAAGGCTGCTACCAAATGAAGTAAGGGCATCCCCTTTTTCAATCTGCAAAAATAAACTCTGATAACATTGTGCAGTGTATCCAAGGATTATTTTATGGATGTGGCTGCAGGTTCTGCAGCCTCTGATGCAGAACGGCCAACACAAACATGGTGAGTAACACGTCTGTTTTGTCTGCCTGTGTGCTCACTTTACCTCCATCACTTCACCACTCTAAGCTTTTCATAACAAGGCTTTATTTGCCCTTTCATTTCACTTCTCTGGTCTTCCACTGGAATTTATGTTGGAAAGCACCAAACACAAATGAACTGCCCCAGGTAAGGAGTGAGCATTGACAAACACTGAATTCAAGAGGGACAGAGGTCCTGTCAGCCTCCAAAGAGCTCATCAGGTTGCTCCTGAAGGTTATCATTGCTTCAGAGTATTTGGCCTGTTATCAGAGGTTGTCAGGGATATGGCTGAGAAGCCATGAGTGATTGTTTAACTCTGCTACACCAGTCTCAGAAAAGCTGGCTGCTGTTCCTTTGTACATGGGTTATCCACGCCAGGTGCTTCCTCTGCCTCTGCACAGAGACTTCCTTAGTCTTGGAGTCCAACCCAGGTTGAGCAGGACCACAGACAAGCTGTGGCTGGGGTCACTATGTCCTGCTGACACACCAGGAACAAGAGCCATGCACAGGTCTTGGTGTGTGCTACACACAACCATTGCTCGCCTGATGATACCACGGCAACCTCTGCTGGTGCCCACAAGGACACATTCAGCTTCCAGGCGTGGAGGGATACGAACCAACTTTGGGTATATTGCAGTCGTTACACCAAGGGAAGGAACACTTCCACAGGGCACAGGTTTTCCCCAGATTTTCCTAAATATGTTCTGAACATACGGTTCATGCCTTACTCATGCGTTAAGTTTAGAGGTGCTGAAACACAGCACTTCCAGAAATCTTGTCTCATCAGCTCTGTGGGGAGGCACTTCAGTTTGAAAAGGGAAAAGGATCAAAGGAAGGTTTAGCCAGATGGACACATGGCAGAAAGAGTTGTAGCAAAGTTGTGGCCTGTTGTTCATGCCTGTGGCCCGAGGAGTGAAGGAGCTGGAGCCTGAGTCACAAAGGCAGCATGGCACAGTTATGTGCTTTCTCTCATGATAGGGACCTTCTCCTTGAAGAGCCAAAAACTTTAATGATGGGCACAATTTGGAAAAGCTATTTTAAAAGATAGTATGGCAAACCAGCACTTGTTGGCATGTATTGAACAAGCTGACAGAGAAAAGGAACTTAGAGCTGTTATGGCAAAATCCAGTGTACTGCACTGCCATGGTCAGTTATGGGATAAGGAGAAATTATGAGGCTCTCTAGAGAGCCAGTGTGGTAAGGCCCCTGGCTGCCATGCAGATGTCCCCATGTGTTGCCACTGGCACGACCTGCTCTGCAGGATGTTTGTGTGGAGGCAAGGCTTGCTCCTCAGAAGGGTGTGCACACAACAGCAGTGGGAAGGTGGGAATTGCATTTGCTTTTGGAGCATGTCCCATGGCAGTCTCTGACATGAGAGAGGAGTCAGTGACAGGAGCAAATGGTGTGCCATTCTCCAGCTGCCTGGTCCTAGAAGGCCAAATTCCCCAATAACAACATCCTGCCTCTCCAATTCCTTCTTGGCCTCAAGGAGAGTGGATGCTCTTTTTCTTCCTTTTCTCCCTCCGTCCCCTCCCTCCCTCCTTCCAGAAGCAGGCTGCAGCAGTCAAAGGATCTGCTTTTCAAAGTTCTTATATATAGACTTGCCCAACCTTCTGAAAAAGGTGACTTTCCTCAGAAATGAAGAAGGCCACTGTGCACATGCACCATGCCTCACTGCTGAGCAAATGCTTTGGAGCTTTCTGTTAAAAGCTTTTATCCATGGAAAAGCATAATTTGCTTTTGTGTTACACTCATTTGTGTGGTCACACTGAGGAGAGGCAGGACACACATACAAAATAGTATGGGCTGCTTGCAAATAAATACCCTTCAGTGAGTAGCTATTAGTAATGTAAACATTCTTCTTAGAGGCAACTTGAGAAGAGAACCCGGCATAATGTGGGTCCCTTGGTACATGCCAGGATCCCCAGAGGTGGTCAGTCATGTCACTGCCTCTCCTACTGAACCTTTCTCTGGCAGCTTCTTGAGGAGACCAGGTTATAGACCCACACTTACCACTTCCCTTACTGGGCTTTAAATTTATCCTTCCCATGTGGCCATGGCGTCCCCTGACTTTGTTTCCTCGACATGTGAAGAAGAAGCCATCTTTGGATGGAGGCTGAGCTCCTCCACCTCTTGCCCCAAAGGCAACAGGGTGGTCATGTATCTCCTGTTAAACTTGTCATGGAGAGTGTGGTGGAGAATATCAAGTCAACTTTCGTATCTGCCTAAATTCAACAGTGACATCTCCATTTGCCGTCAGTGCATCCACTGGCTGCAGAGATGGGACAGCCCAAACAGCCCTGTGGGATGGCCCAGGGTAGGGAGGGGTGTCCAGACTCCCCAGAGCCACGTGGGGTCCGTGCTGGGATGGCCAGGCGTGTGTGGTGTGTGGCAGGGCGGCAGGTGACCCCTGGCAGCACAGGGATTGAATGTCTTACAGGTGTCGGGCAGCCAGCAGCCGCTCTCAGCAGCCCTCAGCCGCTGACAGGGTCAGCTAATGGCAGAAGTGTCTTGGGCTGGCTTACACCTCGGGTTGTGGGATATCTGATCGGTTATCTCATGTTTCCCTGCTGGAACCAGGCACACGCACACCAGCCTTGGTCTCACCCGCACTGCCTGATGGCCAGCAGCATAGCGGAGCTGCTCTGTAATCACAGACACAAACACAGATGGGGCTGACCTCTCTAGCTCCTGGCTTTAATCAAAATCACACGTAGCCCTCTGCAGCCCCAAGGATGCTTTTTAAAAAAAAAAATATATACAATTTTTTCTTTTTTTTATAGTGTAAAAAAAAAAGGGCCAATATTTCTGTAACTGTTCTTCAAAATGGAAACCTTGTCAATTAGTTGCAGAATCCATGCATGCTTGCAAAACTTGAAACAGTTTTAAAATAGCATAGATCAGTTCTTGGGGATGTAATTATAAATGCCTCATCAAAACTGCCAGGGAAAACCCTGAGAAGGGGACTTGTCCAATTTTTTTTTCTCTGTAGAAGTTTCTCAAGAATACTACTTTTCTTTCAAAGTATATTTCAGCCCTATTTATAGTCTGCTCTTTATACAGGAACTCCTAACTTATGAACATTGAATTTGCTATATTGCAAAGTCTTTGAAAGACAGGACCTGATTGCTTAATTTCTGGAGGGGGATGGCTATTTTATCTGTAGATGACAGAATGGGTCTAATTGTAAAATCACATTTAGGGTATGAATTTTCCATTCCAAATTTTAATGGTCTTGTGTAGTTATTGCTTGTGATATAACTCCATTAGAAGTTCTTTTCTTTAAAATATTTGGGATATTATGGAGCTGGAAGACGTAATGCGAAGGAGATTTCATTAAACCTTACTCTAACCCTGCATCTTTGAGGGGATTTCTATTGGCTGCTGTTTCTAAAAATGAGAATATCAATAACCAGGTTATGGGCAAGGCAGAAATTTATCTGTTCACTGGATCACTACTGAAATTATTTGCATGACAAAAGGGCACGTGATTGCTAGAATACCTAAACAAGAGGAGATTCTGTCATTGTTCTTGAAAAAGAAATAAAAGATATATCCCTTTAAAATTGTTTTTTAAATATGAAAGTAAAATGTTGATCTGAGTGATGCTAAGTCAGTCTGCTCCAGCTGGGAATCTGCCCCATCTAGTCATACTCAGAGGGATGGATATTAATCTATTATTCAACTGCACAAAGTTCAGTGGAATAACTGTTCTCACTAATTGCTAATGGGCAAAATTACTGGTGCTTATAGGAGATATTCTGGTAACAGATAATTAAGCAACTAAGTAGTTGAAAATGTCAGGAGAGAAAAATGATCTTTTCACCTCACTGAGTTCATTTTTAAAACTGTGTCAGCTGAGATCACTTGGCTCTGTACAGCCAGCCTGCAGCTCTGCTGGGGAGGGGTGCTACAGCCACCAAATGCACAGACAGAGGGCAAAATGAGGGGAAACCCATTTTCTTGATCCTTCTTCAGCAGCTGCCATTCATTCTCTAGAAGAAGATACAAATCTCCAACAACTGCTGTATGTAGCTCTTGCTTGCACTGTCTTACAGAAAACAGGCTTTGACTGACACTTGCTTCCTGGCTGAGAGATGTTATTTTCTCCCACAGGCCATATCCCCATGCCACTGAATCCAGAAAACCTCTTCCATCTCTATCATCCAGATATAGACCTAGAGCCTCTCGTTTTTTGGGAGGTGCCAGAGCAAGGGTGGATAAGTTGTTGACTGTAAAGAGGAGGAGAGAGCACTCCGAGCCTTTGCAACACGGGTTGGAGAGAGAAGAGGGTTCAGGCAGCAAATGAGGATAGGAGCCACAGCAGGTTATTTTGGCTCTCCAGCATGTTTGAAATTCATCTCTTGGTGTTCCTGGGGACAGCAAGGGAGCAATCCCTGACCGCTAGGAGCCTCGGGGCAATGCAGCCAGCAGCTGACCTCCTGTGTTTCAGCAACCCCTGGGGCAGCAGCGTGGACCCAGGCACCAGGGCAAGGTGGTCCCAAGCAGCATTTTGAAAGCTAACATATCACCCCAAAGCCTCAGCACCTGCTTCAAATCTGTCACCCTTTTTGGGATAGAGTGCAGCTGGGGATTCCTTCTGCTACCTCTACCCCCCTGTTGCAGTCCCAAGAAGACTGTGCATACGAAACACTGGATGCCCTCTGAATTCACAGCTTTACTGGCAGCAGCAGAGTGCTTTGATAGCTATTTCTGCGTATCATGAGGATGTCCTGAACAGTCTCAGGTGTGAGCCTGTTCGTGTTTGGACCTACTTGTGGTATCACCCAACATCCCCTTGCACTTCCTTGTATCCCAGATAGGGAAGAGTGAAGAGTATTTGATATATTTTGCTGCTGGCCATAGACTGCTCTTTCTGATTGTGTGTTAATGAGTTTCTAATGAAGAGAGCAAGGCTCCCAATGAATAAGCCTTGCATCCCTAGCTCCCAGATGCTAGCCTTCTGGGTATCACTCAAGTTCACCTTCCCCTGCAAGCCTGCCTTCCCACCCTGTGCCAATGGCAAGCTGACGCAACAAGGAGCACATGTCTACTTAACAGTAGCTATTACAGTGACATGTGATACTGCATCAACATTTGTCTCCAGGATGGCCACAGAAATACCAGCACTTGGACACATGTTGTACAGAGAGCAGTGCCACTCAGAACCTTATACTAGGATTTGAAAGGTCAGTCTGGATGACTGGATACCATTGACACATAGGTGGAGTGAATTTTCCTCATGAGTTTGAAAGTTAAAAGTCTTTCAAGTTACAAGGTTATAAAACAGAGTGACAGATGTAGTATATTACAGGTGCACATAAAATGTTCTGTTTTGCTCACACAAAGCCAATTTAACAATCACCCTCACTGAGAGTCAAAAAAACTGATCAAAAAGGAGTACTCTGCCAAAACTCCTGTCTCCAGTAATGCTTCAGCAGAGCCAATGAGAGCCTGCTGGCTGAGTCCAGCGAAAAGGCTGCAGTGGGGTTTAAGTCAGACCCATATTGATTCTCACGTGAATAAGATACAAGGAAGTTTTCTCCAGGGATGACCACAGTGACTTTACACAGCTCCTCTATAAAATCAGGGTTAACTACATGGAGGCAGAATTTCTTCTATAAACAGAGTTCTTTGAAAATAAGTTAATGGGCTGAGAGGATAACCCGTAAGTCAATTGACATAGGAACTAGACTGCAATGCTGGGACATGGCAGAAAATTTAAAGAATTAGCTAAATACATACATGTTTAGTAGATGAGAACAGTTCAGTAGTCAGAGACAATTTTACTTGATTACCTACACTAGGTAGAGGATGAATGAACATGCAGAATCCTCAGGATCCATGGCATGGCATGTTCAGGAAGCTGCAGGAGAAACCAAAAGCCTTGGGTACATTAAAAAGGGATTTCTGTGCTGACTTTGGAGTCAATGGCAAGGTCAGGTGTCCACTGTCAGGGCTTGGACTTCGGTCATGTCCCACCATTTTCTGCCCAGAGTGGGTGTGCTAAATGTGCTGAACCAATGCCTGCTTGGCTGTGACCTGTGTAGTACAGCTGAGTGAAAAACAGGCCTTGTAATTATGTGGCTAATCAAAACAAAAGATTATGGGAAAACCATAAGATAAAAATACAAAAAAATTTAAAGAATTTTATTGAAATAATGCCCGAATGCTGGTGGACCTGTAAAATACATTTGTTTCATTTTAACATTGCTTAATATTCTCAAAACCATTTTTTTTCATTTTAGAGGAGGGGACACCTGGATCAGTTTTGAAGTGGAGCGCAGTGTTACCAAAGTAGAATTTAAAAAGTTTTGTTCTTCCACATCAAATGAAAATCATAAAATTGTAGAATGGCCTGGGTTCAATGGGATCTTAAAGATCATCTCGTTCCAACTCCCCTGCTGAAGGCAGGGACACCTTTCACTAGGTCAGGTTGCTCCGAGTTCCCTTCAACCTGGCCTTGAATACTCCCAGGACTCGGGCATCCACAACTTCTCTGGGCAACCTGTCCCAATGCCTTACAACCCTCCCAGTAAAGATTTTTTTTCCTAATATATGATTTCCTAATATACTCTCTTTCAGTTTGAATCCGTCCCCCTTGTCCTGTCACTGCATGGTCTTGTAAAAAGTCCCTCTCCGTCTTTCTTGTAGGTCCCTTCCGGTACTGGAAGGGATTCTCTCAGCCTTTCCTGGTAAGAGAGGTGCTCCATCCCTCTGATCTTCTTGTTGGCCTCCTCTGGACTTGCTCCAACAGGTCCATGTCCTTCCTGTGCTGGGACCCCAGAGCTGGATGCAGCACTGCAGGTGAGCAGAGCAGAGGGGCAGAATCCCCTCCCTGGTCCCGTTGGCCGCGCTGCTTTGGATGCAGCCCAGGACACGTTTGGCTTTCTGGGCTGTGAGTGCCCATGGCTGGGTCATGTCCAGCCTCTCACCCACCAGCACCCACAAGTCCTTCTGGGCAGGGCTGCTCTGATCTGTCCATCCCCCAGCCTGTGCTGATACCAGGGGTGCTCTGACCCAGGTACAGCACCTTGCACTTGGCCTTGTTGAACCTCACGAGACTTCCATGAGTCCTAGAGCTTGCCCAAATCCCTCTGGATCCCCATCCTGTCCTTCAGGTGGGTCAGCTGCAGCACTCAACTTTGTGCCATCTGCAAATGATGCAGCATTTCTGAAACAAATTCCCATATGTTAAAACCCACAAAAATTTTGAGCTTTGATGTAATTGTACCATTTTTTTCCCTTAGAAACTTATCAAGTTTGACCCAATTCTTTCAAAAATACATACTCAAGCATTTCACTTGTTGACAAAGATACTCCTTCTCCATCTAACTTAGAGTTAAAGCTGTGAGCTGCAGCCCCACAAGTTAAGGCTCTCTCACTGGGTCTGGAGCAGGCTGGAGAAGGCTGTTGTGTTCTCTTAACATAAATTCACCAGTGAGCCTCATAACTAAGGGAAGTACAAAATTGGTTGAGCTACACAGCTGTAAAACCACAGCCGCACAGTGGGGAATCAGGCATAGGCTGCTAATTCCCACCAATGGGGAAAAGAATAGGAGTTTAAAGTTGATTAAAATTGAAAGAATCCCTCTAAATTATGTCTGAGGATGTTGGAGTGAAAAGGATAGAAGGCGAAGGAATATTTAAGACCTTCTGTACAAGGGAACTGAACCAGCTCAGGTAGAATATGGTAAGGCTTGCCTTTGGCCTCACTGTTTTTCTTGCAGCTGAGGAGACTTACTCATGCAGGGTTTACTCCCAGGATGCAGGCAGGGTCTGGAGCCCTTGTACCCTGACCTCGGGCAATTCCAGCTGAGTCTGGGCATTGCCTGGGGCTGGGTACTGGAGAGGTCTCCTGGATATTCCTTGCTGCCCACAACAATTGACAACCTACTGGCAAGGGGAAAGTCCCAAGCTGGCCTCTCAGGCACTCCAGGTGTCCAGAGGCACATGAGGAGGAATGTGCTGCAGACTGCTGTTCACATAGGCACAGGGAGCTGGAGATGGAAAGGCATGGGGGGTCCATAGGATGTGAAATCAGACCAACACCTGCTACAGGAAGGGATCCCACAGCTGTCAGGGCATGAGGGCAGAGGGAACTGCTGGAAAGGGGAAGGGGAAATTCCATCTGCAGGGGAACCTGCAGGATGGGGAACCTCCATTTGCAGGGAAGCTGTGGGATAGAGCATCCCTTCCTGTGTCTCCCTCAGCACACAGGTGTTATTTTCCTGCTGGGGTGATGCCCTCTGGTAACAACCTTCATCCAGCAGCTTCTGCTAGAAGGGGGTTTCTTTGTGCAGGCTGGAGAACGCATGAAACCTGCACAAGTCCTTCCTAAGGAGCTCAGTTTGTTATTACTCCATTGCTTGGCACCATTGGCCAAATTATACTCTCATTTAAACTTGCATAAAAACTCCACTAGAGTCCAACAAATAATGCAGGTTTATACTCTGCTAATCTGAAAGAGTTTGATCCTATTGTTTTATAATGCTATGAATTCAGTTTCGCAAGTTCTTGGGGAGAAGAGCAAATGTATTTGTATTTACTTGGTCTGAGTTTTAAGTGCATTTTGCTGTGATACCTTAAATGAATCATCTTCCAGAAGTGTTGATCTCTCAGATCAATATATTGTGCTCTGTCTGTGAATTGTGACCTAACGTCCTGAGCCGTGCAGGACCCATAAAGCACCAGTCTATAACAGCATTTCACCTCAGTGAATCTAGCAGCTCTTACCATGCTATATACCACATTACTCCTGACCTTCAAAAGGACTCAGCAGCCAGTCAGCCCACCTGTTTGTGGGCTGCCTTGCTGACACTTCAGTCAGTGGGTAATTCACTGTCTCGTCATGACGTCCGTGTTTTCTTCAGGTGAGGCATTACAGATCATCATCCCCTTTTTTTGGTGAAAGGAATCATTGCCAAAATCCCATGAGTATACTTTCAGTGAAAATGTCTGGAAACCGACTTTTTTGCAGCTCTTACGAATGGCTCTTTAACAAAACAAGGTGATTTTTTCCTCCTGTGGGTAGCAGTTTTACATCTAACGGCGTGTTACCTTGTCACAACAGCAAAGTGTAGCAGGATGGGGACTTGTTGCATGCATCTCTTTGGGAACATTAAAAATCAAAAGCCCTTGGACCCTAAACTATAAAACTTCTGCCTGTGCAAGTAGACTACTAGGACCAGAAAATTCACCTTGCAAATATGGACGTGGGGACAGCAGGTGTCAAGTACACATGAGAACTTGTTCTTCTTCCTAATGATCCATTTATCCAGCTCTGCCATCTAAAAGGAAAAAAAGGAAAGAATCTTTTACTCCAAGTGGGAAAGAGATGTCTGGAAGGATTAAAGGATGTCCTGCCTCTCAAGTTCTAGTTATGCCACTAAACATGCATTTGTGATGGAAAGAGTTGCTGTTGCAATCTTTCTAGAAAATATGCTACAGCTGTAGCAGAGAGCCTTAAAGCACCAAACACTGAACACACAATATAAGTAAAAAATGGAACAGAGAAATTAAAGCTCTCCACTGAATAGAATTAGTTTATAACAAGAGACGGAGTTGCAATTTAGTCATGGTTGAATGTTTCCCATTTCCTCTTAGCACTTGCAACTATTTTTTTTTAATTGTGCTTTTGTGGAGAGAGGTATTGGAATTCTCCAAGATTTTGGAAATTTCCTTGCTTTTTGAAAGCATTTGTCTGGTCCCTTCATGACACAGCCTCTAACCTTGTTTTGGATGCACTGAGATGAAATTGGCTTCTAATTTCATGGCTGAAGTCAGAAGAGATACTATCTTCTCAGTTCCCTGTGTAAAAATTGCTCTCTAATATAAACCTCCTGGAATTCTGCTTTTGTGTCCTCAAAAGGATTGGGATGTGAAGATCCATATGGGGGTGCATGATCTCTGTAGGGGCTGAAAAACAGAATACCAGAGTTGCTTGATTCTACATAAAATTTTAATAAGAGATTGAGTCACATAAAGTTTTCACTGCCTTCCCCTTTTATTCTTAATATGTGTTCTAGACATGTCTGTGGAATCTAGCTTGTCAGTGTATGTAGGTACAGTCTGATTCATGCTGACATCTTATAAAGATCGGGGAGGTGTTTTTCAGGCAGCTGCAAGGGCAGTTCTCAGGGAGTGGGAAGAAACACTGTATTATGCCCCCTCTAATGAGTTTTTAAAAGTTGCTTCATTTGTGCAGCGTGTCCAAAGATATCAAATCCAAGTGCCAGTAAGAAGCAGAGCCGAGAGAGGGTTAAGGAAGTCAGCGATGCCTGATGTTAACATCTTTCCTCTTTTTTCAGCGTTGTAAAAGATAAACGTTTCAGATTTCAATCTGTGTTTCCCAGCAGTGCTTTGGAAACACTGCAGTAGGCCCGCAAAAATCGCTAATGCTGGGCCAAGCTGAGATAATGCGTCTCAGCAGGAATGACATAATGTCCTAAAAGAAGACTATGATGTAATGCATATCTCACAAATCAGAGCCAATTTCCGTTAGAAAGCCTTGAAGTCTAGCACTAATACTGCGGTATGCAAAACTTTGGGGGTTTAGATCTTTTTGCCTCTTTATTTTTTAAGAATGATTTTGTAAGGCTTACAGCACTCACGCAGTCTGTCTCAATTACTAGAGAAGCTTCTCTCTTGTTCCACCCTTTCTTGCTATTCAGGTGCTTACTGAAAGCCATTAAGCATTTCACCTTGGTTGAGGTGCCTGTGATACATTAATACGAACAATGTAATTTATAGCATTAACATGGCTGTTTATGCAGGTGAGGCATAAAACGTATATAGCATATTACAGTAAATCCCACTTAATGAAGGTGTTATGCAGGGATTTATTAGACTCAGTAATGTCTCACATAAAAGTTAAGCAGTATTTCTGCAAAGCTCAGCTTTGGCTTCAGTCAGCCCTCAGTCCTTGGTGGCGTTGCTCTCCTCTGGGTGAGCCGGATTTAGACCCATGCAGTTTATAAACCATCACGGTTAGTTTTCCTGTCTTTTTATTAATAAACATGATCGTGTGGTGCACGAGCCAGGGAGACCAGAGTGCTGGAGCTGCTGCAGGGCTTATTTCTAAGCAGGGCATCCCTGAGCAAGCCTGCTGAGGTCCCACACCTCCCTTGACCCAGCCCCTCACAAAGTGGTTCAATGTCCTGGAGGTGTCACTGTCCTGTTGGCCCACTCAGAGTTTGTGACAAGGAGACCACTATTATTGCCAGGTATGCCACTGCCTTTGGGGCCATAGCCCTGCATCTTTTATGCACCATTTTGTGGATGAGGGCAGGAGTTGCTGCCACTGGCTGTCTCTGTTCCTTGGAGACAGGACAGAGCCAGGAGTCTGAGTCTGCAGCTAGGAGAAAGACCCCATAGTTCCTGGCTTTGGAGGGAATGACAGCAGCTCATGTGGCCTTGGTTACCTGTGTGATCACATTCCCCTGCAGCTGTAATGTGGCAGTATATACCCATTTACTGTGCCTTCATCTTACTGTTGTCACGTCATTGGAGCTGGACCTCCTATGCCTTAAAAATACCTCAGCTCTCCAGAACTAGCCCTGATCAGGGCTGTGCATCCGGTTCCTGGGATGGGATCAGGGACCAGGGACTTTTCAGAACCCTATTCCAGTCGGGACAGGAGTGTCTGGGCCAGAACCTGTCTCCCAGGACAAGAGAACTATATTGCAGCCCGTTGTATCTACTCGCAGAGATACTTCCAAGGATGTATCCTGAGCATCAGAGTCACTTCAAGAGTGTTTACTCTGGAAACCACAATCTTTAGAAAATGACCCTTGATGTAGCCCATGCACATCAGCCCTCCACCACGGCAGGCAGCTGTCAGCATGGTTTTGACTACCATAGTGTCTGTGACAGAGAGCTGATCTGTGCTTATCAAACCATCTCATCTCAAGCAACTGAGGTATTAATATGCAACCTCTGCTGGCTCTTGTAAATTTGAGGTTTACATTTTTGCTTCTCTGTGTTAAGAAACATCAGGAGTGTCAGATTCTGAAGGCTTATGTTTACTTGCCTACGAGATGTGAGGTTGCTAACTGAGATTCAGCAGGCAAATAAACTTCTGACCTTGTTCTAAAAATTAATAAACCACCATCAGCACCTCAAAGGGAGGGGGAGGCTGGCATCTGCTCCTGTTAGTTCAAGCCTGGACCTGCTTTTCATTCAGAACAGCCTGACTGCAGATGGAGACTGCTGTATTTTATGTTACAGACACTGCCTTCTAAAGGAGACTGACCCATGACACATGGCATCATTAAACTGGGAATGATGCTGGACATGTACTGCAATCACACAAGTGAAAGGTGAGTTGCTGTCTCAGATTGTTTTGAAAACTCATTAGCATGAATAAATACAAAGCTGTGTTACATGCACCATTTCTTTAAAAGAACGTAGCCAGAAGGAGAGCTTAATTATCTAACTCTAGCAAAAAGCTCTAGAGTCAGATGGGAAATGTATAATTATAGTGTTAATATGGCCTGTTGCCCTGCTAGTGGACTGACGAGATGGGGACCCAGCTCTCTAAACCTGACCTCATCTCTGCTGTATGGGACTGTTGGGGCAAGTCATTTAACCTTCTTTCTGACAAGCGAGCTCTCATGCTTCCAGAAGCAAGGAATCAAAGTGCCTTGCAGACTAATTTTTGTGTAAGGACTGGAGCATTTGTAACCTATTTTGGCATCTCCAGTTTGCATTTATGCATACTTAGATACCTACTCACCTTGTTCCAGCTGACTTGAACTAAGCAACCAAGGTTACACCGGCTAAGGAGGAACTGCAAGATCTAAGACAATGGCAGCCAGTACCCAGCCATGTTGTGAAAATCGAGTACTGAGTGAAGCATCTCACCTGATGGAGAAATACCTTGGGTTTGTGAAAGATCCTTGGGAACTTTCAGTGGCATTGGTATGGTACAATGGGGAGGGTTGCCTCCTGTTGTGACCTTTGATGGAGGATAATCTCTGTTCGGCTAGCAGATGGTGGAAAATATATCCTTGGTGCAGTACAGCACTAGTGCAGTGAACTGACCAGCCTTGGGTAAGTTAACTCAGGAAGGGCAGTGCAGCAGCACTCCTGGTGCCTCTGGTTCCAGGGCATGCTTGGAGCTACCCGCAGTGTTTCTGAGCCAGCGAGGCAGAGGTGTGCTGTGTGGCCTTGCTCTTCTGGCATGACTGCCTGCAGGAGAACTAGGGGCTCTGTCTGGCCATCCTGCTTTTCTACCTGTACACTTAATATGCCTTTAAAACCTCTCATTTTTTTCCTCTCAAAGGCTGTCCAATTATTGAATATCTCATCTCCACTTTGAGGGGTAGTAAGACCTGTAAGCACATAATCCTGCTTTAAAGGTACACTGAGATCTACTTAGGAAAAAGAACTGGTCTTCAGGGACACGTCCTATTGGATGAGAAATTGTCAAACCCATGACCAGAGTAGCCTCTCCCTAGATGAGCAAGGAGCTGGGTTAAAAAGCATTCAAGTGAGATATTTCCTGTTCTGAAGGGCAGAGAGCACTCATCAGCCCCCTGCTTCTGACTCTATCCCACAGTATGAAAACAATAGGTCTCTATGATATTAAAGGCAATAAATTGAGAAGGAATTACAAAGGATATTGCTTTGCACTCTGTATAGAGAGCCTGTAGTCTTCACTAATGCAGATATTTAATGTCAAGCATGTGTGGATGGATTTTTGAAAAGTGTTGGCTAATTGAATCATCACTGGCTACTAATTGTAGCACTAAGATAGTCCAGGGCTGGATTTCACTCTACAGTGTTGCAACTGATTACCTCTGGGGTACCTGTGTGCCTGGGGGGGAGAACTGCACAACTGGCTGAATATATCCATTTTTTTTTCTTTTTCTGTGTGTTTATAAATAATATCTCCAGAGATGTGAGGCTGAAGCAAATAGAATAACATTGGAATGAGAATGTTCCAAAGCCAGAAGTCAGATCGAAAAGGGCATCTACGTGTCAAGATCTTCCTCGTTTGTATATCCAATATGGCATTGAACTTAGTAGGAAATCAGTACCTAAATGTCTTGACAGGTCTCATCCTCTTGGCTAAGGTAGCAGTTGTGAAATGCATGGACTCTACACAACTGAGATAGGAAGGAAAGTGATTCCTGTCATCTTTGCTCCCAAGGAACTCAGAACACCCTCTACTGTGATTT
The DNA here is from genome assembly GCA_014706295.1 of Lycocorax pyrrhopterus obiensis. NCBI lineage: Eukaryota > Metazoa > Chordata > Aves > Passeriformes > Paradisaeidae > Lycocorax > Lycocorax pyrrhopterus. The sequence continues at coordinate 21,116,449 of JACSVZ010000014.1, read as the reverse complement.
TGAAGGCACCTTAAGACTTGTTCCCAGTTGCCTCCAGTGTAATGATCGTGCAGCTGAAACCTCTACTGTCTTTTGTTAGGTATGCCCAAGCATGCAGTTGACTTTGCTGCACCACATGGCTTGAACAGATTGTGCCCCTGCTGCTGGGAACCTGGAGGTTCCAGTTTGGGCCATCCCAACCTGTGCTTGGGTTTCCTCCCTCAGGACCTCTTGAATCTTGGGGTGGTCTTAAGAGCAAGGCAGCTCTTAGAAAGGTGAAGGATAGCTGGGGTGCAAGAGCAGGCTGTTCCCTGCCTGTCTCCACACACACGGTGTGATGTCGACAGTGGCAAGGGAGTGATCTTGGGTCTTGCTTTGTCAGAAGATCCTGTCTACTTTTGAACTTCAGGGAGCCTGTCTGGCTCCTGTACACTGCCTGCCCATAACTTGCTACAACAGTAGTGCAACCCACCCACCTTCCCTTTCCAGAGGGCAAAGCCCCTCAGAGACCACCACGGAGAGGCTCAGGAGTTCTGTGTCTTATGCAGGATCTCTGTAAATTCAGCATGCCTCAATGTGCCTCTCTGTTGCTATCACTGTCCCAGTGGCTGGCAGTTTCCTGCTGCTGAGGCAAGAGCGATTCACACATGAATACTCTGTGCACCCAGAGCCCCTGCAGAGGGCTGCCTGCTGGACGGTTGCCTATTCACTCTTGCAGGCCACTGAAATGGTGGCTTCTGGCTGCTGTGGAGCTACCTGAAAGCAGTGGAGACCTCCTGGGTATACCTGAGCATAGCTGAGTTTGGGCCTGGCCTCTAAATCCTCTGCTGTTTTGCAGTGTGACTCACCTACCCCCAGCTCTGTAGAAAAAAATAAATAAATCGCAGCTACAGATGACGACGCCGAGGGCAGCAGCAGCAGCACTGAGCAGAGGACAGCCTCCTGAGACACCCTGTGCTGGGCAGGCAGGATTCAGTGCCAGAAGCAGCTCAAGATGCCTTTGGGCGCCTCTTTAATTTCACAAAGCGAAACCTGTTCCCAGTCCTGCAGCAATGATCTAACAAGCAACACTGTCATTTCACATTTCTGGTGGGTGCTCGGAGGAGTTGAATGTCCCCAAGCCGCAGTGTGCTGCAGCACAGGCAGCTGCAGGTGGAACAGAAGATGTGTCAACCCTGGTGTACAGCAGCAAGGACAAACGCATGTTTCTGAGTCCCTGGCACAGACTGGAGCCTCTGAGGGTATGATGACTCTCAGTGGGATGTCAGTAATCAAGTAAATACTCTGGATGTCTTCAGCTGAGGGAAAGCTGTGTGTCTCTCAGTGCTGCTGTGTGCTGGAGAGGTTTCTGGCTGTGAGGGGTGGGTGGCTGCAGCAGCCGGCCCCTGAATGGTGCCACCAGAACAGGGGTGCCCAGACCTCCCCACCCAAAAGAAACACTTGGTGACCAGGCGCCCTGACACCCCATCGAGACATCCACTGCCTGCCCATTCCCCATCAGGCACGGTTCCACCAGTCCTGTGAAGCTCCCATGAGATGCAAAGGCTGAAATGAGTAATTCATAACTTCAGACAGAGATGGTGGCACCTCCTTTAAAAGGACTGCACAATATTTTCCATTGTAAGTGTCTGTTCCTAGTTGCCTCTGTTTTTGTCAAGTGCATCAGCCTAAAACTGAGGTTTTCTTTAAATTTCATCCAGAACAATGCAGCTGTTTCTAAAAGTGAGTGGCAAGTACTTTTTAAAAATCAATACACAACTGAATATATATACATATATGTGGAAAATTTGACAATGCTTTTGTGTGGTGCACTCTGGAATGGGAGTGCAGGCAATCAGCACAGGGAATTTTACCTTGTCTGTGCAAAGCTGCCCAAGATGCAAGCCCTGTTTACTCGTCTCAGTGGGGACCTGCTGGAACTACAACTGGACCTAGCTTTCCCACAGCTCCAGCTGCAGTGAACCTGCCAGCCCATGGCTCCTCAGGAAAGGAGGGGAGTGTGGCCCAGCACACCCCACCCCCCACGCTGTCTCCCTCCCCACCATTCCTCTGATCCAGCTGATGATGCTCCTGCCCTTGTTTTCCCTCTTCCTTGTCCTTGCCGTGAGAAGTTGGTGTACCACTACTGGCCATACATCCCTCCCCCAGACCCAGCCACAGAGTGGGTTTCTACCAGTCCAGCTGGAGGTGGGGCACCGGCATGGACTGAAAACAGTGGAGGATATTTTGGAAGGGAGCTAAAATCAGGGGGAAAAGCACAGCTAAGGCTTTGCTGCTGGATGTCTGCCTGTGGGAAACCAGGGCTTGTGGGTTCTGCAGCTTGCAGACTAGTTTCTTGAAACACAGGAGATGAATTTTCCTTATGGCTGAGCAATGTGGAAGCAGGAGAGCACTAGAGGGAATGTGAGAGCATGACTGAAAGAGGAGAGTATGGAGAGAAGAAAAGCTGTCTCCTCTATTTTTGAAAATTACTTGCGTAAGGATACTTGCTTAGGTCAGTTGTAAGAATCCAAGTGTTTGGGTTTACAGGAACAATTTTTCTTTAAAAGAATGATTGTAAGTGATGTCTGCACGTAAGAGATGTGTGCTGCCCCTAGAGTTTCTGTGCTAAGAAACTGTAAGACGTCACACTGGAGGTGTGCGTGCAGGAGCAGTTGGCCAGAAATCTATTTTTGAAGATGGTCTCCAAACACAAATCTTTTCTCTGCCGTGCTGCTGCTTAATTTATATTTCACCTGAAGCCTATACTGTATCTTGTATGTGTGCCACATCCTCATGACCAAAATACAGCTACCTCTGGGGTCTGGAAATGGGGGATGAACCAGTACATTTTCCTCTATCTGCGAATTAGTGCCACCAGTGCAGTAAACTAGGAACCTTGTAGCCATGTCTTTGCCCAGCATCTAGAAAAATGAAGACTGGACTCCTAGTCAGAATGCAGTAGTAATATCATAAAAATCAATAAAGCAACCAAATGATAATAAACCCACAGCTCTGAGTTTACCAGCACCCAGCGTGAGTTCACGGGACAGGATCCTATGCTTGCTGGGATTTAGTTGAAGCACCAGATGTTTCAAGCACCAGATGCTTCTAGGAAAGGGTTTTGAGGGGAAGAAACTGAACATACATAAATCATACTGTTCACTTAGGATAAAGGTCTGGACCCTCCACAGTGAGTGTTTTGTGAGCAGAAGTAGTTGTCATTATCCCCATGACCCAATTAATTCACAAAATGGGATGAGAGGGGCAGCACGGTCTTTTTGAGAGCACATATTTCACCTTTAGTGATCCTGGCTGGGGTTTGCAACTCACTCTTTGACATAGCTCTGGGTGCCCCATAAAAACTTGCTGGCCTGAGGAAGCAAACAAACACATGAGGCTCACCTGACCCAAGAGCAGAGAGATGTGAGGGAATATTGTTCAGTGGTAGTGCCTGATGCCTTATTTTTTTTTTGATGCCTGGTCCCTGCTTTTCCTAGATCTAGTTTGCCTCTCATGACTCTGGAAACTTCATTGGATTTGCCTTGTTTTGCAGGCAATCTTCAGTCTTTCATTCATTTATTAGTTTTCTGCAGCCTTTTATCTATTTTGCCATGTTCTCTGCAGTATGGGCTGTCTCCCCGTGTCACTGCCCTGGGAGAGGGTCAGCCTCAGGGGGCACTTGTCCCACTCTGGAGAGGTGACAGTGACCTTCCCGCAGACACGCACTGGAAAGTGTCGAGTCTCGGCGGCCGCGTGGTCGGGCAGCACTGGCTCTATGGCAGCAGGCGCACCCAATGCGAGGAGACCCAGAGGTCTAAGTCCCTCAGGTATCCCAGAGGCGAAAGAGGCAAGGGAGAGGACCACTCTGTGAAACCTTCCAGGAGTTTATTTCCCCCGAAAGCAAAGGGGAGGAATGGCTGTCGGGCCAGGGTTACAGGTGCCTTTTCAACAGGGGTGGTACAGAACAAACAACCAATAGAGGGTAAGCCCGGGGGAGAATCCCGAGGACACAGAACCAATGGCTAAGTTACAGAGGAGGGGATTTACAGAACAAACCAATGAACAACCGAACTTAACAGAACCTTTTGGAGAAGGGGTATGGGCTCAGACCTGGGCCTCGCCCGCAGACTGCCCTTCGCTCTCTGACTCGTCAGCCCTTTGGGTAGGCATGACGTGATGGGCAGCGGGAGGACCCCAAGTGGTCCAAAGCACCCCAACATCGCTACGTGCTGTTCCAGCACCTACCACGAAGAGATCCAGACCTTGTGGGCTTTTGTATTCCAAAAATGTAGTTTGTACCTTCTGTTTGTTTCTGCAAACTAAAATGCCTTCTACTGACTTCAGTGGAAATATGCTGCCTAAGGAATTAAGCCGTAAGGAAAGGTCTTACTGGATTGCACTGAAGTTTGGTGAAACCAATGCTTTCTTTTAGTGAGGAGTGGGTGCTCAGCAGGCACCGATAAAGCAGTGCTTTTTGTGCTTTTGTCTTCCCAAAAGGTATCACACGTTGACTGTATTTACCAGGCTGATCTTAAACTAGAATTTATATTAGGGTTTAGGCTACTTCTTGCTGTGGAAGTAGCAAGCTAGTAGCAAGTTGGTGTGCTTCTCTTCCAAAACACTCCCAGCACAAAGCCAAAGGGTGACCCGTGATGGAGGCAGACTAGGGACATTTAATGGAGAGCCTAATGTGAGACAGGAAGCTCCGGTGCAGCAGCAGGCTGTGCTGGCCCAGGACACTTAACAGTGCCACAGTGTCTGTGCTCCTGTGTGGCAGGGACGTTAGGCAGCTGAGCACCTCACTAAGTAAGTTGCTGAGAAAATCCATCCACATGCCAGGGCAGCTATTGAATTGTGACGTCTTTCCGTTACCAACTGTTTGCCTGGGGCTATAGCTGGACTACTTACAGAGAAGTAAAATGTCATATTAGCACTTCCACACAGTTCAGTCAGGGTGCTGCAGTGTGACAGAATGAATGGCAGGGGCCACAACAGCACCTTTACCTTTTCTTTGGGCAAAGGTGCATGAAAAGCTGTCCTCCAGCGCTTCCTCACTATTGAGTTTCTAAGTTCTTGGCTGGACTTCCCTTGGTCCTTTGGAGACAGTGCACTTTCTCCTCTAGGTAAATATTGATCTGTTTTTCATTTAAATATTAATTTGGGCTGTCACAATGTCATGTGTAATATTGCCACTCTCTGTGAGGATTAGAGTGATTAGGAGTCTCAGAATACACTTTAATCAGTCAGTTCAATACTGCTGAGATTTGCAGTCTACTGTCTCCCATGCAGCAGCCAGAGCCTTTCGACACGCTAACAAAATTGAAATGAGTTCCTTCATCTTAGACAAGGATAATTAATCTTCAAATACTGTTTATCTTAGCCCAAAAATCCCCAGAATTCAGAACCAAATTAATTTAAAGTCTAAATCTGCTTTAACTAGTAATTGGTTAATCAACGGGCTAGATGTGTAATTATATTCTTTGTTCACACTCCTTACAGGCTTGAAAAGACCATCTAATTCCTATGTTGCTTTCATTCCTATAATTAGCCCATGTGACATACAATGCTGTATGTTAGTGAACAAATTTTTCCTGGAATAATTTCCCTGAGATTGTTCCCTACAGATTAATTTGGTACTTTTTTTTAGTAACTTGAAAAAGCTTTCATACGATTTCTTGGTTATTTTGGATTTCTGTGACTCATTTAGATGTTGTGCAAAGAGTTTTATGCTTTGAATCTTTGCTGTCTGCCTGTAGATGAAGAAATCTACACTTTGTTTCAACTTCCCTTACTTGCATATGATATAGCTTGAACAGTTAAGGGGTTCTTGCTCCCTCTGAATATTGATAGGATGTGGAAAATTCAAGATACGGTCATTCTAACTATCTTTCAGAAGAGACCAACCACAAAATCTATTAGCTGATGTTATTCTTGTGGACAGGAATTATCATTGCTATTAGGAACTGGAGGTCTGAGAATAAATCAGTGAAGGAAAGTGTGGTCTTTTTAACACAGAGTTGTGGGTCTTCTTTACTTAGTGGATTCTCTTATAACCCCATTGTGGTCAGTGGTCTGGTCAATGGTTTTCATATTTCTGTTCACAGGAATTTCCACCAGCTTCATGAGTGCTTATATACCAGTACATATTAATATCCTCTCTTCAAAAATCTTTTTGCTGAAACCTATTAAAGCCCAGCATTTAACTCTATTTAAATTATTTAACCTACTTAAACTGTTTAACTCTCTGCATACCTAAATGTATTCCATCATTCATTCTTGTTAATACCACATAGATTATAGCTCCAAGAAACAAGACAAACCCTTCTCCTTTTCTCTTCTGATGAATGAGATGCAATAGAGTTTGACTGCCAACACCTTACTGATATCAGTTCTTAGAGGACTGGGGAATATCAGCTTTAGAAGTGTTTGGGCCCAAATTTCTGGGTATGTGTGGATCAATTCTGCTATTTTGCAGTGCCCTTAAAAGTGGAACATTTGGGTCATCTGCAAAGCATTTAGAGCCTGTGGGTCCTTTCTTTTGATAGCTAGCCAGGATCTTCAGTAGCAGAGGGGAAAAATTAAAGGGGGACAGTGTTGAAAAACTTCAGAAGAACTGCACTGGATGTGATGGGGCAGTGACAGGGGAGCCTTTTCTCTTGTCGATAACCAGACAGCTCTAACACACACATTTGTCCTCAGTCACAGAAGTGTGGGGCATGTGAGCTGCCTGGGGCTCTGACAGAGAGGTGCAGGGCAGTGATTAGTCTGGAGCAGCAATCCCTACTGTGTGGGTTAAGAGATGGTATCAAAGTAACCAGTGGCTCCCCCATCGTGATGTGATGTGAAGTTGAGCTGGTGAATCGGCAAGATGTTCCTTGACGACATTTCAAATTCTCTTCAACATCAGACTGAGAAATAAGCAGTGAGCTGCAGCCTGGGGGTTGTTGTTCTGAGTGTCCCCACTGCCCAAACCCACCTCTGGTGAGTTAGGGACTGAGTCACCTTTCTCTAGAAGGACAAGATCAGGCATACCAAAGGCACTGCCAGAAAGAGTTCTTCCCTTCAGGAAGTAATGTTTTTTAAGATGTTTACCCATTAAAAGTTTTCCTTGAGATAAATTTCCAAAGATAATGTCAAAGCATGGAATAAATCATAAAACTATTGAAGCAACCATGCAGCCCAAGAGGTTTCCCTCCCTCTCTACCAGCCCCAGTGAATTCTTTTCTGACCATCTGCTATTGTCTTATTATTTTTGCTAAACATATAGTTCTTGTTTGCACTCACTGCTCTGTATCTCCTTGCTCCTGAACTGTGGTGTATGTTAGAGTCCAGGTTTCTTTCACTTACTCATCTTTGCTGAAAATCATAACCATCAGAGAATTTCTCACCTCCCCACCTAAAGAGATGGTACTTCTGCTCTGGGGCTGAGATTGATCCAAGTTCCTGAAAAAGCTTTCCTGGGCTTGCAATGAGCCATCCCTTTAATCTTTCTCCCAAGCAGTGTCACAGCTAGGAGCTCAGAGCTTTAAGTGGAGAAGCAAGTCTGCCTTTCCTCAAGGTCTCCTTTGCAGCCAAAGGATAGAAACAAGGAACACCCAGTAATACCTAGGAGCCCTGAGTTACCCCTGGCCAGACATGTGGCTGAGCCCCTGAGGCTCCCTCCCTGAGGTGTTTTCACTCTGCAATGGTGAGGGTACAGCATGGCTGAGGGCAGTGGTAATGAAAAGTTGAGAAAGTCAGTTTTAAAGCTCACCATGTGAAGACTGCAGGAAAAAATCTTTGCTTTTCTGAGCACAGAACAGAATTTTCTGCTTGTTTATGGCACTGAAAAATGTAATATGGAGAAAGAAATACAAAAGGGTCTCTTTGGAAGTGCTTTGCTCAGCTGTGGTCCCTTTCAGCTGTGGGAGCCCAAGCTCTGGGGCTGGCCCTAGGCAAAGATCTCGGGACATACTTGTCCCTTCCCTGGGCTGTGAAGCAATACCCCAGATAGAGCCTCTGCATGAAAAAACTGTGTGTCAACCTCTTCTTGTCCCATTTCACCACACGTAGCACCGGCTTTGGAATTACAGAGCTGTAAATTTGTATTTCCTTTTATTCAGTTGCCAGCTTCTGAGCCTCTATGAGTCACATTCTCAAGCTTTTTGTAATAAACATGGGGATAAAAACCGTTCTTGAAGTGTTCTTGAAAAGACTAAACAAAGCAAAACCCAAATGACAATTGCAATTCTCCTGTAATTTCCTGCCTTGGGTAGAGAGACTCTAAGAACATAAAACATAGGAAAATGTGCTAAGATTCTGGAAGCTGGAGATGGCAAAGAAATGATGTTTTGCTTGGACTTCATAAGTATAGAGCAGTCCCATTCAAGCCATTAGGAACTCAGAAGGAAGACACATTTTGAAATTTCTATGTTTTTTTCTGTAAGAAAACAATTGAAGTGAACTTGGTTTGAAACTTTCATAATTTCATTTTTTTAAGAAGAGGTTACTAGCACATTTCTAAGGCTGAAATCTTATATTCTGGCACCTAAACAAGCTGCTAAGAAAGCCAGCAGTGTCTTCATATTTATACAGCACAGAACATTGACAAAATATTTCAGCTAATCTTTGTAAAGAGGTAAAAGTGTCTCTCTTCCTTTTTCATTTTGAACGAAGGTGATCTCTTGACTCAAGAACCCTTCCAGCTTGAAAAATTGTGCCCAGAGTTCCTTTAATTTTGGCCTTCCAGGAGACTGCGATTCCTTTACCCAGTTTTCACTATCTGCCTTCACAGAGCAGCCAAGGAAGACTTCCTGATTTTTACTTAAGGTACAACTTCTAGGCACTGCAGAGCTGCAAGCTTCACTTTGTTTGTTGTGAGGTAGCGAAAAGGAGAAAAGAATTAACACAACCTCCCATTACAGGAGGTTACACTTACAGGACAAGAGTGTTCAAACTTCCCTGGTCTGTGTAGGAGGCTGTATGTCATAGAAAGGTACACTTTGGAGACTTAATCTCATTCCCATGCAATTAATAGAGCAAGGAGAGCTGAAACAGGACAGATGGATGTAAAATGAAGTCTCTCAGTGAGGGACAGGGTGAAGGAAACTTGACAGCCCATTAGTACTCTAGCAGATACCAGGATTTTTTGCACTGCTGTGCCCTAAGCCACTCAATAATGAAAATATTTCTGTAATGCATAAGGAAGCTTGAGTTACTCAGAGTTCCTCAAAGTCTCATTTCATCCTTACCAACATGGAGATACTAAAACTAAAGCTCCTGGTAAAAGGCTGTCTTTCCAGGGCTCCCTGCATTGGGCAGGGAGGTGCTCTGAGAACAACCTCCCCTTTGCTCCTCACTGTTCCCCTTCCTCTGTCCCACCTAGTCACAGCTGGGAAGCTACAAGCTCTCACCCATAGGCAGTACCACAGCAGTTTTAGACAGGTTTGTGAATCTCAGATTGTTGCCTTCTGTCAGCTCTTGCTACTCAGAAATCAACCCTTTCTCCCCAAAACAGCTGTAGCATCTCCTGATGAGCCAGCCCTTGGGTTCAGTTTGAAATCCTGTTCCTTGCTTAACTCTTCTCCCCACTGCATGGTGACTCTTTGAGAGGCTGGGCCCTGTTGTGCCCTCTCGGTATGACTCGTGCAGGCACCTCCACTGCCCCTGCCTTTGGGACGCCTCTCCTTTACAGCTGTGGTTTTGAGAGGGCTCATACCAGGCAAGGCTGTGGTGTTACTTTTGGAGTGACAGCTACAGCAGAGAATATGTTTCTGCAGGACAGCACCTCTGCAAACTAATGGTGTCTTTACAGTAGGCAAAAAACTTGCAGAATTTGGATACAAAACAGTAAATTTAATCCTGAGAAGGAATCACCCTAAATTTCTGTTTTTAACAGCCACAGAATGTCTATAAGACCACATTCCTTGGGGATCCTTAAATTTATGGTGCGGCTGAAATCTCTTAGCCTCTAGGCTTTTGTTGGCCTCTGCACAACGACCGTCCTCAGAAGTGCAGAGATGTTTCAGCTTAATTATGCAAACATCCTCTACACAGTGTGTTTTTTTCCCTTGCAAGTTCAGCCTCATCATAGGTCTAAATCTGCAGATAGAGGTAAGTACATTACAATGGCGATGACTGATAGCTGAAGATTTTTTGTCTTCACTGTGTTCCCTAATGTAGGCCATTTTTCATCATCTAGAGTTGCCTGATAATGATGTCATTTCCATTGCTTGAATGTTGAAGGAGCAGCCACATATCATGGAGTTAAAATGACTGTTTATGGGGCAGCTAAATTGTGTTGTTATCAGTTTAAGGCAGTGTTTGCTTTGCTTCTGGGGACAAAATGACAATTGGACTTTCCTAAAACTCATCAAACAGCGATGAGAGTGCCAAGAATACAAATCTGCACTGTAGTCAAGCTGGGGAGAAAAGAGGGGAGAGAAGAAAAAATGCGAGATATTTTTGTGTAAAGAAGTGATGACCATCAGATAAAAATGACAAAGTTGTACCTGTCAGAAAATAAGTCACATTGCTGATCACCAGATAACTTTGATGTAATATTCCACAATCATTTAACTGAGATTTCATGGCAAGATTAATGGTAAAGTTTTTAAAACATGCATGAAGAAGAGCTTTCTTCTAATATCCAGCTGTCAGACAGACCTTATCTGGGGCTTATGTTGACTGATTATGGTTGGGAATGATCTAGAACATGACCTTTAAATAAAAAAGAAAATGATGCAGATTTAGAAGTGAACCATCAAGCCTTTGGGTCTTTCCTAAACATTTCAAGACCTCAGATGATTGCATATACATATGTATGAAATATACATATGTGTCTTTGCAGACTCAGCCCCACTAACCTGAAAAATCAGCCAGAAAACTCACCAAATTTCTCTGTCTTACATATCACAGAATACTGGGGATTAGGTTTAATACATAATTTCCAACATACAGGACTCACACTGGAATGAGTTGTTTATGAGATACTATGTGATTGTAAGCAGTGCATATATTTTGAGTGAACGCAGACTAATTTCCTTGGAAAAAGAAGTGCTGGTTTCTAGTGTATGACGAGAATGAATGAATTGTTATACATACTTTGGAATGGATGGTGAGCATAAATCTCCCTTTGGATATTTCATGAAATACTTGCAGCATATTTTAAACTAGTTTAGTGATGCCGATTCTTCTGTAGTGCTCACTGCCTACCTTGAGTTTTCACGGGGGACTTCAGCAATGAAGGCAAGTATGGGTTGTGCTGGCCAGCCACAGTGCCTGCCAGGCTGCAGCCAGCTGGAGACACCTTTTTGCCCCAAAGCCTCTCTTCTGCAGCTGAACACTGAAGAAATGCACTGAAGACAGGACTTTGCAGTTTTGCCTTCCACTAATTCCCTCCAAAATTGAAGGACGTTCACAGCACAGTTGCATTTTTGACTTGATCAGCCACCAAAAATGGACTCAGATTATGGAAAGCATCTGGGAGATCCTAAATTTTCTAAGAGCACCTCAATCTGAGCAAAGCGATGAGGTCAGGTGGAAGGTGTTATTCGCTTCCCCATTGTATTGCCTTGCACAGCATAGCCACGCAGGCCTGGCTGAGGTGGATGATGCATAGAGGTCACAGCATGCCTGCAAATTGATGGGACCAGCTGGTGTGGGTGCTGCCCTTAATCTGCCCTGACCAGCACTGCATTTCATTTGTACACAGCTCTCTCCATGTTTTGATTAAAAGAGACTTTTTTACCTTTCTCCAGACCTATCGCATGGTAGGAACTCATGGAGCTTGCTTGGACCTGAGTGAAGTCCTGCACAACTACGTTAATTCCTTAATTGAAAGCCATAGTCAGATGAGAAAGATTAAACAGGAGACAAACAGGGCTGCTCTGTGAGAAGCTGTCTTCTCCAAGAAGGAAAAACAAGGGCAGACTCCTTGCATGTGGAGCAAAGCTTCAGGCGCCTCCAAGCCCCTGGTTGAGGTGAGCTGGGTTAGAGAGCAGAGACTCTTCTGAAGAGTGGCCATGCCTCATCTGTCACATCTGGGTTTGAAAAAACTGTTCATACAACCATTGCAAAAAAGAAAAAAAGCTCAAAATCAATCCATAGATGTTACTCTCTCACTAAAAGAGAGGGGACAATCAAAGAGGAATGTGACAGCATTTAAAATGCAAAATTAATTTGCATTTAGTTGTAAAGGAAAATCAATACAGCAGTGTCCGATGAGGTGGCCAGCAGTTTATTTCTCTTTTCTCTCTTATTTTTATTTATTTGGGCTCACAGAGGGCTGAGAAACGATGTAGGGTGACTGTGCTTCCTCCTAGCTTGTTTCACACATCTGTGCTGCAGCCTGCCAGTGCTGAACTCTGGCATGAGCAGATGTCCCACAAGATGTCCATCTTAAAGAACTAGATTTTGTTTTCATGTGAAATTCTGCTCCCTGCTCTAATTTTTTTCAGTGTCCAGTTACAGAAAGGGAGGAGGAAATGGAGAAGTAGCAGAAATATTTCCCCATTTTCTCTCCAAGAAGAAAAGGCAGGAGTAATGAAAGCATATTTACCCCCTGCCTTTTAAAACTATTGTTTCTCTCCTCAGGCACAATGGGTTTGGGGGCACCTGTTTTCTTTCCTATTCGTAATACATCCTGAAATTTTTAAAAGGTTGCACGTAAAAAAAAAAAAAGATTTGTCAGTCCAACAAAAGATTTAGGGAAAGGTTTCCAAAATAGACAAAAATATACTTATTTTCTCTTCTTTCTCCTGGATCTTGTACAGATTTGAGGTTTTTTTGCATTTTGATCTTATTTGAGCTAAGTATAAAGAAGGCATAAAAGAGGGCTAATAAGCCTTTAGGGTTTGTAGGTGAATGAGAAGCATATAAGTGGGAGATACTGCAAGAGCTTGATTTTCAAACGGTAATTCAAAAGGAATGGAAGTGGGGCCCTGACACATCCTTGGGATCCTGGAAGTGGAGGCTGTGCTGCAGATTAGGTTACTTGTATGTGGGACACACGTAAATATGGTGCAATCCAGATCCAAATGGCTGAGCTTCATAAATTCTGACATGGATAAGGCTGTTTGTGCCATTTGCTCTCAACAGTTCTATAAATCATATTGTAGGTCCTTGGAATTGTGCAAAAGAATCTGACTTGAAAAATTAAGTAATGTTCAGCCATTGTAAGTGGAAACCGGTTTTTTAAAGATGAATATCTAAAAACCAGAATCACATAATGTATGCAGTCTGGGAAAAATTGAAAACAAGAGAGAACATCCCTTTACAGCAATATCTGCAGTTTAGTTTGGAATACTGTAAACGATGTTGTTTAACAAGGGTGTCATGAGTTCTAATGGCACAAGAAAGCACGATAGCACGGATTTATAGCAAAGTCTATTATAGCAGAGAGTCTTATAACAAGAGCAGAATGTATTTCTGTCATACTGAAAATGTCATCTCAGTCACAGACAAGACTGATGAGGAAAAACGATTAGATGCAGGGATTTCATTTATCTTTCTTTTCCAGAATAGGAACTTTTGATGATCTCCCTTTAGGTTTCAATGCTTAAACCCCAGACTTCCAGCCACCACTGTAACAAAAAGGAGATGCACCTCCGCCTTGCATATTTTTCCTTTTATTTTTAAACTAACTGCTGGAAATCAATAAAGTTTCACTAGTAAAGCAAAATCTTTTTGCTCTTATTTTCTTGTAGAGGAAGCTGAAAAATACCTGTGTCATGAAAGAGTACCACATTTTCCTGCTTAGTTCTGGCCTGAACATTACTCTCAGCCTTACAGATGAGAGGTTTTGTGTGAGGGTCTCCCTTGGTCCAGCTCTTCTGACTCTGCATCCTTGTCCTGCACCACTGTGAGCAGCTAACACCATTGCCAAGGCCTACAGACCTGATATTCCTAGGGATTTTAAGGAACTTCAGAGCAGCCTTCAGAGGTATTAATCTGTTATTAACACTTGTTGCAGTCATGAAAGAATTTCAGAGGTCTCAAACTCTGTATTTTCATCTTATTTAATAAAACTTAGGCAAAATTTTGATACACAAATTAAAAGATTGTGAATATTCCTAAAGAGACTTTTAGGCTCTACAGCTAATATTCGGACACTGCTATTTTTCAGTGAGCTTAAAATTGTTATTGGCAAATACCCTTACAAGTTTATTAAAATTGAAAACAAAACAGCTGTAGCTTATGTTGTGTTCTCTAGTGGAAATAAAAAGGACAAAAAGTAACAATTTTGCTTTCCTGTAATTTGATTAATTCAGAGCATGGGGCACATAATGAATTTCTTCAATTTGAATATCAGAACTAAGTTGCTTTGAGTAGCAAAAAATCCCCAGAAGCCCACGAACCAAACCCTAATTTAAATGACCTTAATCCAAACCAAACCTATTGCAACTTGTTGGACTTACCTTGTCCTAGTCTGTATGTGCATTTTTTTTCTTTCCAAAAGAGGCTATACACAATCATTTGATTGTTACTGGATGCCCCATTCCGAACGAGAGAAATCTTTGGTCTTTTCTAAAGAGATGCTTTGCCATTGTGTCCTGGAGCGGCCTATGATTCCTGCATAGGCACCAGAACTGCACAGATTTTCTACTACTCAGGCTCCCTAGATAGGTGAAACATGCCCATCCCCTCATTTTTCAGCGACTGACAATTCTGGGGGTGGTGGTGGGGAAAATCAAGGTAAAATCATGTCACATACTTTTAACATTGCTAATGAACTCAGAGCACAGGAAATGCTTATGTCTAGCTCCTGTCCAGCTTCTCCCATTTACAATGTACCCATGTGCAGGTCCATCAAGCACAGGGTACCAGCCAGAGAGAATGCTGATTTAAAGTCCAGGTACACCAGTGGAGTTTAAGAGCAACAACAACAAAAAAAGAAAATAAATAGAAAAGGAACTTCTGTTCATCACTCATCAATGTCTTCACGCCGTTCTGAGACTAAACATGCACAAAACCAGTAGGAGGTTGTTATGTTCCTGTTAGCAACTACTGTACAGGAAAAGAAAAACCTGATGTGAATTGTGCAGTCTGTCAAACATCACACGACCCTGACAGCCCTTGTCTGTGTTAAATTCAAACATCTACAGCTGTGAGGTGCAGAAGCTGCAGTGGTAACAGCAGCTTGGGAGTCAAAAAGGTAGAACCAAGCATTACTCTCAACGCAGCCACATGGCACAGATGTAACACGTTGTAATACTCCCTCTTTATATTGTCCAGGCAGTGGGTTAAACACCTGCTGTCACTTTATGGATTTTGCAAACCTGACAAAGAACCTTTACATTTGTTTATGTTTTTCTGTACATTTTTATTTTAAATTACACAGTACTAAAAGCATTGCCTATCTTCCTTGCTTTGATTTCATTTTGAAAATTTGGTGTCCCTTTCATAATAGCCCCAATTAAAGCACAGATTTCTTGGGAATTTTGAGTTTCTTCAGAGAGCAGTTCACCCTGACACGGAGGCTGCTTCTCAGCATGTCAGTGCCTCACTGCATAGTGAATCTCATTAAGAATGCACCAGCTGGCTTGTGTTCATGCACTAACCTTTCAGTGACCTGGGGACCAGGTTATTTAAGGCTCTGTGCCTACACGGATGTTCCTGTGACTGTACGGATGGGCATAGAAACACTTCAGAGTCACAGGTCTGGCCGTGTATCTCAGCAGCTCTCTGACTCCATCCCTGACAGGCACCAGCTCCTCCAGCACCCCAGAAAGGTCAGGGAGCGTGTAGACTGGGTGAGAGACATACACAGTTTGTACAAATGAAGATTCAAGATCAAGTCAAGAGAGGAGGAGGGCTGGCAAGCACCTCTCTGCATCCCATCCCTGACCTTGAGCTCAATGCCTTCACTGATGTCCCAGACTGCAGACTTTGGAGAGTCCGCAAAACCCATCATCTCTCCTGAGCATGCCGGAGAAGACAGGTGAATGGCAAAGGTTATGGACTCATAGAATCCTTAAGGTTGGAAAAGACCTGCAAGACTATCAAGTCTAACCTTTGACCTAGTACCGCCATCCTTTCTGTAGAGTGTTATGGAGATGCATTGTTTGTTACAGGTATGTGCACTTCAGTGTGTCTGGTATCACAGTACTGTAAGTTTTTCCCCTCAGCTGTATGTGTTATTAAAAATTGGGTTGGACATTTTTCATCTTTATCCCCACACATGTGCCAGTGAAGAGCAACATCCTTTCTGTGTCACCAAAAGCAGTTACTTCTCCTCTTTCAAGATTTTGTCTAATTCTATACAGCATGATCAGAAGAAGATACAAAAAGATGCTCGGGTGTTTTTTTCAAACATGTTAGGCTCTTTTGTCTACTGATCACAACATAAGGCATCTTAAATTAGAGACCATCCTGCCCGGTGGTGCTCAGTGTGGTTAACAATAATAGAAGCAGAGAACTCTGAACACCTGCAAACAAGCACTATTTGATCTAAACTGTCTTGAGAGAAAGGAACATCCTCTTGGTTCAGAAGAAGGCTGATAAGATAAAATTTCAGGGTAGCCATGAAGGTTCTCTTATGCTACAGCCAAAGGCAACATGGGTTAAAATGTGCAAGGGGAGAATCAAAAAGAAATTGTGTAGGAGACAAAGGAGGAGTAAGAGAGATGTGCAGTACCTTGAAGGAGACACAGCTAAGCTCAAATTTAATGCAGCTGAAGAAGAACAGCAGGTTGAATTAAACATTCCTGAAGGTCTCTATGTGCAGCAGGATGCAAAGATTTTCTGTTGATGCTAGTACAAAACACATATGTTTTCTCTGCAGCATATAATGAGGAAATACTCATTTTCCAAACACAGCAGACGTCTGAACTTATGGTCTTCCCATGTAGGGTCTGTGAGCTTGGATAATTGACGTTGCCAGAGAAGGTCATGAAAGCACAATTACTCTGTATTGTACCAGGGGATTTAAGAGTCATATTAATTCCAAACTATGTTATAGTAATAGTACAAAATGCTCTTTAAAGACAACAGAACTAGCAATTTTATTTTTCTTTTTGCTGGGGGAAGGCTTCAATAGACAACAGCTATGTGGGACCACACCAGCTACTTTCAAAACTTTCATGTAAGTTGGGTTTGCAGTTCCAGTTCAGTTTATGAAAATGCTCTTTTGTATAGTAATTTCTACTTTTAAATTTTTTACAAACCAAAATATAACAGCAGATTTAATACTGTTGCTATTATTGTAAATATCTAAGCAACTTATTTGGTTGCACAGTTGCTCCTGCCAAATGCAAACATTTGGTGTGTACATGGCTATGAACACTGAAGGTCCCAGGATAAAATATATTCAGGAATACAGATGTGTTATTAGGGATGGCTTCTAAATCCCTTCAAATGATAATCTAAATGCACAAGAACAGTAGAAGAATGAACTAGTAAGGAATATAAGACACACAGCAAAGCATCTGACTGAGATTTAGAGTGGAACATTTCAAAACTCAAATAATTTAATCCAGTACATATCCTGGTTTCATTTGCGTACAGCAACAGACATATGTGGGAACGCTGGGGTTTATTTTCCTCTTAAGATTATGCTTATTTGGAGTGGAGGGAAATATTATGATTAACATACAAAATAGTGTGATTCATACACTGTAAAGTGTATTAAAAGAGCTTTATCTGAGTGTTTCATCTGCTTGATTTCCTCAGTGGCCTCTATTCTGACTAAGAGGAGACATCTTGAGGTCCAGTAGCTATAGTGAAAACAGCCTTTCTTTGTAAACATGACTATTCATGTTAAGGAAGATACTCTGCTAAAAATTCAACCATGCCAAAGGTAGCTTAAAACCAGTGTCCCTTCAAGTTCTGCTGGGAGATGGAAGAAATCTCCTTAAAAGTGGTGATAAGTTTCCCAGTACAGACTGTTTAGCAAGAAATGTTTAGGTTTTGGTCTATAGGGTTTGTTTTGTTTGGGAATTTAAAGAACCTCAATGAACTCTTAGCTTTCTTTTCTCACTACAATTAGTTAAAAGCCAGTGGGATGGGGAGTCGTGACTGAATGGATTCATGACTGAATACTTTTGGAAACCTCATTCCAGCAAAATAACTACAAATATATTTTTTTTCTCAGAAGGTGAACAATGATAGTGGTGAATCCATGAAGCCATCTATGCCAGGTAGTTAGCCTGGAAAGACACTGTAAATTCACCTCTGATCTGTATGTACCAGTTAAACCTTTTAAATGGAGAAAGTCAAGCTGGTGCTCGTCTTCTCTCATTGCCTTCTCAGGACATTTAATTTGAGATGACTGCAAGAAATAAAACAGACCTCTGACATGACTACTGGCCTCAGAGCAGTGGAATAGCATGATAGGGCTGCCGGCCCCATGGCTTTGACTGGCTTTCCCCCTTTTCACCTTAATTTCTATTTAAAAGTTGCATGAAATATTTTAAACAAGTGCCTAAATTAACTGGCAAAAATCAGCTTGCCCAGTTGAACACACAAGTGAAATGCTTTATTTTTACATATCCAGCATATTTAAATGCTATTTGAAGACCTGGGCAGCACGCAGACTGAGTAATCAGGACACACAATTTTGTTCATTTAGGTTACTGTTTTCAGCCCAGGTTGATGGAGACTGATACTTCTTGGTGCCTCGTGACAGTTTATGCAGCAGCAGATCTTAAGTGAGCATCAGTATCAAAACAGTCAATTAAAATTGGCAATAAGTGGTGGCTTTCCTGCAAATCCTCCAAGCAGAGAGACTAAAACTAGAGGAATACATTGAACTACTTAGCCCTTATCTCTTAAATACACAGCATGGCTTGAAGGCTGGGCTGGGATGGCAGCCCGGCGTTTGGTGGTTGATAGCAGTAGCTGCATTCCAGAAGCTCATCCCTCCTGGCTGGGCTGTTTGGGGCTCAGTGGCCTTACCCACAGCACAGCAGGACTGAAACTGGGAGCAGGGTGGCATGCCCAGCTCTGCTGCCACACCAGCGGTGAGCAAGGACAACTTCATCAGAAGAGGCAGTGACATTTATAAGGAAGAAGAGAATATATAATAAAATTTCTTGTACCTGGACAGTAAAAGTGCAGATGGCAGGAACATTTAAGGGAAGACATGCATGAACTATGTCTTTCAAAACCTGATAGTCATTTGTAGATGTAGACAGGTCTGTCAAAGCAGCTAAACCTTGAAACTACCTTAATTCTACTTGTGATTAAAGTGCTATGCCAGGCAAAAGCTAGAGAGAAAAAGATACTTTTTTAGACAGGGACTGGTAATAGCACATAACCCTGGACAGATCATTAAGTAAGAATCAAGTGGAAAGGTGCCTGGACAAAGGAAACCCCTAAAGCTTGTGACTATTGGAATTAATAGGGTAAGACCTCAGGCAAAGATAGCAGAAGACAATTACTTCAGATTTAATAGGTAGTGTTTGCAGATGTACAATACATTTTGGAAAATACTGTATTACTTGTTCTGGTTTCTGAAAAATTTAGAAGTGAATAATAAAATACAAATTGTTATAAAGACAGATAACATTAAAATGAAAAGCTGAAAGTCAAAGAAGCTGTTAGGTCAGCTTATAATCACAGAGATGCTCTCATTTTCTGGCATGCATGTTGTTTGCAGTGTTGGTTTTTATGGCATTGGTTCCCAAGAGGATAGAAGAAACTAATGTTTGAGTAAAAGAATATAGGATTTTTAAAACATTTCTTGAAGTAATAAACAAATAAGTGATGCTGTGAGCAGCATGACTTTATTCTGTTGTACCATTGTGAAAAAATACTTGTCTAAAAAAACCTATAAATGCTATAACAATGAAGACAACATAAATCTCAAGACAATTTGCAAATCTACCACATTGATTTAAGTATCTTTTGAACACACATACTTTTAACTACACAATAGAATTTCCAATGTAGTACTATAATATCACAGTACAATATCACAGTATGATATCTTGTACAGATGGTGCTCACCAGGGTTAGAATTCAGGCGTGAAATGAGAGTGGAGGAGGAGAAGGGAAATTCCAGCATGTGTTACAAAGAGTACAGGCAAATTATTTTGAGGAACTGCCTCAAATATCTTTGACACGCGGCAAAAACCCCCTAGAAAAGCTATTTAACTTCTATAATTTGACAATGTTGTGGCTACAGTTTCCAGTTGTGCTATGTCCTGTGGTTTGTTCAGGGGGAACATTTCTCTTCCAGACAACATTAGCAGGACAATGTTCTTGCATTTTCATGGGAAAGTGAGATATTAGTTCTGGTTTATTAAACTATTTCAGCAAAGGGTTTCCTAGCATCATAGAGATGTGAAATGTCAAACATCTATATACTGTATCCCATCCTTATGATAATGCCTAAATATTCCCCATACTATGCAAAATGTGTTGTAACCCAAGGGGCAGGGCTTGACATAATATCAACTGAATATCTTTTTCTGGTGTTCCGTCTCCATTTATCTCTTCTCTATGTTCTTGAACATAAAGTTTACCCTCCTGGGTGAAGCTCCTTTGCCCAGCTCAACTCTCACATCATTAGCACATGCTTAGTGTTAAGACCTTTCCTACCCTTAAAAAGCAATAATCTTGCACTGATGAAAACACCAGGTTCACCTGGAGATGCAAATGAAACTCAGCTCTGTTGATTGAACGAAAGCATGGGGAGAACTGTGTGTGCCTCCTGTGGGGAAAAGTGGCAGGGCCAGAGCCAGGGACAGAGCCAGGGACGGAGCATCCCCAACCTTCTCCAGCAGGACAGAAACACCAATTTGCACTTCCTGTTGACTTGTAAAAGTCCAAGTAAACCACAAATATGTCAATACTCTCATTA
Organism: Lycocorax pyrrhopterus obiensis; assembly: GCA_014706295.1. Taxonomy (NCBI): domain Eukaryota; kingdom Metazoa; phylum Chordata; class Aves; order Passeriformes; family Paradisaeidae; genus Lycocorax; species Lycocorax pyrrhopterus. The sequence continues at coordinate 21,095,706 of JACSVZ010000014.1, read as the reverse complement.
TCAAAGTAATTGCTTTGTCTGGGAGAAATAATTCTTTTAAATGTTAATTTCATTGGAAAAATATATAAGTATCCTTCGGGTCAAGTCCGACGTAATTACTTTCTTGACCAGTGAACCAAAAAACTGGTTCATCCTGTGCTCCTATTTAAACTCTAATATACTTAGAAAGTTGGCTTATTCCCCAGTGTATCTTCCCAACCATTTCCCTGTGATCAGTATTTCTTCCTTTATTCAGTCCTTTATTGTCTATGTCTGAAGAGAGATGAAATAGCAGCCCTATGGATCTGACCCAAGATTTCTACTATTCTTGTGAATATCAGACAAACAAGGCTCTCAGAAATTTTGGTTTTGAAGAAAGTTTCAATTTCAAAAAGTAATTGGAATTCAAATTATTGCAGTCTGAAAAGGTATAACTAATGTGTCTAAGAGCTGAAAGAGTTTCTCTGGCAGCCTTATTCCATGTTGATTGACTAATGCACAACTTGGAGCACATAAAATTTGTTTTACTAATTAGTGAAAATGGTAGCTAAATTGATAAGGTTTAAAGCATGTCAACATATTGCTCTCTTGTCTCAGAAAATTAAGTCTTTGGAAGCTGAGATATCTTGAACAGAGCTTTGTTGTGATTTCTTTTCTTTTTCTGAAGATCTAATTCTTCCATGGACTGACAGTCAGGAGGGACACACATGTTTCATACCTCCTGGTATGAGGACTCCTGGACTAATACCAGCATTTCTACAAAGTTCCTGACTTGGTTCTATATCACTAAAATATTAAAAACAGCTTTGCACCTCCTACTTGCATCTAGGCAGGACCAGGAGAGATTCGATGCTGTTAAGGGGGGTCAAGAGAGAAAGACAGCTCTGCCCTTTTGGCGACGGAGCTGCGCCCTGGGAATAGCTGTTTCACCAGGTGAAGGAACGTGAGAAATAGAGCAAGAGATTGATAGGTTATTCTCAGAGACACCACAGTCTCAGGAGTCTTGAATTTCCATTGTAGTTAAGAACCAGGTGGACCCAGAACCCTGTCAAGTAGCTAGTTGAGAGTGTGTTGAACAGGAAGGCTGGAAACTGGTCAGTGCCCATACTAGGAGGAAGGATGCTCCTCCTAGAAATTTGGCAGTGACAAGTAGGAGTGGTACTTTTTGCCACAGGTACGAAGCCTTGACACCAGAAGGACAATCTACCGATGACAAGGACCAAGGTCCTGCTGGGATGGAGGAACTGCCTAAGGGCAACACAATCTATACCCTGCATTGCAACCTCCTGTGTTAAGAGGAAAAGAAGGGTAGTTGTCATAGGTAACTCCCTTCTAAGGGGAGTGGAAGACCTAATATGCTGACTGGACCCTATCCACAGGAAAGTCTGCTGTCCCCCAGGGCTTCAGGTAAGGGACATTACTAGAAAACTCTCCAGTCTAGTAAGGCCCTCTGATTATTGTCCAGCATTGGTTATTCAAGTTGGTAATAATGAGATAACACAGAGAAGTCCAAGGGGAATAAAAAAGGATTTCAGGGGCCTGGAATGATTTGTTGTAGGATCAGGAGCACAGGTAGTGTTTTTCTCAACCCTTTCAGTAGCAAGGAATAATATTGATAGGAATAGGCAGATCCAACAGATCGACACATGGCTCTGAGGTTGGTGTCATCAGAAAAACTTCAGGGTTTATGACCATGGGATGATCTATTAAACACCTGTTCTACTGACACCTGATGGGTTGCACCTTTCTCAGAGGGGAAAAAGAGCTCTAGCACAGGAGCTAGTGGGGCTCATTGACAGAGCTTTAAACTGGCTTGGAAGGGGGAAAAGGAAAATACCAGGCTTGCCAGTGATGATCAGTGGGACGGCGTGTCAAAACTTGAGGAAACAAACACTAATGGGCTACCTCCATCTGCTCCTTGCGGTGCTGGCTGCAGAGTACAACTCCTGAAATGTTTCTACACCAATGCACGCAGCAGGAGGAACAAACAAGAGGAGCTCAAAGCTTTGACTCAGTCCCAGAGATTTGATATCATTGACTTAAATGAAACCTGGTGGGATGAGTCCTGTGACTGGAGTGCCCCGTGGGGAAGCTACAGGCTCTTCAGGAGACGTACACAGGGCAGAAGAGGCAGGGGGGTGGCATCATATGTAATGGAAGGGCTGGAATGTATGGAACTCACAGCTGGCAATGGCACAGTTGAGAGCCTCTGGATAGGAACCAAGGGACAAACAAATAACGTGGATGCCATTGTGGGAGTCTGCTACAGACCTCCCAGCCAGGATGACGAAGTTGATGGACTGTTCTTTGAGCCACTAAGGGATGCCTCTAAATCAACTGCCCTTGTCCTTCTGGGAGAGCTCAGCTTTCCAGTCGTTAACTGGGACCACCATACAAATGGCACAAACAGGTCCAGAAGACTCCTAAAACACCTGGATGACAACTTCATGATACAGGCATTAAGAGAGACAACTAGGAGAGATGTCCTCCTTAATTTTCTACTTGCCAACAGAGTAGATGTTATGAATGAAGTGATGATTGGCAGCTGTCTTGGCCACAGTGACCATGAAGTGATCAAGTTTAAAATCTCTGTTGACAGGAGGAAAGTGCCAGCAAAACTTCAACCCTGGACATGAGGACAGCAGACTTCACACTACTCAGGGAACAAGTGATAAAGTCCCCTGGGAAAATTCTTTTGAAGGTGCTGGGGTCCATCAGTGTTGGTCACTTTCTAAGCACCACCTTCTAAGGGCACTGGAGCAGACAATTCCTAAATGTCTGAAGTTGAGCAAATGAGGCAGAAGGCTGGCTTGGCTAAGTAGGAATCTTTTGAAGGTAGGGCAATAAAGGAAGGTGTATGCCCAGCGGAAGCAGGGTCAGGTGACATTGGAAGAATACAGAGATGCTGCTTGCCACTGCAGGGAGAAAATGCGTGTGGCCAAAGCTCAGCTGGAATTGAAACTGGCCAGAAATGTGGGGACAACAAAAAGATGGCTTTTTGAATACATTAATAGCAAAAGGCAGGGCAGAAATAACATCGGTCTGTTACAGGGTGAGGATGGTCCCCTCACAAAGAGGGACCAGGCAGAGACATTTAATGCATTCTTTGCCTCTGTCTTCAATACAAATGGTGAACTAAGGGGGTCCCAGTGCCCTGAGCTGGAGGACCATGATTGTGAGAATGATAAACTCCCAGCTGACCCTGAAGTTTTGAGGGATCTGCTGTTCCAGCTGGATCCCTGTAAGTCTATGGTGCTTAATGGTATTCAACTTGAGAATACTTATGGAGCTGGCTGATGTTGTCATGAGGACTCTCTAGATTTTTTTAGTGATCTTGGGAATCTGGAAAGGTCCCAGCTGACTGGAAACTAAAAGACTAAGAAGGACAAGGAGGATGACCCTTGGAAACCACAGGCCCATTAGTCTCACTTCAGTGCCTGGCAAGGTTATGGAGAAGATTCTGGAAGGTATTGAAAAACACCTGGAGGACAATGTAGTAATTGATCACAGCCAGCACAGCTCCGTGAGAGGAAGTTCCTGCTTACCAAACCTGATTCTCTTTTATGACAAGGTAACCCACCTAGCTGATCAAGGGAAGCCAGTTGATGTCATCTTTTTGGATTTCAGTAAAGCTTTTGATACTGTCTCTCACAGCATCATTCTGGACAAAATGTCCAGCCCACAGCTGGATAAACACAGCATGGGATGGGTGAGCAACTGGCTGATGGGTTGGGCACAAAGGGTTACAGTGAATGGGGTGACATCAGACTGGGGACCTGTCACTGGAGGGGTTCCACAGGGCTCCATCCTTGGCCCTGTGCTCTTCAATCTCCATGAATGACTTGGGTGCAGAACTGAAAGGGATGCGAAGCAAGTTTGCAGATGATACAAAACTGGGAGGAGCTGTTGACTCCCTCGAGGGCCAGGAGGCCCTGCAGAGAGACCTGGACAAATTAGAGGGCTGGGCAATCACCAACCATGTGACATTCAGCAGGGCAAAGTGCCAGATTCTGCACCTGGGATGGAGCAACCCTGGATGTATGGACAGACTGGGGAATGAGAGGCTGGAGAGCTGTGCCATGGAAAGGGACCTGGGGGTCCTGGTCGATGGCAAGTTGAACGTGAGTCAGCAGTGCCCTGGCAGCCAGGAGGGCCACCCGGGTCCTGGGGGCATCAGGCACAGCATCACCAGCCGGGCAAGGGAGGGGATTGTCCCCTCTGCTCTGCACTGGGGCGGCCTCACCTCGAGTGCTGGGGGTAGTTTTGGGTGCTACAGTATAAGAAAGACATTAAACTCTTAGACAGCATCCAAAGGAGAGTAACAAGGAAGGTGAAGCTCCTTGAGGGGAAGCCTCGTGAGGAGCGGCTGAGGTCACTTGGTCTGTTCAGCCTGGAGGAGACTGAGGGGAGCCCTCATTGCAGTCTGCAACTTCCTTGTGAGGGGAAGAATAGGGGCAACACTGATCTCTTCTCTGTGGTGACCAGTGACTGTTATCTGAAGGAATGGCCTTAAGTTGTGCAAGGGAAGGTTTCGGTTGGATATTAGAAAAAAGTTCTTCAGCCAGGGGGTTGCTAGGCACTGGGACAGTCTCCCCAGGGAAGTGGTTATAGCACCAGCCTGACAGAGTTCAAGATACATTTGAACAACGCACTCAGGCACATGGTGTGGCTCCTGGGGTGTCCTGTGCAGCGCCAGGAACTGGAGTCTGTGATCCTGGTGGGTTGCTTCTAGCTCAGAATATTCTGTGATTCTGTGACAAAGTGGAAGGAGTGGCAAGGATGTGATCCTTGTGCTGCTTCAGAGACATGATTTGATTTTCTGGATGCTGAATGACAAGAGAATGACTCCAGCAAAAATTTGTGAATTCTGAGGCAATTATCATTTGCTCTGGAGACTGCTATTGAGATCATCAGAAATGCTGAATGTTATGTCTGGAGATCTAGGCTGCAGGGGAAAAAAACCATCTGATTTATTGGAAAACGTAATAGAAGAGTAATATGTGGGAGGAGAAGACAGGAAGGAGATGAAGAATCTAAGGATGTTATCTTGTCATTTCAATCTCATCTTTGTTTTATTTATTTTTCAGCTCTAGTGAGATTTGTTGTCTCAGCTCTTCCCTGTGACGCAACATGACTTCCCTGGAGGTCACAACATTTGGCCTGTGGAAGGACAAGGACAGTGAGAGGACACTAATTTCCAAATGCAGTGTCACTTTCTCATCCCAGGAAATCCCCCACTAATGGAGAAAAAAGACAATGCATCTTTTTTCCTTCCTCCTGATCCCAGGAGCACAAGAACACTGCCTGGGACTCTGGGAAATCACCCAGCAGTTGCAAATCTGACCTTGGGGTTTCCCTATCTCCAAGACCTTTTTTCCTAGCTGGAGGATGGGGTTGTTGCAGGGAGGCTTTCAGTCCCAGAGGGTTAGTGTGGGATGCCCAGGAGTCCCCTCTGTAGGCACACACTGTGGCTGCCAGATACAGGTTATCAGTGCTGTTAGTGACAGTGTGACAAACAATTTTCTTGGCTTTCCAAGTGAAATCCTTCTGCTTTCTTTCTACTCTTTCTCTTGCTCATCATATGCTGCCAACAGCTGAGGCACCACATTTTGCTGCATTTCAAGTAGTAATATTGAGATACTGTTTTGGGATTTAGAAAAAAAAAGAATGTGATTCAGAAAAATATGGCTATGAAACAAAGTGAAGAAAAGCAATGTCTGTGTAGTAGCAATGGGCTCACAGGCAAATCGGATGTCATTTAAAAATAATAATAATTACATTTCATGAAAAATGTATGTTACTGTGGGAGGGAATGGAGAAAAACATAGGAGGCTTCTCCTTGCTTGAAGAAAATGGAGTGCAGGAGGCATCATCTGACAAGCAATGGCTGGTCCTTCCACTGGCATGGCCAGGGCTGAGGGAGATGTGTGAGTTGCAGGGGGATGCCAGTGCCAGTAGCCAGGGCTGGAGCCAGCTTTCTCCAGCCAGAGTGAGGTGGAAAAGACAGGTGAGGCACCAAATTCAGCTGGCGTGTTTTCATGCAGCAAACTTCTCGTATCTCAAGCAGCAGCAGCCACTGGGCAGCACCCTGCTGACTCTGCTTCTCACCCTCCAAGGTCTTTTGAATATTGTTTGGAGGCTGGTTGTACGTGGCAGGGTCAGGACCTGGATTTCCAGGATATAGTAGCATATTCACACTGGCAGACAGACTGAGTGCCAGAGGCACCCAGCAGTGCTGCTACAGGTGAAGCAGAATGGTGGCCATGGGCACTCGTGTGGTGCCCCCTCAGGTAAATCAAAGTGAGAAGATGCAGGGTTGTATATGCTCCCATTCTGTCAGTACCAGAGGAGCTTTGGGTTTAATTGCTGCCTTTATAGATCAGAGTAGCACTGGCTTGAACAGCTTGTCCTTTTGGTCTGTTTTAGGAGAATCAACATATATAACTGCTTCCTCCCACATCACAGCCGTCATCACTCACACTGCATTAAAAACGCTCCCTATTTAGCTGCATTACTCAGAGGGAGGATCTGCAGCCTTGTCTTGGGTGAGGATTAGCTGAGACACCAGAATAGCAAGCTTTAGCAACAGAAGAGCATTGAAAACCTGCCACAAGATCCTACTGTCACCAATGTGAGGGAAAAGCCATGGCTCTGAAACACAGGATGAGAGAATCACAGTTGTAGTAAGAAAAGCAGAAGTTCATTCTTTGCCTCCCCCAGTGTCTGATGGCACAATCACAAGCAGGAGACAAAACTCCGCTCTTCGTCCCTGGCTAACTAGATAATTTGTTCTGGTAGGTGTGAAAGTGGAGTCCTGATATGATTAAGGTTGAAACAATTATTAAAGAATCATAGAATTAACTAAAAAAAGTGTTGGGCCTTTGATGGAGTGCAGTGTGGGGAAGCCTAGGCTAGGCTCTGCCAGTGGTTACCCTCATAATCTTGGCTTTGCAGTGAAGAAGAAACCAGAAGTGTTAAAGACCTGCCATGTATTGAGGTCTGCACTTAGGAAGTGGCAGATCCCCACCCTCAGTGGGGATCAGTAATTCATAGAGTGAGGCCTTCCTTTCCTGAGACATGTGCAACCCCACAGTATCCACCCCTCCATTACTCACACAACCCTCCTCATGAACAGTGGCTTTTCTAGACTCAAAACACCTGCTCTTTTTATTTTTTTTTTTCTCCTCCAGTTCTGGATCTGCTGAGCTCTGATGCACTACAAGAAATGAAGGCAGGACTTGGAAAAGCTGAGATGAAATCAGGTTAGTGCCATGACCCTTCTGACACCAGGTTTGAGTACATCTTCAGCAGAGGATGCAGCTCCTGGCTGCCAGGCACCAGGCTGGACCCTGAGATGACCAGGCTTCTCCTTGCTGAAGATTTGGGAATGACATCAGGCTTCTCCTTGCTGAAGATTTGGGAATGACATCAAGCAATGGCAGTTACAGGGGTCTCTATCAATGTAGGAAGTGCCTCCACGCATTTTGACCTACAAATAAGCATTGTAGAAAATGAGCTGCTTCTTGTCCTTTAGAAGATGCAGGCAGGTAGCTGATACTCCTGTGGGAATGTTACTAAGGGTTCTATGTGAAGAGTGTTTCTGCTACTATCTTCTTCCTGAAGCTGGCTACCTCTTTATGAACAAGCAGTTTTTTCACATATTTTTTTCCTGTGGCAGAATATATTTTTCCAGAATATTTTTTTCCACGTCTTCTCCAAATACATGTGGGACTGGGGTCTGAGTACAGCAGACTGCCTCATTGTGTAGTGAAGTGCAGCAATAGCCGTATATCTAGTGGGGCTGTCCACCAACCACTCTGTTCAGGTAAAGAAGGCTGAAGTGGCTGCTCTGCCATCATGAAATACTGAGCTCCTACAGCATCCTCCGTATTAATAATGTAGAATATGAGTTTATGGCTTAAATTAACAGTCTTTCACCTTCCTTTTCCTCAAGTCACAAGGCTGACAAGTAGGTGAAAGTTCACAAAACATCCCCCTTAAACACTCCATCTGCCCGTGCTGTTCGTCGGCAGCTGGCAGGGTTTGGGAAGCGGGGAGGCCGGGCCGGCGGCAGGCGGCGGCCGGGGCCGCGGTGTCTCGCATGCCTGCCCTCGCCCTGCGGAATGCCGCAAGCCAGACCATGTCGCTGCGGGCTCGTGGCACGCCGCAGGCATAAAGCAGGTGCGTGGGATGCCTTTCACTCCGTCGGGCAGCGCGCCACACGCCAGAGCCCTCGCTGGCAGAAATGGGGCTCCCCCTCTGCTGCAGCCTCCTCGCGCCAGCCCAGAGCCTTGTGAGGGACACAAAAACACGCAGAGCTGTAAGAAAACTTGTCAGGGAGGCACATCTTTTTGTCAGACCTTTGCTGCATTATATTTTCCAATCCGTATCCAACCTGACCAAAGAACCATAAATAGTCTGGGTTGGAAGGGACCTTAAAGATCTAGTTCCAAGCCTCTTGCCATGAGAAGGGACACCTCCCACTAGGCTGCACACTTATTTTCTGAATTTTGATATGGAATTAAAACCTTATAGCAATAATCTTATAATGTACTGTAATAAATTCTGACACTTCTCAGTCTTCATGATTCTGTATGTGAGACCAAACTAAAATCTAACTGGTAGTAAAAATGTTGGGAGACAAAAATGTGCTGCAAAAAGCCCAAAGCAACTGATAGAGAAAGCAATCAGTGAAATTATGCAAACAGGGATAAACAAAAGCTTCAATCAGAAATTGTGGCTTTGAACTTTGTTACTTCAAGTCTGGAACTAATAATAAGGAGGTTCCACAGTGGGTAAGTGAGAATGAAACCGAGAGAGATTAAAAGGTAAATAAAAAATGCAGTGAAACAAAACTGTGATTTTTTTTTCAGTACTGCTTTTTCCCCTCATTCCTTGAAATAGTCATTACATAAACTTTGGCTTGGCAGAAAATTCAGGGCTCTTTAAAGACTCCTAACATATTCTGATATGTAGCTCTATATTTTCTATTTAAAAAAGGGGTTTTCCTAAGAAGCATCTTGTCAAAGTTAGAGTCAAGGGGACAATTCACAGTGAATAATTTATTCAGCATATTTTGTCTTGTTTTCTACTCCCAGATTGTCCAGAAGGCAATTGTGATTCCTTTGAATGTATTGGAGTTTTCTCACACAGGGCTTTAAGGGAATTATTTTTAGATTGGATTAATGACTGAATATGATACCTGCTACTCGATCTCTGTTGGTCAGTTATTATTAGAGTCAGGCAACTATTCACAGTTGAACTAGACACAACTTATTTAAAAAATGCAGTCTAATTTCTGTTTGCAAATTATCCCTAGTGAAATCAGGTTTTTGTGGGACTGTTTATGTTTCACCACATATGACCTGGTAATGTAATACATATTTGGTATTCATTTCTTCTCATCTGAGCAGTGCTGTACTGTATCAGCTTCCTGGCCAAATGATGAAAATCATATATAGTCTGTTTAAATTCATGAGTTATCAGCCGATGTTCATAAATGTTCAATTAATCTGCAATTCAGACAACAAAGAGGAGGCCACATTGGTGCAAATGCTCCTGCAAACATTTACTGACCGCTTTTCATCAACATTTTGTTGATGTTGATGAAACAACCCCATGAATATGATGCACTTATTGACATGGTTTCAGCCATTGTCATGAAAGGACGGTTGGATAACAACTGGTGAATCAAAAGGTTTTGCACACAAATGCCTGTGGTCTTTACTGGGCCATGCCATCTTGATATAATATGTAGCTGTGGTTGCCCATACAGAGTGAGATATTGCTCCTATTCTGTGGCCAGTCAGTAGGGGCTTTATCTTTTTTGGGAAGCTGCCGAGGAAGGTTTCTACCTGCAGACATAGCAGTCTTTCCCAGCTCTACTCCAGGACCTTCTTCTGCCAAGTGAAAGCCTCTCATGGGTTCTTAATCCCTGCTCATTACCTGAGGATCAGGCACTGCTCTGAGAGAAGATCAATGTGAGTTGTAAGAAGATCAGTGTCAGCTCCAGCTTATTGCCTTCAGGTGAATCTGTGGCCTCAAGTGAGGATTGTGAAAGCTTTTTTTTTCTCCTGGCTCTCAGCTTTTCTGCTATTCACATTTGTCCAGGCTGTTCCAGAAGCAGATATCTTCCCTGAAATGCCTTTTACTATATTTCTGAAAAATGATAGAGCACATTTGGAAAAAACCTCTGCAGCTTACAGAGTTGCAGTAAAAGCTGTCAGGAATAGATGTTTCTGCCGAGCAGTGCTCAGAATATCAAGGACAGAGTTCTCTGTTGAAAGGAACAAGTGGATGCTTGTAAAAAAAAGGCAGACTCACAGAAGTATAAAGGCGCCACACACTGTATACTGGATGTTGGCTCTCTTCAGGTGCTGCATGTGGTCTGTAGGAGACCCAAAGCTTTCAGCCTCGGGTGACACTGCAGGTGCAACTGGTGTTACTCTGCCCCATGCAGAGAAGCCACGAATGGCCCCGCCTGACATGGCATTGCTGGTATTTCTAGAGAGGCTTCTCATGCACCTTGTCCACACTGCCAAGCTTGACCCAGTTATTGGGGTGGCTACAGTCAATACCCTGCTGCTGAAGAGGAACAGGTGGCTTATCCTGCCATGGGAAAGCAGAGGAAAACGCTTGCTGGAAGTGTTTTAGGAGGGAAGTTCACCAAGTATCAACATTTATGGAAGTTCTGATTTCAGAAGTATATTGGGAGGTTGTGTCTGCCAAATCCTCATGAAAACGAGTCCATGCTATTACTTGCAATGGAGCAGTACCCAAGGGTATATTCACACCACGTGTGCTCATCAGCAGGTGAGACATAGGATGGGTGGTGGTGCCAGTGTATCCACCCACACCATCACCACTTGAGCCTTGGAAACAGGTGAACAAATATGAATGTGTTCAGGAAAAACATATATTCATATTTGCCTATGTCTTCTATTTACAAAGAAACTCAGCTGCTCAGTCAAACCTGATGTAAATGAGATAATGCCTCATTTATTAGTGTGGTTGTTTGTAAAAAGAGTGCATTTCACATGAAATTCAAACAACACTTAATGATGAGTTCAGTAAACATAAAGCCGACTTCCATTTGCATTTGTTTCCCCCAAGTGCCCACGCTTTATATAGGCTACAGGTACAATAGCTTTGTTAAGATACTTGGCTTAGTCTCTATTAATATCATTATCACCTTTGCAGACATGGCTTGGTTTTCTATCTCTTTTGTAAGTGCAGTAACATCTTTACATCTGTCATACATCTTTCCACCTGGTAATTAGTGGGTGAAAATGAGAGAGTTTCACCTTGCTGTCCTCTGAAAAAAAATCACAAATTTCATGGTAGCTCAGTTTTATGAAGTGCATGACACAAACCCAGCATTTCTAATTAATACTGTTATTTCTCAAAGAGGAACATTCTTAGTAGAACAACAACAACAACAACAACAACAACAACAACAACAACAACAACAAAACTGCCAAAACAACAAAAAATCCCCCCACAAAACCCCATTCTGCCTGCTCAAAAATTACTCCAGAAAGTCAAACAGAATGATAAGCCAAATGAAATTTCGATAGAGTAGGTGCCTTGCCACAATGGCAGAACTTTTTAGTTGCTTCTGTTGAAATAGTATTTCTGTTGAAGAATTAGGTCAGTTTAAGTAAGTAGAAGTAAAATAATTTCTGAGGCTAAACTGCACTTAACGACAAGAAATGCTTACTCCAGCCTAGTGCGCATGAACACAGCACCATGAACATGAAGGTGAGTGGCAGACTCTTTGGGATGGACACTGCAGAGGAAACTTTCTCATGAAAGCACAGATGATACCCTTCCAAGGATGCTCCTGTTTTGATGAAACTCATTTTGTCACAAAAGTTTAATTATTCAAATACTCCAAGCTAGACTGAAGTTTCCACCCAGGAAGCCCATTCCTTGGCCTGCAAAGATGACATTAGGTGTCGGTGGGGTGTCCTGTGTGGTCAGCTGTGATGTCCCAGCTGCATGACCGGGCCTGGAGCTCCCCCTGGGACTGCCAATGGACAGGGGACAGGGGCTGAGGGATGTCCATTTGTGGTCCTGGCTGATCTCCTACTGCAATCGCACCCAGGCATTATAATGAAAGGCTTGAATTAATCTGAATCTTTGTCAAAATATGAACTAGTACCTCTGGCTGAGTTCTTTTAACTTTTTCCCCAGTCCCAGTGTCCCCTGTGTCCTTCTGCCCTGGTCTCCGTGGCACGGAGCAATGAGCTGGAGTCATGGGCTGAGAGATGGGGTCAGGTAGTCAGTTCCCCAGGTGCTGGTTCCCAAGCCAGTCCCTCCAGCTTGTGAGTACCCTGTTTGTCCCAAACTGCCCCAAGCTACTGCAATACCCAAATTATTCATTGGAACACTTTGCCTTGAGGGAACAACAAGCTCTATTTCTTTAATGATTTTAATGGTCAGAATAGTGCCAGGTCAAGCCATTTAACTGTGTATTTAATTAGTCATCTGTATGCATGAAACTTAAAGGTGTTCAGCTGTGCTATTTTATAGGGATTAACTAAGTGGGCAGTAAATCATCTATGCCAGCAATAAAAGTATTTATAGCAGTACTCCTCTACTCCTTTTTTCTTTTTTTTACTATTATTGCTGCTTTGTTTGTACTGGAAGAGGTCTGCATAAGAATAGTTCTGCTCTAAGAGATGGGAGAAACTCACCTTGGGGTTTTGTCTGACATCACCTAAAAACAACAGTGAACAACCCAGAAGAAGCTGAAATGTAAAGTTCACAGCCAGATGACCCAAAAAGTTATTGCCAGCTGCAGGCTTGTTGTGTTAAAGAAAGTAAGCACGCAAGAAACTTGGCCCTGTGGAAACTCATAATTTAAAGAAGAGCAGGACAAGAAATATGATCTAAACCGATAGGTAGTAGTTCTTTGTCTTGAATAAATCTTAAGAGTATTTGGCTGCTAACGGTTCACAAGTTTGCACTGGCAAAATATTTCCTGGAGTCAGTGAAGTAAGCCTCGCAGACTTGCTTGTTCCGTGAGCAAACAAACCATTTTCTATGTAAGTGCCATTGAAATGCTGCACAGAATTATGGGACCATGATCTGCATAGACAAAATGTGTGTTTCAAAACAGGGAAAATTTTTTGCACCTACATCACATTGATAGTCCCTCCTAAAGAGAAGCAATGTGCTTGTTATTATTTTTGCCCCAATGTTTTCTGTGCTGTATTTCACAATAAATCTTTCAGGAGAACACTGGCAGTTTATATGGAGCACTGACCTGTGAAACGGAGGAAAATAGATATTGTTAAAAGTCTTGGCTTGCTTGCTCGGAGGTCATGTGGCAGAGCAGGTAACTTTTGAAGTGGTGAACAGGGAGCTGCATGAGCAGCAAATGCTGCAATAACAACACAAATGACCCGAGTGTGTAAGCCTCTTTGCACTGCTTGGCATATTTAGCCCAATAAATAACATCACAAGACATCCATTCCCATCATGTTGTTATTCCCGCATGACCCAGACGGGCAGTCAAAGGCTCTCCATATGTGTGGTTTGCTCTCAGAGAAAACAGGCAATGGAGTCAGGTGTTGCTGAATGACTGCTGTTTACCACAATCCTGCCACCCTCTGCTCAGGTGGAAGCACACAGCATGAGACATCCTTTTCAGTCACAACTTTTCAAGCAGTTCTTGACCTATAAACTTCTCCTTTTTCTTTCTGTCAGATCAAGTGCTTGCTTGCTCCCTTCTCTCTTGTTTTTTGGCTATTCCTGCTACAGACACATGTATGCCACTGTCTATAAGCATGTAATGTAGCCCAAAGCTATGTAGTTTAGCTTCTGTTCAGGCATAGCTTCCCAGGTGCCCTCACGGATGCTGTGCCTCTGGGAGGTGCCCGCAGGGAGTGAGGGCTGTGGACAGGGTGAAGATCTGCTGAAAATCACTTCTGTCTTCCTTAGCTGCTGAGAGCTTACAATGACTGCCTGCTCTGGCAGGAGGAATGGGACCTGGACCTGTGCTGTTGTGGGAGATGGATGTATCCAGATCTTGCACAGGCCTGATGAGAAGTTAAACAGGGAGGTTGTTTTTGCCCTTTAGTCATAAGCTCTCCAAAAATATTCAGCTACAGGTAGGATAGAACGCTCGATAAATTCAGGTCATGTTCAGCAAACAGTTCTATTCAAATGACTAATCCTGCCTATGGAGAAAGGATTTTTAGAAGTGTGATTTTTTAACTGTTTATTAAAAAAAGGAAAACAGTCATTCAGGAGTTTCAGGCATTCCATTTTTAACCAAAAATATGTTTGTTTGAACAAACAATTTTCTTTGTCCTGAAATAAATGAAAACATTAATTGGAGCACAAATCACTTCCCATCAGCCCCAGAAAAGCACCTCAAGAGGGTGGGCATCTGCTTGTGAGTGACACCTTCTCCCCTGCTCTCCTGCTCTCCATTTTCCTTTCTGGTTCTGTTCTCACAATTTTCCCCCTCTTCTCACTTGAACCATTTCCCCCTGTGTTTGCTCTTCCTCTCTGTTAAAAATTAATCAGCTGTATAAATGTGCTGTTCTTCCAAGAGGAGGGCTGCCCTTTCCCTCCCCATCCCGCAGTCACTTCGCTCAGCCTCTGGCTCAGGGGGGACTTGGGGGCACATAGCTGTTGGCCAGGAGAAGCACATTGGCCTTTACTTCACTGTTGCAAGCCATTTGGGATAGGAAAATGGTCTTTGACAAATTCATGGATGTGCTGCTCCACTGGTGGCTCCTAGATACAGATTCAGACACCTGCTTTACCCCTTTTTCCCTGACCAGACAGACAGTCTTCCTTTGAATCTGACAAGCTCTTTCCTCTGCTCAGTGCTGAGTGAGTTCTTTTGTCCTTCTGCACAACCGCACAGGATCAAACCAGAAAGGATAAGAGTTTTCCACTTCCCCCAAAGCCCTTGGAAGCCCTTGCTGGCTTTCTCTGTGCTTGCTTGCTGCCAGCCCCCGCAGGAGCTCTGTTTGCTCTTCCTGAGACTGCAATTACCAGCACTCCCCTTGGCAGCTCTCCTGCCCTGTTACATTCCTTTTTGTTATGCTAATAGACTTATAACCAACTCCAGCTTCTGAGACTGTAATACACCCCTTTTGATTCTCTAATCTACTTCTCTCCATGCATTACAGCATAGAGCAGTTTGCCAAGGGCCCAGCAGAACGTGTTTAGCTGACTGTTTCTAGTTGTTCCTATTAGATCCTGGCATGCTTCTGAGATTTGTCACTTCCACACAAATCACGCTCCTAATCCTGGGGTTTAGCAAAGTTTGGATGGATTTGGATTCTACTACATCTTTTTTTAGGGGAGATGATAATGCTCTTTGATGAAAGATCTCTGGATGGAAAGTCTGTGCTAAGTATGAGCATGAGAAAAATCTACTTTCGGTCCAACATTTTTTCTTTTTTTTCAGTTTAACTGTGGGTCCTCATGTCAAGACGGCAGTGTGAGTGCATTAAGGCTCTGAACTTGTACTCAGTACCTTGGGGGGGATGATGTGATTTATGGTTGCCGTAGTGGCATGCACAAACATGGACTTAACTTAGATCCTGCATTCCGCAATATGTCCCTCAGAGAGCTGATCGCTCATATTACATTCCCAGGGAGCTGTGCTTCCTCGTGGAAACCTTTTGAAGTGTTCAAGTCTTATGGGACTCTCTCTCCTCAGAACAAAATTAGTATTTTCATAACTCTTGAACAAGACTATATGATTAAAAATGTTGTAAGCTGATTTTACAGCCATATTCCTCCTTCATTGCAAAGATAGTTGTCCTCTGGAGTACCAGTCTTTAGCACCTGTACTACTGTACTGTTTCATGACTACTGCTTTTTTTAAAATTTATTCTTTCCCTCACTGATGCAGGAGGAGCACTTTGACTTAGGTCACTGTGTCTAAAGATCATGTATCAGCCAGTTAACTCTTCGAAGTTTGGACTGCAATATCACGTGACAGTTGCTGATGGGGCTGTGGTTTGACCCTTACTGAGAAACCATTCTGGGGATGAAGAAGGAAAAGAGTGCCATGGAGTGTCTAATTTTGAAGGCATGGACATCAACAAAAATCCATGCATACATACATACATACATATATATATATATAAATAAAATTACTTTTCCATGTCAGAAGTTGAGAGTCAAGTCTGTGGTGGCTGGTATAAACAGCTGCACACCAGAGCATCACATGTGGACACATGGGAGGGAGGTGGGATGGTTTTTAGTAGCATGAGCAGGGATGAAATGGCATGGCTGGCATGGGATTTCTTCTTAAAGACAGACTGCTGCTGCCTCTGCACAGATTTCCAGGCTTTCCCTAGGGTTAATTTGTTTGTTTAACCTCTCTCTGACAGTAAATAAGACTTGGAAGAGCTTCACACAAGCTTTGACTACAGACAAAACGTGACACCTTTCAGTGTGCCAGGGTCGAGCAGATAAACAGCCAAATCTGAAGAGTCCTTCCACAAAGCAGCTCTTTCCAGATACCTCTCAGAATGTGAGCACCAATGTTGAGCTTATCCAGCTCTCAAGGGGACATATTTTTTGTCTGTAGGAAATCCTCTTTGTTTGTGTCTAAAAGGAAAATGTGAGCAGAGCTGCCTTCTGAAAACTGCAGCAAGAAGCCTCTTTCACTGCCTTCCCCACTTTGCTATTTCTCCTCAGTTAAATTGCACATGGATTTCATTTATTGTGCTTGATGGCTTAGCAAGAAACTATTACTGCAAGGGAATTAGCTGCATGTCATGTTTGGAAATTTGTTTTGTTGTGTTGCTGTGTTGATCCTAACTTGCCTCTGAGAAGGCAGCTGCTCCCTGCTCCTGTCCTTGACATTGAGGAGGTCTGCTTTCTCCCAACTGCTACAGCACTTCATTCAACCAGGGGAGCAAAAGGGAGCCTGACAGACTATTGGCAGGACACGACTTTCTTACTAGGCAACCTGCCCCCACTATTTAATGGGGGCACAGCAATTAAAAATTCATAATAATAAAATAGAACACCACAAAAAAGGAGCCAGCAAAAATGGCAGTAAAAGCTCCCAATATGTGCTCAGAAGTAATTACTGTGGTTACTGTGCCCCAGGCCTCAGTAACCCCCTCAGAAGTATTTACGTATTATTGTAATGAGGCAGGGGGTTAGTTAAGTTTTGAGAAAAACTCCTTTGAGCAGTGGAGAACCTTTTGCCAGAGTAGTCCTGCCACACCATGCAGGTCAGGTGTCCAAAACTGGAGGGCACTGCCATGGCCTCAGTTTTCCAGCTCTGCTTCTCACTTTTACAGGGATGGAACTGGGACAATGCACAAGGTGTTGAGATTCCAGCCTTCTCCCTGCCCTGACCTGTGGGCCCCTGGCTCTCCGCAGCCCTGTTTTGTTTCTCTGATGCCAAAATTCCCTGTAGCAATGGTTCTCCTGATTTGTGCATGGAATCAGTGACTTCAGAGGGCAAGAGCAAGGTGTCCATGTGCACGTGATGGGCACCATCACCATGTTCGTTGTTGGACCAGTCCCAGTTGGTGTGCAGCTGTTGGTTACACCACGCCTTGTATTTTATGCCTAAGTCAGGCTGTGCTGCAGGTGAGGCTTAGGTTTGTAGCAGTCCTCTCCTTTTGAAAATAAAAGCATTAGCAATTCCAAAATTTTAAAAAACAGGATAGTTGCAGTGGGCAGGGGAATCCAACTCAGAATATTCAGAAAGCTAGCAGCACCAAGGAAATGTAAACCATGCTTTGCTTGATCTTCTGAGGAGCCTAACCTCTGCTTGGCCTGATGTAAAGCAGCCGTGACCAGGACCTACTTCCAGCACAACTGAGGGGTGATTAGAGCAGTAAAAAGCCCCTCCTGTAGTTTTTTTAAAGTCTGTTGGAGGCTGGATGGAGGGAGGGGCTGGAGAGGGAGGAAGGTGCACCAGGAACACTACGCTGGAATGACAAGGGAATAAAGGTTAATTTTATATCTCTGTCAAGAAAAATGCACAGTCATAATCACATAAAATTCTGCACTTTAGACACTTTGTTTGCAATATAGCATCTCTTCAAGAAAGACAAAAATTGAGAATACGGCATAAGCCATGATGACCTCATAAGCCATTATAACTAAGGAATAGACCTAATTCCCTTCTGTGATAAATCAGGAATTGATCTTCCATTTATGTTCTCTTTTTCAAAACAGCTGTGTGGTTACAGCTTTGGGGCCATGAAATGATTGTCGCATGGATGGTAATTGTGTTGCTGTTTCTGCACTTCACTTGGGGAGCAGCCAAACTTCCCTTTCTATTTGTCCCTTCCCAGGCCCCTGCCCTGTGCCGTGGATGCCAGTGCAGGGCAGCCGAGCACCGTGTGCTGCCCCATGGCCGCAGCCCCTGCGCTCTGGAGCAGCTCTAACCATAGACGGCATCAGCTGAGCTGCGGAGACACACTGGGTGGGAAGGAGACCGAGGATGTGGCAGCTTTCCGTGCCTGAGAGTGTCCATTTGCTGCAGGGGTGGCAAGCAATGCCAGGTCCCCAGCGCAGCAGGAAACCCTCCCTGGCTGCTCCAGGGATGCTGTGACCGAATTTGCAGTGAGCCCCGTGAGCTCAGGCGCACGGCAGCACTGCCGGCCAGCCTCCCTTGCCTGGCACTGCTTCCAGGCTCTGCACTCCCAGGAGGCGTCTGGAAACCACCCAGGCAACTCAGGTTCTTGCAAGCAGGGCCAGCACTGGCTGGGCCTGGCTTTTTGAAGCCCGTGTTAGCGATCCCGTGTCCATAAACCGAGGTGGCATGTCACCGGGAGCACAGAGCATGGAGTAACTGGCCAGCAGGAGCTTCCCGTCAGAAGCGCGGTGCCCTCTCCTGAGCCTCCTTGCAGCAGGGAGGCTGAGGGAACGCGCTCTCCCCGGGCCCGAGGCCTGGCCAGCTCGGAGCAGGGACAGCCTTTCCTCCTGGCTGTAGGACGCTGCGGGCACTGATGCTGCGTGAGCTCCCAAGCAGAGGCAGCGGACAGGATTGCATTGCCCAGCACATCACGCAGGTGCAGAGGAAGCCCCAGTTAAAGCAGACACGGAGCGGAGACCCAGAGAAGGAGGCAGCCGGAGACACGGCAGGGACCGGCGGGAGTGCCGGGGCAGCACAGCCGGTCCGTGCAGCTGCGGGAGCTGCACAGTGGGGCCAAAGAGCTCGGTTTTCTCTTCGGCTTCACGAAGGAAAGCTTCAGTGAAGATTTAAATAATAATAAATGAGCTTTGGGTATAATTTCTTATCCCTGCAAGTGTTCAAAGCCAGTCTGGATGGGGCTTTGAGCAATGTGGTCTAGTGGAATGTGTCCCTGCTCATGGCAGGGGTTGGAACTAGATGATCTTTAATGTCCTTTCCGATGCAAACTTCCTGTTACTCTGTTTATGGGGTTTTCCTGCCAAGATTAAGTGCAGCAGGTGAGAAAGCATAGGAAGGCCTGTTTGAACCCTTGCAAGGCAGACAATTAAGTCAAACATCACTGACACCTCAATGCATCTGTGCCAAATAGGTGTTGATGAGACTTGGAAGAAGGATAAAACTCTATTCCCTTTTAGACTGCTCTCCCAGGATTATGCAATGGGAACTACATTAACCCTTACAGTTGGTACAAACTTCCTGTTGCCAGTGCCAGCCTTTGTGGAATGTCACAGGCTTCCTTATAACCCTTCAAAGTGACATTAAAGGGGGCCTGAGAGAATGACACAGGTCCAAAAATGGAGGTTTGTTCAAACACTGTTTTTACTGGCAATACACTATTTCAATGGGTAACAGCATCTACCAAACAGGGGTCTGCACGAAGGTGCCTAAGAAAGCTTGGTTTTTATTCTCTGCACTGCAAGTGATTACATGGGCAATATTACAAATCAAGAGGGAACACCCAGGCAAACTGGAACTTGAACACTGGAGCAAAATTTTGGCATTGCTACAGTCAAGTCATGCACTGACCATGTTGAGGCTGGAATCTTTTGCGAGTCTAATGAATAAGTGGGACAAATGCAGTTTTCACCCTTTGCTCAGACTATCATTAGTCATTTAAAGATTCCAGTGACTTCTCTGGAGCACTTTTAGATGGAGCTCAGACAAATAAAGTGCTGATGTAGCCAACTAATGAAATACAGTCTTAATTTTACTTGTGGGTTAAAATCAGTGCAATCATTAACCTGTTTGAAGTGCTTTGCTGAGTTAGGATCTAAGACTTTGTAAGAAGATGAATGCAGATTGGATTCCAATAGCATTTTGCATAAACTTGATAAGGCCTGGAAAAGTAGCTTTTCTAGTTGACATAAGTGTCCACAGTCTTGTGGAGAAAAAGTAATGCTTGGAATATCTGTGTAAGTCACTCCTTAGTATTTGGAAGGCATGGTTTAATGTGCTTTCTTTCACTAATGAACGCAGTCACTTGCAGGATGAAATCTGGGAAAGTGCTGAGAAGAGCACAGCAATAGCACCCAATAATTCAGGAAAGAAAATAAAGACGACAAACTGCAGAGAACTCTAAGCATTTTCTGAATGTAATAGTCAAGTTACAGATTTTGGTTTGGACACTTTGATTAATGTCTCTTACTCTCACATAAGGTGCCATGGGACCTTTTAAAGTGCACTTTCTTTTACAGAGCCTCTAACAGCATAGCTCTTCCTAATCATCTGCTGGAGTAGGATTTCAGTATTGACTTGGAAAAATACTATATCCTAAATCACTAAAACGATTTTCTGGAGCAACTGGCTTTTGTTTTGGTGGTCTTCTATTTAAATGATAGCACAGGCCAATATTTTATGACAATAGCCTGATTTTTTTTTCTCTATTCAGTTTTGTTCCTAATGTAATTGTAGTTTTGCCATCAAAGCAGATTAATTTGCACTCCTGGCTCACTGGCAGAGGCATTCCATCACACCACACAAG
This sequence comes from Lycocorax pyrrhopterus obiensis, assembly GCA_014706295.1. Taxonomy (NCBI): domain Eukaryota; kingdom Metazoa; phylum Chordata; class Aves; order Passeriformes; family Paradisaeidae; genus Lycocorax; species Lycocorax pyrrhopterus. The sequence continues at coordinate 21,074,824 of JACSVZ010000014.1, read as the reverse complement.
AAACTCTGTGCGTGTCTGTAGGAGAGCACACATAAGGGTGTGCACAGCTCAGCTATTAAAGAAGTGGCCCATTTGCCTGCTTATGATTTTAGTGAAAAAATAAGCCATCTTTAATTCGCTCTTGATTTCTCTCTCAAGCTGTTGTGCAAGCTCAGATAGCAGCTGCTCGTGATCTGAAGACCCCTGTTCCCATTTTCAGTCTTTCTATGGACACCAGTCTGTTTCTCATGCTGCTGACACACTGCCTCATGCTCAAACTGTGTGCAGCAAGGAGGCCGTGGGTAGAGGAGGCAGAACACAGGGACACTGCCAGAAACAGAAATCTCCAGTAGCATATGGCCTCAGCACCGGTGGACAGGATCAGTAGCAGTTAGTGCTGCAGCTGCCACCTTATAACAGGATACTGTTCTGCAACAACTCTCCATTTCACTAAATGATTAGAGTATTAAAGTCGGTGGAAGCCAGCAACGAAATTGCTCCATATACAATATACCCAAAATAGGCCGTATGAGGCTTCAGATTTTAATTCTGTATCTTTTATTCTCTATTCTGATTGGACAGGAGAAATCTGATTTCTCCTTCTCCTGATTTTGGATACTTATGTACCTTTTTTCTAGTGGATTAACCCCATTCTCCATCTGGAGGCCTGGATTGCACCATATTTTCTTTGCTTTTGCAATCAGCTGGAAAATCTCCAGCCCCGAATGGGGCTGTATGTCCTTGGCTTTGACATTTGGTTTCTAGTCTCCACTAATAATCAGGGTTAATTCCTTTGCTTGTCACGATGATTTGTGGGTTTTGAATTGCTCTAATTTATAGAATGATTTCTGTCTGCACGTCAGCCCCCATCCTATGTCTGGCACTCCAGTAGCATCTCACTCTGAGTTGGGAATGTGAGAAGCACATGCTAGAAAAGATACCTCTCCGATTTGCTTTTCTCTCCTATGGAGAGAATGAGAACATGCAATATATAGGCACACCTTTTACCTGGTTTTATGTCTCCTGTTCCTCCAGAGTTCAGCCTCTCTCATCATCATCCTCAAATTGGACCTTGACTTTTCAAATGAAAACAGAGGGATATACTGACACCATCCTTTACTGTGTATATGGCTTTATTTTCATAGAATCATAGAGTGGTTTGAGTTGGAAAGGACCTTAAAAGACCACCCAGTTCCAACTTCCCTGCCATGGACAGGGACGCCTTCCACTAGACCAGGTTGCTCAAAGCCCCATCCAACTTGGCCTTGAACTCTCTCAGGGATGGAGCATCCACAACTTTTCTCAGCAACGTGTTCCAGTACCTCATCACCCTCACAATAAATAATTTTTTCCTAATATCTGATCTAAACCTACTCTTGTTCAGTTTGAAGCCATTCTCCCTTGTCCTATCACTATATGCCCTGTTAAGAAGTCCCTCTCCAGCTCTCTTGTAGGCTCCCTTCAGGTACTGCAAGGTGCTATAAAGTCTCCCCAGAGCCTTCTCTTCCTCCAGCTTAAACAGTCCTAACTTCCTCAGCCTGTCCTCACAGCAGAGGTGCTCCATCTCTCTGATTATTTTTGTGGCTCTTCTCTGGACTCTCTCTGACACGTCCACCTCTTTCTTGTGCTGAGGGCTCCAGAGCCCCTACAACTGCCCTGCAGATTCTGGGCAAAATTTGCATGATCAAGCAGCAACCCAAAGTTTTATTAAGTCTCAAACTGCCACTTTCCCCTCAAATGTCCTTCATGTTTACAAACAAACACACATCCCAGTACAGCAATTACCTTAGAATGGAGCAGACATTGCCACATTAGACATAAAGGAGAAATTGAAAGGTTAAAAATATGAGCTTTAGAGAGCCAGAGATATTAGGGTAAATAATAGCTACAAATTACTTCAGTCTCTAAGAAGCAAGAGGGACTGTGTTGCCCTTGCCAAGATGACCATTTAAGAAGTGTAGCAAAACAAAAGAGGGAGCTGTATCATGGTAAACTGAGGAAGACAGTATGGAAGGACATCTTTTAGGCCTCTTTTACAGGAGATCAGATGACTGATACCAGGTGATGTGTCACAGAGCTACTTGAAAAATGCAGTGGATGGTAGATCCTACAGATCTCCTTTAGAGGCTTCTGCTAGGGCAGACATTACTCATTCAGCAACCCTAAAATAAATGAAAGAGATGATAGACTTAAAGCAAGACATAATTCTCATATTAACTTCTGTTACTTTGTAAGAGGACTCCAGAACAGCAGTAAATTATTTTTAAAACCTTTTATTCTGACAGCATGCTCTCGGGCTATGTTCTTGTAAATGAGGATAGGTGCATGTACGGCTTTCTATTGAGGAGAGGGCAAACTGAGGCAGTGGGGTACAGCAGGCAGTCCTGTGGACTGGGATAGTGTATCTACAGAGAAATCACCAAAACTTCACTTGCATTGTGGTCTGTGCAGCCCAATGCACCTGACCAAACAAGCACTTCGAAAGGTGTTGAGGCTTGCTAGAACACAGTCATAAGAATAATTGTTTGCTTAGGTTCTTGGCGACCTTTTGGTAAGACCCTGAAAGAGGGGTACACGGAAGCAAATCACTGACCACAGGACAAAGTGCAGTCTTTTGCCATTTAATATTTGGGTAGGCAATGGGAAAAGAAAAGGTCCCAGGGTTTGATACTATCTGTGGTGAAATATTTGAGCTGAGGGATGACACAGAGAGGTATGGATATTTGGCGTTTATGAAATCTAATGTACTTATGCTGAAAAAGGGGTGAGTCTTTTAGTATTTCTTACGTATGTGAGCAGTTATATACTCCACTGAAGATGGTAGATATCATATCTAAGGATGAAGTGAGAAAAGAGTGCAATTCCATCCGAGTTAAATGACAATTGATCTGGTTGGTGCTACCCATAGAATCAAGGGAGTGTTAGATGAAGGAAAAGGCCAAGGAACAGTACATTTTTTACCAGTTTTGGACAGCAAAAGGCTTAGAGAGATGAGTGGGGAAGCGCCCCACAGCAGTGGGGGAAGTAGGACATTAATTCGTGCTTCATAAGAAAAGTCATACTGTGCTAGACAAAGTCTTGAAAAAATGTCAATTTTGCTTCCTCTTAGAAGCAATCTGTAGCATCCAGAATTGAGGTTAAGCATTTGGACTAATCACTTTGCAATATCCTACTGAGCTGGGAGAATTAAATTGGTGACCTGGGGAAGCTGGCTGGGAACATTAGTTTGCTTTAAGCAGTAGCAATACTATGCTACAATATTTTTTTCCCTTCTCTTTTACCTCTTAATCTCAAGCTTCCAATTTGTACTGGTCTGGAATAGCCTGTCAGCAGGAATATAGAGGGAAAGTCTCTTTATGAAAGGGCTTGTGTAGTGCCACTGTCTCTGGTGGACCATATTCTTCAGGACAGAATGTTTTTTCCCAGTCTTTGCTCCTACATAAAACACTGTAGAAATACAGTTTTTGGTAAACTGGGAACTGTCTAAAAATTTTTAGTTTAAATGGGAAAGAGTAAAACAGATTTGCTCCCTGATATCCACAGCCTAGGGCAGGGCAGTGGCTGAGCACTGAACAAATTTTACTTGAAGGAATTATTAGTGCTTTTGAAATGTTTAACAGCAAGCTTTACATGTGTTTTCTATGAAGTTTAACTGGGAGAAGGGACAAGTGAATGCCTTGCCACAGATGAATTCAGCAAGTCCCATCACGGCTTAAATATGCAAGGATACTGGGAAAAGACAACAAAACCCCAACTGTCAAGCCAGAGGTTTGAAGTGGAAGGGCTGCTCTGTCCAAAGGCAAAAATCTCACTTTTTTTTTTTGCTCTTAGTATTCACAGGGGTTTTATGTGGATATTCATTTGACTCTTCAATAAATAACAGAGCACCTCCTCATGCAGTGCACAACACTTTTGCAACTGCCTGGGAGCCAAAGAACTTTCCCAACAGGCAAGGGCGGTCAGGAGACCTGGGGCAACTGGTAAATTGCCGTATGTCTCTTTGGTCAGACATGCCTTTCCTTTGGCAGCACAGGTTGAAAAGATCAGAATTTGTCCCTAGAGATGCAGACTGTTCTTTCTCATCTCTTCCTACAGAGAAACATTTTAATTCCATAATCAATAGATCAAAACGGAGTGCTCTCTAGGTAACTGACTATGGATAGCTATTGCCACTTAACTGTTAAAAGCACAAGTTATCCAAAGTGCTCCAGTTTGCCTTTGAGCAATGGCAGAACTGGCTTTTCTAAAGCAGAAGAGAACTTTTGCCTCAAGTTCAGGCTGGTTTTGAGTGTAAAAAAGTTCAGTTTATTTTCCACTCCAACTTCTGATTGGTGGTGCTCCAAGACTTCATATTGTTCTAGATACTGAGCTATCTATTTTTACCACTTAATGAATTAAACTCCCCAAACATCTTGAGAAAAACCTCAGAACTGTTAGATTTACTGTTTTCCTTTGTCATCAGGTATTTGGTATTTTCGGTCTTATAAACTAGAGTTTTAAGTTCCTGGCACAAGCAGCTAGAGCCAGAAAGCAGCAGCAGCCCTGTCAAAGAGCTATTGTTTCTGAGACTCCCTCTTTATTTTCAGGTCCTTGAGTGCATAATGGAGGCCTAAAGGTTGATTTTGTCAGATTTGCCCAAGGCCGGCTGATATGAGAAGGCTGCTTAAGCAGTGCTGTAACATTTTACCCTTGTTCCTCACTAGCACATAATACCATAGATTATGAACAGCATCTTCCCCTGTGATCAGCCTAACATACAGCTGGGAACTCCCCAGGAGCTTATAGTTAAGATCTCTAAAAACCTCTGCTACAGAAAACTGAAATTATTGCCTCTGTGGTCAGGGGGAGAGGAGTTCACAGAGCTGTGTTAGGATGGGCTTCTCCTGACAAGTCCCTGTTCAGGGGACACAGCGGCCCCTCTCCTGGCACTGTCTGTGTCCTGCCATGCTCCCTCTGAAATGTGTGTCTCCTGCTCTGGTGTTTTTCTAAGAAGACTTGCAAACCAGAGGATAGCGGTGTTACAGTTGGGGGATACCTGGGGGATGCAAACTTGGTTCAGGGAGACCTAGCAGGACATTTATCTATCTGGGATAGGTATGCATGTAACTGGCTTTGGGTTCCAAACTTAGTCTTTAGTAGGTCCTTTTGCCTCTCTCACTCATGAACGGCAGAGGATTTTTGGGAATGGATGCAGGGTAGGTGTCCTTCAGCTGGGGCAGTCCTGGACTTTTCCCACAACCATGTGGAGAGGTGTGAAGGGAAAGGGAGCCTTTCCTCATGGTCAAGCCTAGGCTGCAAGCCCCTGTGCCATCCCCACCAGGAGATGACTGCTCTTAGCCCTGGGTTACCTTTGCTTTGTACCTCACCTGCCTGTGCTTTAAGCATGTACAGAAAACTTCTGTGAATCCCCATGGGTAGACAAGGTAGTCCCCCATGCCAGAAGGATTTTCCTGCTCCGGCCCCACAGCACGGCTCTTCCCAGCACCTGGAGTCACAGTTCAATCCTGGCCCACTATGAAGCCTGCAAAAAGTCATTTTTCAGACCTATAGGTCACTACCTCATCACTCACTGACACTCGGATAATTTAAACAAAGACATCTTTTATGGGACTTAATATGCAGCAGAGAGCCAGCCATGCATGCAAATGCATCTTGGCCAGTCTCTCCCACCTTGTCCTGGTCCAGGCTGTCTACCTTGCTGAGACAACCCTCAGCCAGACACCCTGTCTGCAGGGAGCAGGGACTGCCAAGATGTACACTGGCTACATCCCATCAGATGCTACCTTTCATGGACTAGAAAATCCAGGAAGGATAAGGCCCCCTAGCCCTTACATGTCTGTGAGTCCTTTCTACAGTCCTGAGGCATGCCCCAGGGTGTAGTTTGAGCTGTTCCCAAAAGTGGATTCAAGTTGGACCATGCTGTTTTGTAGAGACAGGCGTCTCTGAGCTGTGCTATGAGGACTGGAGAAGGACAAAATTTATTCATTGTTTTTATTTATTCATTATTTTCCTTTATTTATACCAACATAGCCATAGGGACCAGAAGAGCCCCATGAAGGCATTCCAAAACAGGCTTCATGTGTCTGGGAAGGAGCAATTTGTGCAGGCAAGAGGGGAGACTTTGTAACTACAGGTCTTGGGGGTTTGTGCTGACAGAGAAGGAGGTAGGCAGATCCCACTGCTGTTGCTGTGGGAGCAAGGAGAGCAGCATGGCTGGATTATCTGAAGGAGACTGGGTGGAATTTTCCTAAGAGTTAGGCAGCATAACACTCTGGGACAGCAAATGACTGGAGGCAAATGATTCATTGTGCTAAGTACCATAAAGCCAAGAAAACAGATGTCTTGGCTAGACTAAGGACAGAACAACATATTGTATTAAGCAGATTTATCAATAGGGTAATGAATATTTTGTTCAGATTGTTGTAAAGTTGGGAGGTTTTTTGGTCCTAAAACATTATAACTAGATAAAGCATGAAACCCTCTAGCAAGAGTCACCAAAATCCTTTCTGAGACATTAACAGCATGAAGAACAAGACTTTAAGTCTGAATATACAGAAATTTTTACCCAGTCCTGTGCAGCTGATTCATACCCATACATTTCTATTGATACCAGTAGGATTGAATGGATCTGAGTAAGTCAAGTATACAGCCCAGTGATTTTGTCTTGACGTAGTGACAAAAGGCTAAATTTAAAGTTAATACTGACTGAAACAAGAGCCTCTCTTTGGATGTTATAGGTAGAAAATTGCCATATGCCTAGGGAGGGTATGTGATATTTGTGCTGCTGATTTTTCTCCAAAGCTCATGCCTGCCTATGCATGGACGTCATGTGCCCAGCAAACTTACAGCCCCACTAAAGGTTGTGAGAGGGCACCTGCCCTCTGCTAAACACCACCTCATTGGCACAGGAGGGTTTTCTGAAGACTAAGCTGAAGGTTTCCTCTGAGCAGCACAGAGCATGGCAGTGGATGCAGGGGCAAACAAAACTATGCAGACATGGCCTAGGTTGTCTGCAGATGGCCAGTAAGGAGCCTGCTTGGCTCCCACAGCAGGAAGGGTTGATGAGGCTCTGTGGGGATATTTCAGGTGTGCGTTCCTCTGGGAAGTGTTCAACAGAGACACAAGAATTTGTTGCAAACCAAATGCCATTTCCCCATTGGAAACTAGAGAGAATGTTTTCTCTAGGTGTTTTGCCTAAGGACCCCAATTGACCAAGAAGGCCAGTGGCATCCTGGCCTGTGCCAGCAATAGTGTGACCAGGAGGACCAGGGCAGGGATTGTACCCCTGTATTCAGCACTGATGAGGCCACACCATGTGACACATCCTGTGTCCAGTTCTGGGCCCCTCATCACAAAAAGGTCATTGAGGTGGCAGCAGAGAAGGGCAACAGAGCTGGTGAAGTGTCTGGAGGACAAACTCTGTGAGGAACAGCTGTGGGAGCTGGGGTTGTTTAGCCTGGAGGAAAGAAGGCTCAGGGGAGACCTTATCACTCTCTACAACTGCCTGAAAGGAGGCTGTAGCCAGGTGAGGATTGCTCCTTCTCCCAGGCAACAAGTGCCAGGACAAGAGCAAATGGCCTCAAACTTCACCAGAAGAGGTTCTGATTGGATATTAGGAAAAACATGCTGCCCAAGGAAGTGGCTGAGTCACCATCCCTGGAGGTATTTAAAAGACATGTAGGTGTGGCCCTTAGGGATGTGGTCAAGTGGTGGACTTGGCAGTGCTGGTTTAACAGTTGGACTTGATGATCTCATAGATCTTTTCCAAGCTAAACAATTCTATGATTCTACAACTTTATTGATGTCCCATGGAATCCCTGGAAACCTTCATTTTTGGGGTATGATCACATGCTTAAATTCTTTGCTCCAGAACCTTCTGTCCTACTCTAGTGCCCACCTCTCCAGTCAACGCACGGATCTGTCTTGGATGGGCCACCAAAGCCTTTTTTTACTCCTTCAAAACTACCAGGCATTCTCAAAATGCTGGGACACTAGAGGTTTTGGTTGTGCACATGAAGTTCTTGAGGCAGTTTCCTAAGCAGAAAGCCACTGTGAAATGGCCTGTGTGATCCCATAGACAATGCCTATCACTCATGTGATTACCTCTTGCTGGCCACATCGGAAAGATTTTCCCTAAGGAAAGAAGCACATGCTCCCCACTTTGTTTTGAAGCAGCAAGCAGCCACAAAACTTCCCATATTGTGAATATGTTCCACATATTCTAACAAGAATACAAGAAAGAAATGCAAGCCTGTGATACTTGCTTTTGTCTTAAGTAGATAGTTACTTTAATTGCACAGCATGTCCTGACTCCAGTCCTCTCCTTTCTGCTCATGCTGATCCATTACTGCATAGCTGGCAGGTCTGTCTGAACATGGGCGTGATGGCTGTGCTCTTTCTCTGGTCAGGAGCTGCAGTCAAATAAGTAGAGTGATAGCAATCTTAAAATAATAAAAATAAAAAGAAGAAGTGCAGATGATCAAGTTTTTGGGATGTGGGTGGGGGAGGTAATGACGACTAAAGAAGACTGCATTAATCACTCTCCATAATACTCCCAAAAGTATCTTGCCAAGGCATTAATTTTAATCTTTACAAGTTGAACGATTTCTGCAGGGTGCATTTAACTTTTCACCTCTGATGGAGCAGCCCGTTCTGGGAGTTAAAGATCTCCCTCTTTATCCGTTCTGTGGAATCTCTCTCCATTTCATCTGTGCAGTGCACTATGTACTCTGCTGGAAAAAAAGTAAAAAAAAGAGGGGGAAAAAAGTCACTGTTACTATCATGAGTTGTTTTCTTTTCACTTGAAAGGGAATCTTTGCTCCTTTCATGACTCAATGTATTTTATGAATCCTGTCCACTCGACAGAGCATTCAGACTTCAACAAAGGAGCTGCAGCTCTCACCAAACAAGGGCAACTTGTTTTAAAGCCTTCTCTGTCCTGGAGAAGCTTGTCTCTTGTGACTGCCACCAGATATGTCAAATTGGGTTAACTGCTGTCTTGTTATTATTGTAAACTGCACTGTCTGATAATGAGACTGGTTGAGATAAGCAAGTCTGCTGAACAGGCATAACACTGTGAAGTCTCACTCCAAGAAAGATTATAGAAAAGCAGGGCATTCTTTCAAATGAAAGTCTCCAGATGGAATATTGGCAACTGTAGGGAATTTGACTGGCAATACCCAAGATGGTCTGATCATCAGCATCATATGACATTGTTTTCTGCCTTTCTCAAGGGTTCCTGAATGTGGCTGTCAATCCTTCTCTTGAGAGGCTAGGCAAGTGGTTACCACCAGTATTTGGAAGATTAGGATCTGCCAGTGAGAAGCCACTTTACTTCCCTTGCAGGCTGACCAAAGCACAGACACTATGCAGAAGCCCAGGTTCCAGTGGCCCAAAACAGTGCACAGATTTTGGGTTAGGATTAGCTCCGCTCTGGCTGCATGTTACAGCTAATGCGTTTGGGGAGCTGATCCGTGTTTCTCTCTCAACCCTTGTTTGGGCTGAACATTCAGAATTGCTTTGCTGCCATTTCAGATGGTTAGGGAGGAGATCAGGTTTCCAAGAGAGCTCATTCAGGTTTGTATAGTCTCTGCCACTTGCCTCTGAAAATTCTTCTGGAATATGTAGGCCCTAAAATATGGAGCAGCACATGTGGAGAGTGGCAGCTTGAAAGAACTTGGAGTAAAGAATATGTGAGGACCTGGACCTACTTCTTCCATTCCTGTTTAAAAACCCATTTTATCTACAACAAGATGGATTATTCCTTGCAAAAAACCCAAACCCACTTCCAAAGACAGCAACAAAAACAGGCAACCTAAGCCACAAACTTATGTAATTTTTTTGTGCTTAGGGAATAAAAAACTTTTCCCAGCAGCACCCATCATATTATTGTGGAAACTTTTTCTGTCAACTGGACTGCCTCTCCTCATGTCCTCTACAATGAGCAGGGAAAAGACGTAGAGCAGCATTAGACTCTTCTTTGGCCTTGCTGTGCCAACAGACACCTCCCTGGTTGCCTTAGTATTAGGTGTGTGGAAGCTGTTCAGGCCCCTTTTTTGTCCAGACGTCTCTCAGGTGGTCTTCTCTCACCTTTGAAGCCTACCTGGGTACCTATGCAGATTCTTGAGCAAAAAAACCAAAACCCAAATGCTTAATAGTTTTACCACTGCATGGAAGGATCTGGCTACTCTTTAAGTGGTGGGTCTAGCAGAGTACAGACTGCATGGGCTGCAGCAGGGTACACCTGCACCTCCCATGTGCAGAGTTTCTCACTGTCCTTTTGATGCCTTCCATCCTGTCTATGACATTGAGGTGCCTGGAGTAGGTTGTGAAGGTGATGGAGAACTGTTTTCTGCCCCTGGTGGTCTCAGCTTCCTGACCATCAGCCATACAGGTGGTCAGCACAGCTGGCAAAATTTTGCATTAGTTTCCATCTTCATATGGCTTAGCTGCCTGAGGCAGCTGCTAGTCCTGGCATCCAGAAAGTCCTGTCCGTGCTGCTGTCCATGCATCTTATTTCCCTTGTGCAATTGCTCTGCTGCAGTTAGACCCACCTGTGGTCACAAACAAGATACAAACTACTGTCCTCCTCACGCGCCAGATTCTGGGTGCTAAAATACCTCTGGACTAGCTGTGAACAAGCAGAGTTCTAGCTGGTAATCAAGGATTTCTTTCCATACAAGACACCACTGTAAAAGATTAAATTCCCACCTGCTCTGCTGCAGCAAGCAGACTCCAGCCCATTGCATATTTCACATTGCATTAAGCCAATGATAAACCCAATGTACTTTGGCATATAAAAACCTGTGAATGGAAATGTTCTTGCTGCTCCCTGGGACTGATGATCTGGCAAGGAATAAGTTCAGACCATTCCTTTTTCAGGGAACAGGGGATTTTACTTTTCTGTCTTTATTTAGAAAGAAGCACATCAAAATTTTCAAGGTACAGGTGGAGATAAACTGCAGAGTAAACAAGAGATAGGAGAGATGCTGGGAAAAGGCACTGCTCGGCTGGGAAGTTGAAGCAGTCAGAAGAGAGAGATAACTGGCAGTGTGGCTGGGTGGGTACGTAGGTGTGCACATTTATGTTACACACATGTAGTTTCTTGGCTTTATCCCGGTTCACACGTAAGTATGTCAGAGATTTTGCTTGTGCTGTGTGCAGATATTGTGGCTGCTGTCTTGCTGCCATCTCGCCTGTGAGAGCTTTATTGTGGCGTGAGGACCGAAGCAGGGATGATCAGGGCTTGTTCATGAGTGCGTATGGCCAACGTGGTGTGCCACTCAGCATCACTGCTGCCAGCATGGTTAAGGGCAGTGGGTGCTGGATGCACAGTGACTTCAGTGATGGTGTCTGAAATGGGGAAAGACTGTAATTAGTCTTCCACAGCTTGAAAATACTAGCTTACTTACTTGCTGAGGCACTGTTGATTTCCTGGTGTAAGAGGGCTGTGCTCAGTCTGTGCAGTGTGACAGTGTATGGTGTGGAAGAGTGCACACAAACAACAGGAACGTCCCCTTCTGCACCTGCCTACCTCCTTCTTCAGCTGGGGCTGGACCCTCAGGGCACTCAGCAGCACCCCAGGAAGAAATGTCCCCAAGCAATGTGCAAACAGCACCTTGCAAGCATGAAAAAGTGATTTGCAACATCGAATGGGCAAACTTGTGTCTGCTGGATAGACCCTGTGTGATCCTGTCACTAGGGGGTATATTGCTTCTTTGTGTGAACACACTGCTCACGTACTATTAATAGGAATGGCATGTTTTTGCACCAAGAGAGTAGCACACCCCTAAGAAAACTAAAAAATTGCAAATGGCCCTGAAAGCTTTCACTGAATCACCACTGTAACTTCCAGAATTCCAATAGTCTCTCAAAGATTGGAAAAATTTTTATATGCTGAAAGTCCTTAGGAACAGGCCTCAGCAAGGGTACTCAAGATTCAGAGTTTGGGATTTGGGTTTTGGGTTTTTTTTTCACTTGGTGTGATGCCTGTACCAATTTGCCACATTGTAATGGTTGAAAATCAGGTCTGCAACAGGAAGTTTGGGCTAGGGTTTGTTTGACTTTACAGTCCATCTAGAAGAGTACACTAGAACAACTTTGAAACAGGAAAGCCTCAGTCCTTCAAAGAGTTGACTTCAGTAGATGTTGTCCAGACATTGTGGAAATGTCATGTAATTTACTTATAAAAATAATAACATTTCTAGAATAGGGCCAATCCTGAGGATCTAAAATCAGTTGGCATTCTTCTCATGTTCATCTTCCTGTTCAAGCCAATATTTTATCTGTAAAAGCAGCAATTTACTTGTCAAGAGACATAACAATAGTCTGAATTCCCTAAATAGGCTAAACTAGAGTCGATATAGGAGACTTTTTCTTCTCCCTGTCCCAGCAGCAAGGTTGATAGCTCAGCCTCAGGACCTGTAGCAGACAAACAGGGGAAACCTGCTGGTTTTCACTGAACATGACACTGAAAAAGGCAATCCAAAGCTACAGTCAAACCAAATGCACAACCATGTGCATGGTTAAATATTTTACTTCAAGATCTCCAGGCTGGTATGTTCCCATCTCCAGCAGTACCTCCACACTGCGTAGAGCAATGCACTGTGGGCCAGGGGAAGGTCTCACACTCAGCAGAGGCGTTTGGGGAGATCAGAGTGTTGTTAGCTCTGATGCAGCACCACGTAGGCATGTCTGTGCTACTGATCTTACACACAGCCAGCCTGGTCATCGCTGCTTTCCCCCATGACACCTCACAGCTCTGAGCTGAGAGGTGTCGGAGCACCGCTCTCATCTCTGTGACCCCTTGGCCTGATGCCATCTCTCAGGAAAACACTGCAAGTCCAGGAAGGCACTTAACTGGGATGGAGGAAAGGTTTATACAGGTTTTGCCTTCTTTTCCATGTCAGTCAGTGGTGGGACCTCTTCTATTTTGATATGACAATTATTGCCCATTTAGATCAGGACATATTTTCAGCTTTTGGCATTTACTTCTTTCTCCCAAGGCTTTCTTGGATGTGCAATGAAGGAGGTTCCCAAATTCATTAAGGAAACATTTATTTGTTGGCCCTCTGCTGCATGCGAAAGCTACAGACTAAAATCTGTAAGACAAAGCATCAAATTTATGAGAATTTTCAAGTTAGCCTATGATTCTGACTCACGAGGTCTAAATATTTGGGGCTGGCAATGTATGTAAGTCTCTTTCTCTGCCCTCCAACCCTTGCCTTTTACTCCCTCTCCAGCTCCAGTTTAACAGCTGCCTTAGGAATTTACCACTTGGGCTCTCTGTGGTCACTGCAATCATGGTTAGCTGAATCTTTTTGTGGAGGGGAGGGTGGTAGTAGTCTCGTTACAAATTTCCGTGGCTATTTTTAAACTGCATGAATTGCCAATAAACTAATAGCTGCTGATTTCTGAGTTGCTGATTTGTCTGCTTGTTCATAAGCAGGAACACAAACTGTCTCAATTTTTCCAATTCTGTTTTGCATGCTCTTACCCTCTGATGTGGACTGGGGCCCCACCGTAACTCAATTTAATTTGAAGCAGCCAGTGCATTAGGACTGGAAACCTGACCAATGAGTCAATTACATTCGGAACATTTTAAATTCGTGCTTTGTCCTGGTACTAACCCTCACAATGGCTTCATGCCACACACTGGCAAGATGTAGCAGGCAATGAGAGTAAACGTAACACAATTTTTTAAGATTAGACATGCTTCCTAGGGGAATTTAGGTCAGATTCTGACCTTAACAGAATCTGGTCTAACTCAATGGGTTTTCATGTCATCCTTCTGGAATTATTTGTCTAAAAATGTTTGTTTGGTTTTTTTGTTTGTTTGTTTGTTTTTGTTTTGAGGTGCACTTTAGGCCCTAGAAGGACCTTCTTGTTCACAGAAAGTGCAACTCCCCTCAGCACAGGAGGTCTCTGAAAATGCACTGGGCCATGAGAAACGGCTTGAGAGGGAGCAAGTCAGGAGTCTTTCTGTGCACGAGGTGAATTAAACAAAAGAATTGTGAAAGTAATGAAGAAAACATTCTTATAAATTGGAAGAAACCCATGTTGACCATATCCTAATTTATCTTACCTTATCTTGATGTCACTAAGGAGAATCTATAATACACATTTCTAGTTTTGAAAAATGTTTTGCACCTCTTGAAAAAACAAGATTGCTGAAACCACTGTAAAGATAAAAACAAAGCCAACGTAAAATTAATGGCAAGGCAGTACTTTTTCACAGAGGACATGAGCAGACCTTGTTGCCACAGGATGTTTTATAGCCCAGATACATAAAAGGTAAAAAACCCCAAATCCCCTAATAAGGTACGAGAAGTTTCCAGAGTGCCTCCTGATGGCCTGGATGTGATCTCTGGCTCAGGAAATGATGGCTGGACTGTGGGTAAAAAGCTCAAAAAGAATAATGTTGCCTCTTGACAGCAATATGTTGCCTCTGTTTGGACAGCAGAATAATGTTGCCTCTGTCAATAGCCACTGGCAGATAGGGTGCTGTGGTAGATGGACCTCTGTTATAAGTGTGAATACTTTATGTTCTCATGAAAAAAAGGATGGAAGTTCTGATGGAAAGGAGGTCTTCCTTTATGCCCTGTGGTGAACTTTAATAGTATCAGAGCTAACTGTTTTATTTTTAAAACATTATTACACCTGGTTTTGAATATTTAAAATGAATTTTCAGGACAAATATATCAGTGATTTTTACAATAACACAAAATTCAGCTAGTTGTCTAACTTGGAATCAAGGAGCACATTCATGGTTGTGTTTCTTAAACAGTTTGAAGTAATTTTTTCCTGCAAAAGAGTAAGGTGGATTTTGTTTGTTTGTTTGTGTTTGTGTTTTTCTTAAGGAAACTCTTCTAACTTTGGAAACTTTTTGGGGTGCTGGCCAGAAAGCCACTAAATGCTCAGGTAGTTTTACTCCACAGATGCGCCATATCATGACCTCTTTGAAGAGAATTCTTGCACGTCAGTGTAGATTAGCCCAAACTCTGTGTTATCCTGATTAGTACCATAAAGAAGAATATTCCCTCTCTCTCCCTCTAATGACCTATCTAGACATACTTCCCCTGGACCCAAAATTGCGCCCACCTATTTAGCTTCTGCAGGAGTTAGACGTCTGTAAAGACTAAAGTGGGGAGTTATTAGACTTGAATGGCCTTTTACTTGAAGAAGTCAAGAAGTGGTTTTCCTGAGTGATTTTTAGTCTGACACAATTCCTTCTAAGGGATGGGGATCCCTTTAGGTTCTGGCACAGTCAAGTTCCCTTTAGCGTGAGTCTATAGGAGAGATTTCCAAAGGTAAGTGTAAAATTATACTATTGCCTCATTGGCAGATGAATAAAAGTAAGTTAGCTTGGCATCCTTTTCTGTTTTTCAATAATCTTTGCTGAACTTAATTACCTGTGAATTGTATGACCCCAGGGCAGGTTGGACAATAGAGAGGAAACCAAGGCAATACACTTCCCTGTTAGCAATCACAATAGTGATCAAGCAGCCTGATTAATTTCAACTTGGCATCCGGAAGCAGCTGGCATTCTAAATTCTCCAGCTTGTTTTCACCATGTCTCTGTGACTCAGACATACTGTATAACTTTTCCATTCATACATTGACAGTAAGGACTGAATAAACCTTCTTCAGATCTGGGGAGGGCAAAGAATAGGCAGTGCATGCCACACTGCATGGGGGATAGGCCATCTCCAAATTTTAAAGACAAGCAAATGTGCTGCCTGGGGACATGGTTTAGTCGTGGACTTGGCAGTGCTGGGATAACCATTGGATTCAATGGTCTTAGAGGTCTTTTCCAACCTAAATGATTTTATGATTCTAATGATGTTGGGCAGTGGCATGGCTGTCACTGATTACACGGAGTGGGGCAGAGCATGAGGTAGAAGCTGGTTTGCTGGATCCTTATTGCTGCCGAAACACCATCCAGGTCTCCCTTCTGCATGGGGTCCCCCAAACTCTAGTGGAGGAACATAAGTCCCCCCACCACTATGATAAATTCTCTCCATTTTCGCTGTACCCAGTCCCTGCTGACTCAGAGCTGTGAGATTTGCCACAGTATTTGACACTTACCGTGAACCTGAAAAGGGCATTGATCTGATTTCCATGTCTGAAATAATCAGTTCTAAACAACAGAGCATTAAACGTTCAGAGTCCATGATGGTGTGGCTGAAGTTCTGGCTGCCCTTTGGCCACAGCAGAGCATCACCCAGCTGGCACCTACTGATGAGCTCTGTGCACTGCAGTCCTTCCCTGTCCTCCATGCAGTCTCTGCTGGTGCCATCTGCCAGCCCTAGGGCTGTACTCCTCTAGGAAGTGCCTGTTTCTAAGCCTTCAGCCTCACATCACTGCTGCAGGAAGGCACTGGGCCCTGGAAGAGTTTGCGGGAAAAAAGAACAAAAAAAATAAAATCACTGCTTCAAAGAGCTGGCAATGATGAGCTGAATGCTCAGCTCCACCTCAGCAGATCTGCCCAGTGGTTTGCACCTGGAGAATGAGCCCCTTGCCTCCCTGCTGTACATCATGGCCAGAGAGGTGAAGGTGTTGCAGTTTGCAGCTGCTCATCTGGGGTATCTCTCATGTAAAGGACCTGTCTCAGGGCAGGGAGCTTTCAAACTCTTTTAACTCTGTGAAGTGTCTCAGCTCTTACATTATCAAGAAGGCCACATGTTATCAGTGAATCTCAAAATCAGCAGTCCAGGTGTAGAGCTGGGAAGTGAGGCCAAGGATCTGGCTTGGTAGGAAGCCCAGATGCTGCAATGGCTGGGGTTCACTCCAGCACAGTCAGCTGCTGCTGGCCCACCCAGCACTGCCTCTCTCTGTTTTATGCTCAAGTCATGTACACCAGCAGCAGCTTGGCACTGTCTCTGCTCCCAGCAGTAGCCAGGGGCTGAGTGCAGTCCCCCTGCACCTGCAGCACCCGAGGCGGGGGGCTGCCTTTGGCTGGGAGAAGTGGCACCCTCAATATCTGGTTTCCTTCCAGGGTGGGCCCCTTTTCAATGACATGAGGGCACTGTGCCCTTGACCAACATTTATTTTAAAATGTATTTAAAGAAACCAGCCATGTTCTCCATGGCTAGCTGGCTCCTGGCTCCCCTTCAACATAACATGGTGGGACGAAAGCAGTGTTGATGAACTCCTTCCTCTATGTCCTTAAAGATCTTGCCCTTTGACAAATTAGCTCCTTGCAGCAGATGGTGGGGAAAAGGACTGTGATACAGTGTGAGGAGGGGTGGAGTGAGTAGCCAGAGATGAAAACAGGGGGCTCGGAGAAGAATACGTATGTACTATCGAAATAAAGGTCAGGCTCTTTATGGAAACAGCTATGGAAACCCAGCACGAATGTGGAGAACCAGATGCTGGGCCTGCCACTTCTCCATGCCAGCCTGGGAGAACATGACGGCTGGAGCAACAGTGTTGCAGGAAGACTACTGGGGTCTGTGGGCTGATGAAAAATGTCTTCACTCATTGGTGTCATTGGCCACAGTTTGCCCCACTCGAAGATCAAATGTCCTGAATCATCACAGAGTAGAGCCTTGACACTGACAACTTTGTCCTTGTGGTTTGTTGTGCATAGTACCACACTCGCTGATTGAATTGAAGCCAGGCTGACTTAAGAGGGATGTCCCTCCTTTTCCAGGAGCATAGGTATGTTGGCAGTTCTGATGAGGCAGCCAAGGGAGAGTTAGTCCTGCCCCTCTAAGTGATGAGTAGGCTGCTTCAGGATACACAAGGCAAGGGACTGTCCCTATTTTTCAGTGTGTTTCCATCTTGCTGGTGTTTCTTTTCTTTAGTTCTACCTTCTCTTTAAGCATGGTCATCCTAAGCAGCCATGAAAATGAATAAGATGACAATATCACGCAGTTTGCTTTGAAATTACCACAACATAAAGCACTCTGTAGCCTTTCTTTACTTTTTAAAAATGGTGTTTTTTTAAAATTCCAGTCATTTTCAGAGTTTATTTGAAATTGTTTTTCTCCTCTTCCATTCCTTCTTTTTAAAGAAATCGAGAGGTCCACAGGTACCTTTATTTCTGACTATGGAATACAGTGCTTTTTGCAATATCCCAAAGTATTGCAATGAACTGTGGGCACTCTGGGAGGCACAGGAATGCCAGCTTGGTTCTGCTATATTTTGACACCAAGTGTCCTTAAAAATAGATACCTTGTCCTTTCAGAACACAAACTGAAAGTTTGCCCTTATGTGCAGCCAGAGGCCAGTGTTTGAAGCATGCAGATAGCAGCTCTGAGGCATGCAGAAGCCTACAGCTGTCAGGACACTCGGGAACTACTGGCCTGTCAGCCTGGCCCCTATACCTGGGAAGACCAGAACAGACCCTCTTAGAATCTGTGCTAAGGCACATGGAGGACAGGCAGGTGATTTGGGACAGCCAGCAGGGCTGCACGAGGGGCAAGTCCTGCCTGACCAACCCTAGTGGCCTTTAAGGACAGGGTGATACATCAGTGCACAAGGAAAGGGCTAGAGATGTCTTTTATCAAATACAGCCTTGATTTGATGTATGGACTGTTAGATGAATCAGAAACTGGCTGGGTGGTTGCATCTAGAGGGTAGTGGTCAGTGGCTCAGAGTCCCTCCCGATGGACATCAGTGACATCCGTCAGGGCTCCCCATGTTGAGCAGTATTGTTTAATGTCCTTATTAATGACATAGAGGGATCAAGTGCATCCTCAGCAAATTTACACTTTTTACAAGAGCGTGTAGTGACAGGACAAGGGGGAATTGCTTCAAACTGAACAAGAGTAGGTTTAGATTAGATATTAGGAAAAAATTCTTTACTGTGAGGGTGATGAGGTGCTGGAACAGGTTGCC
This sequence comes from Lycocorax pyrrhopterus obiensis, assembly GCA_014706295.1. Classification (NCBI taxonomy): domain Eukaryota; kingdom Metazoa; phylum Chordata; class Aves; order Passeriformes; family Paradisaeidae; genus Lycocorax; species Lycocorax pyrrhopterus. The sequence continues at coordinate 21,056,002 of JACSVZ010000014.1, read as the reverse complement.
CAGAGAAATTGTAGATGCCCCATCCCTGGCAGTATTCATGGCCAGGCTGGATGGGGCTCAGAGCAACCTGGTCTAGTGGAAGGTGTCCCTGTTCATGGCAGGGGGTTTGGAACTACATGATCTCTGAGGTCCCTTCCAACCCAAAGCATTCTATGATTCTATGATATTACTCTATCTTGGTACCCTCCTTGCCCAGGCAGGCAATTGACAGGCTGCTCTAAAAGTCCTGAGGTGTTTTCCTTTGGCTTCAAAGATGAGTGTCAATCTATACCTATTTCACCTAAATTGAGCAGAGCCTTAAAGCCATAATGGTCAGTTAATTTGAAAAACTCATTAGAGTGGTGATGGAGTGGACGAGCAGGCACTATCTGAACCAAAAATAATTTATCCATCAAATATTTCATAATCTTTCTTACTAAGAGGAAGGTGAGTAATTGTATTCTAGGAGAGTTTTGCAGCGATTGTACCTAGCATTCACAAGAGAACAGCAGGAAATGTCGACTCTTCCAACGCATACTTTTCCTGCTTGAGGTGAGGCACAACAAACTCAACAGTCACAAAGCAGAGGTGGTTGGCGGTGTGGGGTGACACAGAGTCCTTTCCTGGAAGTGGGTCTGAGGACAGCTATAAACTTTATGCTCTGATATGTTGATTCAAAATAACCAGACCGTGTGTGTAAAGTTACAGGGAGGTGTTGAAAAGCAAATCCCAACACCTGTGGCCTAAAGAAAGTGTCATTTATTGGCAGAAACCTTGCAAACTATCCTATCATGTGCAGTCTCCGAGCTGGGATCTGTAGTCAACACAAGATGATATGCATGTATATAACAAAAGAAGTCATCACTCGGTGCCCTGGTGAGCCCAGGGCCCTGGCAGTCTGTGCTGCCAGGAGAGAAGCTGGAGGCTGGCTGGTGCTGTGCAGAGCAGGACTGCACTGGTAACTTTGGAAAGAGGTGCTTTGCCCATGCACCATCTAAAAGTGCTTCTGTCTGCAGGAAATCATCAGGGACCCTTGCTGCTGATCACTGCTGCTGCAAGCCTTGTCTCTGAGCCTGCTGCATCAGGTTTTCCGTCCCCAAACTCAGTCCTTGTGGGCTCCGTCACATGAAAGCACCTGAAACTTCAGGGTAAAAGCAGCTGGGGCAAGGGTAAAGGCTCACTGTCAGAAGTGTAACAGCACCCTCCATCACATACTTAGCACTATCCTTTAGTACCTTGCCTTGAGTCCTCAAGCAGATTTTGCAGCTTCAGCATGCTCTTTTTTTTTTTTGTATTTGCCTGTCACAAATAATTAAAAGTGATTAATATTTTTGTTTGAACTAGTCCCAGATCAAGAAAAAAAGAAAATAGAGTCCATATTGGGAGTGAAAAACTCTAGCACAGTACTTAATACGAAGCATATGTGCAGTCCTGAAGTAAGCAAATAAAACTTGCTTACTTACTAAAGGCTTTTCAGAAGCACAGGCGGCTGATCTGCCCAGGTATACCATGTAATGGGAATTACTCATTTGTCTAGAATAAAGCAGTGTGCATTGTCTTCTGGTGGATTAGGGTCCATGTGCTCCATTCAGGGAAAAATGGTTCCAGAAACAGCTTGCACGAATATTCTATGTTGTTTCCAGATATTCTCACTTAGAGACATTTTCTGGATAACTGCCCACATAGATGCTTGGGCCTTAGGCATAGGCAACAGATACATCTTTTCAGGTACTACCTCAAAATGGGCCTTCAAGTAGAATTCTATTTAATCCCTTAGAGCCTTTTTTCCTTATGTTGTGAGTCTATTTCTGAAGCAACAGCTATGATTAGTCACGGCGTGATATGGAACAAACAGTAATAGGAGGTTGGAAAGTACTTTAAAGGGTTACAAAGTATCATGAAATAAGATGAGACATCCATGAGTAACAATGGATCCTTGGACTATTTTCCGTTTTCCATTTCATAAAATGAACCTGAATTTTCAGTGATTTCTTTCATTCTACTCCTAGAAGGTATTCAACACCCCCTATTAAATCCCTTAGGCCCCCAAAGGTCCTTACAAGGCATCGCTCAGCTGTTGCACCTTGCTTATTTGCCTAAATGGCAGCTTTATCACTGTGGCACAGATCCTGGCTCATTGTGCTGTTTGTGCTGTTCACAACAAGTAAGTCTTGAAGCACCCATAAATGCTGTAGGCCATATACAGTCATTGTGCAAATCAGAGAAAAATGGTATGAATAGAATTTAAACTCTGATTTAGCCTATGCCCTGTAGAAAAATGCAAGCATTTGGAAGATTTATAGGATTGAAAGGTTTGGGACCACATGACAGGTCTGAGAGAGCTCAGAAGTTTGTTGGGCTTCACCAGGCTGAAGGAGTGCTCTCTTTTACAGGTGGAAACCTTGCCCCTTGGGATGTGGTCAGGAAGGAGAGTCCGTACGTTATGCTGTGGCTGGACATTGGAAACAGTATGTCTGTGAGTGTGCCTGCTCTGGCTCCCACCAATGGGTGTAGGTGGCCCCATTTGGGGTGATCTGCTCTTCCCAGACAATTACAAAAAGACCATGGCTGAGGCTGAGCAAACTGTCCCTTTTCAGGGGATTTCTGAGGCTTCCATTTTATTAGCAATGAGAGGAAAAAACATGTTATCTTCTCAAATGACATAAAGCAATCAGGTTAATTTGAAAAATGTTGAAACCTCTACCTTATCTTATCTTCCAGCTCACTCTGCCCATATTTTATTGTCTGCATTGTGCAGACAAACTGGAATTAAAAGAGAAAAATAATTGATTCGTGTAACAGCATGGATCTTACTTAAACCCAGGTGACTGAAAGCTAAGTATGAAACTGTGTTTGAGGTACTTGTGGTTTTGCCTAAATCAAGTGGCAAGTGAGAGACTTCAGATCGGATGGGCCAGGCCTTCATCACACTATGTTTCATGGTGCAAATCAGTTTTGTGCCATTTGTTCCTCTCTCTGCTAGAAGTTGGAGATGTGGTCCATTCTTCTCAGGGACAGAGCTGAGTAATAAAGAAAGAAAAAAGAAAAACTGAAGACACAGCCATGCTGAAGTCACCACACCAGGCTGTAATTCCATGCAGCTCTGCAAGGGGGCCCATGAGGTCCCCAGCTGTGGCGTGGGCAACGCAAGATGGGTACTGAGGACATCAGCCTCCTTGGACATGAGCCACCTTCCACATGGTAACACCAAAGTCCACGGGAATGTGGCCTTTCTTGCTCTCAGTGCACCTAGGATTACCCCCATGGAGCCAAATTTGTGTACAGCACTGAATTTTCAGAATGCAACGTTGATTTTTCAGAATGAAGTTCAATGTCTTCACGACTGCAAAGAATGGATCAACAGATCCTCCAGCAAACAAAGAAAATAATCAGAGTGAAAGAATGTCTAAATTCCCCTAGAATATTTTTATTTCAATGCTTCCAGTCATTTTCCAAAGGACCTAGGAATTATTTAAGAATTCCTTCTGACAAGGCTGGATTCTCCTCTCAACTGAGCTGTGCTCTTTGGAAAAAAAACAACAACAGCAAAAAAAGAGAGTAAAAGGGGATGTTTTAATGCTTTAGTGGACAAGAGGAAACTAGGCCAGTGTAAGACTGCTGGTCTGCTTTACACTGAAGTCTGAAGTATTCCTGCTCCCCTGTGATGGCTGTGCATTACTGTAAAGAATATTCCCTCTCTGTGCTGAGAGGCAGTTCTTGTTCCTCAAGAACTCCCTTTTACAGGAAAAGAAATTCTTTTCCCCATTGCTGTCTCTGTCATCTAGATAGTGAAACAAGATGTTTTAAGCAGCTGTTTTGTACCCATGACCCATTGCCCCTAACTTCCTCTAGCCCTGGGAAAGCCCTGTTAATCTTCTTTGCAAAATATTTGTGAGTAATTATTTATTCCACAGCTTGTTGCATTACATGGGCTGGAATCAATCCAGAAACAAAACTTCTACATGAGAAGAAGTTCCAGCACCTTAGTCCTACCTTTTGTCCTTGCTCAGTGTCAAAACTCAAAAGGTTGTCATTTACTACGATGAAGTACTTTGCATATTTAATTTTGGAAATGCTAAGAATGCCTTTACATGAAATATATTATTTGGAAAAGGGCCCTATATCTTATTTTGGTTAGGCCAAGACATCTTGGTTTGACTCCTTTATTGTGTAACTTTTAGGTAAAAACATAACACAACATAAATCATATGGGACTATCACACAAAAGGCATCTCTAATTTTCCACTGAAAACTATAACCAATGACCAAATAATTTCTTTACTGTTTTTTTTAAATTTTATCTAATCAGTGTTTTCTGAAGGAAAAGAAAATCAACTGGGAAATCTCCAGCCAGTGTTAATAGAAACAATGTTAGTGCTGCTGTGTCCGTCTCCTTAGAGGCCAACAGTCTGGTTATTTATCGTCAGGGATGTATGACAATGAATATGCCCTTATGTAAGCCAACAATTCCAACTATTTCAAAATCAGCAGTTTATTTAGCACAGACATGAAATCCAAAGCTATCAGAGACCAATCAGAATAGAACCCTGCACAGGCTATGGTGACTGTGATAAACATTGCTAGCCTGGCTTTTCTGCAAAACTGGCTACAAAGGTTTTGCTAAATGAAGAAGCCTTAAATAGCTCAGTACAGTGGGGCACAGCTTCCTGGGCAGCCCATTGCAGACTGTCCCTGCAGCCCTGTGAGCTGGGAACTCTCAGACACATCCAGACAGAGCGGGCAGCAAATGTCTGCCCAGCCTTGGACAGCTTTTCAGGGCTCCCTCCTGATGCTGTAGGAGATGGGGAGCATATACTCTCTCCCTGGTTTTATGATGAAATGTCAGTGCTCTTCATTAGCTCCAGGCATGAATTGCAAGGTGGTAGATAACTAAACTGTGCCCTATCAGTGAACCACAGAATCACAGAATGGCTAAGGTTGGAAGGGACCACAGTGGGTCATCTGGTCCAGCCTCCCTGCTAGAGCAGAACCACCTGATTTGGCGACCCTCGTAACAGGGAATATGTGCATGGGTCAAGAGCTCGTTGCTGCTGACTGTTTGGTTTAAACTGAAATTTAATTTTGACTTGTAAAATGCTAAAATTCTGTTTCAATCAATGTAGATTAAGGTGCACTTAATAACATGGAAATAGTACATTTGCATCAGTTTCAACTTGAGAGCAAGAAGTTGAAAGACCTGTCCCAGCAACAAAGCTCAGTTTGAGGACGATGTATCTGCCGCCGAATCCCACCCTATGCCCGTTGTTAGTCACCCCTGTGTAGTGTTAGTGTAGGTATGGTGCAGTGACACTGTTCCCCACTGTAGTAATGACACTGTTCCCCACTAGAGTAGCGACACCTTTCCTCACTGGAGCAGTACCTGCGCTGGCAGCAGCTTGGGCCCACGAGCCAGGGGCCAGGCAGATTTCAGGGTGCTGATTGCCATCATGCTGGAAGTACCTCCGAGGACTGAACTGAGGGAAAGCCAGGCAACCCTGCAGCTCAAATCTCATGCAGACGAGGTGTGAGGTTGCAAAGCACATTTCTACCCAGTGTCACAGGCGTAGAGCACAGTGGTAGCATTGCCCTCATGTCCTGTACCAGCCTCACGTCGCTGTGGAGCAGACTGGTCCTGAGCTGGTGTCAAGCTGGCAAGGGCAAGTTACTCTTTCACAATTTTTTTTTTTTAACACATGTGTGTGGGTAAAATAATTACCTACCAGTCCAGAGCTCCACGGGCCTGTGAAGGTGATTGATCTGAGGTAAGGGGTTAGCAAAACAGGTTTAGTGTCTCAAACTTCAGGGCCAGTCACTGCTGCTCATTCCTAGGCAGACACAACCACAATTGCCTTCAGATCTCAGCACTTAAAATTATTTGGTGACATATTTCCCATCTGACCACAAGGCATGGAGGGCAGCTATCTGTTTATACATGTACATAAACACACACACTGTGTATATATATATATATATGTATATATATATATATATATATATGTATATGTATATGTACGTGTATGTGAAATCCCTTTATCTAGGGGGAATCATAATATACCAGTGTACTAATTTCTCTGACTGAGTGAAAAAAAAATTGATTTTAGAGACAGCAGAAGTCTGGACCATGCCAGTTACTTAGAGCCATGACTGAAGGATGATGATAAGAGCAGGAATGCTTTTGTGTGCCAATGCCCTGGTCTTGTGCTGACAGCTTTATACTCAGGCCTGATGTCCTACTTGTTTGCCCGCGACCATCTGATGGTGGGCAGGATTGCAAGGCTGCCTCATGCTTGCAAGCTGGAAAGTCTCCTCATGAATCAGACCATTGTAGTGTGGCAGCAAGTGGTCCCACCACATCAGTCTCTAAAATATGTCTGTAGTAGGTTGTATGTGCTTTTTTAGATTTATCACGCCATTTCAGTATCTTTCTCAATTCCTCCTCGTTTTACCTTGCGCCCATATCCAGGGACAGATTTCAGGGATGACATAAATAAAATTCTTATTAATTAAGGCTGAATGTCAGGCTTTCCATTGCAAGAGTAGAAATAAATTACATGAAAGAACAATGTAAATAACAGCACTGCAGATGTACACTGGGTAGTTTTCTAGCACCCAAGCTCTGCTATGCACCCCAACATGAAGCTCTGGGACAGGAATGCAGCACCAGCTGAGTGTTTGCTTCACTTGCTGGGAGTAAAGCTGGGTGAGTGCTCTGTGCCACATCTCTTCTGGCTGTACACATATCACTATACGGGTCATGGACCACTGATGTACCTGTATACTCCTTCTTATCTTTAACTATCCACTTCCTCCTCTTCTCCTGAACTATGGCTTCATTGCAAAATTTCACTTCATTCCTCTCTCCACATTCACTGGACTAATTTACTTTTAGGTAAAAATTCAAGAATCATAGACGTAGGGAGTGGGCTGTGTGGGTGATTAAGGACTTCTGTCCCTGGCTCATTTCTGTCAGCTTGTTGTTTAGTTACTGCTGCTCAATATGGGTCATGTAAAGCTTGTGCCTGTTGGATTTACATACACAGCATATCAAATAGTGTTGATAGCATAAGAAGACTTAGCTATGCATGTGTCCTGAGAACATTGTGGTATACAGCCTGCCTGCTATCAGCCACCTAGGGAGAACTCACAAGGCAATTGACAATACTGATGACATAATTGTGAGAAACTTATTAGTAGTAAGAGCTTTGGTTTCACAGCTGGTCAAAAAAGATCAAAGTAAATGTTCTTCAATATAAAAATTATACTCTGATATGTTTAGACGAAATATTGAATGCCATTAGGTGAAATATGTCTATTTCAGTAAGACTGAATTTAGAAAAATGAAAATTAATAGCTTGGATTATCTTTTGACCTTATCAGAACAGAATATTTTCGTATTTCATTTTTTCATTTCTTAGTTTTGAACTAACATGTTGCAAATTGTAAAAGTTCATGTTACTTACAATTTCATGGAATTCAGGTCTTATCAAAGAAAGGCAACAATCTTGTTTGATATGCCTGTGGGTCTGGTTGACAGGTAACTCCTTTGATACAATAGTTGACGTGTTCATGGCATCCTCAATGACAATTTGATTTAAAACACTTGAATTATAAAATTTGTGGGGATCGTGATAAAGGGATTAAAAATCAACTTATCAATGAGTCTCAAAATGCTATTATCACTGAGATATCACTGAGAAAGTATTAAAGACCATGCATAGGGCTGATTCTTGTCAGGTTCCTCATACACCTATTCATCGTCAAATAGTGTTTTGCAATCTACAGATATTATCTTGTCATGGAGTCATCACCAAATTGTGGAGGACAACAAATGATCCAAGTATTGGCATTCTGAGGAACACACTGGGAGGTTTAACGGCACATTTAGGCCATTTTTCTTGAAGGATGAGTTATTGTTCTGGATTGAGGCTCGTATGACTCCATGCTCGCAGGAGAGTTTTCTTCTTTAATAAATGGTTGTGAGAGTCTGCATCTAAAGCAACACAATGACTGTGTAAACACTTGAGTCACATGTCAGGACAAGGGACCTGCCAGGGAAGCTTTAACTTCGGTGTGATCGAACCACGTCCCAGAGAATGGTTGTCAGCCACTTCAACAGGTACAGCCAGAGTCTTCTGTAGTTTTTAATAGCACAGTATGACCTGTAAGTCTAGTGTAATTTTGTATATTTTTTTGCTTGTTTTTACCAAAAAAACCAACCAACCAAAAACCCAACAAAAGAAAAAAAAAGAGACAGAAAGAGAAAGAAAAGGAGCTTAAATTATCTTGAGGTTTCACTGTATGTTTTTTGCTAAATATAACATCAATGATAGTGCATGTTGTTTCTGACTTTTGCATGACCACATCTGCACACACTCAAGGGGCATGGAATGAAGCTCCAGCCCCTGGCTCTTGTAAGGGCAGTAATTCGGGTCCCCATCAGGTTCAGTCCTGTGATAAGAGAAATTGTAATGACCTGCTTCTAACTGGGGTGGAGTCATCACTGCAATTCTCTGTGACATTTCAGTTTAATGAACTCATTTGCACTTGTTGCTTTTACATCTCAAATTGCTCCTGAATATTTATGTATGGAAAATACGTCATTCAAAAGAAGGGTTCCCTATTCTCCAAAGAGCTGTTCTTATATAATTTCCCAAAGAATGGATAAGGAGTAGCAAACAGACAATCTCTCACTTTTTCCTTCTATAGAGGTTCCTCATTAAAATGTAGATAATCATGGGAAGACCAAACCTCTGCTGTAACTGAGCCACACACAGGAGCTTTGCACAACAGACACATACATGCATAGCTCAGCTGAAGTCTCAGCTTCTTCCTGCCTTGTGTTTGTGCATGACCCTCCTCTGCCTTTACATATGTAACTATGCTTTCCACTTTCTTTATTAAGAGATGAGGACATGAATCTCTGCATTAAGTTTCTTTACCAAGTCACCGCTTCTAGGTAATGATTTGAAAAATTGCCTTCATCAAGATGGCAATAGTAGCACCACTACTTGTACTTGGGCTTTCTCTAATCTAGCCCCTGTCATTGCAGAACTTGACTTGTTTCACAGTCAGATATTTTCTTGTGAAGTTTGTGGCCCAAAGCATTGTCTCTTCCAGCAATCTGGAAATTGAAAACAGTTGTTTGAGATGATAGAGTCAACAGCTGGAACAAAGGTGTTTCATTTCCATCCCAAGTCTGGGCATGTCTAATGAAGGTTTGACCAGACTGATCTCTGCTGTGTGCAGGCTATTGACAATGACAGAGAGCAAGACAGCTCTCAAGATATTCTTTCTTTGTAATGAGCCCTTTGAATCATGTGAGTGGAGCCAACAAAATACTGTCTACACAAAGAATGCAGTCTTGTTGCTTTTCTGTGAAAAACCTCCTATCCAATGATTAGCATGAGGCAGTCAGAAGAATTAATGAGATTTAAACTGGCAGGCCTTGAAATATTTACCCAACAGGTGAATGCTTATCTTGGAGACCACAGCTCTTCCCTGGCTTACCCAAACCTATCTATTTACAAAATAAAATTATAGATCTTATTTTCTCTTTCTTCCAACACGAAGTGTGTTAACTAGCCGCAGAAAATTTTATAGTCAGTAGAGCCATGTGTAACATCAGTATATGTATATGGTGCATCTATTTACAGAGGTATCATGAAATCTGTGTATTATTTTCAACTCCATGCCCAGCTGAAATTCAAGGCAGAAGTGATGTGCTTTCCTTCAAAAAAAAGTATAGTCTTGAAACACTTCTAAGACTCCAAGGGAATCCTCAGAAGTATGGACATGGGGAGATTGACATTAGACTCCAGGACCAGTGAGTGCATAGACCTCAGGTCAAGAGTACCTCAAGAAAAGGTCAAGTGGGAAATAAGACACCACAAGAATCTCAAAAATAGCAGATTGTGGCTTACTCTTCAAGTCTCTGATGTTTTCTCACAGTAAATAATGAGACAACTCCCATATAGAACTTGCTACAAAAGACTTTATAGATGTAACCATACACAAACCAAGCCTTTGCTTTATGACAGAAATGCTTCTGATGGTAGGTCACATCAACATGTATCATTTGCTATTTTACTCAGCAGGTTGTTTTTGGGGTTTTTTGGTTTCTTTGTTTTGTTTGTTTGTTTTATTGATTGTTCTTTTGGTTTTTGTTTTTTCATTAGGAACATGTACTTTTACTGTCAGAGTTGCTTGGAAGTTCTTTTTAAATTTTATAGGACCTGACTATCTTTTAAAGAGCACCTTGCACATGTGAAGTAAAAGATCTGAAAGTCCAGCAGCTAGCTGAAAACAAGAAAGAATCTTTAGGAGGTTGGTTTTATATTAAATGTGTACATTACTACAGATAGATGTGAGTCAGGGAACTTGGCTTCTTGTTTCCTTATATAAATTCATTGCATTAAAATTCTGTCCAGTTTATATATTCTTGTGTCCAAAGCTGTGGATCAAAGATGTGGATTTAGATGCCATAAAATGCTCCCTCAACTCTTCAAAGATGAAGAGGAAGCGACACATTTGTTTACTCAAGATGCTTACAAAACCCCACAACTTTCTGTCTATTGTTTCTCATCTCTGGCCCATTGTGTATTTCCTTTACAGAACAGGAAGAACCTTTGAGCTGAGCCTGAGGGGTGGGATTCTCCCACTGCATGACCCGAGGGACCGAAAGTATCCCACTGAGCAAAAACCTGTTTCTGAAGTGACTTATTGGTGACTTGCCCATGGCATCACAGAACAGGTCCCGCTGCTGCTAGAGTCCTCCTGGATAATTGTCTTTTTGCTGTCTTTCTGGAGAACTGTGCTGTGGCCAGGGACAAGAAGTGATGCGGAAGTATTGCAGGAGGGTCACTTTCTGTTGTCAAGGCAGGGGACACAAAGGCCCAGACCTGTTTCCCCAAGGCACTACCCCCACAGAGATACCAGACACACAGTAGGAGCACCACAATCCATCACATAGCTGCTCAGGAGCTGGGACCTTGATGATCTCCAAGCCTGTTGTGCAATACACAGGTCTTGCACCTGACACCTCCTGCATAGCTGGGAACAAGTATCCTAGAGGATGTCTGCCTGTAATGAGGCAGCTGCATTGGGTCTATTCCCTATGAAGTACTTGTTAAGGCAGAATCAGCTTTGGTTGCCCTGTGATCTGGTGTTTCACGCAGGTGTCTTGTGGAGGAGACTTATCACAGCCACTGGATGCTTGAAAACTATGGCTGTAATAAGCACATCTCTAGTTGTTGGTGCTTCACTGAAGTTTTGTAACTGGGGAGATGGAAGTGCTATAGAATACATGAAAAACTAGAGACCAAAAGGACCTCTGTTTCTGGAACACTGAACTTTCTCCTGGACTGAGAGAAGGCAGGGCTTGCAGGGCTTAGTTAATGTAGAAGATCTGTGAAAGAAGGTGTCATCAGGAAAAAGAGCTCAGCTGGTGGCTTTGAAGAAGACATGACATATAGGGAACTGACAATGGATCAAAAAGTGTTACAAGTACTTGAAATTTCATCCTGGGACCAGATTAATTGGACTGAACTAGTGCAGGTGAAAGTGAGATTATAGATAAAAGGCAATGTTTATCCTAATCCAGGTGTGTGCCCAGTGCTTGCAGTGCCTGAACACCTGGGAAGTTTCCAATGACTCTCTTAACCAGATGTCCAGAAGGGACAAGCACAGATCCAGAAAAGGCTCATAAGGAAGTCTCCTGTGTGCAGCAATGCACGTTTTGCATCTGAAGAGTTCATGGAGAAAATCCTGAAGAATCAACAACCTTCTGTCAAGTATTATGAGGGGCAAAAATGGGAGCCCAGCAGTTCAAGTTTAGGACAAGAGTGAGAAATTTTCAAGAGCAGCGTCAGTGCTTGAACCCATAGATCTGTCCTGCAGGGTGTTTTAAAGAAAATTTGCTGCTGGGCCACAGAGCTGGCATGTGTTATGTGTCAAGGGTAAACACAAAAACAACAGTGGGCTGTGAGGAGGCAACAGTGCCATCACCCAGAGCTCTTGTGCAACCAGTTGCACAGAGTGCTGTCACTTCCCTCCAGCTGTACAGCTGCTGCATGAGAGGAAATCAATAAAACATCATCTCAGACATTTGGACAGTTTGAGGTTGTGATCTGCCCAATCAGGATTCAGACACAGATCTCAGTCGCTGGGAGGAACAAGGTCATGTGCGTCAGCTGAGCCACAATAACGAACTATCTTTTCCTCAGCATAAAGGGTGGTAGTTTAAACATCAGTGAAAAAGCATCTGACCCCACGCATTTGAGGCTAGAAGTGTCCACACTGGCACTGTACTTCAGCTGGTGCAGAAGAGCTTCTTCAGCACAGGAGTTCAGCTACACCTGAGATGTCTCCTACCTGGGTAACTCCACGACAGGAGCATCCATCAAAGAGATAATAAATGAATGACTGAGTTATAAAACTGTCATATTGTCACTGCTGCATGTCCATGTGGAGACAGTAGGGAAACCTGGGAGACACTGACTGGCTTCCCATGTGGAGGATGCCACAGAAATGGGGCTCTCAGCTGCAGTTGGGAAGCAGATGTCTGCTGGGTCGAACTAGAATGGAGCAGCAGATTTGGAGTCCACTTGTAAAGGTGGTTTTCTGTTTAAGAACTCCCATCTTGTCGTAATTGTTGCTTTGCTTGATAAACATATTTGTAACCGGTGACTGTTCTGGAGGATAGTCAAAAACTGAATGGCAGAGAGGACATCCTGTTCTCTCAGATGTGCTGCTACACACAACACAAGAGCCTGAACTAGCGATGTTCTTTCTTTTTAATTTTTTATATTAGAGCAGTCCCAGAATACTTTATCAACTTTATCCCTACCACACATTTTTGAAACAAGGATTTTGCAATGTGTATGATATATGACCTTCAAAACTCACAGAAAAGAAACCCTCATGCTCACATTTTGGCTGGGAGTCCAGTCCACCCAATGCAAGCAGCATTATTTAGATCCCATAGCTTTATACATGAAAATGGAGTAGCCCTATTGAAGTAACCTGACTATGATGCTCATGTAGAAATAGAAATGAGTAAATGCCTCAAAGGTTGTCCAGGAAGTCCTCAGGCAGACCCATTCATCTTCTGAAGGTCCATTAGACACTAGATACGGTTGTTCTGTCGTAGTACTTTTCCAGATCATCCCTAAAGAATGATGTTGGCTAAGAATAGAACTGTCAGGAGGGTCCTGATACTTAATATGGACCATCACCATTGGAACAGTGTTTCCTTGTCCCCTCCTGTGTGTGCTGCCTTGTATGTCCTCCAACTTGGTTGAGGTACCTCAGCTACACTGAAGGTGTCAAGCTCTGTATGGTGTGAACAGGATGTGGTCCCTTCTTTCAAAAATGTCAAAGTGTAGTGCAATGGAAAATGGCTAGAAACTAAAAATAAATTTTCCACCAATGTGATTTTGTATGTGTGTGTATTTGCAGATTTGTACAAGCAAAAGCCATTCTGATCTGCAGAGGTCACTTAACCATAACCTCTTGTAAGGTTATTTGCAGGCTATTGCCATTTTTTATCTAAAGAGAGTTGATGAGTAATGGCTGCTACAACTGTCTTGACTGAGGCAACAAAGACCCAGCTCTTTGTTGTTTCATTAATTTCTTGTTCCATTAATTCTTTGGATCAAGGCTTGTGCATATCATGACTTGTACTGGGCACCTCTTATGTTTGGTGGGGGTCTTTTTTGTCCTGTTATTTTTGCCAACTTAACAGCTGTTTGCTAACCATTTTTTCAGTCAGGATCCTTAAATTCCTCTTAGTCCTTGCTTATTGCTTAAGCTTATGCTACCTAGTTCCTGTCCTCATCAATTAACAGAAATTCTTCTGGTAAGTTATGTTTTTTCAGTTTTTCAATAAACATGATACTGGTCCTTCAAGCAAATCATCTTCTTGGATGTAATTTTACTGTATTTGCTTCTCACATGATACACTGAAGAGCAAAAATAACTCTTAACAGATTTTAATCTCGTGTTCTACATATGCTACAAAGTCCAGTCGTAGCCAAGTACATTTGTAAGGACATTCCACAGCTATTAAAGTTTCACATAACTTGTCATGAAAATTAAATCTTAAAGTCTGCATTAGCAGAAGAAGCAAATTTTAAACAATAGATGTGAGATTTTTTTCGCCAGTGTTTTCTTTCCTTGTGGATTTGCTAAGAAGCAGAATTATTCTGTATGGAATTGCAAACTGTACCTGATCTTCCTTCCTTTCCTTCTCTATTCAGTCCTAACTGTACCATTGAATTTTGCTAGGGGCAAGGAAAATTTGACACTTTTATAGTGTCCTTCTGTCTATATATTGTTCTCAATATCTGATAAAGCTTGAGTTTGAGTTTTTACCTGAGGAGCTGCAAACAGGGCAGCAAAACATCAAGACTGGGTCAAGTTGACACCTCAATTTAATTATATTTGAAGTTTGTGGCTTGAAACCTGTTGTGAACCATTTGGTAGCTGGGGGCAGCAGGACAGACTGATCAGCAGCTTATTCCTTTGTAATGCTCTCATGTCCAGTAGTTTTTGTGGTTTTGTTCACAGGGGTGAACAAAATTCTCCATTCATCAATTACTTAGTTCTAATTGCTTTTTAAACTTGATAATCGGTATGTACTTATTTTAGAGACAAAAAAGGCAGCAGTCATTCCTAGATGCAATGCGTTATTTTCTTGAACATTTTAGGTGCAGTAAGAGACAAAGTATAGGTATGGTCCACAGAGTATGCTGGATTGGAGCGCAAATATATTAAAAATACCCCTAGAATAAAGAGGCTAGAAGTCAGGAGTCAATCACTGGCTACCAGACAGTGTCAAGAAACAATGGGCACAAAAACTTAAGCTTTACAGTTCAGCTCTCCTATGTGAGAGAGGCGTTTGAACACTGCCTTTAGCCCCTTCTCATCATGCCGTAGAGGGCCTTCCTGAATATGAAAGTTACTTTTCTCAGGTGGGAAGGAAAAACAGGATCACTCTTGGGATTTCTGTACATTGTCTGGTTATTGACCAATGGTTTCGGTCTTTGGGGATGGGATTATGAGCAAGGCAGAGAAGGTAGGCATTTTGTGTTTTTACTGCTCAAAATCATTACAAGGGATAAGACCACTGAAATGGATAGTCTACTATTTACAACTCTCATGGGAGCATTTTCCATAGCATGGTTCAGTGTTACATTGGTGTTCGCATCAGTTCAGGTAAGTTTTACTTGTCTGATATGTCTGCTTCCAATGTGAAAAAGTATTCCATAAAAATATATTTTGACTGATGGCTGTATCTCCCTCCCATATCATGCTTGCCAGGACAGCTGACTTGTTTACGGTAGGTTTCAGTAAGTCCTGCCCACAGAGCCATCACAGCTGCTGGAGACACTGCTATGTTGCAAGACATACTCCTTCTCCCTAGAATGCCACCTATGTTTTCTTTCCTAAACACATGCAGCCAACAAAGGTACATGAAATCACACAAATGCTGCTTGATTAAGATAAAGATTGAGGTACTGGAATGCAAAAGGACTGACTGTGTATTGGAAGACACATAGATATCGTGTCAATATTCTGACATATTGTCAGAGATGATATTTTCAAGCCTGACCTCTTATATGTTAAAAATGTTACGGCCCCATTACACAGCACTACAGGTAGGAAATAAATGTGAGGAAAGCAACAGTGATAAATGGGTGCTACAGCTCCTGCACCAGGGACAGCCCACTGCAGTGTGGTGGGTTTTTTCCTTGCATGTACTTATTAACACATGAAGATCTCAGAAGTCATATTGCTTAATGAAACAATATATAATGGAGCAGACTGCAAGTACTGAAATATACGGAGAACTTCTTTCAGCTGTTTTATCCGGGGAGTAATCGATAGGCTTATTTAGCATTGCAAAACTATTCACATCAAAAATAGTTTATACATGGTGTTCCACTTTCTAATCCACTCATTTCAGAGGAGAGAATCTAAACTTCAAATATACAGCAAGAACAGATTGTTCAAGCTGTGACTATTGTACTTCAATAAAACTATTTCTTCTCCCTGTGGTAGTAGAAATGCACTGGAGCTTCAGCTGAGGGGGAGAGAGAAAAAGACTCTTCAGATTTTCCTGCCCATGCGTATCTTACAGATTAAGTAGCTTGATGATTTTTTTAAACATTAATTACAGTAGATCTGCCAGGTAAACTTGTGCCAAACTTCCCTGCAGACACTTACTGCCTGTCACCTACACCCACTCAGCTCATGTTAGCCATCATTTTGTCATTGCCCAACAAACCCACATGGTGTTTTGTGGGGACCAGACGGCTCCCAAAACACTGCCAACTGCATAAAGCCATCAGATCTACAGAAGATCCCTCTGAGTCCTAAGAAACAGTTTTCAGATGATTTCCCTATTTACAAGTACTTCAGTTGTAACTGACCTTCCCAGCATTTACAGAGAAGTGAGTGGTGGTTCGTGTGACCATCTGCTTCCTCAGTATTTATGACACTAACACTTAAAGCACGTGAGTGCTTGTGGAAAGTGAGTACAAAAGTCAGAGGTGACTGAATATACATGAATTTTCAAACACAACAAGATTTCAGACATTGCTCTTTTCCTCCATGTGGGCTTGTGATGCTAACAAAGCAAGAGCCAGTGAATGTGCTGACCTCTGGGAACAGCTTAGCTGACAGTGATGGAAATTCAGCTACTTTTTCTTAGAAACTTCGACATAAAAATTAGTTTTCCTTTCTGTTCAGAAGTACAAATATGTTCAAATTTTCTCTAACATATGAAGCCTGAATTAAATATTTTTGACTGTAATGTTTATTTTTTTCTACACCCTGTATCTTTGAATTTATTTGCATATGTGCTTTGTTGCATAAGAGTACGTACAACTTCTGACCTTGTGAAGAGATAAAGAAGTAAAGCAACAAAAAAGTTTTAAAATCTTCAGTTAACAAGTTTGTTGCATTCCTAACAAATTCTGTCTTGAAAATATTATTTGAAAAATTATAAATTGTTTTTGAAACTGTTTTCCTCCTGCTGAATTTTCCTGGAATTTATGCTTCTTATGGAAGAAAAAAAAATAAATAAAAGAAAAAGACATTTTCAAGTGGAAAAATCTTTTAGATAAAAAAGCCTCTGAGCTTTTTATCAGTTGTACCTCATAAGTAAACTAGATAGTATGGAATAGTCTTTCCTAATTTCTCTGGTCACTCTAGGATTCAGGCTGTTTTTTGCTCACATGAAGTTTAATACAGCATTTGCTTTCTTTGCCACTCAGAGAACCGTTGGTATTTGCTACAGAAATTCTGTAGTATCATTATTATTTTTACTATTATTAAGCAGCTACTTGTATTTAATGAGCACTCAATGAAGTTCACACGTACACTTGCAGATGGAGTGCATCTGTCTTTGAGTTGGAGTGACTTGCATTTTAAGTCCTTGCCAAGGCTGAGCTGCCTTCCACGTGTCAAAGTCCTGGCTCTCAAGAAGACAGTGGTTTTTAGATAACAACGTAAATCATATACAAAACATGCATTTTAAGCATGGTGCAGTGGTAAGGTCATGTGGAAGAAATATTTTCTTTAAATTATTTTTGGATGATATTTCATGCCTGTTACCAATAGTTGAATAGTTGCTGGAGTTCAAACAATGTTTCAAATACTCATCATATACCAGCTACATTTTCAGCTTCTGTATTCTCACTTTAAATATTGCCTATGATTAGAAATGCTCTTTTAAAAAGTCTGCATACGAAAAATCTTACAGAAGTTCATCTGGATGCTTACCTGTATTCTGCTGTCAGTTGTTTGTAACTTAACCCTGCAGAGGATGATTTTTGGTTGAAAGGAGGATTGCATTAAATTCAGCAAACCAGGGACAATACCTACTGTGTCCTGAATGTGAGACCTGTAGTGGCGTTGCTGTGGTTTGAAGCCAGTCACCATTCAGCCCATAAAGGTACAGAAATACAAATATTAAATAGTTCTCTGTATATTCATTTATACCTTCTCATATTTCCTAACAAAATAGCATATTCTTAAAAATCCACAAGATTTGTGTGCTGCACATTTCATGTCTGAGTTTGTTTTCTTCCTTCTGTCTGTTTTGTTGGTTTGGTTGGTTGGTTTGGGTTTTGTTTGTTATTTGTGCTCGTGTGTGTGTGTGTGTGTGTGTGTGTGTGTGTGTGTGTGTGTTTGGGTTTTGTTTGTGGGTTTTTCTGTGTGTTTGCTCTGGGGGGATGTTTATTTAATTTTTATTCGTTTTGTATTTTAGAAATAAAATATTATAAAATTATGACATACTAGCAAACAGTTCATTCACGATAGCATAAATCTCTAAATGGACCAATAGTTTTCTCATACCACAGATACTTAATTACAAAATGCACAAGTACGATAAAGAGCAAAATTTCAGCGTTTGGCCACATGGCACAAAGTGCTTAAGATGATGCTCTATTTGTAAACAGTACATTATGTAGATTGGAACAATACAAAGCAATTCAATTAGAGATAGTATGACCTTTTACTGCTTAAGCTCAAAAGCAGCAGAAGGAACCTCGCCTATAATGAACATTTAGCTATCTCTGCTTTATTGCTGTTTTCTAGCATTTTCTAAATGAACACGTCTTCTCTATATTGCAGATGGATTTGGACGTCTGCAGCCTTTCAAGAGGGAGATTGCCCTCTCTCAGCTCAATGTTCTGAGTGTTGTCAATGAGGTCACACATATGTTCTCACTAATATAATGGTAGCTTCAGTTTAACCATCAAGATATTGATTTCACCCTTGGGAAACTACCAAGCTGGGCATCATTAAAATAACATTTGCCACTTCACAGTGATTGCAGTAATGCAGTATCTCCTCTGGTGCACCAGAGAACAGTATTTCTGCCTTACAATCCTTCCTGTAGTGAAAGTTGGGCAGGTGCCTGCTGCAGGTAGCGATGGTGTTGCATGCAATACTTCACCTTAGTTTACTTGTGATCAGCCTCGACTAAGATGTGGTTTATCCCAGAAACAGAGGGAAAGTAATTTAAAAAAAACCTACTCACTTCACCTGAGAAAAATATTTATCATTTATGCATCAAAACTAATGAGTATCATCTGATCAAGATCTCAGTTTTGATAAAATGCTATGACCCCTTCTAATCATGCTGGTAAACTAGTTCAATAATGACTCAGAAAATTCCACCTGCGCTTCCTACCCAGCAGCTGAGTTTTACTACAAGTCTCTTAATCAGAAACACAATTTCCTATACAGGCCTTCTTTTATAAAAATAAGTTACTGCTCTTGCATTTGATTACCTTGTACTTGCTTTGTTTTAAAATGTAATTGTTGGCACACGCAGTATGTGGTTCTAAATAATAACCTCCAGTACAACAGATACAGCCTAGAGGAGAGTGTCAGAAAATGGTTTGCTGAGAAGCCTGTTTTAGTTAACACGGGAGAAAAGCTACTTGCTGTGTAGTATTGCATAGCCTTCAGGTACAGTTACTGAGCAGCTCTCAACTCTGTGAGTGAAACAATGGGAAGAAATTAGATAGGGGGATTAATTACAGGAAAGTAAGGAGCAGGGGATGGGAAGTGGCCCCGGGGAGGGTCTGTGGTTAGTGACACGTTTAGTCACGCTATGCCAGCCACCTGGATTTCTGGGAATTTAATCAAGTTCCAGAAAGCTTGGACAGTTAGTTGGTTAAACTCTGCTGAACCACCCCAGCAGCACTCGGAGGTGTGGAGGAGGTTAATGAGCGCCCTTGGTTCCAATGGGCAGGGTTGCAGCTGAGTAAGGGAGGAAATCATGAACTCACCGGGTGGACTGATCAGAGAGACAGGAAGGAAAGCTCTCATCCTCCTGGAAATCCCCAGCTGAGCACAGAGCACAGAGCAGGACAGCTCTTTCTCTAACTCACCAGGACAAGAAGACCATATATGTGCATTGTCTTGGGATCACTGTTAAAAGGAATACTTTCATCCCACTCTTCACACAAGAATGTTCAAAGCAGGAATAGCTAAACTTTTTTCCAATTATGGCATTGCTAGCTTGTGAGGGACTGAGGACTCCAGATTTTCAAGGGGGAGAAAGGGTACTAAAGGCACTTCTCCATGGGTTCCTGTGGAAGGCCCTCTTCCTTCAAGTTCCTTGGCCCCTTCAGCCCTGCCATTATGCTAGTTGACTCCTGAGCTTTGAGTCATGGACCAACTAATTCCTCTGAAGAGGAAACCCAGAGCTGATGAACAGAATCATAGAATCCTAGGATGTTAAGGGGCTGGAATGAGCTTTAAAAATCATCTAGTCCCAACCCTCCTGCCATGGGCAGGGGTACCTCCCCAAGTTACTCAAAGCCTTATCCAACCTGAACACTGCCAGGTTTGAGGCATCTGCAATCTCCCTGGGCAACCTGTCCTAGTGTCTCACCACCCTTACAATGAAAAATTTCTTCCTAATATGAAACATAAATTTCCCCTCTTTCAGTTTGTACCATTGTTCCATGTCCTATCACTGCAGTTCCTGATGGAGAGCCCCTCTCTGGCTTCCCTACAGGCCCCTTCAGATACTGGAAGGTTGCTCTGAGGTTTCCATGCAGCCTTCTCTTCTCCAGACTGAACAGCCCAAACTTTCCCAGCTTGTCTTTGTAGGGTGAGGACTTTGCTCCAGGATTTGCTCTGCACAGCCAATGGAGATCTGGAACTGTGCAAGGGTTCACTGCTCTGCCCACCAGTCTTACAACATTATCTGTGCAAGTCATGGGCTGCCCCACATCCTATGCATGCATGAGACACCACTGCTTTCCTGAGATAAAAGCACCGTGCTTGTGGGTTGTCAAGACTCTTTCCTTAAACACATCTGTTTTATCTTGAACTGGTATACTAACAACTAGCATGTTGCAGGGGCATAGAGGGGCTGAAGAGCTCAAAGGCATCCCAGATGCCCTCAGGACTCTATCAGCTCCCACAAGCTGGCAGAGCAGCTTGGCACAAGGTACAACCATTGAGAAGAGCTGTGTCAGCTTGCATTTCAGAACTTTAATGCAACCTTTCCCACCAAAAGGTTCAGAGCATCTTTACATAAATGTGCAAGCAGCACTGAGTCTTTTGTGAGTAGATCTTCACAGTCCCACTGTCCCTGTACCATGTTCAATGTCCATCTGGTCTGGGCCTGGGGCTCTGTCTTGAGCCCAGTAGACCAGGGAGTCTTGCTGCCCCCTCCATGTCAACTCTCAGCACTAAAAATGAGGAACCAGAGGAAGTGCACCCTCACCATTGGATCTTTATCCCTCCTGACTCTGATGAGATGGTGTTCCAGAGGGAAACCAGATCTCTGGGAGCAGATGAGAACTGATGCTGGGTGAGCCAGGCTCAGCGGTTATCTGTTGCTAGGGCAGCCACACTTGCACAGATGGCAATGACACTTGCCTCCCATCTCAGAGGCAGGTCCCTGGATGGTCTTTGTGACTGGGCTTGCATACATTGTTTAGCACCATCCTGCTATGGCCTACTGACTGCAGCACAAACGTGGGGCATATCAGCAGCTCCTGCCCAAAAATGGGTAACCCTGACTGTGCAATGTGGACCATGTGGATGCACAGACTCTTCAGAATGGCACTGCAAACATCTATCACCTGTGTGACCACAATGTATTTTTTCTATCTTTATATCCATTAAGTCTTCTGTCCATTAAGGCTGCACTGTCTGACACCTTTTCTATGGGAGTGACTTTTAAACATGGTGACTTTTAAATGTGATAATGTTGCTCCGTTGAGGCTCCCAGTTCCCATCCAGTCACCTTAGAGGTGGCGTTCCATCCTTCCAAATTTTGCATTCTAGGTTGGCAATTTCACATGGTTAGTCCCAACGGTAACAGAGAGTGGTGTATATAACCCCAAATCTTCCTGAGTTCTGAGTTTTGCTGCAGTCACTCTGCTCCAGGGGGGCTGATCATAAAAAGTGTGAGCATGAGTCATCCCTCACCAGCTGATGGGAGGCTCCCTTCATGGCTCATAAAGGCTGCATAGATTTAGCCTAAATGTCTCTGCAAGCATCAGAACTCAACTGCCAGGCACTGCTATTGCTCACAGCTCATTGTTTGACAGGGTAGGTTCTTCTGAATCTGATTTTCCAATAAAAGATTCTAAATTTGAACATATTTTTTTTGCTGGCAGGTAGACATCCAAATGATAGTGCTGTCCAGGGAGTAACTCATGACTAAGTCTTACTGGAATTCACAAAATTTGCATCCTCCTACTAAGTTAACTTTGCAGCTCATTGTCACACATATACCCTGAGCCTACTGAACACAAAAAAGTGTGGAAAGAAGGAAGAGAGAGTGGTCACCACATCACCTGCTTTCTCCTGTTGCTGAACACCTCCTCGTAAGGGCCCAAGAAGAGCATGTGCTTACAGCTGGAATGCCTGTGAGTCCAGGGGGGAACACCCATTACAGCTGGGACCCTGTAGCTGGCTAGGTCAACTGTGCCCAGACAAATATCCTCATTCCCGGATACTCTGAAAGAAAGCCTCTCTCATCAAGATCTTAGCTTGTCACCCTGAAAAATGGGAATTATACCTTTCCTCTACACTTGTTATTTGGAAGAAGAGTTTAAACTCCTAAGATTGGGACAGTGTTCACAAGTCAATAAATCACCAATTTTTCCTTGAAAATCTTTAATCAAAAAACCGTCTTCTTTCCAACTCTGCTGTAGATCAACATCAAATCAATATTGTAAAATAATCCCCCCAAATTCATGTTTCTCTATTAAATATGGGTTTGACTGTTTCCCATTTTGTAACAAAAAATGCACACCGAGACTGCTGTAGATAACATCTATTTGATTTAGGTTGGCCTGAAGTGCATTATCAATTTTGTGAGAGAGGCCATGTTTTGTAGCATTATTATTGGCAGGTAGAGGGGGAGGAGAGGAAGGACGCAGCCAAAAAGAGGTCTGTACTAAATCTACTGGAAATGGCATTCTGGTCTTCTGGGTTTCCTGGAGCAGAAGAGGAAGTCTCAGGAGCATTTAGCAGTTTGAGTGAAAAGCAGTGAAGACTGGATTTTTTAACAAAAGCTTCCTAATTTCATCTCTTAATTAATAATTGATGTTACCTGGGTGTTAATAAAAGCAAAAAAAACCCAAAACAAAACAAAAAAACCCAAAAAACCAAACCAAAACAAACCCTAAAATGACAAAGCTTTGGAAAAGATGTCTTGAAATCCCATCACTCCCACCTGTTCTTACTGAGAGGGTTTTGTCCTACATAATCTCACCATTTCATTAGCTCTTCACTCATTCTACTCTCCCTAGTTTGCAGGGTTTTCTATCCTGCATTTTGATGAAAAAGTAATAGAAATTCCCAGAAGAGATGGTTTTTTACTATTCATTCGGGCAGAGATTTGCTGGATCACTGGGATCCTCATCTAGAAGCTATGCAGCTAGGTCCTGTAGCTATCATGCCGGTGGCAGTGATGTGAAGAGAAGAGTCATCCATGTCTCCGGGCTGGCAATTCCATGGCATGGAGTCTCTACACGGTGCTGCGACCACCCCCATGTCTGCAGTGCTGAAGTGCTGCCAGCAGTCTGTACCACCAGGCAATCAGCTCTCCACACTGAGGTCTCCACTGCACAGGTACTGAAGAGCCACCCCTTTGACAGACTAAGTGCTGTCTTTCATTCTTACTGTACATCCACAGGTCTGAGCAGCTGCATCTTAGCCCCCACAGGGAAGGCTAACATTCGAGGCCTTCATGAAAATGCCACTGCACTTTACAGCAAAAGAAATGTTGCTGTTTTCAGTCCTACTCCTTCTCACTAAAAAGGAAGGGCTGTGGACACACAAAGGCAAACATAAGTGATATAGACTCATTAATTATTTCTTTCACTTTTCTTTTTGCTGGAAATAGTCCTATAGTATTATGTTTTTACTCTCAATAATGTTTGATACCAAATCTGATCTGGACCTATGGTATGACTTGTATATTAATACTTGGTTCCAGATCATGACATTAATATTTCTCTCTTTATTGCAACATAACGCAGTATACTTACATTTTCAAACACTTAAATGACCTGTCACTTCTGCCTTGAAAATCTTTTTCAAGTGAGGCTAGAGCTTTTTCTGGAACATTAGCTTTCAATCTAAACCCTACTCTTAGACCAACTCTGTCCTTTTCATGCTGAAAATACATCACTCAGCACCTCCCTTTCCACACAGAGTATTTTTGGTCTCCAGTATTGAAAAAATGCTGAGTGAATAAAATCATGGGTCTCATAAACCACCCTTCAATGGTTAAATAGAGGTAGTTCTTCAGTGTGCTGACTTCATCCCTTCAGTCATCCCCTCAGACATTTGGTACACTCTGTCTTTTCTTTTTCTGATGCAATGCAGCCAGTGTTATTGAAACACTCCATTGCTGATTTACTAATTAGCCTTTATTACCAGAATTGGTCTGACCTTATCTACTTTCAGTACTGTTCTTACTGGCTCTGTTCCTCCAGAGCATTCTCATTTATTCCCATGTACAATGCACATTCAGGAGCCTGTTTGGGTTATGAGTCAGAAGATAAGCCTGTCTCCCAGTCTCCAGCTGAAGCCTCTGAGGCTTAGCTGTGATCTCCAATATTCTTTACATTAATTTTTATTTTCTTTATGGGGTAGTTTGAGGGATCAATATCAAAAAGCAGTAGAGATATTATTATAATTTGCTTGGCATTTGTTATCAAGGCTACAGACTATACAGAAAATTTTATGGGCGTAGAAGCGCATGTCCTGAATATCACAATACTTCTTCCTGCTGTTGGGCATAGGGTGAGTGTCTAGAGTCTCCAGCATGAGGTGAACAGTGCTTGGAGGTTAGGTAAGGTTCTTTCTGCCATATACTTCTTGGTCTGACAAGGATCGTGAAGGCTGGTGGGAAGCTGTTGTCCTACCTTCTACTTCCTGACCAGCTGTGCCAACAGTGCCATGACATAAATAATCAAGATAACAATAAGTTAAAGCAAGCACTAACCAACCCAGGAAACCTCTCTGCTGGAGTGGGTAGCTGTACACTGCAGTCTCCCACAAATATGCTTATCTGCTCACTGGCCTCAGGTGGTATGCAGGAAGCCTGGCCAAGGGGCCGGTTTACCAGCAACCAGCAAGGTTACACCAGATGATGGTTGTGTTTAGCTGAAAGGCTAGGGCTGCTGCCAGAAACCAAGGAATCCAGCCCAGCAAGAAAGAGGGTGCTATCAGAAAAGTTGTGTGCAGAGCACACGGGAGACCGTAGCTAGGTCCTGTAGCTATCTGGAGATTTTAAACAGGCAAAAGAGCAGAGTGTTTCTCTGAGAGGCTCTAAGTTGTTCATTCCATAGAACTTGTCTGATTTCTTCACACACCTGAGCCTTCTGCCTTAGTGGACCAGCAGGACCCTAAACAGTTCAGGGCCAAAGCACAAGGAATTGTGTATTGCTATTCACATCCTGCATTTTGGTAGTGTCACCACACTAGTGTGGTAGCATGTCAATGTTAATGTTTTGCTACCCAGATGAAAAGTAGGAGGAATTCCCTGCATTGTATGACTGTGACTACATTACTCTGATCACAGCATAATTTAACACAGAGATTTGGGAAAGAATTTCTGTAAGACACAATTTTGCACTGGGAATAGAAGAATTTCCCACAAGTGGGAAGTACTTCTTCCAGAAGGCTCTCTGCCTTTGGCTTCTCCTCCCCCCTGTCAGACAGATGTCCTTTATACTGCTTTTTTATTATGCTCAGCATATTTTTAAGCACAATGCATAATACCTGTAACACAACACTATGGATAAACTTCTGTCTTGTTGTCCCCCCATATTTATAATACAGACAGAGCAGACAGCTGGTACATGGACTATACTGTAGGCAAAGAGGCAAAACCACTTCCTTGTGAGGCATTGTTAAATACTGACAGCATAGAACTGCATGGTTTTGAGCAGGCTAGAGCATACTGTAGTCTTTGGACTAACACCTGCAATTTTCCCCCTAGATTTTGTCCTAAGAGAACATGGTGCTGTCATTATTCATTCTCTTTATAAAGCTATAGTAATTTGGCAGTCAGTCCCTCAGCTGAGGGAGAAGGGGACTGTGGTCTTTACTCAGATGTAGCCATTTTTCAGGAAAATACAGCTGACGAAGACAGAAGACTTCCCAACAGAGTACACAAACCAGTGAGAGGAAAAACCCTCTGAAGTGCTCCCAACAGTGAAAGCTATACTGCTCAAATGAAGAAAACAATCGTGCGATTGTGACCAATATCCTATTCCCAAGCAGATGCTTTTGGAAAGGGATGAATTTATCAATTCTTTCAGCAAAACTATTTTCTTTTGATTGTGATGGAACAACTAAAAGATTGCAAGAAGCTGTCTAAAAAAAAAGAGAAAGTAAAATTAAGAACTAGATATAGTATTAGATGGTGGGAAACACCATCACCTGTGTCAGCAGCATCCAGCAATGGCAGACTGGGAAGCTCCATCCAAAATCTTAAAAACACTCAAAAAGCCCACTCAACTCCCGGAGACATAAACCAATAACCTATTTTTTGAGTGAGAGTACTCAAAAAAAGAAGAGAACAAGAGACTGATCAAATTATGATGCAGGCAAAAGGACTGACTTGAGCAAGGAGCAGCTATAAAACGTGAAGCAGTTATTGCTAGATTCCTAACCAGGGTGAAAGGCAATGGCATTCAAAGAAAAATGACCAAAGCGGCTATATAACTCCACAAAGACTTGGGCAAGTCTAGTACACAATCTTCTATTTGAAGACAGAGCAAAGATAGGATACAAAAAGGAGCTGCTGCCAGAAAATGTGGTGGCATAAACAGGGAAAGCATGCCCAAATAGAGAGGATACAAACTGCAGACACTCTAAATGTCATGAGGAAAAAAGTGTACAAAAAAGGGAAACAAAGGAACAAAACCACAAAAACAAGCAGGCATCCAAGGAGTGAAAACTTGAACATACATGAGCTCAGTGTAGTACAAAGGAAAGCACCAACCACAAAACACACAAATGAACAGAAGATGTCTGTAGAGCTCAGTGTGGCAGCAGATGCAAGAGAAGGGCCAAAACCACGTATAAACTAGAACCACCAGATTACTTAGAGTTGGAAGGTACTCTGAAATTCATCTCGCCCAATCCCCCTGCCAAGGCAGGGTCACCCAGTGCAGGTGACATAGGAACATGTCCAGGTGGCTTTTGAATGTCTCTGGAGAGGGTGAATCCATGACCTCCCTGGACAGTCTGTTCCAGTGCTCTGCCACTCTCAATGTAAAGAAGTTCTTCCTCATGTTGAGTGAAACTTCTTTTGTTTTAGTTTATTGCCATTGCTTCTTGTCCAGTATCTTGGCACCACTGAAAAGAATCTGGCATCAACCTCTTCGCACCCCCTTTGAGATATTTATATGCATTGATGAGATCCCCTCTCAGTCTTCTCTTCTCTAGCCTAAACAGGCCTAGCTCTCTCAGTCTCTCCTCATAAGAGAGATGCTCCAGACCCCTCATCATCCTTGTGATGCTTTGCTGGACACTCTCCAGAAGCTCCATTTCTCTCTTGTGCTGAGGAGCCCAGAACTGCACACAGCACTCCAGGTGTGGCCTCACCAGGGCCCAGTAGAGGGGGAGGATCAGCTCCCTTGACCTGCTGGCCACACTCTTCCCGACGCACCCCAGGATCCCGCTGGGCCTCCTGGCCACGAGGACACACTGCTGCCGGCTCATTGTCACCTTGTGATCCACCAGGACTCCCAGGTCCTTCTCTGCAGAGCTGCTCTTTAGTGGGGCAGCCCCAGCCTGTGCTGGTACTTGGGGTTATTCCTCCCCGGGGCAGGACCCTGCACTTGCCCTTGTTGAACCTCACTGGGGTTCTCTCTGTCCAACTCTCCAGCCTACCACGGTCCAGCCGGAGGGCAGCAGAGCCTTCAGGTGTCTCAGCCACTCCCCCAGTTTGTATCATCAGCAAACCTGCTGAGGGAACCTTGTATCCCTTCATCCAGGCCAGTGAGAAACGAGTGAGACTGGACCCAGCATTGATCCCTGGGGAACACCACTGACTGCAGGCCTCCAGGTGGATTCTACTCCCCTGACCCTCTGAGCTCTGCCATTCAGCCAGTCCTTGATCCGCCTCACTGTCCATTCATCTAAACCACATTTCCTGAGCTTACCTGTGAGGATGTTATGGGACACAGTGTCCAAAGCCTTGCTGAAGTGGAGGCAGACAACACCCACTGCTCTCCCCTCATCGACCCAACCTGCCAAGCCGTCACAGAAGGCTGTCAGATTGGTCAAGCATGATTTCCCCTTGGGAAAATGCTGACTGCTCCCAGTGACCTTCTTTTTGTCTACATGCTTGGTGACGACCTCCAGGATGTTCTGTTCCATCACCTTTCCAGGGATGGAGGTGAGGCTGACTGGCCAGTAGTTTCCTGGATCCTCCTCCCTCTTGCCAGTTTTGAAGATGGGAGTAACATTGGCTTTTCTTCAGTCATCAGGCCCTGTTCCTGTTTTCTATGATTTTTTCAAAGCTGATGGAGAGTGGCTCAGCTACAGCATCTGCCAGCTCCCTCAGCACCCATGGGTGCAACTCATCAGGGCCTGTGGATTTATGTGTGTTAAGAAGTCTGCCTACTTGATCTCCAACCAAACCCTTTACGACTGGGGAGGAGTCTTCCTTTCTCCAGCCTTTCTCTCTTTGCCTTAAGGTCTGGGATTCCTGAGGGCTGGCCAGAGCAGCTAACGCTGAAGAAAAGAAGGCGTTAAGTAATTCTGCCTTCTCTCTGTCTTCCTTCACCAGGACACCCATCTGATTCAGCAGTGACCCCACATTTTCCCTAGTTTTCTTTTTGCTGCTGATGCAGTTGTAGAAGCCCTGCTTGTTGTCCTTGATATCCCTTTATATACTCAATTCCAAATGTGCACTGGATCCCTACATCCTCTGACAATGTTCCTATAGACATCCCATGTGGCCTGTCCATTTTTCCAAATCCCATACATTTTTCTCTTCTGTTTGAGATTTGGTAGAAGCTCCCTGCTCATCTCTATGGGTCTCCTGGCCCCTTTGCTTGATTTCTTGCTCATGGGAATACACTGGTCTTGAGCTTGAAGGAAGTGATGCTGGAAGCGAAGCCAAAAGTGAAATAGACAGTGGGATATGGCTTTGTGCTTTATATCACAAGGGTATCCCGAGTCTTTTGCAAGGAAAGAAAGTGAAATTGCAGCTAAACAAATCAAATTAAGATCATATGATGACATGTTCATCAACATTGTTCATGTTCACAAAACTAGAACCACAGCATAACTTAAAAGCAGAGTACAAAGAAATAGGAAGGCTGGAATGTCAGGTAGAGAAAAAAAATAAGAAAGAGAAAGCTCTGATTTTATTAAAAGATATGACCCTAACAATCCCAGAGCCAAAAGAAATATTCCCCTCATAGACAAATGGCAAACTGAAGGTATAACAGCAGGAATTAAATTTTATGTTCCATCAAAGCAGCTGGAAGGTTAGTAAATTACCATTATGTTTTGGTCTCTTTTTTGGTGGGCAAGAATATCTTCCAGGCCTGTTATATGTGATATTAGATAAAAGAGTTTGGCTATTATAGGAGCTGCTCCCATTACAAGAGCCAAACAACTAACAATGGGAGCCAAAAGAGAATGGAAAAGCAAATGTCACAGAAGCCAACAGCTGGATGAGTAGCATGGTACTTCCTTAGAAATCAGGCAAGCTATTTGCCAGAGACCCCTAATGCTTCAAACAAAGTACTAAAAAGAGCTCAACATCAAAGGTCTGCAAAAGGAGACATATAAACTGAGTTGACAACAGCAAAATATGTTGGCAATCAGTGCCAACAATGGATATTAATAAATGTCATTAGAGCTACTTTACCATATTTGGTATGTCACTAGGTTGATAGAAATGGCAAAGAATGACATTTGGGGTAAAAACTGAGGGCAACTTCCAGTGTTGCCAGAAAGATATATAAACAAGATTCCTAGGAAGTCGCATCATAGCGGATGATGTTCTGGCAGCATAGATGCAATCGCTGGAGAAGGCTGATGCAAATCACGGCAGAAATCCCCATTGTCTTCTGTGACCATTCAGGGATGCAGGACTGCAGTTGGAAGTAGTGTCACTGAGCCACAGATCACATAAAGCCTGTGACCTGGCCTTGGGAAGGCAGAAGTAAGAAAACTCAAATCCACACTAAATGGATTCAGTCAGTTTACAGACTATTAGCACTGCTAAACTAGTTTCACTTCTTTCCCCAGAATCTTGAGATGAAAGTAAACTTTCACGGTTACAATTAGACAAATGAGCCATACAGCTACCTCGATGTAGCATAGCGATCTCACACCTCAGAGATTAACTACCCACCCAAAAATATTGGGATGTGTACAGAAAAATGTGATAGAGAAGACACCTACTGCAGAAGCGGCAGAAGGTGCCTTCTGTGTTGAAGGCCACACTGAAACAGGAGCTGGCAGAACCATGTACATGTGAAAAATACATAAGATGTATGTTCAGTTTGTCCAAGCACTGGAAACCTTCCAAGAGAAGGAGATCATGAATGACAAGGCTTTAAAAAAAAGCCCTTACTGGACTCTTCTGGAAACTTTCATCACATGCTATTGATAGTGCAGTGCTGGCACTCACACAAAATATGCTTCAGGGTGCTGAGGTGTACCTAGCTGGCTTCTTTTCCACAGGGATATTGTGAAGCATGGCAGCTCATCGACTTGAAAGGAAGGACTTCATCAGCTTGAAAGAAATACAGGAAAATATGTGACACAAAACACTTCAGTTGAGGTGGTTTTGAGGGGTTAGAAAGAGCCAGAGAACAAGCTGCATAAAAGAACAAATTGCAAATGTTTCTACCAGTTGTTCCGTTGAGAGGATGCAAGCAAGGAATGATCTTCCTCTGAAGACTGGTGAGATGGGATGAGTGGACCATGGCAACATCACACATAAAAACAACCATATTGCAGGAAAAGTTTTCTCTAGGGCATATTTGAGCCAATCTGGAATAAAATCTGGAAAAGCAGAAAGGCCATAGACAGCTGACCAAAATATCCTGTGGTAACTTCTGATATGAGTCGGAAAATTCAAAGGCAATAAAATAAGCCACTTGTCTAGCAGACCTGTCTTCACTGCAGAGGTGGAATCTTTCATTGCAATTTTCTAGTGTGCTTCTAATGAAATCTGCTTCTCAGACTCCTAGGGACCAGAGACATGGAAAACATAATCACAGCAACTGCCCTGGATAATGCAAGGAACATGGAGAGGGCCTTCAATCTCACGGTGTGGTTTCACAGGAGAAATCCAGGTTACATAATGCTTCATTCAACATACCTGTGTCTGTGAAGTCACATGTATCAGATCACTCGTAGTGGAAGGCCAGCTAGAAATGTTTTTTTTATGTCCATCAGAAGTTTTTGGGGTTACCACAATTCACCACTTCTGCAGCAAAATTTACTGAAGACATTTGATGTTCATTGTGAAAACCATAGCAGAAAAAAACCAGATGCAATTGTAGTCCAAAGAGAGGGCTTCCATTTTTGACTGTGGTGGATTCAGGGTTCAAGTTCTTTACCCAAGAGAGAGGATGTGTTTTCAGCTGTGGCTTCCATATTGCAGAAGACACCTTTAACTGGAAATATATTCTGGGCTGAGTCTCTTGACTTTACTCCTGAGTTTCTTTCCCTTAATCCTCTGTTTCTCTGCTCTTCTGTGGAGGGGGAAATGAGGAGAGGAAACAATTACTTTTGCTAAGTATAGGTTGAAAAGAAATCAATGGGAGCAGTGCCCATAGGGGAGTGTCAGGCCATAGGATATTGCCCCAAGCACTCTCCCAACCTGAACTACTGCACCTTGGGGATATCCTGACTTAAAGGTGCCTCAGATTATTTGTATTTTAGTGGGTACTTGTCCAGTGTCCCCTTGAGTCTCTGTTAACCTTCAGCAGTTACTGCTCTCTCACACTCTTGTTTTATGCTTGTACACTGAGCACAGCCATCTGCCTTAAGCTTTTGCTTGATTTCTCTGTGTGGAGAGTTATAAACCACCCTTCTCAGTAAAGAAAATCCTTGAAGTGGCACAAGGCTCATGGGCTGTAGCTACATTAATTTATAGGAAAGTCCTTGCTGAAGACAAGAAAAATAAAACATTTTAGATTTTCATTTTATCACATCACTATGCCAACAGCATCACTTCCAATTTAGATTCTATACCCACTAAAGATAGTTATATACTGAACAGAAAGTTACATCCAACAGGATTTATAATTAAATTACATTAAAACATTCCTCATTAATTTCTTCAGAGTTCTTGGACATCAGCCTCAGACTGCATTTTTCTGAGATGTCCTGAACACTAGCTGATGTGGAAGTATCTGTTTGTACTGGCCATCAGTTATTATCTGTAGGCATACAAAGCTCATTCCTAAATAGACCTCTGAGAAGCCCCAATACGTCTAGTGACAGCCAGAGTGGGTGTGGGCTGAGCACAGCTGGCTGCCAGCACACACTCTTCCCCACGCTGAACCATCTGCCACCACCTGAGCTTCTTCTCCAAGGACAGGTTTGAGAATAAGATGGAAGGTAGGCCTGGCATTAAGTGTTAAAAAGTTAAAAAGCCAGAACTGCCTGCCATTGCAGACAAGGGACTTTGATCCGAGTTTGTAACAGAGATGTTAATAACTAGACTGGGGCAGATTTTTTTCTCAACCCGAGGGACTTTTTAGGCTTTCACAATTCTTTTGGATCTCAGATCAAGGCAGAAAGCTGAAATAATGGAAGCCAAGACAAATACTCTTCCCTTCTTTCCTTCTGCATCATATTTTTCAGTGTCTTTCACTTTCATTTTTCCTTTTTCTTTTATTTTTGTTTTTGGGAAGAGGTCATGTGTCGTCTTTGATCTGCTATCCCTTTCCACTGCCCTCTCCCTTCACAGTAAATGCCCACACCTCTTGATGTGTCCTCTCACCATCTCCCTAAAAACAGTGGGGCTAAACTGGTGTAAGGTATTCAACACTGTTCCTTTTAACTGCTGCTATGATGCCTACCCACCATGATATAGCAAATGGTTAAAATTTTGAATTTAAAAAAACTTAAAAGCGATATTTCAAATGTGAAGAGTCTTTTCCATACATTTCAAAGCAGGAAGGCCTTCCACTGGGTATGTTGCCATAAACATTAGGTTTGGATAAAGCTCTGCTTTGGTGGCTGGCTACCTCCCAGGTAAAATGCAGTGAAGTTCCAGGACCGACATTTGCATGAGAGCAGCAGGGGCTGAGCTTTTGCACCCTGCCACACAAGTGGCTGTAGAGGGAACTGGCCTTATTTTCCAACGCTGATTACTCTAGCAAGTCCAAATGAGGTTTAGCACTTTTGAAAGTTAAACCATTTTATCAAGGACTCAAGCACAGATCCTGGAAATGAAAATGTTTGTGCCCAGTGTTTTTCTAAAAACACCTACAGGTACAGCCTTCACCAAGATGGCTGTGGAAGTGTCTGGTCTACTACTGATTTTTGTCAGACTATGGCTATGTTATGTGAGGATCTGTACAGCTGTAAACTTCTTCTCAGAGCACCTTTAGGATTTTTCTGGGGTCTGGTATGCTGGTCTTCTATTTATCTCCTTTATTAACTCCTTTGATTATTTTTCCAGTTGATTTGCTTAAATTTAAATTAACTTTGTTGAATTTCTTGGTGCTCAATATGTACAGAAGAAAAGGGGGCAAACCCATTACTTCTCGTTTTACTTCCATCACCAAAATACTGAGTATATAGTCATGTCTGTGGTGGGCTTCTACCTACCCTATTTAAGCAAGATGTAGTGTCCATACAAAGATAGAGAGCGGTTTTAATAAAAAGGTACGTGTTAAGCTTAACAGCTTCTGGAATATTCTCTCTTTGCTCCTACCACAGATGCTGAAGGGTAAACACACCTGCAGGAATGCGAATACTTAACATCAATAAGGAATGTCATCCAGGTGGAGGTGTGCACATTCTGTTGTGATCAAATGACATTTCCTTAACATGTTGCCTCCTTTCTCATTGTGAATTTTCATATGAAGCAGATTGTAAGGGACGCTTCACAGACAGGGAATGAGTTGTCTTCCTCTGGAAGAATGCTTTTGTGCACTGGTACCCCTGCTGTGTCATCCAAAAGCCCTGCTCAAGGCCCATGACATTCTGGTTCTTGGGCCAAATAAGCATATCAAATCCACAGTGCCACACCTCATTTTTTGCTGTCATCATGTCTCTTTTAATGACAGGACACGGCATTCCAGTTCAGACCCCTAGGCTGCACCTTCTCTTGCTCCAGCAATGGCAGCAGTGGTAGTCAGTTAATGGTATTACTGCAGGAGCTGGCAGTCGTTGCACAGTGGGAGACACGGTGCCAAGCAGTGAACAAGCACAGAGCACAGGCGCTTTCCCCTCTTGGAGACTGCACCATAGCAGAAAGAGGAGGTCTTGGGCAAGCCGAAGCAGGGAGCTGGCTAAGCAGAGAGAGTATTTGTAGTCAAAACAGCACACTGGCAGTCTAATGCTTTCAGCTTGTCCACGGACAACTGCAAAAACCAGCCAAGCCTCCTTCACCTGCAAACAACTGCAAAAACAGCTGTGTCTCCACCAGTTGCCTTGTGATTCTGCCAGCTATCACCCGAGTACACAAAAATCAAGCAGCAGGTAGAACAGAACCAGAAGTCTGCTTAAATCCATTCCTGTACATGCAGAGATGGGAACAACTAAGCAGAGCCAGTACTCAGGGATGTGCTGAGTTCCCTGAAGCCCCAAGCACTTTGTTACCATGAACCCCATTCAAAAATATCCCAGAGAAAATAACCATGGTCTTAAAAAGTCTTCTGGGCACCTGAATGCACAGTTACCAGGGACAGCCACTGCCCTAGAAAATTTTGCCAATGATACCAGGAACAGCAGTTCAAACAGGGACCTGATTCATTGACGTTTGTTCTGTGAAATCTCACACTGATGCAATTTTGGGCAAATGCACATAGATGGAGTCAACCCACTTCTACTTCAGGTAAATAGCATTTATTTATTTTCCATACCCACAAATTAGCAGGACCAACCTGCTTTCTCCTTTAGCCCTGCATGACAGGCCCAATAAACTAATCCAGAAGTAAAAAGCGATTTTTGCAAACCGACATGGGTAAGTTTATGAGCCAACTCCATTTCTGTAAGAATCCTAAAAGACTGAAACTGCAACAGGACATATGCAAAAGGAATGACAGCAAAACTAAAAAAAAAAAAAAAGACAGTAACTGGAGATTCAATTAAAAAAATCTGACAAAATGACTTTGTGCAGTGTTTCTAATGCCTTGGCTTAGTGTTGTAACTTAGCAGACAGCATGGGAGAGCCCTTAGCCTTGCATCCCTAGCTCTGACCCAGATCAGTCCTTTATGTAAAGAAATCCCTTGAAGAAGCTTAATGAGGAGTGAAGGCAAGGACAAGGCAAGGGGGGTCCCCTTGCCAGACGTGATCCCAGCAGGAACACACAGGGCATATACCATAGATGCATAGCATACTGTGCCACTTGCACTGCAGGGCACGTGTAAAACAGCTTGTTCCAGCTTCTTCCAGCTCTTCCACTGTCTTCAAGATGGATGAAGAAGTATCAGAACTCAACACGAGGGTGTTGCACATCCCCTGGCAGTGCAACAAAGTGCACTTCAAACACAAAAGGGAGCTCTGGTGTTTGCATACAGGGCTGCTGGGCTGACTGCAGCAGTGCACACTCTCATCTCCTGACTCAGTTTTCAGCAGATTTTTAATTTATTTGCTCAGAACTATTTATCTGCCATTTTTAAATCTCACACTCACAAGGTTTCAGCAATTGAAAATGCTTTAAACCATTTTCACCTCCCCGCTTCATTCCAATGTTGAAAGAACAGATACCTCGTATGCATTATTGAACACTGAAGACAGGGACAGAATAAAAAAAAAGAGAAGCTAAATCTAAACAAAATATAGTCATCACTGTTCTTACACAGCTCAGTAAGACTCAGACAAAATTGCCCTGTGATACCCAAATTGTTCTGTGTACCATTTAGAAATCAGAAGCTAAGGAAGATCTTTGGCAATGTTTTGTCAGCAGATAAGCCAGCTAAACATTAACCTCTTTTTTTGCAATCCCTAATCAGAGGTTTCCATTCACACAGCTGCTCTGTACTCTGAACCTTGAGTTAATGTATCTCTATTTTACAGGAAAGCTTTGCTCACATTGCTTTTGGACTCTGCAGACTTGACAATGTGACCTCCCACTGCCGGCTCAGAAGGCAACCTGATGATGCCTTTGCTTAGGTCATGTTAGTTAGCGGGTTCATGTCAGGTCTTAGCTTAGCTTGCTAAGAACGACTTGTGGTTTCCAAATGAAGTGCACCATCCTGAAAATAGGATTTTACTGACTGAAAGGAAGCACAATGATTTGGAAAGTCACATTAGTTGTACAAAAATATTTCCAAATCCTGGTGCAGGAGTGCAGCAAGCCTGAAAAAAGTTGCTTGCCTGGAAAAGCAGACTCTGACAATAGAGTATCTACAAGTTCTCAAGAATCATCTTCCATGGAAAAAAACGCAGACATATTGGTGTTAATGGATACTGTATCAATGTGGTCTATTTTTCACATGTAAATAAGAGAGAGAGAAAGAGAGAGACACTAGCTAAACGTTGTCATTTATCAGTTTTAAGTATTGAAAAGGAAATAGCAGCAGACGTGTTAGATTTGGACTATGAAGACCAAATTTTAATTTTGGTATTTTAGAATGTCTCATGATTTCTCAGTAGTGTGAAGCAGATGCAGTTAAACTGGTTGTGGGACATATGCAGGGTCCAGGGGTCAGAGCAGCTCAGTGGCTCTCTGGTCTGTGATGGAACCTGGGCAGCAGAATGTGGTGAGCAAGACTGGAGGATCTGAAGAGGAAGAGGCATCTAATAACACTCTCTGTCCATCCTAGCCTGCCTGAATTCTGGGAAAGCTTTGTGGGCAGTGCTGGGCCAGCATGTCCCACACAATGGAACCATTCCATCTTCCCCTCCCAAATTCTGCAGCTCTGGGACTTGCTAAGCTGCAGTGAGAACATGTTGGAAGTCTTGATTTCAGTATCCTGGATATCTGACCCTCATGCTTAAGTATGCCTCTGCAGACTTGGTCTGTCTCTTCTGTGTCCTGAGAACCTAGTTTCGAAATGCTTTTCCTCAGCTCCTGCTTAGACATTTAATTTTCCAGGCAAGAAATATAGCCTGGTCAAAATTTCGTGAACAATTCCTACACCACACAATACTTCATCACATACTTAACTGTAACTTTAGCACTGACCTGAAGGGGATGTAAGCACATACTCAAGTGGCTGTCCATGCTAAATTATTTTCGTGAGCAAGGACTGACAGAAGGATCAATCCTGAGCTGAACTAGGGCCTTGTCACATTTTATTTCTTAGAGTTCAGCTTTTTTTTGCTGTTGTTTACCCTAAAACCCCCCAAAACAGCACAGCAGCATTGCAAGAATTTATTTTGCAACACAAGGAAAAATACATTTTATATATTCTGCCATAACTCAGTAACAATAGAAGGGAAAAAGCCCACTAAAATAATTTATTTCTGGTTGGAAATAGAAATCAATTCAAAATGGAAACATTTGCAGCTCAAAAAGTGAATGTTTTTCAGACTCACAAAAGGTGAGAACTCAAGGGTGATAACCAAGACTGCCTTGTGGTCTTACTGCAGCCTTCATGCAAAAGCTCCTGGGTAAATTAGATCTTCTCACAGGCAGTTTAAGGCAGTAAAGCCTCTGTAGAGATTCTTACACTACAGCACAGTCCGGTGAATGTAAGACCAGGGATTATATTTGTTCTTGCAGTTGCACAGCAGCTCCAAGCATGCTCTGACATTAGACAAGTAAGGGACAGCAGCAGAGCACAGGGTCAAACACAGACCCACATTAAGAACGCAACGCTAGTGATTTCAGTGCAGATAGTGCAGATAAAGAGACAATTTTCTGATTGCATTACAGCTGTGGCCAGGAAGAGCTCTACACCAGCTCTCAGCAACCACAATTCAAGCCTGAGGATCTAAACTTCAGTCATGAAGTGAAGAGCAGTAACATGGAAGCCTTCTCTCTCTCTGCACATCCTTTATGTATGCATCACACTGTTGAGGCACAGTGTTTGCTGCAGCTAACCAGCTGTTTGTAAGTGTGTGGACCCCTGCTCCTGTTCCAGGCACGAATTCTGACAGAACAGCCTCGGTCCCGTGCATGCAGGAGGGAGCAGACCCTCGACATGGAGCTCAACACTGCCCTAATGCCCTGCTCAACTGCCTTTCCAGCCCTATATGGCACCTCTCCTGAGGCTTTTCCCAGAGGAACTGGAGTCCTCCAGTATCCTACCTGTCCTGGCCCTACTAAAAGTAGTTATCTCCCAAGCATACTGCCTTTACAGACCTCTAGGAAATCTTCCTACAAGCTGTTTCTCCTCACCTAGGGAGATCTGTTTCTCTCCAGGATCTTTCTGTGTGCATTTCAGAGACTGAGGAAATAATTTCATCCTAAGAAGTCACACACAACTTTACTCATAAATCCTCTGTGACACACTACCCTCATGAGCAGATTTCTTTTACCATTTTTGAGGTCTGTTACAATCTACCTTACATTTGCACGTGTCTTAGGCTACTGCTATGCAAAGGTTTTCCAAAATATTGAAGCAAAACCTGACAACTGCTTAGGACTAAGCAATATTATCTGATTTTTTAGTGTCTCAAGAAAAGTAATATATATTACTCAGCAGTAAAGCCATCATATAATGACCTGACTGTGGAAGAAAAAGTCTCATGAACTTAGTGGTAAAGGGACAGCCTATTTTAGCTGTCTATATCTTCCACATGAAGCAGAAGAGTATGGCTAGATTGCCCAAAACTGTCTCTTCCAGGAAGGCTGGTGAGAAGGAGAAGTCCATGGATGGACCTTGGTTTGCTGGAATACTGTTTAGTATGGATAGGCTGCATCATTATAAATGTCTGTATCTGTTTAGATTTACCTCTGTGGTCACTGAGGGATAGCAGAAGCATATAGTGTCACGTGCAATTACAGACTTCATCCTTCTCTGTGTGGGAGGAGACAGCGCACTTTTCATAAAACATATTTTTATCCCAAACTAAGAACTGTACACAACTGATCAACAAACTGGAAAGCAAATTATATCTTTTACTCAAACTAATGAAATCTCAAAGTGAAGTATAAGCACAAAGGGTCAGACTGTGATGTCCTCATGGACAGAGAACAGCACTAAATATGGGATGGTGGAGGTAAATAATGGGTGCAAGGGAGATGAGGGATTAGCAGTGTCAGTAAAGCACTGCCATGAGACAAAACCAAAAGAAATAGAATGAAAGACAGACAAGCGAAGGGGAGAAGTCTGATGAAGTACTGTCATGGTTGTACTCAGTGGGTTTTCCTCTGCATAAGTATGTGAGAAATGTTTGCTGATATTCCATGTGTTGGTGCACTGATCACTCTCTCTCAATGTATTTTCACAAAGATGTCACATTTCAGATGAACCCATCCGAATCTATTTGGTGTGCTGCTATTTATGCTTATTTTATGTGTGTATGCTCTGTACAGTTACAGGTATATACTAGAGACCATATAATACGTGTTAACTGCTTTAGAGCACCCAGAACATCCTGTAGACAAACAGCAGCGATGTTTTAGTTAATCCAATCTGCTGAGTAAGCCACCAAAAGTGTCTTCCTGCCCTTGCAGCACATGGAGTAAGGATGCGAATTCTCAAGACTGAAGTGGCTCTGCCAACTCTTGTTTTCATTGCTACTGCTTGAGTTTCTACCAGTTTACCTGATTTGTGCCTCTCTCAAGGCAACAGCTGGTGATGATGTGAAGAGCTGCACTGTGAGGTGTTCTCTGAGTTGCCTGTACTTACAGGTGATCACAAGCTTTTGGGTTGTTAGTTTCAGGGGGCAATTTTTTTACTTTTCCAATTTCTCTCTTTTGGCTTGTAGGTATGATTTATAGCTTGATTTATTTTTTTGTGCAAGAGCAATTATTCACTTCCTTTCTGCATGAAAACTTTTATATGCTCTTTTGTGGCTGCTTTCCCCTTCAGGTTTGCTGTCTCAGATGATTCAGTAAGTCCTAATAATAACAGTTAAAATTGTTGACTGCTGGTCACCTGTTAGAACACCTGGGACAGCAGGGCTGGATGCAAGCTGCAGCTCCGATGGGGGAAAGGAACTGAACAAACAATGCCAACAATGCCCCACTTGCTGCTATGAGAGCCAGATGCACACACAGGGGCAGGCAGGACTGTCTCTGAGGGTGCATCTCTCCCTTGATCTCTGTCTTCCCATGGAGAAGACCTCAGAGTGATTATTTACAGGACTTGATAAGCCTTCATCTGTTTGAGGAGCTATTCTCTTTAATCAAGAGAAGATGTTAGGACAGGCCCTCAGCACACAAACAGTAAATGATGTTAGTCTGCCCTTTGCTTATTTTACACCAAAATGACTGCCTTAATTTTGTATGTCAAAGACAGACATCCTCCTTCCTATCCAGCTCGGTATGCACTGCCAGCAACCGCCAGCATTGCCCCTGAAGGTGACTGATTCATTGAGAATTCTTTTGAAATCTAGTCCCACAAGCTTTCTGCTTTGCCACAAAGCATAAACTCTGATTTATCTTCATGACCATGCACAACTGCAAGTATAACTGACTGTGACAAAAATAACCTCCTAGCACCCAGCCCCAGCTTTTAACTCTATGGCCATTTCTGAAGTGTGAGCCACACATATGTACAGTTCTGCTGCAGAAAGGTGGGGATTGGAGGTCAGTGTGTTACTCTGTGAACAGGGGGTACACAATACAAAAGAACTGAACATTTCACCCCTTCCTAAGACAAAATCCCCAAATGAAAGGAGCAAGCAAAAGACATAGAAAGATAGATCTGGGACATTCAGCTGAAGTTGAGTTTGTCTCTCATAACTCCAGAAGCATGGTCCATTCTTGTAAGCATGTGGAAAGAATTTATGGACACCAGGGGTTTGAAGTGACTGACTTGAGGTCCTGCCAAATGTGGTCAGTTAGTGGTAAGGTATTTGCATTGTACAGAATGAATCTTCACATTCATGCAATGCAGCTCTCCATTCTGCTGTTTGCAATGCTCTTCACAAGACTTGCATTTGCAGAGTCTCTAAGCAGGAACAGGAATTCTCTCATTTCCGTGGATGAGGAAATTACATCACAGAAAAGTCGAATGATTTTCCCTCAGCCACACACGGTCAGAAACAGATTGCAGAACACGTGATTCATCTTCCTGTCTTGAACCATCAGATGACAGCTGCTTGGGATGAAGAAAACAGGTTGCTTTTTCAATAGTAGGTCATAACTGCTCCACCACAGGGAAGATTGTAAAGCCATTGTTCCTGATGTTTGTAGACATTAAGGACACCAGTTCAAAAGTTTAACAAAATGTAACCATCATTATGAAATGATGTTCCATTCTCTGTCCTTCTTGGTGCTGGCATTAAAAATGTAATCCTCTGTGCCAGTCTGAAACCATACCATTTTGGTACCTGTTCTTACTCTCTAAGGACTTATCCCATGAACTCTGTGGAAATTTGCTATTTTTGATAAATAGTTTTATGAGGAGTCTTAGATAATGACTGCAGCAATCAGTCCTAACTGCCTGTATATGTTCTTCCAGAGCCTCTCACAAGTCAGAAGGATAGTGTGCCAACTCCTGACAAAGACCAAGATTGGAGTAACCAAGCTCTTTGATAAACTTGGAGGGACACTGCACAGAATAGGTGTTATCTTTCTTTCCTAAAGTGCTCAATTTGAGTCAGATTTAAAACAAAGAAGTGAGAGGAAGTAAAGAAAAAAGATCCCAAACCCATGACCTAAATAAGGAAATAAAGAGAAATGAGTAGAGCAAGGAAAGTTTTAAATAATGCACGGATCCAGTTCTTCAAGTAGAAAGAAATTTAATCGATTTTAAAATATTTAAACTAGGAAATCTACTGTAGGAAACTTTTCAGATAATTCATTGCAGTAGAAAAGAAATATTACCAGAGATATGTGTGAAAGAAAGCTAGAGTGAGTTAAAGCCAGGATGATGACGGATTCATAGTAGGCTCCCTGTTATTTTCTGGACCAAAACTTCTTATCATTTTCTGGATCCAGCTTTTTTTCTAATTCTGTTGCCAGCTGTCCTGTAAGCAAAAGGAGTGAGCATGCTGGGTGAGGAGATGGAGGCAGACTGGAAGAGATAGAGGCAGACTGGTCGTCAGGAAGGTATCTGCATACAAAAATGGCATCAGGGAACCAGAGCATTGTCCACAAGAAAGCATCACCTCCTAGAAAGAGAAGAGACAGGAGGAATGTTGCAGGGACACTGCTGTTTTCCTTGGATGAGCTGGCCAGAACTTTGCTTTTTCTGGGACGTGCTGTCCTCTTTGTGTTTTGCTTTCATTTCTCATTCAGAGGGGTACGAAGGAAAATATTTGGACATGGCTTGATTGTAATAATATCTTTTATTCATACATGCACACAAAAAAAAGAAACTTAGTTGAGGCACCAAGCTAGTAAAAGGAGTGCAATGCTATATCTATTTACAATGGAACATTTGGTGGAAAATCATCCCAAGCAAGTAAAACTTTCCCAGAGGAAGTATTTTCTTCCCTCTTACAACTTCCTGTAGGCTCTTCTAGTCTTGGGGCTATAAGAGAAAAGGCTTTGAAAGAAGTACTAAAGAAATCATCAAATCATAGAATTGTTTGGGTCGGAAGGAACTTTACTGACCATCTAATTCCAAATCCCCTGTGATGGGCAGGGGTGCCACCTATTAGAGCAGGTTAAATGAGAAATAGCTAGTCTGTCAAATGTAATGCCATTTGTCTTGTAATCACTGTATTCAGGGGCTTTCTTTGCTTTTAAAAACTCTCTTCTGGGTTCAGCTTTTTGGGGGAATGATGTCATTAGGCATATGCAAAACGATTAAGTCATCTACATTTCCCTGAACCTTTTGCTTTGCCAACCTGTGGCACATCTGCAGTGTGGTGAGACAGTGAAGAGTAGTTGGCACAAGTAGAATAAGTCTCATAGGTATAGTACCTTAGGATGGTTTTTGCTTGCTTGCTTCCAGATGTGAGGTGTTAAATGCATTTTGGGGTTGCTGTTACACATTAACCACTCAGAACTCACTGCTCTTCATATGAATCCAGTGTTCATCTAACACTCAGTGTTTGGCTCAGGCAAACACTCTGAACAGTCTGAACCAGACATGCTGCTGAATTATAATCTATTCTGATGCTGTAGGAGCAAAATCCTTTGATGTATGTCATGATGTTGTTTGCTCATCTACAGTATTTGTACTCAGGTGTATTTATTACTTCCATTTGGTCTTCGCTCAAAGTTCACCCCCTTCCTGTTATTCTGGTGCTAATCAGAACTAATCTTTTTCAAAAGTTTCTTCTTCAACCCTGTGAATAATTTCTGAATGGAGACGAGTATCAAATCCCATGAACAAGCGCAAATGTTTTTTAACAGACTATAGGTAGATGCTAACTTCTGTTAACATGTTAACATGTTGCAATACTATGATTTAGTCTCAGGGTTTTTTTGGTGGTCAAAAGATTTAAAAGAAAATATTTCTCTAGTTGCTTCATAATTCCATTACTCAGAAGTGCTTTGGTGCCAAGCATGACCTATAGAACCAGTCAGGTACAGAAAGTTTCCCTAGGAGATTCCAATCTCTGGTTCAGGAGAACCACCTTCCTCATGGCAGTGCGGACAAACTCTGTCAGTAATGCTGTTCATAGGTATTTTTCATCAGCTATGGCTAGAATGGGTTTGACTTACGTGTGGTCACTCTGATTTCTTGCAGCACTTCTCTGATGCATGGCTCTGTTAATGTGCTGAAAGCTGAAAGAAGGGGAAACATATCCTTTTGTGTGTTTCCAGTGTGGTCTCCCACATGGAAAGGTCTTCTGCAATGCCAAGGATGCCTAACACTTGTATCTGCCATTGACAATGTGCAAAGCTGATCTCTGCAGGGAATGGGGAGCACTCAGAGCTGAAAAGTGGATGTAAATATCGGGACAGCCTGGATTGTGGGAAAGAATTTGACTGCTGCAAAGACAGAACTGAAACGTCGCCCTGCCTTGGTCACATCCATTTTAGAGGATGTGGGGAACATTTGAAGCATGTCGGAATCCGATAATCTTTTCTATACCTTCTGTTTTATTTTGCTTTTTCATGTTTAAAACGGATTTCTTCAGCAGGCGTGGTTTGGGGACAGCTTGCCCTCCAGTGATAGCAGTCCTTGTTGGTATTCAGTTATAATCAGCTTTAGGTGCTTAAAGAAGGAGGCAACAGTCCTACAATGTACACTTCAACTGTGAAGCAATGACACAGTTTGTGGCTGAAGGAGGAAGAAAGAGTTAACACACAGAGAAGGGGTA
This sequence comes from Lycocorax pyrrhopterus obiensis, assembly GCA_014706295.1. Taxonomy (NCBI): domain Eukaryota; kingdom Metazoa; phylum Chordata; class Aves; order Passeriformes; family Paradisaeidae; genus Lycocorax; species Lycocorax pyrrhopterus. The sequence goes on along the minus strand of JACSVZ010000014.1, from coordinate 21,011,523 downwards.
TTACTCTGTTGAGTTCTAAGGTACAAAGGGAATAGTGCTGCATCATAAATCTCTTCATTCACTCTTCCTGTAGTATAAAATGCCTCGTCTCTGTGCTTCCCTTCTTATTGGAAAGTATATAAAGAAGAACAGCAAATGATTGAAAGAGCCCTGGTGCACTAAATAAATAACAAAAAAACCCAAATCAAAACAAAAAACCACCACAACAACAACCAAAACAAAAATGAAAAAAAAAAACCAAACCAAGACAAACAAAAAAACCCCATCCAAACCAAACCAAACCAAACCAAAAAAAAAAAAAAAACCCCAGCCAAACCATCAACCAACCAACCAATCAAGAAAAGTAAAAATCTAATACATTAAGATTGCTTTGTGATAAACCAAATTAATTCTTTAGTGTCATGCATTGTGCTTTGATGTGTGAGGTTTTTAGCTTATCTGCTCTTAGGAGATTTTATGCTTCCTGCCTTAACATTAGGAATACCAGTCCTTTCTGAGCACACAGAAGAAGGCTGGTTACCTACTTGTTCAAGTAATTACACAAGAAATTTTTGGTTTGGCTGGATACTTAGGGTGCTGCAGTCTTCCTATTCTTAACTGAAAAGAGTTATACACAGATCCTGAGAGTTCAATGAAAAAAAAGGTTGGGGTGACAACCTGGGTTGTAAATGAAATTTGGATTACCCAAAAGAGTGAAAGTCTTGAGAGAAACAGAAAAGCTGAACAAGCACACTGATTGCAGTCAATAAATTTGTTTCTCGTAAACACAGTCTTTAATATACCTTTCACTATGGAGTGATTTCACATTAATGTCCGTCATCCTACTGTTCCTGGGCTTTTTTAACAGAGAATCTAGTCAGCTGTGGTAATGCAGTAATTCATAACTCATGTCTCTTGAGCCTGATCAAGCTTTTATCATAGGCACTAAAACCTCCAAAACACAAGTCTTCCCTTCTGCTTGGCCCAAATACAGTCCTTTCCCATACCATTAGAAAGACTAACTCATTCCTCCTTTAGGAGTCTGGTCTTTGGGCTCTTTCCCTGTGTTCTCTTTCCCTGCGTTCTCTTTCCCTGCAGCACTTTGCTTCCTGCAACGCTGGTGAGTTAAAGGTGATGTATCTCAGTGAGCCAGGGTAACTAGTGGCAAAAACCTTCTTCAATAAAAAATTGTCAAGCTGACAATAAGGTGATGCACCTGCTGCCTTATGAACAACATGAGATTCGTTCATTCAATGTCATACATTTTAGACAGAAGACCTTTTTTAAAATGAAGTAATTAAAATGTAATAATTCCATCATGAAATTTCAATCAGAAATAGTGGTGTCCTTAGGAGACTTGTGGCTCCTAACCAGGGTGCATGATAGCAAGAAAACCCAAATAACATCTTAATAGCAAAGAGGGTAACTGATCTCAGAATTCAGTAGAAAGGTGGAACAGCCTGGGTGTTATCAGGATGAGAAATTAAAAGGTGAAGTATCCATAACTGATAAGGAGTTGGCAGTTAGAGATTTGCCCTGTTATTGTAACCTCTCACTACTTTTAAGACGAGGAACAGTTTGATCAGGGACTTTCAAGACATAATTAATTCATAGGCAAAACTTCTATCTGAAGGACTACAGGTGGCTTGGGCAGATGGGGGAGGTTTCAGCATAAGCTGGGAAGAGGGAAGACGCCTCCTCCACACCAGGTTTAGTTGAGACAGTGCTCTGCCTGAGCAGGGCTGGGGATGGAATGCTGTATTGCAGGTGGAAGAGACAGTGAAGAAGTGGTCAGTAGACAGCTGCAGCGATGGAAGAACAACTCAAAATGAATATGTAAGTAGGAAAGACATTTTCTGTAGGGAAAGCACAGGTTCAGAAGGAGCACGGAAAGAATTGAAGAAAGAAGTGGAAAAGGCATGTCTCCCTCAGCTTGGCATAGCAAACAGTTACTATGAGGACAGAACTATGCAATGAGCTCTGAATAAAGTCCAGATTTGGCTTTGCCAACATCCTGTGTGTAATAACACCCAAATAATTTCATCTTTCCTGTGTTTTTTTCTCCTTCCCACTATAGTAATGTCTCTTGCTCCAGGTTTGCATGTGTCCTGGTTCCAGCCAGGATAGGGTTAATTTTTTGCAGTAACTGTAATGGGGTGTAGGCAGAACGCAGAGGTTATTCTACACCATCTCATGTCATTGCCGGGAGCAGTGGAAAGGAACTCTCGCTTCCAGAGAGAAGGGGTTCCATCTAGTCTTGAAAATGGGATGGAGGGAGCTGTCCAGTATTTTCTATTATTGGGGTTGTTTGTCCATGTGAGTAACTTCTTATAGCCTTTGTTATTAATGTTGTTGCTATTACTGTTTGTTTTCTTATCACATTGCTGTTTCCGGTAAATTGTTCTTATCTCAGCCCACGACCTTACCTTTTGTGCCTCCAATTGGAGCACCATATGGTTGGGAGGGTCTCCATGGGGCATTGAACTGGGGAGTACCATTCCTAAGCCACAGCAGCATGGTTCCAGCACAGGAGAGCTTCAGGTTTCCTGGGCCTCCAGACACAATGGCAATTAAATATTGCCTTACTGAAACTGCAGTAATAGAAAGGAGGCCAGGTCCAAACACAGGCCTGGAAAATAAAGGCAGTAGAGCAGAAGGAAAACAGAAAATGTCCAGAACCTTTTCTAGGAAGGAGGGGTGCTCATGGCCTCTGGAATGTCTGGATCTCCTTCTTTCGTCCATGCTTTCCCTCTTGTACTGTGCCTTCATTTTATAGCTATCAGCCAACATCCAGCAGCAAAAATCTGCATGTGTCACTCCCAACTAAAGCTTGCACATTGCTAAAAACTGCCTTTCTAGCCCTGTTTCCATGGAAATGAAAGCTAACAGCATGACAATAAAATAGGAGAAAATCATCAAAAAAGAGCTGTTGAATACCTTTATCTTACTTCTGCTTAGTAGTAGCAAGAAGGCAAATGCTTTCCATCTAGAGCAATTTCCAGTGGTGGATCTCAAAATTCTTTCCAAGAGTAACTACAGCTAGCCCTGAGGAAACAGTCCTCTCATTTCCTAATGGACAAATGGGCTTCTTGGGCTCTCCTCCCCCATAGGTGTGAAAGTCCTTGTTTGAGACTGGGCCTTTCAGGCACTACACAGCAAAGTCATATAGCATGTGACATGACAGGACTATATTAATATGCTCAGGAATAGACTCCAGGACTGCCTATCTCATCACATCACATCACATCACATCACTTTCCCTCAAGAACGGTCTTCTTCCTAGGTGCAGAAGGAAGGAAAATGGCCTTTCCTGGCTTTCTGGGAATACCAATTGAAATTAAATACCACCAAAAATAACAGCGAGTGGGGTGTCTGACTTTTATTCCCACCACCATTCTCAGAAAAAAATTAGATCAGGGAATAATAAAGCCTTTCAAGCTGCTTTAAAACAATTGTCTATACCATAAGCCTGACCCTCTTTCTACCATTTCCATAGAAACAGAGCAGAAAAAATGCAATAGAATGGGACAGAGGACAATTATGCCAAGTATATGTAATAGCTCTTACTAACAGTTCTCACTGCAGTTTCAGGTTGGGTGCATTTTAGGGAAGGGGAAAGTTAAAATCTAGTGGGTTTCTGAAGGTGGATCACTCACCAATACAAATCTTACACAGTTAGTCAAATCTCTTTTTCTTTATCATTCATATCACAATAAACTTTATTGCACTGATGTGAGAGTGATTGAGCACTGGAACATGTGGCCCAAAGAGGCTGTAGAGTCTCCTTCTCTGGAGATATTCAAAGCTGCCTGGGAACAATCCTGAGTAATGTGGTCTAGGGGACACGACTTGAGCAGGGAGGTTGGTCTAGATGACCTCTAAGGGCTCCTTTCAGCTTTAGCCATTCCGTGATCGATAAATCTCTTCAGCTTCATTTTTGGTTGAACCAAACTTGGCCTTGTGGAACAAATGTATTAGAATAGGCACAAATAAACACCACAGCCATAAAACAAGTTTCAGACACACTGGAAATAAGCCCATCTATCTATTTGTGGGTCCATGCACTTTTGCAATACCTGTGCACTTCTGTGTTTCTACTGGATCAAGCATGTAGCACTGATTTCATATGCTAAATTCCATATAATTCTCTTTGCTTTCTGGGGTGATACAAATATTATTATGAATGCTATTATTCATTCTGGATGGTACCACAGCTTAATGGGAACACAACAGCATTTTTCCTGTGGATACTTGTTTTACTGTTATTCAATGAAAATTTGTGCATCCATCAACAAGTCCACAGGAGGCAGCAGGCTTTAGATTTTGGCTCCTGGTGCAGAAGGCACACGACTTCCTCCCTTTTTTTGGCAGAGAGATGAAGAGAAACTGGTGATGATGGGTTCATAAACACTTGTTTATTTTGTGTCACTTACAGAAGCAACAAAAAATTCCAGAGCAGTCAGTAATATGCAGCTGTAATCTTTTAAATAGATCAAACTGACATTAGGAAAACAGGAAGGAAAAGACTTCCAGAGCTTTTTGATGTCATCCTAGCATGGAGGTGGTCCTGCATGTGCATGAGATCTGACATCTGCATGGTCTGACTGTTGTGAAGGTCTGTTTGGGCTCAGAAGTTTGCATGTGGGCATCATTTTCCAGGTTAGGAAACCTAACCAGTCAGGAGTTTTCCAATGAAACCCTCCTAAATGAGGTATATTCTCCAGAAAAGCATGTGATCTTATACAGAAGGAAGAGGGGGACATGACTGTTAGGACTTTACCCAACTAAACAGAGGTCACTCTCAGGAAACTATCTTTGAGCAAGAAGACCAGGTGGCCTTAAACAAAAGTTTTGTAAGATGCTGTAATTCCTCATTACAGCTGCTTCACAACAACTTCAGACTCTCTTCTGTCCTCACTATGGACCATTCAGTCAGAAAATAGAGGAAAAAATGCCCTGAGGCCAGTAGCAGCCTCCAAAGCCTCTTGTTAAAACACTCATTACTACGCAGAAAAGGAGACTGAGGGATTTCGATGAGAAAAGGGGAGCTGCTAAGGACATGAGATGGAGAGACTCGGGGAAGGAAGAGCCATTTAAGGCTCTTACAAAGAAGAGTCTGCTGGCAGGAGGAGGAAGGGAGCAGGTCACTGAGTATAGTCTTGCAACATACTCATTGGGAAAATGCAAACAGATTAAGTGAGGGGGAGCTGTGGTCTGCTTATGGATATTCTGGAAGCAGATAAATAGGCCGATTTAACTGGATAAGTTATTAACCATGAATTACTCTTTCCACCTGGATGATTAAAAAGTCTGTTTATCTTTGTAGCTCATTTTGTATTTCTTCACAGACCTCACAGGTAAATGCAGAACCGGTTACTTAGGTAAGGCATTTTGATAAAGGGACAAGGTAAATTAGTCAACTTGATTACAGTGGCTTCCTGCCCAAGGGCATTTGACAAAGATTACATTACACAAAGAAATAATTCAGATGTGCCTCTGAAACAACCACATGACTAGCTCTGACCCTTTATTAGAAACCTTGTAATTGCTTACCTGCACAATTAAAAGTCTGTATCTCTCTTCGGCCTGAATAGAGCCAGTTCAATTCTCCTTGAACTTTACTCAGAAAACTCTGAGTTTAGACCAAGTAAAGCAGATATATCTTTACTGAGAAAGCCGAGATGTTTTGGCAAGGTTGATCTGAACTGTGGAGAGCTGTTAAGTGATGGTGTCCTTTCAGTCCAGCAAAGGAAAGCAGGCACTGCTGGCTAATTTACTTATCCCAACATACTGCACAGAAAGAGAACTGCTGTTCTGGGACAGCCCTACCTTTGGTGCTAGGAAACAGTCAGAGCAAGGTGAGTCAAAAAAAAAAAAAAAAAAAAAAAAAAAAAAAAAAAAAAAAAAAAAAAAAAAAAAAAAAAAAAAAGAGGTGCAGCATTAAAATTCAGCTCCTCTGTAAACTGTTTAGGAAAGCTTTGCTTTCTGCCTCATCTAACTTTTCAATAAAGTGAGATTACAGCAAATCAGACAGCTTTTTCCTGTAAGCCAGGTCACCCAGACCAGTCTGCTTCTTCTGAGAAAGGGAAGATAAAGCTTTGCTCTTGGTCTGATTGCCATGGCTATCTGCCCCTAGGCTGCTAGACCTGCCTATACTTCTGTGAGGAACAACCCACCCTGAAACGACCTCTTCAGATCCAGATTGTACTCGAGGCTCTCCACGTGGCCTTTCAGCCTGCACAGCTCATTTTAGACCTCTTTCCATTATCACAGCTCTCCTGTGCATTGGCCTCCTTTGCTGCTGTACCCCATACTGACAGCAGAATTGAATATGTAGCTCCCACCACCAACAGTGCTGGGATATTTTAGTTGCTTACCAGAATATTTTAGGTCTGGCAACAAAGACTCTTCATGCATGAAAGATGAGGGTGGGTGACTGATGATAGCTCCTCTCCTTCTCAGCCTCCCCACCCCTTGCTCTATGCCCGTGTTTCAGCCAAATACTTTTTGTTTCATGGGCCAGCCATTGTTTCCCAGTCACTTGTCTCCCAGCTGCTTTAGGAGGAAAGTGCAGGGAGTCCAGTACTGCAGGGAGGAAGGCTGATGTTCACCCTCAAGAGCTTCCTTTTCCCTCACTCCTGGTCAGTACACAGGTGCAATACTTACCTTCAGACCTAGATGGTGATGTCTCTGCTCTGTTTTAGGGGAGCACAAACTTCTTTGCCACGGACAGCTCAGGTCCACTCCTGTGGGGAAGGGGTGTCCTGCAGTGGGTTCTGTGCTGCAGAGTGAGGCTGCTCTTGGCCCACTAGGTCACTCTGCATTTGTGCCTTGCATGCGATTCTGGAAACCTAGGACAGGTCCCTTTTTCAGAAAGTCCTCAAACAAAAGTTCTGGCTTTCTTCCAATGACCTGAAATTAATCCACCAAAACACCAAAGAAGGCATACAGCAGAGTGAGGTATGGAAAAGTTGAAGGTGTTTTTGCTTAACTCTATTTTGGAAGTCATGTGGCTTTTTTCCAGGAAATCCTTTGGGTCTTTTGAGGAGGGAGTTGGCTACTTACACAGAGAGAGTCCTGCACATCCCTGGATCTCAGGAGCTGTTTTCAGAGCTGCCTCTTTGTCCCTGAGACCAGCTCAGTTCTAACTTGTTGGTGGTGCAGAGCCTCCAGACAGATGTGGTGCAGTGTGGGGGAGGTGGCACCAGGGATGCCCTGCTCAGAGATCACAGCTATCAGACATTAGGATGAATGTGGGTGTGGGGCCATCTGTCTCCTTAAACAGATATAACTGCAGCCCTATTACTTTGACTTTTCTGCTTATGAGCTCAGGAATGTAACCTTGGAAATGGAGTTCAATTTTCCAAATATTACCTTTTGCTTCCAAACATTCTTCAGGAATCTTATCAACAATGCTGAACAGTTTTTGCACTGAGCTAAATTGCCAAAATAGCTATTTAGTTGGGTTGTGACTCAAAATACCTGGTGTTTGTTCCATACTCTGCTACCAAGATCATCTGCAACTGTGTGTAGGTCCCTTCTTCTGGCTGTAATGCAGTGAGGTGAACTAACAGCAGAGTGAGGGGATTTAATCAGCTAATGTTTTGCTTGGTCAGATGCAGAAATTATTATGCCCCCATAACATGATAAGAAGTAATGCAGTGAGTGAAAAACACAGATAAGGTCTGCAAAGCTTCAGCATAGCACCTGAGAACACAGAAAAGGAAGACACAACCTTCTAGAAAGTTCCATCTAGTCCTTCAGCTGCCTGGAGCCTGTTGAAATGTTTTAGCATTTATCAGATCAAGCTGATATTTAAATTTATTTATAAAAAAGCTGTATAGTCGTATAGTTGAAATTATAAACATAGGCTGCAGTTTTAAGATAGCTTAAAGCTCAATAATTTATACATGGATATAGCTCTACACATGCATAACTGGAGAATCACACACATTCTTATGTCTGTTTCTTTCTGTTTTAAAGAAAGAGTGAAGACCACTGCTAGTATAATAAGGTTCTGAACTGAGAAAAAGAAAACCAAACACAAAATCAGCTCAAGTCTAACTCTCTGCTTTTCTAAATGTGGCAGAAATCAACCAATGTATTCAAAACATACTGAAGAGACAGCAGACCAACATGATAATCTTTGTGACTTTAGAAAACCAGGCCAAAAGTCAGGCTTAGACCTCCAAAGACTTTTATAGTGTTCACACTCTACCATTTGAAGAAGTAATTATTTTAAAATAATTTTACAGGAAAATTGCTTTACCAATTTGTTTACCTTTTACACTCTAATTTCACTAGATTATTTTCTGTGCTTTTAACACTTGTCTCCAATCCGCTGCCCCTTTTCTTTTTACTGTTGAAAACAACTTATGAAAGAACCCATTAAAAGTCAGCACAGCCTCAGACTCAGGTTAGTGATACATTGGATCAGCTCCTCCCTACTTAGCAGTTTTATCTTGGTCTACAAGCAATTTTCAAATTAAGCTCGTCCACCTGGCTGATCAGTGACTATACTCATCCTGTGAGCTGATTAGGTACAGCTCCCAAACTGACCTCACGTGTTTCCACAGGTTTTGACGGATGTCTGTGTCCCAATTCCCTCAGCCATTGTTGTGTCTGTACAAGTGTCCTCAGCCTCTGAGCCATTGCTGCATCCAACTCCTCGATCTGTAGTATGGTGCCAAAACAGACATCTCATTTTTGGAAAGACTGCCTGATACAGGACTCAATTTTAAATGAACAGCTTCTCAGTTGTCTTTCAGCCAATACAGAGAACCATGGAATCATTAAGTTTGGAAAAGACTACTGAGATCATCAAGTCCAAATATACAATAGACACTAAGGCCTTTCCTTACATTGCCCAAAAATCCACCAAAGAGTACTAGGCAACTTGAGCACATGGAGAAACAAAAAGAGATATTCAGAAATTATGAAGAATATGGGAAAACGGCAAAACCACTAACTGCTTATATTGTCCACTGTTTTGTTTCGACCCAGAGTGTTTATTCCTTCTAATTAATCCTAATTACAGAACTATTTTGCATTACTATCTAAATGGAGTAATTAAGTTTTTTCTTATTCTGAAGAAAAATGTAGACGTATTACTTGCTGTCACTGAGGAAGCTTATCCAAATTCTTGCTCAGACTCTCTGTGAAAGGAGCCAGAGCTGTTCCCTCAGCTCTTCAACCCCAGACATCCTGTCCACACATTTTCAACAGTGGTCATAGGATTGACAGCATTTTCTGGGGACATTCTCACTAAAGAGAGCCCCAGTAGTGTTACTTCTCCATTCCACTGAAATTTTTTATGGACATAACTCCAAAAAAGTGGCTAAAGACGCTGGAATTGAATTGTTCTGGACAAACTGCTTGTCACCTTCATGTACTCCTGAGCACTATCCTGCCAGGGGCTCCAGCCTGACTCCAGTGATATTACAGAATATTGAAGGAATTCAGGACCTTGTAAATAGAGCTTGGCCCAAATAAAGTCTTCATTGCCTTTGGATGAAGCAGTTTAAATTGGCTTTTTTGAGGCATGAAAGACACATTCTAAACAGATTCCTATAGATGATGCAATAGATACTAGACTAACCACGAAAATTGGGAAAAAAATTGTTTTGGAAGAATTTTATCATTAAAAAAAATTACGTATTCATGAAACCATCAGTTTTGTATAACGTTTTTAGTGAACAGGGGTTGAGAGTACCTACGGCCATTTTCAACAGGTTTACATTTCTTGTTACTTCTCAACCACAGGAACAGTGCAAAAGGTTCCTCTTAGTCTCACCCACACATGAGTACCCTTCCTTTCCTCTCTCCACTCCTCACCTGTGATCCTCATTGTCAAACACAGTTTAATCTTCCAGGGTTTCTCACTCAGCAGCTACATTTCCAGGAATAGGAAAGTCTTTGCAGCCTTCTAATGTGACCATTTATTAAACTCTGTGTGCTGGCACTGCTTCTGTTTTAGGCAGTTGCTTATATGCTGTGCAGGTACTGGCTTGTGGTCACATCTACACCCTGTTGTAGCAGCCTTTGTGCACTTTGTCCTGCCTATTCCTCTTCTCTTCCTCTCCTCCAATATCCTGCCTCAACTCCAGGGAACACTGTAGAATGACAGAAAATATAGAAGTTACAAATATTTACAAAACACCACAATCTAATGTGGAACTAAAAAGTGTTGCGGTTTGACTTGAACTGACAGGCAGTTCTTCAGACTAATCACGCTTCTCTCAATTTCTACCTATAAAAACCCTGTGGAAGGCGGGATTCAAGAAGTTTTTTTTCCGTTCTGGCTTAGTGCAGGGACGGGAGAGGGAGAGGGGGAGGGGTGGGCCTCGTTGCCCGGCCCGCGGGGCTGGGGACGGGCGCCCCTGGCCCCTGCCTCTCTGCCTCCTGCCCCTTCTCCTAATGCTGCAGCACGGACTCTGGATTGTGGAAAGGAAAACTATTCCCTGAGCCGCAGGTAGCTATAGCTGGCCACAAGGCTGAGGTCATCCAACGCGGTATCCTGAAGGAGAAGGAGCCAGCGGAGCCTTCAGTGCAGCCAGCAGACTTCGCGACGAACAAAGGAAGACACCCCTTTTCCACACAGTGCACCCGGCAGCGCAGAAAGAGCAAGGGGAGGCTCTCTCCCCACCTTAGAACCTGATAACACCCTACAACATGGCGGCTTTCAGAACCAGAGGGAAAGAGAAAGCGAGATCACGTGGGACGAAGCTACAAGGGCGGTGCTGCGGGGTCCCGCGCGGAGCTTAAAAATCTCCTTTCCTCGCCGTGGTATGAACTGTAAAATTGCAAACTGTTTGTCTCTTTAATCCATGTCAAAGTACGTGGGGGGATGGACATTTTTTCTCGAGTAGCTTGTAAAAGGTTGAAGAGTGCCGATGCCAGGATATGTATATAAAGCAGAGAGAAGCTTTTAAAGCCTGGTGGCAAAGAAAAAAGCCGTATGTTCAAGCCAAAAAAGAAAATGATTCATCCATAAACGAGTAGTAACCCCATGTGAGGGCCTGTGTCTTACAGTTGAAAGAGCTGTGAGAGGGCTCATGAAAAAGAGATGTGTTACACCTTAGCAGAGATTGTTAATTCTAAGCAAACCTGCAAATGATGGCAGTTTGTAAAGCCATGTAAGGGAAGAGGGAAACCCCTTTTTTTCCCTTTCCTAGAACTGTGATACTGATTGGGAGAGGGGAGAAGTGGGAGAGAGAAAGAGTTCTGAAAGTTTGTTCTGTAGGAGCCTTCTTCACTCTATCTAAGTCTATTAAGTCTGTTCATAAATCTCTTTATACCTGTCAAGTTGTGTGCCTGCTTTGCTTTTTCTCCTAATGCTTATCTCACAGAAAAACATCAGGGAAATATGTATATAATTCAGCTTAAAAACCACTACAAAAGACAAAGCACTTTACTTATTTTTTCCTGAATCCTATTTCTTTAGGTCTTTCTGCTTTTTAAGTTACTTCTGTAAACTTACAGGGATAAAGATGGCTTTTTAATTCTGGTTTTGCATCCTGTTGATGATAGTGGATTGTGTTCACAACAATTATATAGTAAGTTGTTAGTGAGATGACAATGGTTTTATACACAACAGGACAAAATAAAGTTAAACAGTGTCAGCCTGAAATAAGCATCATGATTTTTGAAGCTTACTGGTAATCTCTCATCCAAGTCATTAGTTGATCAGATCCACCAGAATAAATGAATTATCAGATTTTGTGCACTTCTCAGTGTTTCAGTAGTTACCTCGTCAACTGCAGAAAATAAACTTTTGCCTGAAGTTATTCAGTTGCATAAAAAACCTATTAACCCATCAGTATGCAGGCTGGACTACGGCAAAAAAAATCACACCCCATTTTTGAGAGTATGTGTTTCTCTCGTTCTTCTTGGCTCTACTACTAGTACTGGATCTGACAACTTTTTTTGTAATCCAGTCCTGAGGGGAAAAGCAAACAAGAATAATTGTACATCATGCAGTGCTGAGAATTCCTTTGTTACAGTCCTGTTCCTCCTTTTTACAAGAAATCATCTGCTCTGATTCTGCTTGGGAGCACCCATTTAAATAGGAAAACCCCAGTGATCTCTAGATTCAGTGATGGCCTTTCCCAATCATCTTCTGGAGGTGTTAGAGTATAGTTTGGTCTCACTTTTATTTAGCTGTGAGTCCTACAGGGGAAAAAGTCATCATCTTTGAAATGTTGTGTGATATTAGATGGATTCAGGACCACAATATTTAGTGAGATCAAGAATATCATATCAGATTATGTAGACAGAGAATGAGGAAGAGGAGGTGATCACATTTTAACTTTGTAAAACAAGTGAAATATCTCAATCACTGTGTCAAATAGCACTCAGTGGAATCAGCATGCTGTTGAAGGTTAATTTTTGCAGTGCAACCTTAGCCTAAATACACTCTCCCTGCTGCTGCAATCTGTATTGGTTGGCCACAGGTTCTTCAAAGAAGATGAAACACTGTTCTCTCACGAATTTCACGTTTATTAAAAGATTTCATCTTCTCCTATGCAATGTTTGCATCACAACACAAATCATCAACTTGCTTTGACCCTGACACCATTTTATAGGCTTAATAACAATAAATCTATGTCCTGAAATAGTTTCTGCAGATTACAGCAATCAATCAAAATTCAGGGAGCCTTAAACCATTAATGTCACTGGCAATGATCCAGCACCCTGGGAATCCATCTAAATCAGCCATTATTATTGAAAATGCTCCTTAAGAGCCTTAAGATAAAGGTAGTATTTGGGAGCATAAATTGCAGTTCTATTTTTATCAGCCACTGAGGGATGATTTTCATGGTGATGTTTTTTGTATCTGTTTAGAACAGGACAAAGCCAGAACAATTCCTTCTTTTGCCTCATGCAGCTCTTTTGGTTGTTGTTACAGAAAAATAGAAGACAATACATAGCAGATTGCTTTGCCTATGTGAAACTGAAGTGTTTGTTATGTAAAGGAGTCTCAGAATTTTTTGAAGGAAAAGCAAAGAACTGCTGTCACAAGCCCTTATTGTACTTCATGCTGAGACATTTCTAGTTCCAAGCAATGTTCCTAAGAGAAGCTGTGCCCACTTTACGGGACTACAGATATCTACAGGTTTGGTAATTTCACAGTCTGAAGTTTTGTTTTGCAGAGAAATAATGCAAGACTTCAGGACAAAGCAACTTCTCCACTGAGAGATACATCTACAACTCTTTGTCTCAGGATTTTCTGTAGACGACCATCAGCAAAGTACCTGAAAACATATCACGTAAAATCAATGGCAATTATGTAACACTGCAGAATTCACATACTTTTCTTTTTTATCAGTAAAACTGTTTACTTTCTGGTTTGTGTGTAGATTTTTTTTTTAAATAGCTTTCTTTTGCCTGTTTTAACATGAATTTTTTTTAATATTATGTTTTACGTAGTTGTTTCGATTGAAGGATGTTAGTGAAAAAGAAGGGCCACATCCTTTGGAACAGGGTCTTTTTAAAGTGTCTAAACTGTGTCCTGCTGATTATTTTGCTTACTGTGCTCTGACAGCTTGTTTCCACTCAACTGTGAGCACACAATGCATCTCAAACAAAATAATGCAGGCTCTGTGATCAGCACTGTTCTGAGAACAGCTATCATTTTATAAAGACCTGACGTCCATCACTAGTGGGAATGGATTCAAGGTACCATTGAAGACTAGGCTGGTCTCACAGGCTTGCTAGAAGCTATCTGATTGCCCAGCAGCCTAACCCTGATGGACAGTCCTGAGGCAGTCCAGCAGTCTCCACCTTCAGCCATCAGCCTCTCAGCAGAGATCCAGCCAGACAGCTGTAGAACATGCTAGCAAGCTCAAAATAAAAATGTTTAAGTCATGTTGCAGAGGACAGGACTGTAAATCAGCTGATCAGACTGTCCCTAACACAAGACACGTCTGAAAACCGAACTTTTTCCCCCACAGCCTAATTCATCCACAGGTACAGCTACACTGTTTCCTTGCTCATGGCTCAAACTTTTCCTAGAACAGAGCAAACATGAACTGCATGGACGATATTGAATCTTCATACCAATGAAGGAAAAGAAAAGATCACAGATGAAATCCTGTGTTGGAAACCATGCTGTGTGAGACTCAATGAAAAGCACCTTAAATTTTTATCGAATTCAAAGAAAATACATCTATAGACAGGTTTTCAGTTTCCCATATCACACTGAAACGTGGAATATGTAAGGGAATAATTTTCTGGTTCCCTACTTGTAACAAGCACTGCAGTCTGACTTGGTGGCTCCCGGTTTTTGCAACTGCTTTTATTCCCTGGTAAGAGACCAGCTCAGTTTTGCACTTGAAATATGACCTTGTTGTCTAATGACGGTTCAAATCAAACTACAAGGTGTCGAGGGAAAAAGATTTCCACAGCTAACTCATCCCTGGTGAGAAATCTCTAAACTTTGTTCCCAGTAACTAGGAGATTACTGGGTCTCTAAAATTCTGGTCCCACCAGAAGCATGACAAGTTTCTCTACTTAAATCTGGATTATAGCTTGTGGAGTGTATGCAGTAGAGAAAGCCAGTTGTAAGGAAAAAACCAAACAAGTACTGTCCTTTCTCACCTGTTCTGTGAGTTAATGGAAGAATAATCTATGAATATCATTACCTAAGGAGCACGCAGCTAAATCTCCTCTGGTTCTTCCCTTAACCTTGTATTCTCTAAAATGGTACACTTGACCTTTTAGATCTTTTAAATTTGATAGCAGTATCTTTTAAAAACAGACAGGCAACTGTGACCTTGTCAATGTCAAATAATTTTATCTACCATTAGATGCCAATCCTTCTCATTTAACTGATTTACATTTGGGACTGCAGCTCTCCCTGAGCTAGGTGGCTGTTAATGGGGCCTATTGCTGTGGTTGGTGATGCAATGAGCTATAAATGCAACCTTATATTTTAGCTTCTACTATCCAAGTGAAACCAGTTACTGGAAAAGCTGTTTGGTCAAATGGGTGACAAAGTCCTTCAATTGAACAACGTACCCCACTCTACGTCTGAAACTTTGCTACAGGCATTGTGGTTAGAGAATGAAGGTGGGGACTAAAAAGCCACAAGTTCAAGACTTTGGAGATGGATAGCTGCTACTTTAATGGAGCAGCAGAACAAGAAGCAAAGTTTTTGTTAGGTTATTTCTGAGGCAAGTTTCCTAGACGTACTGAATCAAAGCATTTGGCTAAAAAGGAGAGGTACATGAGAAGGAGACATTTAATTTCTTGGAGTTCATGAAATTCCCCAGTATCACACTTTTGTGGCTGGTCTAGGCTCTATCTCACAGTTGCTACCCACATGACAGGACAAATGCAGATTTCTCTGTGTTATTGGTCTTTTACATCTCTGTATGTAACACCTACCAGGCTGCATGGGACTTCTTCAGGCTCTGCTCTACAGCTCTAGCTAATGGTTGTGGGATCAGTATTTGAAGTGGTGCTGTGGTGTAGGAATGAGCCATAACACATCCGCCGACAATGATGAAACCTGTGGACCTGGGCAGTAACAGTGCTCAGAGATGTGCCAGATAATGACCTAAACCTCAACTGAGGGCAAAACTAGCTTCTTTCTGAGCAGCATTTTATCTTCAGCAGAGCAAGCAAAGGCTAGTGAAATACCTATATGCTGCAAACAGGATTGGAAGATTGAAATCCCTGCTAAGTTTTGGGAAGAACATTTGAACTCTGAACATCTAACTCTTGACACAGTATCTCTGCTCTCAAAGGAGGGTTGTCTTATCTAAAAGAAGTGCTAATTTGCACTGAGTTGTATTTCTATGCAACCTAAACAGGAAGAAGGTATTTCAGAACCAGGATGTCTGGTCTGTGTGGACTCCCTGTTCTTACGAATGTTTACTGTTTCGCTTAATGTTTGACCTTCCAGTTCTGACTGTCTGCTTCTGGAAATCTGAGGGGCTGATCTGTGAATGCTCATCTTTCCCCTAAACTGCAAATTAAGACATTGATAACATCACAGCAAAGGAAAAAAGATGAGCAGGATCACCTGCAGGCAGAGTGTCCTATATTGCATACACAGTTCTTCTGGCAACCACCTTCATCTCAGAGATTTGTAACTCTCTTGGTTCTTTTAAGAAGCAGCCCAGATTCTGTCACATTGCAGTCTGGTGAAACTACATAAAGGAGATTTGCTGAATTAGTGACAGTGTTTATACTACAGTAGATAAATTAGACCACAATCTTACAAATCTACATCTGATTTTTACAAATACGTACATGTATTCAACAGAGAGTTCATTGCACTTAGTCAACCATATGCATAAAATGACTCTAAGACCTGAACTTTAGTTGTTGAATGTATTTCATCCTGTTCTACATTCCCCCACATTTATACTATCAAGAAAGTGAAAAACTCGCTGTCATGGGATACTCCTGAAGATTAATGAAAAGAAATTACTATAGAAAGACTCAGCTTTAAAGTATATATCTTTCTAAGTAAATCAAACGTGATCTTTCTGACTCAGATTAGTTCAATCTTAGCAGATTTCAGCTTCCTCATTTACAAGTTTCACACTCCAGAAGACTCAAAATCATTCTGCTGCTTCAAACAGCTTTGGGGGTGTCCCAGTTCTGTTGGGCCCAGCACAATTTAGAAGTTATACCATAAGGCATCCCTTCCCTTCAAGAGCACAGCCCAGTCCTATGCCTAGTGCAGGGTAAGAGGCTCCTTAGGAATATCAAGTATCCTCTGTAGGAGCACTTAGAGGCATGAAGTCTTGAGGAACTTGAAATAAAAGAGTACAGATCAGAAATGGCACTGAGCTACCCAATGATTATTCCTGCCTACAGGAACTAGGCCTTTCAGATCTGCTACAGCTACAAAATAAAGCAATCCAGCCTACAAGTTGGCAGGGTGTGTTAAAGAGAAAATTGGAAAGTGGGCAAAAAGCTAAGTACAGTCATGTGAAAATGTACATAGAAAAAATCTTCAGCGTTTCTGGAGGCTTTGCTGCTCCAAATCCGCAAACCTAAATCACATCCTCAGTGAGCTGGTTCTCTCAATAGCCATCTCAGTCCTTCGGATTATTTCCTCACTGGAAGAGGACCAGAGAGGAATAGCAATAGGTGGAGGCAGTCTGGTGATATAGGAGAGAGCAATACTTACACTATTGGCTTTATTGAGAGGATAATTTAAGGATTAATGCTTACTGCTTATTGCTTTTGAGGCCATTTCTGAAGCTGAAGAAGAATGGAAGAGTTATTATTTTAATTATTATTCTGCTAAACATTGTAGGGGAGCATTTAACAATCTCCAAACTGCCCATGAGGTGTTGGTTCTCTCCAGATTTTCAGGAGATTAGGCAGGCTATCTGGTGTCTGTCTGTTGTTTTAGAGTTCCAAGGGATAGGGATATTGAACAGTAATGGACAGTACTATTACAATTCTTTCCCATAAAAAGTAAAGAAGATCTTGCATTAAAAAGTTGTTAAAAGTGCCTCTGAGTCCTTAAATTCTGTGTAGAAATGTGCTGTCATTCCCACGGGGTCAAGGTGGAGTCTGGATGGGGGAAGAGTTAGCCAAGAATACAAAACAATCTTTTCTCCACAGTTGTAGAGTAATGGTCTACAGTTAGAAATTATTTTAAGCATTTCAGCTTGATGTTTTAGTGAGGATCAGTATACCCAAGGCCTAATGAGGCCTTGTAGAACAGATTGGCCATAATAGAAAAGAAGCTTTCATCATCTCTTTTTTCATCCACATTATTCTAGATATAATGGGAAACAACCTCAAGGAGTTATAGCTTTGAAGTGTCTAATAAAGACAAGTTTTTCCTTCTTTGAGACAAAATGTCAAGTGGAAGCATCTGTATTGTGGATGATAATTTCTGAGTGCAGTGAGTGAGCACAGAGCTGACAAATATGTAGCAGAGGGTTTCTGAAAACTAGCTGTGGTTTTGAGTCACCAATTGTACATTAAACCTGTATGTGGCCTGACACTATGTGCAGCTCTTAGCAGAGGTGTAACAGAGAAATATACTGCATTCAGTGGTTCCTCTTTAAGGGCTTGCCAAGTGTTTTGTAATTCCCACTGGTGACAAAAGTCTTTGAATCCCAAGAAGTTAAAAGGATCAGTAGGTGCTCAGCATCTCTTCTCTGAGAGGACTGAGTCAACAGGCTCACTGCAAATCAGACCCCAGGGCAGTGCTGGTAGGGAAGTGTGAACCTGCTGGTAGGCAGAAGATGAAAGGTTTATAATCTCCCTGATCAATATCACTTCAGGTATGCTCAGATGCAGCCCTGAGCCAATGCAGCAGTTTGGCTCTGTGTAACAGAGAGCTGGACATGGCTGGACAGGGAGTGTCTGACTGAAGTCCCATCCGCCCATGGTGATGCTATGCATGCCAGCTACAAAACAACAGTTTTCCATAGTTTTCTGCACTGCAGCATTACAAAGTGTGTCACACTTCACTGGTTGTCTAAGGATATGGTTTAAGTTCAGGACTGCAATCTCACTGGGTAGAGCAAAGAGCAAGTAGCTTTCGCACCACATCTATACAACAGCTATGATAACATTCACAAACCTTCAGGATTTAGCCTGATTATTTTATTGGGCAGAAAAATCAATTTGCAGCATAAGTTTATCCTTTAATTTTGAACTCTGTTCCTGCTTCCTCAGAGATCTTTTTTCAGCATGCTGCAAGGCATAATTTTTCATTCATATTAGCTCAAGCAATGCAACTCATGCAGTTCAAAGACTGTGTTATGTTAAGCTGCATGCTAATATGCTCAAAAACTTGTTAGCTGCTCATATTTGGCTGGGGGGGGTAGTGTAGGCTACAATGCATTGTACGCCTTCAAACTTTGCTTTGCTCTTAATGTAGCATAAATAAACCCAAGAGACCATATGGGTATGAATGCATTCCAGGAGACGTAAGCCTCACTGATATGTATATATGCAGATAGATAGTTTCACTACCTAACTTCTCTAGCAGCTTTCCAGTGGCATTCAAAACCGTGATATGAGAACCCACACAAAAGCTACAGGATATAAGAGAGATACTAAAATACTTGCAAGTTTCATCTGTATACTGTACTGGGCTTTTCATTCACCCTAAGTTGACCTAGCTGCACCTTTTCTACTCCTAAAGAAAGACCCATGATCAAAGATACCTTTTCCTTATTGCTGACTTGTGATGAACGACATTCATCTGACTGAATAGTCAAGATAAATCAGATAGTTGTGTTTTCCTTGAATAAGTTTATACAAGATACACATTTTCCTGTCGGTCCTAAAGAACATGGCAGCTTGATGGAAGTAAATTTGTGCAGGGGTTTGCTTCCTGCTTTCTGATTTCAAACCAAGACTGAGAATCAAGCCTCAGTTTTCAAAGGATTTAGGATCATAAAGTCATAGAATGGTTGGAGTTGGAAGGGATCCTAAAAATTATCCTGTTGCAGTTCCCCTGCCATGGTCAGAGATAACTTTCAATAGATCAGGTTGCTCAAAGCCCCATCCAGACTGGCTTTGAACGACTGCGGGAATGGGGCAATATACATGAAGATCATTAATCATCAATTAAACTGAAGCTCTCCTTCGTGAAGCCGAAGAGAAAACCGAGCTCTTTGGCCCCACTGTGCAGCTCCCGCAGCTGCACGGACCGGCTGTGCTGCCCCGGCACTCCCGCCGGTCCCTGCCGTGTCTCCGGCTGCCTCCTTCTCTGGGTCTCCGCTCCGTGTCTGCTTTAACTGGGGCTTCCTCTGCACCTGCGTGATGTGCTGGGCAATGCAATCCTGTCCGCTGCCTCTGCTTGGGAGCTCACGCAGCATCAGTGCCCGCAGCGTCCTACAGCCAGGAGGAAAGGCTGTCCCTGCTCCGAGCTGGCCAGGCCTCGGGCCCGGGGAGAGCGCGTTCCCTCAGCCTCCCTGCTGCAAGGAGGCTCAGGAGAGGGCACCGCGCTTCTGACGGGAAGCTCCTGCTGGCCAGTTACTCCATGCTCTGTGCTCCTGGTGACATGCCACCTCGGTTTATGGACACGGGATCGCTAACACGGGCTTCAAAAAGCCAGGCCCAGCCAGTGCTGGCCCTGCTTGCAAGAACCTGAGTTGCCTGGGTGGTTTCCAGACGCCTCCTGGGAGTGCAGAGCCTGGAAGCAGTGCCAGGCAAGGGAGGCTGGCCGGCAGTGCTGCCGTGCGCCTGAGCTCACGGGGCTCACTGCAAATTCGGTCACAGCATCCCTGGAGCAGCCAGGGAGGGTTTCCTGCTGCGCTGGGGACCTGGCATTGCTTGCCACCCCTGCAGCAAATGGACACTCTCAGGCACAGAAAGCTGCCACATCCTCGGTCTCCTTCCCACCCAGTGTGTCTCCGCAGCTCAGCTGATGCCGTCTATGGTTAGAGCTGCTCCAGAGCGCAGGGGCTGCGGCCATGGGGCAGCACACGGTGCTCGGCTGCCCTGCACTGGCATCCACGGCACAGGGCAGGGGCCTGGGAAGGGACAAATAGAAAGGGAAGTTTGGCTGCTCCCCAAGTGAAGTGCAGAAACAGCAACACAATTACCATCCATGCGACAATCATTTCATGGCCCCTCAAAACTTAACTCCCTGCCTCATTACAGTAATACGTAAATACTTCTGAGGGGGTTACTGAGGCCTGGGGCACAGTAACCACAGTAATCACTCTCTGATTTCTGATCACGTTTTGGGACCCTTTGTCTGCCATTTTTGCTGGCTCCTTTGTTGTGCTGATCTTTTTACAAAACTATTATTATTTTTTCATTTCTGTGCAGTTAAAGTAAAAATAATGGTTTCAGATTGCCTAGCAAGGGATGAATTGGAGTACTGGTACTGCTGCAAGCCCATCCCAGGCATAAAACATGATACTGATTTTGTGCCTTCCAGAGGTATTTTGACAGCTGATAGTGTTTGCTGCAGCAGTGTTTCAGTTTCTGTTTGAGGTAAACTGCAACCATAATACATTATTAAAACTAAGGAAAAGATTTCCTAGTCCAAACTGGAATAACAACCCGTGTGTACAGGGCAGTTCCTGAACTATACCCTGCCATGCAGCCTTTCCATGATAGACTCCTGCAGCAGCCCTTTGTGGTTGGTACCCCTGCCTAGTGCCTTGTGCTCATACTCACATGACTTCCTCCTCAACACAGCCTTCGCCACCAGCAAATCGTCTTGAGTGCTTTCTTCAAAAATCTAACACAAAAAATATCCAGAGCATTCTTCCAGTCTCTCCTATTAGTCATAGCTTTAAAATATCTAAGCAGTTTATTTTAAGCCACTCTTTCACCTAATTCCATGTCTCTAATCAAATTATCCTGCTGTTAGCTGTTCTCTCAGTAATCCTCAAAAAACTGTTTTCCAGCTAAGCTGATTTGTAACAAAGTCTACTCCACAAGCCTTAGCGCTGGGGCCAGAGCTCTTGGCCCCTCCACCCTGACCCACAGCTTGTAATGCCTTGAATGTTTCCTCTTGGGGTTGTTTTCCCTGAACGAGTCAAGGTGATGCCACACTGCTGAACTGCTCCACAAGCAAAGCCCATTTCAGAGGATTTCAAAATCCATTTACAACAGTTCTTGGCTTCTTTCTATACTCCAGAAAAAAGGTGTCAAATGAGATGAGGAAAGGCACCAGCTGGGATGCTTTTTTCTTGCCACAGGAATGGTATTGTTGTTTGGTGGGGGAAAACACAAGTGAAGGGAGATCAGTCTTCTGCTCATTAAAATGGCTAATTGCTAATGGGCTTCTGTCTCTGAGTCAATTTAAGAAATCAAAAAGCAGCTTGTCCACAATGTAGTGGAGTACTCTTTCTGTGATGCTGTTACATACTTGAAATAAGACTTTTCCAAATGAAAACTCTTGTTAGTATTATTAAAGTAGATAAATAGTGTCTACTAGGGCTTATAAATAATTAAGTAGATGCTAGAGTAGGATCTTGAACCTTGGTCTCTTATATCCCCCAGTGAGAGATCTAGCCATTGTGCCATCATATCCCTCCTAATTGCCTGTCATTGCTCTGGGCCACTGAGCGTTTAATTACTTCCACAGAGAAATAACTCCCGCGAAAGAGATTGGTGTTGGTGGGGTCTGGTAATGACATTGCTTTGCTAAACGTGGTGTGTGGTTGTAACATCACAATGCTCTTCCAGAAGTACTGTGTCCTTGGCTGTTTCTCCCAGACACCGAAAGCGGAAGCTCAGCAGTCACAGAGCCTGGCCAAAGTGCTTCTTTTAGGAGGTTTTTTTTCCTTTTTCGTGTATGTGTCTAATTTTTCACTTTTCATTGTGTATGGATTGAGTGTTTGCTCATGCCTTTCCTCCCCACCTCAAAGAAGCCTGTGGCAGAAAGCTAAGAGATAAGGCTCTGCTGCAACAGAGAAAAGAAGAAATGTGACCAATTGCAATGACAAGCTTGCACTGGGTAATTTAATACACGCTCACATGAATTCTGCTTGCCTAATATCCTGTGTTAATCAGTGCAATAGTCAGATGGCCACAAGAAAAGACAGAACAGAAGAAAAAAGAAAGAATCTGAGAAGGGAAGAATCCGCCCATATTCCAAGGGACGGACAAGTGAATTTTTGGTACACGAATATTTTAGGTTAATTATGTCTCCTTCTTCCCAGAGTCATCTAGATGAGAGGAGACAAGCTGATGAGAGTCATCAAACTTTCCACCAGCAGCCTGGTCTGACAGACAAAGTGTTCTCCCAATTAGCTTCTATTAACATAAGGCCAAAAATGAAGTACAATGGCTCTAATGCTACTGCGTAAAACTGAGGAATCAAAGGATAGACAGAGTTTAACAGGCCCATGTAGCATAGTGGGTCCTCTGACAGAGCTTTGTCTAGTGCCTGGAATGAATTCCAGATGTATCTGCATTCCACTGAATGGGAAGAACTGCAATATCTGCCTTGAAAATTATTCAGGATTATATAACTTTGTACTAGTATGACTCTTTATCTAAAAAGCTGGAGGGAAAAATTGGCTCGTCACTGTGTTAATCTGAAAGTTGTTACTTTTTTTTTAGTTTTGTCTAAGCTAGAAGTTTTTTAGTTTTGTCCCTTGGTTATTGTTGTGTTTTTGTTCATTTTGGTTTTTTTGTTTGTTTTGCTTTTTGTACCTGAAGTGTATGGAAATAAAACGAGATTCTATTTTATTCATACTTGTTCAAGTAATGGAGAATGACAAAGGAGACAAATGGCAGGAGGGAATAAAAATTTAGAAATTCATCAGATGGAAATGCAGTGTCTAATCTATGATAATTCAGGGATCAATGGGCTGGATCCAGCATGATCCTAGGGCTTTTGTTTTCTCTCCTTCCGCTCCAAGACAAAACCTCCCGTTATAGCTAAACATAGGGTAATAATGAAAAAAATTCCTCACATATATCCTGTTTGGCGAGAGTTTTCCAGAATGGAAAGGAGGAGGAAGCCCTGTTTGAATGACTGAAAATTTAAAGGACTAAATTATCAGGAAAATGTTTCTAACCAAGTGAATGTTATTTTCATGCAGCATGAGCTCTGAATATATGGGCAGGCAAATACTAAATCTATTATGGTCTACTCCATTTTGGATGGCAGCTAATGAACTCTTGGCTTCAGCATGTTCAGATAGCACCTTAATTCTACTTCCCCTTTCTGTTAATGGGAAGAACAGCAGCTGGGAGGAACATTTGCTGTGGGCAGAGTGTAGACTGCATTAAGGATCAAACATTTAAGCAGAACATTTCATCAGGGATGCAGAACCCATTTAGATTTCAGCTGTGAACATGTTCCATCTTGTTTAAAAATGCAACTCTTGGAATGCCTCTGCAAAAGCTGAGAAATATTAGAAATTAAGATTGCATTTACCCTTGAAGCAAAAGGTCATAAGAATGAAATAAGAATATCGCCTTATTTGTTTATGTTAACAAATACATGTTGTAATTTTAGTACGTGTAGCTATGGTACTGCACACTCCAGAGTTTGAAAGTGAGTCTCACAGACTCTTGTAGAGATGGCATTCTGACAGACTTTTCTGGAACTTTTATTAAACCAGTCATGCGCTCTGGGAGACTTAGGGAGGAAAAAAAAAAAGGGGGGAGAAAAAAAAAAGTGATATTCTAAGTGTGAACCAAAATTCTGGAAAAAAGCCAAAGCATAACAACATCTGACATTTCTGAATTTAAAAGTTTAAATAACTATGTGGAGTTAATCATCACAGGTGACTCTATAACGGGTCTAACACCCAAAACCTTAAAACATTTGGCATCCAGGTCTGAATTATTTCAATATCTTTTTGTTAGATACTTGATTAGTCCATGTATAATAGCTTCTGTGTTTTATCATTCCCTCAGTCTTAGGGACTGAGCTACCTGCAGTCTAAGGGTTTTGCTGCCTGGTAGTTGTAGCAGCAGTTCTTCGTTCAGTTGTCCTGCTGTATTTGACTGCCACGAATTTGTCTAATCACCCCTCAGTATTCAGTTTCCCAGGCCGTAGAATTTCATGTATTATTTATATTCATATGTTTTAAATTAATCACTGTTAAGTTTGTTTGATGCTCTTGGACCTTGTGTTCTAAGAAGCAGTAACTAAATTTTCTCTGTTTGCCTTCTCTCTGTCTTTCAGAAGTGGTTGTACCTATCACACCTCCTCATCAGTCTCTTTTCTGAACTGAAGAACCGTAGTCTAGCTTGTGTCCTCTTCCAGTGAAGCTATTCCACACCTTCAACCACATTTGTCATGCTATCTGTACTTTTGCTAGCTTTTTCATCTGCTTTTCTAGATAAACCAGGCGACAACCGTGTGTAGTCAAAGATTTCTACTGTCTTTGAAACAGCTGAGTTGTCTACCAATTTACAAACTGAGCCTCTTTGGGATGGGTACTATATAAGGCCTTTCTCATAGGTTCAGGTTTGATGAGGCAACACTGAACTGTGGAGTTCACTGCCAGCCTGAGGAAAAAAAATACAGGTGGGTCTGTATGGGTCTTCAGGCTGATTGTCCTCACGGTGCCAGGGTGGCTCTAGCAGTGACATTTACTTATTCACTTGTCCCATGTGCCTGAATAAACACTTGCCAAAAAAAACCAACAAGAAAGAACTGAACGAAAAGACGCACCAAAACCCAGAAACAAACACCCTCCCCGAAACCCCCAAACAAACAAACAAACCCCAAAAAACAAGCAGCTTTTAGAAGAATCACAGTTCGCAGTTTTAGAAGAGGAAATGTACACCTCTCTTTGCCTTTATTACTAACGAAAAACCACTTCCTCCCACACCCCACCCCAGCTATCTGCACAAAAAAACAGAGACAGAAAATTCTGAACTTTCCTAAAGAAGGTGACCACCAAGAGACTATTTTCTCACCACCCCCCAAAATTTGCTCTCATGTCAGCTGTTTGCCCCATCCTGAAAGGGTGAGACTCCTGATGATGAGGTGAGACTGATCAGACTGTCAATTTGCCCGCTGTCCCTCATTCCCACCAGTTTATTTTTCAGACAGGGAGATGAACATGCAGAAGAACTTAAAAAGACAAAATCCACCTTGTGTGAACAATGTGTAAACAAAATTCATGGTTCAGATTCAAAGGACAAAGAGATCAAGAAACTTGGTCATCTCTAAGAACAGTCAAGCTCTCTAATTGGGACAGACAAGTTCTATTTTCCATTGCAAATATTATTCAGGTGCAGTGGGTGCAATCAGTCAGGCATAGAAGGGGAAAAGGTTTCTATGACACGAGTACAAAAGCGGTCCACAGGAACTTGTGGCACCAAAATTAAGTGAGACTGGTAATTTACTCTTTCTCACTTACAAAAGCAATATCATCAGAGCTAGGTAAATTATTGAAAAAGTTGTCACATAAATAGCCTAATGGATGTGATCACCATTTTGCTGGTTGAATAGCATTTGAACAAGTGCTCTTCCAATAATCTGCAAAAAGGATTGTCTGAGTGAAGTTTTAATGTGACTTTTCTTCTACTGAACTTTTAAAAATGAATACCCTTGATGCAATTTTATCACTCACTCATAGTTTTTGCACTTTGATACTGCTCTCTTGTAAATGATAGGAGAAGACTTTCTCCTTTGCCAGACCATGCATGTCTTCAAGGCTAGGAGGCCTGACCACTGATTTTGGTTCATCCACATTTAAAAATTTTGGTAAAAAACCAGAAAACATTTAAAAATATTTTAGTGTAGCAGGTAGGCAGGGCTAATCATTTTAATTTAACAGCAAAAATAGTGACCTGAATAGCAGCCAGATCTATCTATAGGGTAGATAATTCTGGGGAGACATTTTGTCTGGGATTCGATGGAATCAGTGAACCTAAAGAGATTTTTGGCACACACAGCCCCATCATGTATATTGGTCCATTTCTAGTTCACACCAATTTCTGTTGTGATTGGAGTAGTCTGGAGGGAAGGGGTCTGAAACAAACAGCCAAGGGTCTTTTCTAACTTGGAGTTTCCAATCAGTGTAATAGTTTGTTATGCTTTATGGTTAGTCTTTCATGGAGCCATAAAAGATTCTAACACATTCACTGGCCTTTTTTTTTATTGCTCTGTTCAAATGTTCATGTTTCTGGTCTAAAAGACTAGGCAGTATTAAGCTTTTTCAGCATGAAGGAGCCAAACCAAAACACCTTTGATTTCTGAATGGATAAGGTGCAGTTATGAAAACACCAGTCCAGTCTGGTTTCTGTGTCATACTCAGATCTGGCTGGGTTTGGCTTTCTGTTCTGTTTTTAAGTTATATATGTACAAAGCAGAAGCTTTGTCCTTTCTAAAATTGCATATGATGGTTTTTCATGGTGGAAAAATCTCACAGATTTTGATCCTTTGGCATCCAAAGCCAGACTCACATTGCAGACCAATTAAGCCTTAAAATGTGAATATTGATCTAAAAATAGTTCTGATCCAGATATCACTTCTTGAGCTGTAATACTCAGTAAAAACCAAAGAACTCAAACTGCCTATAGAAAAACATCACCACCTTTATAACTGTACAATTACCCGTATCAGCCAAAGCCTGCCTTGTTTTCATTAAAGCAGTAATCATTAAAGCAGGCATGTGAATTAAATCTTCCCTTTTTTTCTGGTGAGTGGCAAAATGACCAGGCATTATAATCAGTTTTCTTTATCAAAATGAGTATTTTTATTTATATGGAGTAAAACCACCAATGAATTGAAACTAACTCTATAGCAGGGTGGAAATAGCATAAAGCATTATGAACATCTTCTGTCTGACTTCAGCCTCTGCCCACTGAAGACTCTCCTAGATCTCGCATGTGTTAAGTGACTACTGGGATGGTCACTGTTGGCTACCAGGCTGTATCAGATGGAAAATGAAGTCCTGCCTTTAATTTTGAACCCCCATATGGGCCATTCAGTTAAGAGGTGGACTTGATGATCCGTGTCGAGCCCTTTCAACTCAGAATATTCTGTGATTCTGTAATCAGTGAAAGAGTTCTGCTGAATTCATAACTCTTGTGAGGATTTCATATGAAAGAAGTGAGGGTTTTTTAATAAGAATTTCCCTTGAAGAATGATTCTTGATTCTAATGATTCTAATATGTGCATACTGAGTCTCTCCTTCCTAGTCTCTTTCAAGGTTCATGACTAAATTAGTTTCTAGGAAAGGACAGAGAATGACAAAATCTTGTTGCTGAGTGTGTCATTTATATAGCACAGGAATATAACCTTGGATTATCAAATGCATCAACACTAACAAATACACCCATAACTTTGAAGTGATAAGGATGTTGGGCTGGAAAACTTTATCCTCAATTATCTGCATACCAAAATTAAAAAGATAAGTAAATCCAAGGTTTTAGAAGACTATGCAAACACCTGGTCATGTTTTTCTGCCTTGACCCTTCTGCTTGCGTTCAAGAAGGTCTACCAGGAATTTAATCCACTGAAAATGGGTAGCTCAGGAAAATAATGGGAGAAAGGCTTGTTTTTCCATGTCTTGTGGTCCTCCTCTCACAGTGGGAGCTAGTTCCCAAAGCTCCAGAGCTAGGTTTGCATCAGAAGCTATAGAGGTGAAAATGTAGAAAAACTTCAGATGTGAAGTATCTGCTGGGACTCTGAAGATGTAGGCTCAAAAAAGAAAACATACATGTTGAATTGGGCACGGACATGCACCAGTCAAGGGCTACATGTGTGTTACCAGATGGGAGAGCTCTTTCTTTGAGTTTCTGGGATCAGGCATGTTTCTCACATGCATCCTGATTTCCTGTTAGGGCATAAGTCAGCCACCACCTTTGCTCACAGATCTGTTGCCACAGAAAACAACTCAGGTGCGTGGGTGGGAGCAGCTTTGGCTGCTGCAGCTGGTTTCCAAGTCAGTGGCCAGAACACTAAAATTTGAGGGCAGTCAAAAAGACCACAGCCCTTGTTTTTTGGCTGGAGATAAATGTGTCAGATCTGATCTAGAAACCATAAATATGTACAGTAGGGATGGGATCGTTGAAGTTCCACAAGTGTCTGTTCTGGAAAACCCCTACAGCAATGTGTTTCACTTGGGCAGCATGGTTACTTCTTTACTGAGGCATTGACATGGATTTCTTTGGCTTCTCCAAAGGCTTTTCATCAACTTTATACCAATTTCAAAGGATGCTTGAATTTCAGAAATTTGGGGAGTGTGGCATTTTGAAAGGAAGACTTCATTGGCACAGCCTGGCTAAGAAGCTGAACGCATTTTCCGTTAGTTAGCTTGTCTTCAGGCCTGAGGTCACGTTACCGGGTGTATTCCACTGAGAAGTGTCAGGTGAGCCTTAGGTCATGGATATTACGGTCATCAAGCCTCCAACAGAGACATGCTGAAGGGAGCATGTGCATACACATAGGTATAGTGAAAGTAAGGGAGTAAAACTTGTTAATTTAATTGCCACAGCTAACCACCTTCCCCAGTAAAAGGAGCTTGCTTCAACCATCTTAATAGTGGATGTGCTTTTCAGTATGGGACACCTAAAGGAAGATTCTTGCTGTCAAGACTTTAATAACCATCCCTTTCCTTTCCTGTCTGCTCCCATACTCTGGAAATAGTTGTTTGGAGTCAGGATTACTCAGGAACTGTCTCACACAGCTGTCAGAAGGGTACACAGGCAGACTGGGTCCAGAGTTTGGCCACACCCTGCTGGAAGCACATGTGGCCCAGCCAGATAAGAGGCATTTTCTCCACTGGAGGATCATGGATGAGACCTGGCTCATCCGTGCCTGCCAAGATTACAGTGCAAAATTGACAGACCATGACAAGATTTCAGCTTTAGTAACATTGTTATTGGTAATGAAGATCAAGACATTTTGAAATATCAACATCATTTAATTGTGTGTATTTGTACATGGGTGGCCCTTTTTTCTTTTTCTTTAAATCAGTTTGTCCTCTCATTCTGTCTGAAATACTCACAGCCCTGCAGGAGATTGGTTGTACACATTTATTCACCAACTAGGCCAGTCTGTTTTCACCTAAGAGCAATATGCTTTTGTCCAGAAACCTACAGTGCCTGCCATAAAGGGGTGCAACGCTGTGAACCCACTCTGAGGATTTCACTCACATATCCTGAGGAATCCTGGTGCTCAAGGGTTGTTTGTCAAATCCCTGGCTTCCTTGTTTACATTCCCTGTTATCAGTAGAGCAACAGGCTGTTTGCATAGCAGCTTCTCTTCTTTCATCTCAAGACTTCTGAAGCTTCTCTCCAAAATGTTCCTGCCTTTGACCTGACACGGGATCTGCTCTAGCCACTGAGGCTATTCAAGGCCTGATCTTCCATTTCAGTGGATGGGGAAACTCGCCAGGCAGTCCACAGACTCTTCCCAGTAGAACATTCTGCACTGGGAGGTTTGGTTTAACTGGTGTAGGTATGCATACACTCTTGTACACAAAAACCACCACAGGACCTGCCACCTTCTTGAATTTTTCATGTAGTAGATGTCTGGAGAATTTCACACAGCTCTGCTGCCCTGAGGTAGAACTCAGTCTGACTGGAAGGTAATTTGACTGAAGTCCTTCCTATCTTAGTTTTACTGTGACAATACCCCACCCTGTGGTCTTGGCTATGGACCAACTGGAAGGAAAGAAAGTCAAGTTCCTTAAATTTCCCCTGGATAAGAAAGGAAATATAGATGTGGTGACTAACAAACTGATCTTACTTGGAAAAAACAGCAGCATCTTCTTCATCCATGTCTTTTCAGTGACCGCATGGCTGGCAGGAGACCAAATTATTCCTCAAAAGACAGGTCAGTAGCCTTCACAAAGACAGGCTGTTGGAAGGCACTGATAAGCCAGGTCTGAGGCAGTGCCAGGTTTTTCCCTGGAGCAGTCAGAGAAGGCAGCAGTATCATGGCATTACTGCTTATCTGGATTCCTCTGTGTGGAGTCCAGCATTACATCTCCAAGGAAGATATGGGCCAGCATCTTTTTGAACCTGTCTGTCCCCCTTGCAATAATTATGAAAAACCCACTTTCTACAAACCAATTGAAATTCCAGACGCAAATTAATTGTCCTTTATCATTAGGCTTAAGAGCAGAAGACATTGCAGCTGGTACAGGAAAGATTAGAACTGAACTGCCTATCAGCAGGGAAGAGACTGAGTTCATCTAACCTTAGCCACATTAAAGGTGCACATCTAGCATAAGCCATTTGCCTGGGCTCTCCCTCCAGTCAATGGAATGATTCCATAGAGTGATTCACTGCATCCTAAGAATAGTGCCTGAGGTAGGTGGGGTGAATCACTCTGGGGAATTGCCTGTATCTCTCTGAAGAGAGTTTTGCCAGACACCTTTGATGACAAACCTTTCTTTGTGTGCTTAAAATTAGATGAGATGAATCCCTCCTCTAAATGTTCAAACTCACTGTCTTTCTGAAACAAGGAAGAGCTGCAGACTGCATGAGCATGCAAACAGCTGATGGTTTTTAAGTGGCAGCCTTTACCCAAAGCCTCTCCTGCATGGGTTTCACAGGGAAGGTGGAAGGCAACTGGACGGTGCAGTCTGGATCCTTGCTCAGAGTCTGCAGTGAGAGTGCAAAGCTGTTCCTCTCACCTCTGCTCCCTGGTCTGGCTCCGGTTCTGACACCTGCTTATTTGCATTCCTCTCATATTTCCACATCATGCTCTTTGAGGTCTCCACTCCCATTCAGCCTTACAACAAACAAGCTATTAAGAGTTGCTATAGCTTTTGGATAGGTAAAGCTTACTCCTCATTACCCTGCCTGCAGTGACAGGCAATGAGGGTCCATGAAAGCCACCACCTGTATGAACCCCTGCCATGGGTACTGGCCAGGCAAGGGTAATGGGCCACCCTGTCACACAAACAAGACACATGATTCCCTGTGGAATTGACTCTAGACATTGACTCTCAGTGTGTCTGTTTCACCTAACACCCCATGGATGACTCTGCTAAAGGACTTCTGCCAGTTACAACTTAAAAAAAATATGATAAAGATGAATCCAGCAATATTTGTTTTATACCAAGCACAAGATTTGTGGGAAAAAAAGTAAACCATGTAGAAAACAAACATTTACAGAGGATGAAATGCTGTCAGGTATGAATTCATTATCTTTCTTCTCAGGCTACAGTCTTCTAATGAGTTAGGAATACCAGACACACTACAGTGAAATCATCATCTGAATTAACTATATACATGTTCGGGTTTGTCAATATTTTTTGTTCGAAGATCTGAGAACGGCAGATTTTAGATCCTTTTGTGTGCTTCCTGTTAAATTTTACTCCTGTCAATATTTGCACATTTAAATCGGTAGCCCTAAATGCCTCCATTTTTAGTATGCAAAGGTAATTTCTTCATAGAGGACAGAATGGCACAAGTGGTGTCCTTGCAATGCTGTTCTGGCAGACAACTAGCCCTGGAATACCCATGGATAAAACCCTGCTTTTTCAAAGAAGGGCATTTCTGGTTATCTGATTGCTTGATCAGAGGTCAAAAGGCTTGTCCCTGCAAAGATTATCCAAAGTTTAAATAGTGGCTGATCAATTAATAGCTGTTTATCTAGAAGGTCCCAACAGAATTTCTCTTTTTCATGGTCTATGTATTTGAGGACACAGGTCCTCAAAGGGATTAAAAAAGAGAGACACCAGAACTACACAGTGCTCCCACAGTTCCTGCTTTTTTTTGTACCAGAGGCAATAGGAAAGGCCTGGTGCCCCTTGCACAGCACACATCTGTCTGGAAGCGTGTCCGACCTTGCTCCCCAGCAAGCTGTCCTGCAGGAAAAGCAAAACGACTTATTTTTAGCCTTCCTTCCGGTCAGGGGTGCTGGCAAGTCCCTGCTGTTTGCCATTTCCTCAGTTTGCACCCTCTAAATGAGGGAATGGGGCCCCTGTGGTAAATGTTAGGTGTATCCTAATGGCAATCATCTCAGAAGGGTCCCCATAAGAACCAGAGGGGCTCTTCCCCATGACGGTTGGGAGGGCCATTATGGGCAGTGATAGGTGGCCCAGGGCTTCAGAAGAGCTGCTCTCCTTGCCCCTTCCTGCCCCTCTATGCCTGGCTGTCCCCACCTGCAGCCCTGGGAGTACCTGTTAGTCCGTGCAGAGCCATGGAAGTGGTGACAGCGAGTTTCAAAACTTTCCCTTCCCTTTTCGGCTTCACAGTTCAGTAAAGGGATTTGTGTGAAGTTACTCACACGAAACTTTGTGCAGATACAAGTGGGTGTGATATTTTTAAAGGCTTGGGAATGCTCGTGGGCTGGGCTTTTTTTTCTCCCAAAGTTGCTTGACTCGTGCAAAGATAGATTTAAGCAGTTTTCCATATTCCCTATGATTCTATGACCATCAAAGCTTAGCAAGAAAGCAGAGAGGGAAAGTGGGGGAGTGTTTGTCTGCAGACAGCAAAAATAGAATGGCATTTTTGCAAACTACTTTTCTAGCCTGCCAAGAGTGATTTCTATACAATGTATGATACTGGCAACAAATATGCCAGTCCATAGATTTCTGCAGATTATGATTCCATCTGTCTTAATTTCTCTCCAATAGATGATGATAGATGATGCATGATTCATCACCTAGCTCACCTTATTTTTCGATGATGACTCTGTGGCTACAGAAGACTTTGTGGTCCTCAACATCAGTTCAGGGGGCAGGAGCGAGATAAACTCGTGTTTAAGTGTCAGTATAAAAGAATCAGCCTTTTGAGAAAAACTGCAACAGATACAAGTGCTGGACATCTAGCCCCACTTGCTACTAAGCAGGCTAAAAATACAGTAATAGCTCTAAGTTTCTTTTAAGAATTTCTAAGGGCCAGTAACAATGTTGTGGTTGTTAGAAATTTTTCAAGTCTCTGCTGAGTAACTCAGTTGAGGGTATTTCCACATTAGTGTGAGCAATATGTAAGCAAATTTTAGAATGGAAACCTTGGACAGAATGGGAGTATGAATCTCTTTCTTCTTCTAGAGTAGCTGAGTGACTTCCCCAGAGGACCTCTCTTGGGGCAAGATATGAACAGGCTCAGAGAAGTCAGATACCATATACCAATAATGAGGGGGCAAACAATGTTCACAATTGGTCTTACCCAATCCTCTCCCCCCATACTCCCTCCCTCTTCTTCAGTCTCGTGCTGGTTTTCACAATTAGATGCAGACATGAAGCTGGTAAATGACTTTTAGTTGCAAAGGCTGACAGGCTGGCTTCATGGAAATCAGTGACAAAACTCACACTCTGTTCAGAAGAACCATAACTTTATCTGCACTGCAAGAGGCAGATCACAGATCATGAGTATTGCACTGCTTTTGCAATAGTATGAGATGAGCAAAACTGTCATTTTGGCACTGTTTGACACAAGATTATCTTGGAGCTACTCAACTACCTCATTCAGTTCAAGATACAAAATGGCTGTGAGTCGGCTGAAACTATTTGCTCCCTAGTTCCTCTAATAATAAGAGCATTTGGGTATCATTTTCAAAGAAGGCCACATATAGACAGGAAGAGTTAGCCAAGGATGCTGGTAAATAGACATCGCAGTCCTTATTGAAGCCTCAACAACTGAATTGCAGTTTCAAAACAACCTTTATTCTGCTTGAAGACTTATTACAATTTTTAAAGCAACTCAAAAACAAGACACAGCTCCATCAATTCTACAGCTTGAACAAAATTTTAAGGAGGCATGTTTTCACTGTTGCCTTGTAAAAGGCAGTTTACAATCTGCTTTACCCTCCACCTCCTCAGCAACAATTTTAAAACAGAGTAATCTTAATGTTTTAAAGACATGTAACAGAACAGAGCTTTATTTTCAAAAACAAGAATTAAAAAAAAAATAGCAGCATCTTGGGCAGCTAATGCAATCTCATCAGGACAAGTGCAATGTAACCTTACCACCTCCTACAGTTTAGTCTCAACTGCAGTAAACAGAACATGATTTTACATAAAATGTTGCACTTTGTAACCTTGTCCCATGGGAGGCATTATGCTTTGAGCTGCCCATTTCTAAAGTGACCCTGAAAAAAACAGTATCAGGATTCACTTTCCCAACTTAATACCATGCATAGCAAAAGCACTGTGTGAAAATCGGCAGAAGTTTTCCCCATTAGAAGCATCTGAATGTTTTCCCAAGCATTATTATTTCATTGCCAATTACAAGACAAAGCCATTTTTTCACTACAGAACAGTTGACACCAAATAGAAAATCTGAAGATTTGGTTTTACAGATTGCTTGACAAGATAACGGAACCATACAGACAAGCTTTTTTTTTTTTTGCCTTTTTTTTTTTTAAAGAAACTATCCAACGACACAGAAACTCAGTTTTCTAACTGTATCTGGAAACATGCTGCACCCACAAAGGTCTAGTGTGCATGTGTGCGTCTTTAAACAAAGTTAATGATATCACTTACTAAATTCAGCAAAATGATCATGTTCCGTGAAAATGCACCAATATTGGGAACTGTTCATACATAAACACAGCAAGTGTGCATGTGTATGCACAGATACACATCCCCAACCTGCAAATTCATATTTCAACTTAAGTTAATCAGAAGCTATTAATTTTGCTTGTGAGTTTTGGTTCTCTTTGCTATGTCTCATGCCTTTCAAAGGCCTTGTGAAAGAGATGCTGCAGTGCAGCATAACTCAGGGATTTAAAATAAAACAAAACATTCCTCAAACCAGAAAAACAAAAGAAAGAAAAAAAAAGAAAAAAAAAAGAACAAAGTCCACCCATGAATTATATTAGATGAAAAAACTATGCATCAATAGAAATACAGAAAAACACTGTGTTTCTTCAGTTATATCCCCATGCTTTTTTTCTGTATATAGTAGTCTGAGATCAAATCAAAAGTGGAGTGAACAATATGGTACATTAAAGACAAACAACTCTGCAGTGAATAGGGCCTTTGGCAGGACTTAGCTCTGTGCATTAAGGAGGGAGAAAAATGCAGAGGCCACACAATATGTAAGTACCAAAGAAAACCCACTCATGCCAATTTGAGGGCGTAAATGATCCCTGCAAATTGCACAGACCCTGTGTAGGCAGAACATCCCCTTAAGAAGCCCTAAGCACTCATCCTTACAACATAGTGCTTATTTCTCATTGTTGCTTGTGCAAGAGAAGCAAGTGTCAAATCTGCACACACACTATTTTTTTTTTCTGCTACAGCCACACACAAAGAGAAGTTGCACAGCACACAGGAACGAATTATATTCCATACTGGGCTGGGCATGCTAAGGATATGGCCCACTGACATAGCAGGGGTTTTCTTAATACAAGGAAAATTAGATCCAAATGCTTTAACTATGATAAAATTTCTTGACAAATGCTACGTGAAACATCAATTCAGATTACATCTATTTTGCCTACAGAGAAAAAAATACGATTTTACTCTTAAAATACTTAACATTCAGAATTTAATATATGTCCAAAGAATAGCTTGGATTGCTACAAGTGTTAAACTGCTGTATATTGAACTAATCTGTAACTTCAAGCCCAGTACTGTAACTGGCATGCTAGAGTAATTGTTGGTGTTTTTCATAGTATAAACCAGTTGTTAGTATAACAGATTTATATGGTCCTACAGGCCTGAAGAAAGTGTGGAATGAGGAAGGGAAGGCATGAAGACTAAACTTCTATTCAGGAAAAATATTCAGAATAATTTTCTAAGTGATGACTATCATGAAACAATATTTGTTGAATCTTGTTTCCTGATACAAATTCTAGTAAGAAAATACACCTATAGGAAAGACAACCCACCAAAAAACCAAAAATAAAAACAAAACAAAGATCACAAAACCAAAATAAAATCAAAAGCCTTACAGCCTCACAACTGAAGTAACAATGTAAAAATAAAAAGATAATATAAAGATTATTGGAGACTGGCAAATTTCTTATTATTTCCAATAGTTTATAAAACATTGTGTACTTTGAAATAAAACACAAGGATCTCTAACCAAAGCTACTATGAGAGAACCCCATGGGTCTCACTCTTTTGATTGTGTGTGCAACTCTCTTTAATAGTAATGGATCTTGTCTTTTGCATCTTGGGGGAAGAATAATTTCATACATTGATTTAGTCAATCTTTTCCAGTCAAGATTTCTCTGAACTTCATTGCTTCATTGATTTGCAATGTGTGAATTTCCTCAGTGGTCAGGACAATAAATAACCATTGAAGACCATTGACAGTGAACTATCCTAGAATTATTAGTAACTCTGTTTTAGTGGGATTTACATATTTGGTTCCTTTAAGTGTACCATGATTTTGTAAGTCTCTGGTGCCCTGAAATTTTGGAAATGTTCACTTTGATACTGCCTCAGCCTACGGACTTCTGAAAATACATATCATAGCCTAACCATTTTCAAAAAAGACATTTTCCAGTCTTAATTAGTTCTAGATTGTATCCAAATATTCTCAGTGGAGGTGGTAGCTTTTTTTTTTCCACAATACTAATACAAAAAACAAACCTAGGCAACAGATTAGAGAAACTCCTTCATGTGAAATGAAAATACCTTTACAGGCTGACAAAAATTCTGTCACAGGAGGTCAAGAAGTCATTTATTTACTGTGAAGGTGGATTCATTCTGAGATCCAAACTATCTACACTCTACACTGCAGTAGCAAAATATCCCCATTTTTTTCTGCAGTCACTATCAAAGAAGGATACACTATTTTTCTTGTCTTCCAAATACAAAGACAATCATGATAGAAGCTCAAAATGCTTCAAGAAGCAAATGTAGCATGGTACCGTATTCTAAAGATATCTCTGAAACAGTATTGTTGGACTCAGTGATATTTTGTAATGTTCATATATTTTTTATTGAATAAAGCAGCTTTGAAGCTTATCAGGCACTGCCCAACAAAATATTTAGTCAAAAAAAATTTACGAACTTTTTAAACTTTGAGCTAGTAGCTCAATATTCTATACAAAGAAAATTGTAAAATATTTCATAGTTTTAATTCTCAAGCCAACTGTTGCTGGCTCCCTGTACATTAAAACAAAACAAAACAAAACAAAAAACAAACCAAACAAGAAAATTCGTAACCAAAAATAATCACCAGGAAAAATATCCTTAGGCAAAAGAAATTTAAAAGAAAGAAGACAAAAAACCAAGAAAAACAAGCGTAATCTGTAGATATGCTTGAGAGAAGACTACAGCCTAAAGAAAATTCTGTATTGCATAGCATAGTCTAAGAATTCAGCTTTTAGCAAACAGAAAAGGAAAAAACGAAGCAGTTTGGTATTGACAGTTTCCATCAATGATAGTTAGTCATCCAGTACTATGTACATTATTATACACTGTATGCCATTGAAAATCCTGTTTTCTTCAGTCTTAAATATATTCTTAAAGCAGGATTTTTAATCATCCAAGCAAAACACTTCCTGGCACTTTGCTATTACAATTACTCTGAACAACATACTGTAACTGAAGTCCTTTTAAAGTGTCCCTTATAAATGAAAGTGCCACTCTGCTACATATCATTTACCAGAAACCAAAATAGAACCACAATGCTGTATGTCTGGATCCACTGAGTGCAGCAACACCATTCCAAGTCAGATTGTGACCACGAAATTCCAATAACTGAATGACACAGACCTCTTATACCTTGTGTCTGGATAATCCAATGTTCTAGCTGGTAAAGCTTCAGAAGTGGTCGTAAACAAGCACCATGCTTAAAGGCCTCTATGTCCCTGCAGGGAGATCAGGTTTGGATTTTTCTCTTGTGTTTTTTCTTTTATAATTACAAAAAAAAAAAAGCACTTCAGATTACAAACATACATTCACAGCATAACACTGTGATCTCTCCCACTGCAGTTGTGAAGGAAATCTCTAGTCCCATCTGAAGATAGATAGCTGTGATACTGCAAATTCTTGAGTAAAGCTGAAAGGAGCCTTTTCTCTCCAGAGGCCTCAATGTTGCCAAATCATTTCTTTAAAAAAAACCCCAAACAACCCAGAGTATTAAGATCTTCATCGCCTCTGCTGTGCATATACTGGGTAGGCTAGTGTGACATTGAGAGAGTCATTGTGCTGCACAAGTGACGTGTGTTGGTAATGTAGCACCAGTTCTTTGAGCGAGTTGTACAAGTTATATGGCTCTGCAAATCCATACCCAGTAGGTGTCTTGTTTATCACACAGTGCTTTACTTCGCCATCCACCCTAAAAAAAAAAAACCAAACAAAAACAACCAGTTTTTAGTTTGTGAGTACAGTAAAATTAAGACAGAATATAAGGTATTAGCAGTAAACCTTAAGATGCTAGTCAGTACAAGAATTCTTCTCTTCTGTGGTGGGATAATGGTAGAAACCTAGGTTTAGTCCAAATTTGTGATGTCATGCTAAGCTTAGGGAGGCAGGACTTAGCAACTGCACAGAAAGGAGTGCACACATTTTAGTTTCTCTTCTGAGTGAGGCCCCTCTGTGGGAGTGGCACAGGTTGGAGCTGTGTAGGAAATGGAGCAGCAACAAGAATGGCCTCAGGACT
The DNA here is from genome assembly GCA_014706295.1 of Lycocorax pyrrhopterus obiensis. NCBI lineage: Eukaryota > Metazoa > Chordata > Aves > Passeriformes > Paradisaeidae > Lycocorax > Lycocorax pyrrhopterus. The sequence continues at coordinate 20,972,649 of JACSVZ010000014.1, read as the reverse complement.
CGGTGGTCTGCTCCTAAGCTCAAAGGTCCAAGAGGGATGGTGCATATGCAAGTGTCTATCTGCCCCAAGCTCAAGGTAGGCCTCTCACGTGTTGGTTACATCATTCACAAATTAGGGTACATACACAACAGAGCAGGCATAGCAGCCTTGTTTGCTGCTCTCTCGAACAAGGAATGTTCCATCTCGTTTTCCCCGCAGCAGGTTTTCAGCTTGGCTTCTATTGATATTTCCCACATTCCATGTTCTCTCATCATGATGGGGCAAGTCCTCATCATCTTCTACCATAGAGTATTGGCTGTCGAAAAGAAAAAATGTGTTTATGAAACGCAGAACAAAATCCACCAATTAAGTAGTCTTTATTCCATATTACATATTTCCTTGGTAAAACTAGGGATTTAAACCAAGTAATACCGCACCATTTAAATGACTGGATAAAAGTAAAATACAAGCTCTGTTTCTTGTTTCTTTGAAGAACACTCACGTAAATTTTAGGAAGAATATAAAAAGATGATGTGTTATTTTTCAGAATATGCTGTGAGCACTTCAGTACTTCTGCCATTGCTCACTGTTTTGGTAAATAGCAAGCCCAACAAAATCAGTACCCTCTGAGTCAGCTTCATTTCCAAAGATCAGAACACTTGGTCAGCAGTGAAAAATCATGCAATGTATCAACTACAGCTGCTGCTTGGAGAACCTCTGAGCAGTTGCACAGGGAGACAGATTAATTATTTATAGGGGAGATGGCTTTGTGAAAAGGTGCAGTAGTAGAGTAGTGCAGTAGTGCTTTCTCTCTCTCTCTCTCTCTCCCCTCCCTTATAAGCAGATTATGAGAATAGCATGCAATATATACTTCTCTACTAAATCAGCCACCAACTATAAAGCTGATTCCGAATTACAAAGAACCATCTGAGCTAAAGCCCACCATGAAAAAAGAAGCATCTGGTTCAGCTGTGTGGACATCACTTTGGAATTCTGCAGCTCCAGAGCTCCCCACTCCAACAACAGCCTGCACTGGTTGGCCCTGCCTCTCCTGCTCAGCTTGCAATCAGTCTGTGTTAGGCTAATGCACTTACTCTCTCTGTAATAGGCTTTTAATTCGTTTTCCTTGGTCTAAGAAAAGATGACTTCTCACTCATCCATGGTTCTATCTTTCTGAATATTCTCAAAGTAGTCTACAGAAATCAACAATCTCACACAGAATTCAATTTTTCATAAAGAAAAAGGCTTCTTTTGTTTCAGGTAACACTCTCTCTGGGTCCCTTATCCCATCACTCTTTTGACCTACATGACATTCACATATGTTCAGTAGTGGCTCTGTTTTCAATCAGCATCTAGAGAAAGCAATTCTTGTTTTTCATCCTGCTTATTATATTGGGGGATTTTTTTTCTGCAATACAACTTCAGAAAAAAAGCCATATTCTAAAAGTTTAATTTTTCAGCAGTTACCAGACTTGCCGGCAAGGGGTGTCAGAGTGAAAGAAAATGAAGATTTTCTTTAAACAGTTTCACTTACTATTTTGATGCTACACTGAACCCACAGAGTGGCATTGTTCTTTGTCTACCGTTTAAGTGATAGAAACACTAGTGGGAACAGGTGCCTACATATTTTACAACGTATCATCTTTGAGTTGTGCTAAGACTGAGAAAATAACATGGCTTTAAAAAGTGTATGTCATTTTTATCTCCTGCTTCTACCACAGCGATAAGCACAATTTCCAGGATAACAGTAGGAGACTCAATAAACCAAGCCAAATTAAAATAGATGTGGACAAGGCCAGAATGCAAATCCACTAGAGTCATTGTCGGTTTGCTGCTTTCCTTGTATATTCAACCAGGCAGCATAAAAGGCATGCACAAGAAACTACACAGGCAGAAAATGTTGATACAAATACTACTGAGACAATTTTGATTTTTCTGTTTGTTCCTTTTTCACTGTTACTACGCTTCAGATATTATTTTGTGTCTTGCTTTTGTTTAAATTTGGTCTATGTTTACACAACCCAAGCACTTTTTGCCTTTTTTCCCAGGAATGAAATGAAATATATTCATCAGCCTAGCCCCTGTCAGAACCTGCAGTAAAATCATTTCTGTTTGAAATGACAGAATACTATCCTGCCATTTTCCAGAAAAATAAAATAGACCACAAAACCAGAGAAGGATACTCCTCAATATATACAAATTTATCATCTCCAACAGCAATGTGACACAATGATGTGGGTACCACTATACTGGATAACATCATGCTACCCACAACCGAGATTTGGAAAAAGCCTGCTCATGCCTAAGAGATCTTCTGAACAATTTATCCATCCATATGACATCTCTCCAAGATACTAACACCTTATGAACTTAATTTTGCTGGTAAGAAAAAAGACACAGGTTACATTTCAGTGCTTTGCTACAGTAACTTGATTATGCACTTCCCTGAAAAAAGGAAGAGAGTAGAGAGTGAGACAGCATCCTTTCTAATACTTGTATTATGTAGGCTGTCATGTCTTAACAGAGTGCATTGTTACTGCAGACCTAGGCTTGAGATTTCCTTTGTGCGGTCCAAGACTTAAATATGCTTTATCTCACTTTTGTATTTAGGTGATTTGGAACACCAGAAATATCTAAATCTTCCAATACTTACTCTTCTGCGTTTTCATTTCCAAGCCATTCATTTAGCTTCTTTTGCCGAACACCTTTTTGAGTCAGCCACCTGGACAATAATCGCAAATAAAATTAATTTTTAGTCATAAAAGTTGGATAATATTAAGAAACCAAACAACTTAAAATTTGTTAATTCATGATACTCACATCAAGTACTGATCTCTCGTCTTCCTCAGCTGTATGAGGTCTGGCTTAATGCTGTTCATACGCTTGTCTATCTCTCTATATTCAGCTGCTTGTTTCTTTAAGTCTTCTTCTAATCTACGCCTGCTGTCCACAATTTCACTTATCCGAGACTTCAGTTTTTCATAGTTGTGCATGATTCTAGATGGAACAATGTGGTAGGTTACACTCTGATCTCTTATTCATAGCTTTATAATCTGCTATTCAGAGGTGTAGACACGTAAGAGAACAGATTATTTCTCGAGATGTAGTTACATATTTTGCCAGTTCACATCTACCCTGTTTGACGCTTCTCTGCTTACAACTGAGCAACTTCAAACTTGTCATCTTGCTTCAGTTTTTGGCAGACATATAGCTGGCATTGTTTGTTTTTTCAAAAATCATACAATTTGATATGCAAAATCAAATACTGACCTTTGTATTTCTTTTTCATTTCCTTCCCGTTTAAATTTTTCAATGTATTCCTTACTGTATCTTTCTTGTGTTTGGCACTGCTCTTCAAATATTTTTATTGTTTCATTAAATGCCTCAATGGCTGTTCTTTTCATTTGAATTTCCTGAAAATAAAATAATCGTTATTACAGTTGTTTTCAGACAAAGGGGAAGATTTATTGGCTTGTATCACAGAAACACTTCAGTATATTGTAGAATATCCTTTCAATATCCCTTTACCAAAATGTATTCTGTCTGCAGAGCCTTATGGCATAGAGACAACAGGCCTGTGCAAAAGGCTACCTGATAAGATTTCCATGATGAGGTTTATCAAGAAGTAGAACTGCTAAAAATGAACCAGTTACACTTTGTATAAATAAATTGATTCTTAGAATCTTACAGCAGTGCACTTTTCCCTTTGTACCAACTTAGGTCCTTAGAGGCACACCTGGATTTCTGAAATAAAGGTGGCCTGGACAGGTCTCAGGAGGTTATCTAGTTTATCCTCCTGCCCCTACATACCTAGTTGATAGCCAAGTCTTAAGTCATTAGTTCAAGTTGCCAGCAATTCTCCAATTTTCTTCGATTATTTTTAGGCATATTTCCTGCACACTTTAAGAAGCAGTCTTGATTCTGGGTCTGCAAAACTGCACTAATTCACTGGCACTTTAAGGTGTGGCCAATAACTGATTAAGCTGAAAGAAGGACAGAGGCACCTTTTCATTCCTGCATTGTATCTACACACATCATCTCTTTGTCCTGCATAGGTAAACCAGACCCTTCAAAAACTCACAATAAAATGCAATGCTTCCCTGAAAATGTGCCTTGAAAACCATAACTTGGCTTGATGAGGTCAGTATGTAGAAGTGGTGGTAAATCAAGATAGTTATGTACTTGCTTTGGATTGAGCTGTCAGACTTGGGCACAGGGTGGCTTAGTTTACAGGTGGTGGCTGTTCAAACATGAGTAAGCAATTGCACTGTTCTGAGCAAGCACATCAGGGCAATGCAGTGGTGGTGGAAAAGAGGAGTAGGAAGATGACAGTATGAATTCACAATAATATTTTCAATATCTACAAAGTCTTCCACTCTCCCTTTAGTTCAAATCCAGCTCACCTGAGATGTTCTTGTGTAGTCTTCATAGAGTCTGTCATACTCTCTGCTTTTTTCTTGGAACTGGGTATTATATTCATGCAATTTCTTTCCCACTGCTTCAATGCTATCCTCTTTTACAACTTGATCCTGGAATGATGGGCAGAAAGAAAGATATTCTGTAAGGAGACAATTATATTGCACAGATTTTCTGGATAAAACTGCTTAAAAATACTTAGATAATTACATGGAAATGTGAATCCTCTTTCACCAATATGGAGATATGCTAAATGCATAACATGCAAATAAGAAATTAATGACAAAAAGGAATTTTGCATTGCAAGTGTTTAGCTTTATACTGAAAATTACATATTTCACCATTGAGTGGGTTACTTATTAAGATGTTCATTTCTTTACAGTGTGTCTGCAGTATTTAAAGTTCTAAATATTTACATGCAAAGTGTGGAGCTGGTTTTAAACAAAAATACCAGGTTTTGTACCCACTTGATTTTTTCAAACATTAACAGAGCTGAAGTTCTTCATATTCTGGAAGTGCTGCAATAATTTCTGTTTTTAAGTGAAATGCAAAGAAAATAAACTAAATTACCTGCTGGTACTTAGATACCGGGTAGAGTAATTTTACATCCAGTTTAGGATTATACTGGGCCAGAGATTCATTCCGGTAGTGGTTTATTAGCTCGACCACAGAGTTGAATGTTAATGGGTCAGAAAAACCGTATTTTCCATCCCGATGAAAAATTTTGATTAATTTGTTATTTCCTCCTTTCCTGCAAATAAAGTACATTGAAAAGTTAGGCATGCTTCAAGTACTATTTCCTAAAGAATACTCTACATTAAGTGCAGGTATTGCATTTTACTATCGAGTACTACAGACCCAGTGTAAGTAGTTTTACCTCAGTGTAAGTGTGTAGTCCCCATGCATTTTGGTTGAAGCATCTCGTACCAAAAAGGTACCATCAGCTGTGTCTCGAAGCTTCTCATTTACTTCTTCTCTAAAATGAAAGCAAAAGTAACCAATCATTTCAATTAGTTCTCACACATTTATCCTGCCACGGTACTCTAAATTCAAATTCAAATGTTTTGAATTAAGTGTGTTTTAGAAGCCTTCGATGTCTCCATATTAATACAACTATTTAATAGCTTATTTAAAATCGTTAGAGAACAAGTGGGATAAAAAATGGCATACTCTGTGCTCTCACTGCTGGACAAAATTATTATTCATGCAAAGGTCTTTCTGCTTGTTCATACAAGCCTGTACAATCGGAGCAGCCAGTGCTGGTCTAATATACCTATATATAGTGCAGATAAAAATGTTGCTAATATAGGGCACTTGTCAGTCTGACTTGCTAACTATTGTGCCTACAGTTCAGGTTCTGAATGAAAGACAAGAAGAAGATTATTTCTTTCTTAGTGCTATCTTTTCATGCTAGCATTTCATATAACTGTGTTAAAGTAACAGAACAATCATTTTGCATACTACATTCTAACTGACTGCCAGTAACTTTTTAGTCATGTTTGGAATAAAACCAACTGTAATATGTTTGTGGTGGAAACTATCCTAAAAACAGCTCTTACAACAGTGAATTTTCTACACCCAAAGCATAATACATATTCACAGAATAGCACAGCAAGAATAACATAAAGCCAAACATAGGAAATACATGTATTGAGGTGATTTACCTTGAGATATCCCCCCAGTACCATTCAGCGTCTTGTAATGACATGTTGTTATTCATGCTATTGTTAGTTACGGTATTAGGTTTCGGTGGCTTAGGAGGCAGTGCTGCAAATGAAAGGGGGGAAGAAAAGTTGTAACTCACTGAAAACATGACTATATATTCCTTGAAATTACACATTATTACATAATTTTATAAATCTATGAGTGCGTTAAAAAAAAGAACTGGTTGCCAAACAGAGTTGTCCATCATTAACAGTCTTTAAAAGACATTACAGAAATCAAGATACTTGAAAACAAAATAGTTCAAAATAAAGTTCTACTGTTTCAAAAAATGATGTTATTTTGCAACAATATATTTTAAGCAGAATTTAACACCATACTCAACTCCTGCCCCTGTGAAGAAAGCATTTGAGAAAAAAAAATCTGAAGTTTGCTTTTACCTTCTTTCACCATCTTCAGGTGAACACAAGTAATAAAACATGCCACTTTTTTTTTAATCCTTCTATGTAATGATCTTAGAGGAATTTTGCTATTTTCTTACCTAGAAGCTGAGTAATAAAAGATGCAAGCCCATAGCAGTACAGTATATTTGAAGAAGAATCAGGGTTTTGTGATCCTCAGCATTCTGTGCAATGATTTGCAAAAAAACCAAAAAACCAAACCTAACAGTTTAAGAAACCCATCTGTGACCCAAATATCCCTTGTGTTAATCTTAGTATTCTGCAGAATAAATTGTGTTCCAAATGCCAGGACTGATTAAAAAACACCCCCACCCCCCCTTTTTTCAATGTCAAAGCTGCATATGTATACCAGTGGGTGCCAGAGAAGATACTGCAGCACTGACTTAGTAACGAGGGGGACTACACTGGAATCAGGATTAAAAATCAACTCAGCTCTTTCACTTCTCCAGTAAGTACATCATTCCTGTCCTGTATATTATGACCAGGCTCAAAAGACAATGTTTTAAAGTTGCAAGTAATATGAGGATAGCATAATACTTTCATATGATATGAACAAAATGATGCTATAACAGGCATTCAGTTAGTATTGCTAGATTTTAAAAATGTTTTTTTCCTTAAACAATCTAAGCCAATGATTTGTAGTCACTGTTTCAGGAAATATGAGTGTTACTACAGCATCTCCTTTTAGGCACAGTGTGGAACAGAGAGAGCAAAAATAGAAATACAATTTTTTAATGATATAATAGCAGGACTAGAACTACATCTGACATAATAAAATAAAAACAGAAACAGGTCAATTCAGTAAAAATTCATTTAAGTAAGCAGACAGGTATTTTAATATTTCAAGATTCTAATTACTACAACCATGCACTAATCCAAAATTTTATTCTAATTTATGAAAAAAGGAAAACTATTTGTATCAATAACAAAGTAAAGAAACCCCACATATCCAGTAAGAATTTTTTAACAGCTATTGTAAAGACCAAAATCAATTAAGTCTTCTATAATAAGACTGCAGTTTTACCTGGTGGATCCATTTCTATGTAAAACATCAAGTCTGTGCCACAATTTATATCTGTCTTAGGATATTCTATATCCAGTTCTTCCATATTCCAAACAGTATTGTACATTTGTATGAGTTTCACTGAGTAAGCTCAGATACAAGAAAGGAGTCAGGCTGTCTTTGTAATGGTGTCTTGGAATTCATTTTAAAACCTATAAGGGGCTGCACTGTAACCTATTACATCATAATCCTCAGCCAATCATGTCAAAATAATGTCACCAAACCACTCCTGCTTCCTCATTTTGTTCTACATTAATCTTAAAACAATTTCAGTTTTGGGAAGAATCTACATTTAGCAGAATTGCAATATAAAGCTGGTATTACACACAAAAGGAGCAAGTCTGATCTCCTTGCCCATGTTCCTGGCTCATTTTCCTGACTTTGCAGCATGGTACAGTCCAATCCTGGCAGGATGACAAAAGGCTGATATGCTGCAGCACGTAGCTCTTACACACACGCGCACACAACACACACTCACATACAGGGCAGCTCCCTTCAGAAGCAGGTCGGGCACATCTCAGGTGCATTCTCCTGCTTGAATGCCTGAAGTTTGCCATTCAAAAAGATTTAAAAGGATTCTAGACCTACTGCACATATTAGAGATGCATTAGAGAACAGCATGACTCTGTGTGTATATCCATTACACACTCATCTTACACAAACACACGGAGAGACGTATATATCCACATAATGAAATATGGATTATGTTTCTAAACTCTGCATATTTCTACTATTTTTATGGGCACACAGGTCTGATAGAGTTTATATTATTATATAAAAGATGCTTACTGCAGAGAGGTCTTCCTCTCTTACCATTATGTAATACACAACTCAAATCAATCTAGATTAATTAATTTTGAAATTGAAACGCCAAATATCGTAATCTTGCATTCAGCAGATTCACTCAAACCATGGAAGAAAGTAAAAACTGAGCAAGATCTTGAACAGTGGTTTTGCTGAACATAAAAAAGGCTCTGAGGATACAATAAGATTCAGCCTGCTTTTTCACATGGTTTCTCTATCCTATTCTCATTGATATATTTATCAAGTTAATTGTTTTTAAAAGCAAGAGTCCCTTGTCAGTGTCTCCTTTGCCCCTTGACTTTATATCATAAGCAACCTCCAACCATTTAGAAATATTCCATCTTAACTCCCTCCATCACTGACTGTAACTCTCTCTAACCTCTTGGAAGAAACATGGACAGAATAGGCTATTAACTCCAGAGCAGAATGCTATGTAAAGCAATATGAATGCTTTATACTCGCTATAATCTATGGGGGGAGAAAACCAGACACCAAAAATAACTACAGCAAAGACTAGCTGTAGCAACTATCTGTGCCTTACAGCGTAAGAAATCCTGGAGCAGCTGAAATGTGCTCTATCTCACAAATACTCATTAAAAAAATTAACACAATTTATATGCTCTCTAAATATTTCACCCCTGCCCTCCACCCTCACCCCCCACTGTCTGTGCCCCTGAGCAGGTTACCTCTTTTAGACAAGCATCAACATACAAAAGCATGTCTGGAGTACCAACTTATACAAAAAGATGCATGCTAGTTTGCTTTGTACATTAAGAAACTTCATTTTGAAGTAGACTCTCCCCTTCCTGTTGAGGTAGACATGCTCCAAAGATTCTTTCCATTTCCAAAATGAAATAGGATACTTAAAATCACCCCAGACACAAGTCTAAACACTGAACTTAGAGGTTTTGCCCACCTGCTACCCAAACAGTTAAGTTGCCAAGGTAATTATTTAAATTAAGTTACAAAGATTTCCTACAAAAACTGCATTGCTGCGTTTAGGTCTCATGTGGGATCAGTAAGTTTTTTTATGCCATTGAATAAAGACTTTCAGGAAAAATTACTTCCCTAGGGGTTTCACTGGTGGCCAAATTTAGGACTGAACAAACTTGTATAATCAGGTTAGTGCTCAGCTCAGACTAGCCTAGCCTGCAGGCAAGAAAAGACAGGAGGCAGATAGGCTATTCCCCATTCCGTATATAACCTAGAGAGGTACTGAAGTACTTGACTTAAATTCATGTATCATAGGACATTTAAAGTTCTACCTGGTAATCAGTTACAGTACAATACTTCCATGAGATGATGAAAAAGCCACAGAAATTCAAAATCACTTACTTTGTAAATTACGCATCGCAAATGATCCCCCTTGTAATACAGTCGAAAGTACGATCCAATATTGGCTTCCTCTTATAAAAATCTTGCTTAAAAATAAACCCTAAAACCTCCATTTACTAGGAGGCTTCTCTGAAGCAATGAAGAAAAAGAGACTGCTCTGCTTTCCAACCAGTGTTCCATAAAAACTCCTAAAAGACCTGTAACTTGCAGTGGGAAAATCCAAGCCTTCTCTCTCAACTGCTTAAACCTCTGTGCTGTGCAGAAGGTATCCACTTACTCTGGTTCATCATTAAAAAGTGAACCTGACTTCATTACGGTGAAAAAAAAAAAAAAAGAAACCACCACCCTCAGTAGCTTGCACGTCTCTCTCAGATAAAGATCTCAGTTTCATGATTAACTTGGGTAGGTTCAAATATTTGCTGAGCCAGGGATTTCAGCTGGGGGATGGGAGCCAGATTCAAAGTAAAAGTTGTCATCAGCTAACAAGTGGCCAGTGCGGGGCTAACTTTCTCATTTTAGCTAAGTAAATGAGAAGACCATTGTAAGAGGCCTTAAAATAGTCCCTATCACTGGCTGCTGCATTCAATATTGGAGATGAGAAAAGCACCATGAACAACCAAATACAGGAAGTGGCTAACTGCAGAAAGAAAAGAGAATAAAAATTTTCCTTGAAAAGAGCTGCATCTCTAGAAGCAGCCCTGTGCAAGCAAGCTGCTTGCAAGCACAGCATCACCTCCTACATGCTCATGCTGGATCACAAATACAGGTGCTCTTCAAGACCCTTAGTCTGAGGCTGTGAGGCTTTTTATCAATTTCCTATAAAATTAAAAACATTAGAAAAAACACCTGCCTGTATCCATGGTGGTTTCCAGTATTTAATGATTGTTCATTTCTTGGGCAGGCAGGTGGGTAAAGGAACTGTACAGAGAGGTAAAGTTTATTTTCCTTGCCTTAGTGTTTGGTGGAGATCAAACTTGCTAAAGGAACAGAGCAGCAACTGAAGAGCCTGCTTCCCTCTGCCTACATAAGTTACATTCTTTGCCAGCTGTACTTCTACAAGGAAATAAATTCAAAGTAAAAGGAGAAGCAAACACATTAAGAGAAGGAGAGAAGAGGATTAGTATTTTCCTCCCACTTCTTGCAAACAGTGTGAATTTCTAACAAAACCACTGAGAATTTCTTTGAGATCTGCTTGTTGCTCCTTAAAGCAGTCAAATAGTATTGAAAAGTTTTTGCTTCCTTAATACTTCACATACCAAAATCCTGCTATGATATGAAACACCACTTGCATCTAATAATGAAATCCCAAATATCTGCAGTACATTTTTGATGTTTTGAAGTTGATTGATTAGCTTCACCTAGAACAATCCCTTGCTTCCCCAGTTTCAGCCTCAGCCTACTTGAACAATTGTCAGTTCTAAATGCAATTTAAAGCAGCAGTCATAAAGGTACAGCCTACTTCAAGTGGAGATGGAAACCTGTGTTTCTGAACTAGTTCAGCTTCAGACTGCAGTTGATATACTTATTTACTGTTAAAATTACAGAAGGGTTTGAGAACATATCTTGGTTTATAGGGCCACAATACAGATATATATAGTTAAAAGAAAAAAGACAACCCAACCTTGGTTCATGGAACTTTTTTATCAGTTAAAAAAGCACAGATACCCACACAGAGATAATGAATTCCTCATTATCCTGCAGGAGAGAATCAAGTGTCTTGTCAAAATAAGATACTGGCATGCACACACCCTTAGTTTCAAATATTGCCCTGTCTTATCTTTTCATTTAAATTTCAAAATCTTGAGTGGTGCCCATTTAATCTGCAGACTACTACTCCTTGCAGTCAAACTCACAGTGTTCTTCTGTTAACACAATACACTTTTTTCTAAAAAATGATGTCTGAAGCAGGAAAAGAACTGATCAGATTTGACATGCTTGCATGTGTTACACATACATACAAATACTTGCACATGGACATAACAATCCGTAAAAAATGCTAATAACGTCATATGCATTGGTTCACTTTTACCAAATACTTGCAATTAGGTATGGAGAAACATAAAGCACAGGCTTGTGTCAAAACTTAAACCAAGGGTGCAGCATTCCTAAGTACGGTGGTTAGCCAAGGGTTGTGCTTTCCGTTAGGTCGGGGATGAAGCCTGGCTTTTACTAGCTTAGAAGGGGAGCCCTCTGCTGGGTGAGACACGGATGCACACGATCTGCCGTGGGCACGGCATCTGCTGTCCCTGCACTCGCAGCCTTCTGCCTGCTCCATACCACGCTCGGCGCTGCTGGCAGTCCAGCCAAGACTCTGACATGCTGCAGACAAGTTCTGACAATGGAGAGCGTTCCTACACATTTGTTTATGGCCCCAGGACACTACCGACAGGACTGTAGTCTCAGGCTGATGCCTATAGCAATCCAAGGTACCTTTGAGTCAAATTCCAGGAGGAACATTGCCCTGCTCTAGCTCTAGCTGTTACGCTAGCACTTGTTGCAAATGTTTTGTGTAGCTAAAAGCAAAGTGTCTGCACCTTGGTGATGCTGCCAGGACTTTCACCTCATCCCCAACAGGCGAGCAGTTACATTTAAGGCAGTCTCATTACCTCACTCATTCTTACCTATGATGCTCTCAGTAAAAAAACCCACTTTTTCAGGCTGCAGTATTTCAGTCTGACCCGTTATGTTACAAGCCTGGGAAACAGGGATAAACTGGGATGGACAGCCCAGACAAAGCAGCTCAGCTCTAGTTAGTGCACAGGCTATTAGAAGCTTTGATTCATTGATACAAGGCCGCTCTTTCCTTTCCTGTAGCTCTTTTTCTGATCTTCACCAGCAATGCTACCAGCTTCCCACATCCCCTTGCTCTCCCTCCACATCCCACTTCCTCTTTGCCTTCCTAAGACAGACCTTAGTCTCACACACCCAAAGCCCTCCACACTCCTCAACATCACCCCAACTCCACAAAGGACCCCTATCTCCCTTAATTCCCCACCCAAAATCACCTCCCAACTTTCTCTGTTGTCTGCCTTTGCAGCTATGAGTGTTACACTGACCCTGTTGCCCCAAGCACCTACTGCCCCACGGGCAGCTTTGGGATCTGCATCCAGAGCAGGCCACCTGCAGGAGCCTTTAAGATCCTTGACAATTAACTGAAAAAACTACCCCAGTCCTACCAAACTACCCTATACCTATAAATATAGCCTATATAGCCTATTTTCCGCTATTTACCTTCACAAGTCTGTATGATGTGTGACATTCTGTGAGACATGAGCAGCACTACTTGCTAAAATCTGTTACAATTAAGGTATTTTCTTCTAATAGTACTGTTTCGAATAGCACGCCTAGAGACCTGTACTTTGTTTCTGACTGTACTCTTTAATTTAAAGTCTGTGCAGCTGTACATCAAGCTGGGGTGTTCAGACGGGATGCAAAAAATCACCTACCTTGCCCACCAACACCATCATTTGTCTCTCATACTGACAAATTTGAAGAATGAGACAAGAATCAGAAAATTGATCCCATTTTTTCCAGCCTTATTTCTCCTGCAACATTACTTTGTCTTCATCTGCTACACAAGAATCTACAATTCTATGAACAGGTATTGTTAACTTCAGTACTTTTGTGTAGGACGAAGCACTATTTTAATCCACAAACTAGAATCTATAGTTTGCTGGTGAACACCATTACAGACAAAAAAACCCCCAATCCAACCGTTCTGTGGTAAATCAAGTAACGGTCTAGGAGTAACTCTTCTTTTTGTGTCATGGCATTCAAAAAGCATCACTCAAGCTAAAAGATGTCCAACTGAAGATGCCTAATTTAAGATACTAATTTTAAAATACAGTAAGATGTAAGGTCTAGTTGCTTACTTCCTATTGTTTTCAGGTAAGAAGGATAGTTAGTGGGTGATGTGGTAAGGAAAAAAAACCCACAGCTGTGCAAAGATCTACTTGCTATTCAGATCAGTTACCTCTAACACTACATTTAATGTATTTATATACTGCGTAAGATACCCCTAGAACTTCATGCACAGCTTGTTTTAGACAGAATGTTCTCATCTTAACAAAAAGAATTAAGAAGGGAGGAAGCCATCACTCCAGCCTGTGAAAAAGAGAAGAAACCTGGCTTCCCTGTTATCACTTAGTCATGACGTTATTTTCAGTAAGTAAAATTCTTTCTGCTTAAAACCTCTCAAATTCTCCACTTGTAAAATTATATTAAAGATTGTAATTCTCAAAATACTTACATAACAAATAAGGTATATTTTATTGGAATCTTCTTTTTATTACAATGTATCCAAACAGTCTTTATGGAAAATCAAGCTACTACAAGCAATAATCTTAAAGATGACAATTCTGAAAAACACAGAGTGTTTTTAATAGTTCTGCGAGAACTATAAAAACAGCCCACTTCAGATGTTCAGGTCACTGAATGATATTGGTGTAGAAAATGGACTCATGGCCTAATCCTGCAAACTTACAGAACATTCTATTAAGATTCAACTTTTGAAAATGAGTCCAACTTTTTACGGGCCTGAGGGCAGAGACTAGCTAACCAGACACTACGAAGCCCGAAAATTTGTATCTGAGGTTTTTTTCCAGCATATTAGTACATGTGCTACTAAAATGTTCTACTAAAAAACATTCCACTAGACATGATGGATTTTGAAATGCACAGGGAAGGAGTTCTATTTTTGTAACAGATCACATGAAAATGTGATCTGTTACAAAAATGATCATGACAGTCCTAGTAGGACTGTCAAAGTAAACTATTGCATCATGATATATTAATTAATGCAGAAGTAATATTAAAACCAATCAGATGTTCAATTATAATTATTAATGTAGTGTTAAATCATATAAATCTGATGGATACAATGGCATTTCTTCAAGCACCCTAATGACACTCTCAAAATGACTAGATTCCTTGTCCTTATTAGTAGTTCTAACATCAACACCTTTCACTTTCATACTTTCCTCACACAAAGCAACTCAGGCAGATATGCAACCAAGCGATCTCTTAAATGCAATTTATAAAATTCTTGCATTGAAACTGAAGAAACTGTTGACCCCACCTTTGTAACCCCCCAAGCCCTCTAGACATATATATTTACATACTCCAAAGCATTTGCAAACATGCAACCGTAAAAAATGCTACTAGCATTAGACTATTAGAATCTGTTTTGCTTTTTAAGGCTTTTAACACATGACAAAGAAAATAATCCTTCTACAATTAGCAGCTATTTGCTGATTCTTAGTAAAATAGGACAAATACTGTAAGTTTGCACTCTCCTAGTTGTTACAAAGCATTAGGCAGAAAAATACACAGTGGTTCTGGAAATCCCTGCTTAATACTTTACCAAAATTGAACAAAACTAAATAGCAAGCTGAAAAGAGATGTACACAAAATGTTAGGGGAAGTTTCCTAACTAACAGAGCTGGCAAGATTAGAAAAGCCTTTCAAACAGAGCATCAGGAACAAAAATTTTAGCCATTTTAAATTAATCTTCATTAGCTGATGAAGAGGATTATGCAATGTGCCTACCTGAAATACAGAAAATAAAGCACTTTTCTGCTGTGTTCTAGCTCTTCGGATCTTAAGCAACTCTACAAATCCTACTGCCATGAACTTTATTTTGTGCTTTGACTACAGAGGTGGGAAAGGTACAGGCTGTCCAATGTTCTGTTCACCCCTTCCATTGTTAGGATAGTCTCTGTTACTAAGCTGTGAAAGGAATTGCTTTCAGCTAACATGTAAAGTTCCCTGCATTAATAATTTCCTTTGCACACAGTTAGCAACTCTGCCTTGCTTCTACCAAATACCTGATTCAGACCCAGGGATTTTGCATAAATTAGAGGTGGGCTTTACTATTTGTTGACTTAATTAGACATTAACTTACAGAAGCAATACAAGTGGGATCTAACTTTCCTGGATGGGCTCTTAATATTTTTCACATTATTTACTGATATTGGTAAATAAATCTTTTTAGTATCTGGATTAAAAAATACTTTTATGTAAATAATGTCTCCATAGGGTATAGCAAATCTAAGAAAATTTGCCTGGGAGTAAATTGAGAGTTCAATAAAACCTTGAGAATTAAGCCCCCCACCACTGTATGATAGCATTCTGTTGGTTTACAGGTCTTAAAAAACTCACAAAATCCTATTTGCTGTTTACTGAAAGAGAACAAAAGTCCTAAGGCTGTACAAACCATTGGCACTAAAATGATTTAAATGAAAAAGACTATTTCTTATAAAACAAATATTGCACACCACTATAAAACATATAAACAACTTCTACTTACCTCTGTAATTGTACACTTTTGCTTTGCATTAAGTTTGATTTAAATAGAAAAAAAAAAAAGCATTTACTGTCCTTAAGTTGAATTTTAGTATTTAAGAGAACAGGTAACTTTTTAAATTAAAAATATTTTTTACCTGGTACAGGCTGTCTCTCATTCCATTCACTTGTGATTAAAACCTCTAGGATTTTTATGTGGTGTTCTGTATTATCAGAGCTGCAAGAAATGGATTAGGCAGTAAGAACTAGGAGAAATACAAAAGTTTACTTTAAAATTTAAAAAAAAATTGAAAAAATTACCTCACATCAGAAATAAGGTCAGAAAATTACTTAATTAATCTTATTTTGTATATAACTAATTAATATTTACAGTACAAAATATGGTAATGATGACCCACTTACCTTGCTATCTGGAATTTGAAAAGCAGAGGGCTGAAAATTTCAGCCAGAGACCTTGCATGCAAGAGATTTTTGCTGGAGGCTTGACAAACTCTGAGGAAATGTTTGAGCAAATACTGAAGTGTGAGCCAATACTGGGGAGGTATATTTGGAGATCTGATCAGTTTCTTCAGCAACTGAGCATATTCCTCTGAGCTCTGCACTTCTGCAAGCAAACAGATAAACGGTTCTTGAAACCAGCACAGGAACATTCAAGTAAAATGAAACTATATGTGACTCCTTTAGATGCACCAATTTTACAGAAAAAAATAATTCTGTCCTTCATTAGAGCCATATGATTTCTTTCTTCTTTTAAAAGAAATGAAATGCTCGGGGAAGAGTAAAGAGCAAGTATTTAAAAGTCAAATGGAAACAGATATGCATTTTGGTAAAAACCACAATGTGTTCAGAGTGTACTGGTAGAAGTCTGTCTTGTGTTTAGCGTCACACATGATTGGGTAATTCTGAGATGCACTAGATAAGTCTCACAGGTGCTGTTCTAACTTTGAAGGTTACCAGTAACAATATCCTGTCCTGAGATATATAACAGAATACTTGGCCCATGTGCTGAAAGCCTATAAGCTGTACTTGTTTAAAATGACCACTGTAGATGATGAATCTCACATGCATGTATTTCTCACTTCACAATCTGCAACCCCAATGTAACACAGCACCCCATGACCTCTAATACATTTACTTTGTCAGCACTGATAAAAAGTTAAAAATTAGCTTTCTGTATACAGGCAAGTCCTTGATTTTTTCCCCCAGTTCTTCTATAGTATTTCTAGTTACTAAAGTGAAGAGAACTGTGTTATCCCTTGTATTTTCCATTATGTCTACTAAATAAGTAACCAAATAATGCAGAATAATGTCTAGATCTGAATTGAAACAGCTTTCATCAAAAGTGGTAAATGTATACTTATGGCTTCTGAGAGGCTGCCAGGTTGTGCAGAATCTTTCCTGTTCTATGGGTGACAGCTGAACCACCAGATATTCAGAATTCTAATAAAAGCTTTTTTTTTGACATTTGAAATAATGTGATAATCATACCTTGAGCTACAGAAATCATGTCACTGTAAACAGCTGCTGGAATGATGGGGTTTGGCAGGTCCAGGATATACCTCTTGAGAGCATCTGATAAAGTATGGACATCAAATGTCTCTAAATCTAATGAAGAGGCATCTAAAGGGAAAGAGAAACATGGTTTTTAGACTTCAGAAACTGGAAAAAATATACAAGCTCATAATAAGCCAAAATTGCTAACTTTCATCTGGTTTATGGGGAACAATTCATAAGAATGTAAGACACCAAGAAACACCTTTGAGAAGAAGAACACACAGAGTTCAACACCACGCTCAGTCCTTTGGCATCTGACGAACCAAATAGCTTCCATAGCTGTGTGTGGCCTTCTGTCACATACAGTTCAGGGCTGAACTCAGAGTAACGGCAGTGACTTGCTGCATCTTGGCAATGTTATGGAACATCAGAATATTTTTAACAGGTCTCTGTTTTATGTGTAAATATTTTGTGTAAGAAGTAAGTACTAATCAAAGGTTTGGTCAAATGCAGCTTCTCTACAGGGAGCTACTCCTATTATGACTGAAAGTTCGATTAACATCTTGGGGATCCAAGTCTGCAAATATTTATGTAAGTAAGTCGAAACAAATATACACATGCAGAACTGTGTGTTTGGTGTTTTATGCAGCTGTTGGGATTTGTCTTGTAAAACTTGATACCCTTCCAGGACAGTTATGACTTGGGATAAGGTTTGGGAGTGTCACATAAAGGACTACTTGTTAGTGTCAGAGCACGGAATACCGGCAGCAAAAATAAAAATGGGAAAATACAGAAATCCTTAGTTAGTAAAAGCAAGATTAGGGTTCATCCTATAACATGAAACTCTGGCACAGTAAAGTCTGAAGTGTATACAAAAAGATCCATATTTTGTACAAGCATTTAGAGGCATTAATGCTGATCAACCTCCTATCTAGCAAGGTGCCTGGTAAAATAACTACGGAATCTGTTTGTCCAGTGTAAACAAAGGCAACGGGGAGGTAGAGCAATCAGATATATGGCGTGTCTGCAAACACCGTGAAATCAGGCAGCCAAGAGGGGGTAGTGAGAAACTTTAATGCTCCTCCACCTCCTTTGTCTTCCTCAACGAAAAGCTTGCAATATGAGCTCAAATCTTATCAGATACCAAAGAATTTGCATGAGGAAAAAGACATAATGAATGTCTTTGATGATATAAAACTTGCAGTGTGGGAATGAATTCTACAAGAGCAATTATATGTCAAGAGAATCCAACCATAAATTCTTTAAAAAATAGTTTTTGTTAGTTTTGTTGCTCACTGGCTGTTTTTTATTTCATAAATGAAGTTAAATCATGCTTCTTCAGTGTTGGCCATTTCTCTAAAGTATGTCCCAAATTACTACAATGAATACATGAGTAGTAATATACTTACTCTGCAACTCTCTGGGTGTAATATCATAAACAGACCCAAACTCTTCCATCTGCTGAGTTGACCAGGTGTAAGTCAGCTTTGATTTTGGAGCTAGATAGTATTGTGTTGATGCTAACAGACAGTTACCCAATTAAAAAATGGAGAGCATTTTAACCAGTAGTAGAACAGCACACTAATGCAAGTTCACAACTTTGAGACCAAAGCCGACTTTGCCCTCTGAATTAGCATTCTGCTAATTCAAAGAGAGCAGGCAGAGGAAATGAGATCTCTCTGTATCCCTGCACCTGGATACTCACTGCACCAGCTCTGTCCTGGAAGATCCCAATCCTATCTTAAAAGAGAACTCAGAAAGAGACACTTTTACTGAAGAGTAAAGTTCTGTTTCTGTTACTCAAACATAACTACGTTTTAAGTAAGAATACATGTAAACCATGAGTTTTTCATCTCAAGAGACAGATGAACCCTTCCTAAAAGTATATCTCAGTTTGAAGACTTAAGAAAGGATTCAGATAAATTAAGAGATACAATCATATTGGTGCCACAGAAAATCTGGATTTATCTGGACTGAAAAACATAAATTCAACACTAAAAATGTGACTGCTATCATGAGGCTGCTAGCACATGCCTATCTCCTCTCCCTGCTTGTACACATACACTTCTTCACTCCTACCACAATCAGCACAGGACAGGATGCTCTTTGGTTTTGAAAAAACAAGAGTTTTTTCTGAATATCATCTCAGAGTATCATCTCTTATTCACTTTGTTAATGTTTGCAATTATTAAAAATGAGGAGACTAATTCACTGTGTGAGTTTGCTTTCTTTGTCCCTCTGGCAACAAGGCATGTAACCATTTTCATTTTCTACGCCTTGTATTTTGTGCTCTTTTACGCAGGTGAAAGCTCACACCACACATTGCACCCCAGCTTGCCAAGTCGTGGTCAAACTCTCCTCCTACTTTCATACTGAAACTGTGCTGTCATGGCAGTATATTCTGGCATGAAGTAGAAATTAAGCATACCAAAAAAGAAGAGGAAATATATTTCAGGAAACTTGAACGGGTATGTGGTGTTACTGGTGTAGTTGCATTTTACTGTTTGAGAACTCAGACTACAATATTAAATCAATTGTCTCTTTCACTTCAGTATCACTCTGTAGCGGGTAGATAATGGGCTGCTATTGCCACCCCACCTACTGGACCAAAAAAATGCACACACAGAACTGTATATAAACAACTGGCCATTTGTTTACAAAATAATAACCTGCAGCCTTTCAGGAATAATGTATCTTTACATTGACTCTGAACAAAACATCTTGTTTTTCTCTGTACAGCTAGATTGTCAGTCTTTGAACAAGCAAGAGGACATGAAGAGATAAAAAAAAATATTCTTAGAAAAAAAACATGCAGTGGAGCCATGAAAAAAGACAACTTTAAAAGTGAAAAATACCTTATGTATGAAGCGTAAAAGTTAGAAAACTTTTTTACTTGTATATGTCTTTTTAATAGTATATTATTGAGAACTAGCACACATGAGTGGGAGTGGTCTGACCAAAAAATCTGTCTAGTGCTTTAAGGAAGAGGACTGTACTTACCACACTCAAAAATTTGTCTTAATTCCACTGCACTGCTTGAGCCTTGTGCTCCATACAAAGTTGAGCACTCCAGACCTTCAAAACAAAATCAATGGCACATATTAATATTTTGGTGACTGTTGCCCTGACGCAACATATTTCTATTTTCTTCAATAAGTACTTACAGTATAAATTAGCAACATTCTTTTCACACTACAGAATGTGATTGCTTTTTAAGGCTGTAAGACACCTCTTTGTGCACTCAAACTGCTGTGTCTACAGAAAGAGCTGGCCAAGGAAGATCAGAGATGCCAGTAGTCCCATGTATTCTGTACAACTGTCCACTGGCCAACTGTAGAAGGCCAGGACTAGGAAACAGAGTCACACTGGTGTCAGAGAAAATATCTGTATATATCACATAATATGTCTAATAATTCACCTGAATTATTACAAAAGACATCACTAGAGTGTTTTCACATGGAAGATACTGTTTACAACTTTCCTACATCAGTGAAAAAAGAGAAGACACAAGGAAAGAGACCATATGCAGGGATGCAGAGCAGTAACAACACTATCAGTGGTGTCTCCTGAAAGCAGCAGTTCCTTACGCAAACTGGTGCTAAATACTGGCCCTTCACGTTGATATCAGCAAGCTCCTACTCTTTCAGGAAGGGCTTACACTCTTTTAAAGTGTCAGGAGTACGTTAGAACTTTTGTCCCCAAGGACAACAGCCTGATTCTGATCAGAATACCACTTTTGCTCTTGTTCCCCAGCTTAAGGCCCCTGAATGCGCAGGACTCACTGAGCTGCTCCTTACCTCACCAAGACTATGAAGGCAACATCAGAGGAGATGCCAGGAAGACAGAAATAGGGCAAAAGAAGTATGACATTGTAAAAGAAAGAGGAAAGCCTCAAAAGGACGGGGAGACATCAGCACAGGAAAGCACATGAGGAAAAAAAAAGCTATAAAAGAAACACTGTCTGGCTCACTATAGAGCAGCAATAAAGAATTGACTCCTGAAGAACAAAACCAGTTCTTGTAACCTTTTCATATTTTATTCTTTTTTTTCCCCCCGTGCTTTGGGGCAAAACATTACTTGTTTCCATGTGTGGCTGTGTATCCAACCCAATGTCATGTTGGCGTTTCCATAACCAACTTAAGCTGCTTACTGGTTAGAAAAAACAAAACCAAACCAAACCCTTCTACCTTACTTTTCAATAAGACTTATATATAATAATACTTAGTTATTAAATGCCATTTGAGGTAAGCTTTGGTTTTGCTCCTACAGTCCAAAAGCCTCTAATGAGCAGAAGCCAGTGCAACAAACCTTAAAGGAGATTATTTTGGATGTTAAGTAATGTGATGCACTATCAGCTCTAGACAGAGGACATGCCAGCTCTGGATCCGATTCTGCAGTCTTGGTTCACATAAGCAACAAAAAACTTTGGTAGATTGTTCTTCAGCTTACCTTTCTTTTCAATTGTCTCTACAATCTTGACAAGAATCGGTGGAGCAACATCAGGAGGTGCAAACTGTTCTGTAAGGTCTGGAAGTGAAAAAGCTGTAAAAAAAAAAAGAAGAAAACTAAGCCAAGCTGTAGGTGAATCCAATTACTTTTATGAAAATCATGACATGCAATGGAACCAGTTAGTTTTTAATTATAGAACAAACATCCCACTTGTCAGGGCTATATGAGAAAATCCCATACTTAATCAAAAAATGGAATAAAAATTATGACAGCTGCATTTTTCATAGCATTTTCTTTTAGGGACCTCAGTCCTAGATTCACTCTCCATATTGTCTAGGAAAATAAAACACAATAAAAGTTTGCAGTCCGTGAATGTGCAGAAATACACTGCAAGGAAGGAAAGAAAACATCTTTTGGTCAGAGACATTTACATACACTGTGCACCAAGAAAAGGAGCTAAACACATAACAGTCTGTGAGTGCCTGATCCCCTGGGTAAAACAGACTTACAAAGGCCTGAAACAGCAGTAGAAACAAGTATTTCACACTCATACAGAAGCTCAGTAACTTCCGTGCATTTCAATTTTCAAGCATCGTACTACTAACAGTATAGTTTACTTGAAGCAAGAATTTTCTTTTCTACATGGACTGGTTAGGAAAAAATAGCAGCATAATTGGAAAGGGACACTTTGCAGATTGAAACAAAACTGCACACAAGTTTTATACAAAGTCAGTTTTCATGCAATCTAGTTTCTTCATGAAGAGAACATACTCTGTAAAGGAATGTTCTGGCTCTGTGAGGAAAGATCTATCTCTAAATACACAATTTTTGTCAAAAGAATAATTCAAAAGTTTTAGACTGGTCCTGTTTAACTCTTGGAAACAAGAATGTTTACGTAAAGATATTAAACTATTGCCAGAAACATCTGGCATCGTTTGATGGATTATGATTGATAAACAAAGATTAATCACTGAAGCAAAAATTGCCAGTTGCCTAAGCAATGGTGATGTTTGCTCAATTAAACTCACCATGGACAAACAGAGAGCGATTCTTAAACACACATACACATAGGTGTCTGCATGGATATGTATAAATCCATACATGCACATGCACACCCCCTGTTTCAGAAGACTGAAACAAAATGATGAGGATAACTAAGTAGAAGGAGAAAAAAATACAACAAAAAATTAGGAACAGAGAGGTTTTAAAGAAAAACTTTGACATAGGAAAAAAAAAATTAAATATGTATCAACTGAGAAAGAGGAAACAGACAATTCTGGCTGGTAATTCACCCTATTTTGGATTACATATCTTCATAAGAATGCAAACCATTTTTGTAGTTTAACCCCAGCCAGCAACTAAGTCCCAGACAACTGTTCACGCACTCTCCTCTGGTGGGATAGGGTCAGAAGGATAACAGTGAGAAAATTCATGGAGTGAGGTTTAGATGGTTTAATAGGGAAAGCAAAAGCCACGCACAAAAGCAAAGCAGATCAAAGAATTCATTCACTGCTTCCCATGGGCAGGCAGATGTTCAGCCATCTCCAGGAGAGCAGAGTTTCACCACTGGGTAAGGGTGACTTGGGAAAGCAAATGCCATCACTCTGTACATCTCTCACTTTCTTCTTCTTCTTCCCCCAGCTTTACTGCTGAGCACAGTGCTCTGTGGTATGGAACGTCCCTGTGTCAGTTGTGGTCAGCTGTCCTGGCTGTGTCCCCTCCCAACTTCTGCACCCGCAGTCTCCTCACAGGTGAGGTGGGGTCAGAAGGCGAAAAGGCCTTTACACTGTATAAACCCTGCTCAGCAGTAATTAAAACATCCCTGTGCTATCAGCACTATTTCCAGCACGAATCTGAAATGCAGCCCCATGATAGCTACTATGAAAAAAATTACTTCTGCCCCAGCCAAAACCAGCACAAATTTAAAAAACAGTAAGAGAGCAGGGAAGGGACAGAAGTTTGGAAGTGCAGAGAGATGAGGAGCGAAATGAAAGACAATAGTAGTAATGGAAGTGAAGCACACTTGCAAAAAGAAGGAAAAGGATGGTACCATAATGATGGAATACTTTCTAATCCATTCATAACTGAGGATATTAGAAAAAACATCTGTTAGTCACAACAGTTTAACTTAGGAGGCCCAGAAAATAACCATTCAGGAGTTTCAAAAGAGTTGTCTATGCAGATCTCTGGCCTGCTGATGCTTTTTAATGACTTGAGGAAAATAAGAGCAATTCCCACAGATCCAAAGAGTTCTAATACCCAATCTGCACTTTGAAAGGACAAGTGACACACCTACATGCTAGTTTCTTTGTAAGTCCTGGACAAAATAAAGAAAAACCTAACACTAGCCTCATATAATGCACCAAAAGACAGCAGACAGCACTGTAACTAAGGATTATCTGCATAGCTTTTCAGAGGATAGGTTCTTTCCTTAGTGGCACCTTTGTGAGCTGAAAAATGCAAATGAGTAGACATAATAAACACCAAACTTCTGTCAGATAGGTGACTTAGTATGACACTCCTATTAAAAGCTAAATTCAAAGAAAGCATGCTATGTAGATGTATTAATGCAGAACAAACTACTCAGGGAGCAAATGGGCTTTTCAACTCTTTCCATCTTCAAATCACTTTCAGATTCCATTTGGAACATCTCTTTTACATCTGCTTCATCAAACACAAGATGGGCTCAAGTGGAACACCAAGCAGCCTCTGCGGAGGCATACTGAAATACAGACCAACTGATTTGTAATGTTCAGATCAAATAGTTCTTTTCAACCCCAAACTATGAAACTATCTTACGATGTGGACAAATCTATTGAAAGAATAAACGAAAGATCAGAGTCATATCAAAGGGTATGCTAGGAAAATACTCAGATTGTGAGATACTAATAGACTCAAGAGAATGCAAAGGGCTTAAAATGGATCCCTTACATGGTGGCAGAGGAAAAACAGGTTTTAACAACAGCGTTTACATATTTTTACCTATGAAAGTAACTTTCTGGTCCCTTAGGTAGCTAGTTACATTAAATCTCTCCCTCTTTCATATTAGCAACAAAATTGCACCATCTCTGAACAGAGATGCTCATCTCCTAATTCCAGCTGGAGGCAGCATGCAGCCATAGTCAGCAGTCTAAACTGAAATAGAGGAAAGAGACAAAGAAGGATAAATAGAGACAGAGGATGGAAGTCAAAACTGACAGACATTTGAATCTTAGCAAGTGACAGCTTGGCAGTTCAGGCATGGCTCATCCAGGCTACTGAGCCTGGAAAAGCTACATGTGCTTTTACATATGAAAGCTACAGTGCTTTCTTCCATTAACCAAATTGTGCCTTGAAATGATGGCAGGACATACAAATACCTATCAACAAGGTGCATGTAGAAAAATAATTCCAATTTCCACTGATGTAGACTTTCTACACAAGGGATGGAGTCCAAGGAAAGCAAAGAGGAGAACCCAGTGTCAGGGGAAGCTCTCAGCTCAGGAAGAAGCCCCTTGCAAGGTGAAGACGACAATACAGAAAACAGTTTGTCTCCATGGGACATTAGGGTTGGGGTGGTGTAGACTTTACCTAAATTACCTAAGCAGAGACAGCCTCTTCCTGCAACCTTTTTGATGCTCCATGTTTTTCATCTAAACTTTAAGCAGAATTTTAGCTTATAAACTAGGTTTGTATCATAATCTGTTACTTAATATCTTTGTTGTGGAGTATTCATCAATCAGTAATCTTACTTGAAGTGAAAGGCTTCTGGAAGCTATGCATTTCCCTTTATGTTTACACAAAATCTGTAATATATCTACAAAATGTGTATGCAAAGAAAACATCACATTGCTTAAAAGGAAAGGTTCCCAAAACTTCTCTGCTACCCTAAAATATGCATTTTAGGAGTTCAGAGGATTTCTGATGTCTCTTCCTCTCTTTAACCCATTCTTTTCCAAAACTGTAACCTTATATAGCCAAAGACATTGCTGAACTTTTAGATGACATGAGACTTCAAATGAATGACAATCTATTCCATAAATATGTAGTCTGTAATATACTTGTGTACTTTGACTGAAAACTCAGGGTGTTCACCTCTCTTTTAATACTATGCACACTGGTCAGTACAAGCTCTACAGCAAAAAGACACAAACAACAGAGAGACACAATGCCAGGTACAAAAGCTGTAGTTACCAGCGACACAGCTGGTTACAGAAGAAAACATCTAAGTCACACAGTTACAATGCTCAGCAACATAGAAAAACATTCACTTCATCAGCATGTCGAAGATAACATGAACAAATTAAAATCACTTAACCTTCCACCTGTTCTAGGATTTTCTACTCATTGTGTCACCTCCAATATAACTAATGCATAACATCATAATGAGTTTTGCTTCAAATTTCCCAATTTTGCACAAAATAGAAAATTATGTTCATTTAAAGGTGAAAGGCGTCACAAGACATACATAGTCAGAAAAAAGCCCCAAAAAACTTAACAGTACTCAGAGAACTGAAGCCACTTTATTACATTTCTACAGAAGACAGCCCAATTTGGCAACAGTGCACTTCAGTTTCAAAATGCTGAGAGGAAATCTCAGAAGTAAACTGAAGAAAACTACACCCAATTTCTGGGGAAAAAAAAAAGAAAGAAAGAAAAGAAAAGAAAATTACTCCAAGAGCCAGAATACAAGTTATAATTAAAGAAGTCCCAATTCTAGATTAGGTGTTCCAGGAGAAAACCCAGCATGCATATTAAGATTTACAGAGGGAAAGGAAAACTTTTTAGATAGGTCAGTTTTAGTTAAAGACAACTGAAGAAACACTCACATACAACCTGCATTTAGTACCTGATTTCAAAAGAATCTTTTTCTTTGAAGAACACTGTAGGACAGCAAAGATGTTTGGAGAACCAAATCCACTTTAAAGCATCTGAGCAACTTTGTATATCCCTTTGCTAAAATCCTGTATGAGTTTTTCATTTAAAGCAATATTTTCCCCCAGATTCCTCTGTTTTGTTATCTTTTTTTTTTTCTTCAATTCCAGGGTCTCCAAAATATAATGATTCTCAAAATGGTCTTCTTTTTATGTCTAGTAGTGGGTCTCCAGATAGTAAGGAAGCTTCTGATGTCACTTGATAAAAGCTGAATTTTCCACTAGCTCTATTTTTACCTTGCCACAGTGAGAACCAATGAGATGAACCACAAATCAAGGGTTCTCTCCAATCTGCAAACTCTTCCTTCTCCCTGTTACAGGCAGGACTGAACATCTCTAAGGCAATGGCAATGTGTGGGAGATGAGAGCATACCTTACATTCAAGGGTTGCCAGCACAGCTACAAAGTGCAAGATGAAACCAGCACACAGCTGCACCTTTTGGAAGGGTTCTCAGTAAAAAGATATAGAGTTAGTACCTGGCAATGACAAGTGGAAATTTAAAGCTGCAATTTGGCTTCATACGCTTCTGAGATATATCTTTCATTACTGCTAGAAGAAGAATGAAATTGAAAAACACATATAATACAACCCCTTAGAATGTACAGTACATACCATGAAAGAGAGTTTAATTTCTAAACATTTACAGGAACTATATACTAACTCTACTTGAATTTAACTTTGAGTTAAGATTACTCCATGAATGTTCTTATTTTTCCAGAAATGGCATTAAAGTTTGTGCACACATTTTGCTTTTGATGACAACAAATTCTACTATATGAGAGCTCAGGTCTTAAGATGGTCATAATACTTATGGTACATGCAGATATACTCTTTATGCATGCAGTTGTATCCACTAACATAATGATTTTCTATAGATTTACACGTCCTTGTTTGAAAGTCATACAATAACTCCAGACATGAAAGGTTTTACCAGTACTTAACTCAGCTACATTACACATAAGCATATTAATTAATGCAGAAGAAGAAATGCAAAGGTAAGGATCACAGTCAAGCAAGTTGTGATAATGCTCCAGCAAGATTAGCCAACAAACTGTAAAGAAATGATGGCTGCTCAAGCACCTAAAATACTTCCGCCAGGGGCACCTTCAGTATAATGCATTACCAACTGTGGACAATGGAGGGTTTCCTACAAAGTTCAACACCCATGCTTGCTATTGAAAATTCTGGGAAACACAGGAGCTTACTTTCTTGATTGAAATACTATTATTTCAGCAGTTATGTACTCTATTAGGTACGGGAAATGAAATTCAAACAATGTTCCACTATTATCACCTATCTTCCTTGAAACAAAATCCGAATTTCAATAAGGATCCATAATGGCTGAATTCAACCGCTTAACAGTATACAATGTTGAATTCCAGTGAAGATGCATTGGAAATGAGGGCAGCTTGGCAGTTCTGCAGGGCTTTTCAGGCAGTGGTATGTATTGAGCAGTCCTATGTACTCCTCCAGGGTGCTGGCTGCTAGTGACCCCCATATCAGAGACAGCAGAGCTTGAGGAGATTGCGCTGGGAACACACCAAAAGCCATCCCTGAGGAAACACAGGTTAAGAACCTGGAAAAGTAGAAAGCACTAGGAGGTACTGCCACACAGATGATGGCAAAACCTGAAGCTTCTCGTGGCCTTGTGGTGGCACCTGGTACAGATGCTGAGTCTCAGCCACTGCAGCCCTCTCAGTACCTGCTGTTATCAGCTGGGAAAGAAAAGGCCACATGAGCCTCATAACACATCACAGTAAAAGGAGCCTTACTGACACAAAACTCTTAACTCTTAGTGAAAGGGAATTCTGTGATCCACTGTACGTTTCTCAATAGTCTTAAAAAGTAGCAAGTTCCTGCAAAAAGTTTCAGTGCAACAGTATGAAAGATTAAAAAACCCCCAAACTCTAAACTCCATGGAGAATTTTCCATAGAAATCTGTGCTTTGAGTTCAGTGGCAGACCAATACAGAAGATAAGTCTGGTCTTACAATTAAATACCAAAGAACAACTCACTCTGAGATTTGAAGACCGCAACCTTGCCTTGACATTTGCATTTTCAGATAACCTAATGGTATTTACCACAAGAACAATGTTCAGAACTGCCCAACTGCCATTAGCAAAAGGTTTTCACTGAGTAAAGATGAAAGACAAAAAGGTGAGAATGAAGACAAAGTCAATGCCACTGCATGTCTCAGATAAATCAAGCATGGCAATAGAGAGTAAATTCAGCTGCAACTGTTGGTAGAGAATACCTCTCCTTAGCACCTACTGAGATGATTTGGTTTGGCTACAGTTAAATGCTACTAGAGGCTGAAAGCACCACTTAAAGTGTCAGGAGGAAGACCTGTTCAGGGCTCAACCACCTTCTCCAGTACTGGTTTAATTAGAAAGATTTTAAAACATAACATCGTTCATGGAAAAATATGAAAGAGATTTACGCTTACATGAATTTGACACATCATTACAAGTGGCTTGATAAGTCTGTCAACTAGTACTTGTCTCTTACTTTCGTGAGATGTCATCAATCAGGCAGATTGCAGACTCAGAATCCACAGAAGCCTTGGCAGTACAGAAGACTACATTAAGGACAACTGAAGACAGGTGAAAAGTATTGCAGCACTAGAAAAAGAAATGGTCATGCCCACCAACACTATGAGCCTTTGGGCTCAGAAGAAGTTCATTTAAATGGAGGCAGAAAAATGTCTGAGACTCAGGATTTCCTGTGATATGAATGGCCCCAGAGTTATGAAAAAGAATAGGGAAATGATGCCTGCTGGTGACTTTAAATGACTGGGGTACAACTGGAAAGTTGAATGAAAATACCACCATTTTATAATCCTTGAATATTATGTACCCAGCACAGTCTGCTTCTTCCACAGGTCAGCAGATGCTGGGTATGAACAGGAGGACAAAGTGGTAACTGGATTTAGATGTTCTCTGTTAGCAGAACACTGAAGATCTTAGCCAGGAAGTACATATCTGTACGGAGAAAATGATTTATTTCATCTGCTGTCATTCCTCTTTTTACTTTGTCTTCAATGGAGAAACATCTGAATAAAGCAGAACAGAATAAAGCCTTCATAGGGCATTTTAACCCTCACAGCTAAACAGTATTCTGACAATACACTTTCAGACTTCAAATATCTTGTAAAGCATTCATACCTCTACTGTGATCCTACATCAGTAACACCGAGTGATAACAACTTATCTGAGGGGCTTATTCCAAAAGAATGACAACAGCAGTTCTCATGAGCATGATCTTCTGACTCATCAGTCTCAGTTTACTGCTCAAAACAAAGCCAACATCTACAGATTCCTCTGTGTAAGGCACTTACTAACAACATAGCCTATACACTTGAAAAAGGGCAACTCAAACAACTTTTACAGAAAAATGTACAAAACTTGCCATAATATTGTGGCACTTAACAGAATATGGCAGTCATTTTTTCAGAAGGACAAACACATGTATATTAAGATTGGGCCATTTATAGTCCAACCCACTAAATCTAAGAGGGTCAGAATAAAAATTGAATGTTACTTCATTTTATCCTACCTACATATAGTATGTCAAAAAGACATAGTTACCTGCATAAATCAATGCTGTAACTGAGACCAATAAAATACTTTGCCTAGATACTTCCCAGGGTTATCAGCTCACATGCAAGCAATGCTCTGGTTGATAAAGTATCATGTGCATGGTGACTATGCAGGGCATTTTGGGGGGCCAGGAGAACTAATTCCTCTCTTCATCCGAGTTTATGAAGTTGTGCCAGCTGCACTCTCAGGACTATAAAGAACAAGGGGCAACTATGTGAAAAGGGGTGAAACAAGCCCTGGTAAATACAGATTAGTACAAGAAAATAATCCATGAGGAATAGATGGCGGGACTAGGCAGCAAACAGCTCTGATTTGATCTAGAAAGTCTTACGTCATAAGATATCAATTCTCTGAAAGAAATACAGGATCTTTTTAACCTTCTCTGTCACAAAAATGAATACTTGTCCTAGAGCTGCTGCACTAATCAACTAAGAATTCCTCTAACACAAAGCAAAATGAAAGCAGGGAGGGAAAGAACAAAGAGATTGTGTCTGGCTTGAGGAAAGTTTAGTTGCAGAGATAAGCAGAAAAACAAAACCACAAAGCAACATAGTATAGAGAACTATATTGCTTTATAACAGTTTAATACTTTCAATAGTGCCTGATAATCATGTTTCACACTTATTAATTTATAATATTCCATAAAGCCCTATTTCTATCATCAGTTGAAAGGGAAGTGATAATGTCTGTACTGGGAAGGAATTCTGTACATAATATTCTATCAGATTAAACTTCAGTAACTTTATGAATTATGAGCTGTCAGACACTTTTCTCATCTGCTACAGAACATACTTCTTAGAAATAGAAGCTATAATTAAGACAACAGATGTTCTTTGTTGGCTTCATCTGAAGCATGGATAATTTTTAAAAAGCAGCCTGTAGTTAAGACAGTATTCTGCTTCCCTCTATGGGTGAGCTTCTGCAATACTGCTTTTCCAAAGAGAATTGAATTTAAAGTTTGAAATGGCTGCAACTATTTACAACTATTATTAACATGATTACAAAACATGAGCAGTACTGTCCTGAGGAAAAAAATATTAACTAAGTAAAATATTCTGGCATGCAGTACACTGCATTATAATGCCATACATAATGCATAAATGGTTTTGCAAAAGAAACTCCCACCCCCAAAAAGCAAGGAAGAGATGGGAAAACCACCTGCTCATTCAACTCTTCTTTCAAGGATCTGTGAGATAAACAGAAAGAACAAACTAAGAAATAAGCAAGAATGTAGTAAAAGATGTCTTTCTGCTTCTACGTAGAAGGGGCACTCGAGAAGCTGAGGAGAACAGAGTGCGGGGCAGGAGCTGGAGCTGAAACCCAAGCAGGCTGGCACTGGGACTTTGACACTGCTGGCTTCCAGGAGAGGCGCATCTCACCTCCCTCACGTGGTCTGGAGCATTGGCACAGCTTGAGGCTTCTCATGCTTTTCTCAGGCGTGGCAGACTGGCAACTAATTCTTTCTTACCCTTCACTCTCAGGGATCACCCCAAGCCCTGTGTGACACGCAGAACCACAGCAGTAGTAGTGTTCTCACATTCCCTACGAGCATCACTTTAAATGGAAGGACAGGTTAATATCTCTAAATAGAACAAGCCAGCATGGACTTCAGAGCATAGGACAGAGAAAAAACCATTTTAATAAGCCAACACCTGTTTTTCATGTCTTGTTGACAACTGCAGCTTCCCTGCCAGCAGCTTTCAGTCAGAGAGATACCAGCAGATGAGAGGTAAACTGTGATGCAGGTACCAACTTACTGCATCATCACGTGCAAGGAGATGATGACAGAGATGACAGAAAGGAAGGAACGGGACAGGGTCAACCAAGCAGCTGGACCAATGAAGTGCAAAACTGCCTTTTTCATGAAGTGAGGCTTGTTTTATTCCCTCCTCCTCCTTCAGGATTGCTGTTCCAGGACTAGAAACGAGCTGAGATCTGCAAGAATTTGAGTAACTCGGCCTGCTCAGTTCTCCTCAGAGACACTAACTGACAGTTTCAGCTTCTGGCAGTGGTTCGACATGAAACCATACACGCTATCAAGAAGGGAAATATATAACACTGAATGTTTAAGTGTAGTGTGGATAGTGCTGGCGTGAGGACAAACAGCACATTCCACTGGCAGCTGCATCTTGTGGCTTACTTATCAAGTTCCTGGTGCTTCAGTGTTATTATTGCCATTAAACATCCAGATTTTAGCAGTGGTACGTAGAAGTCCTTATGAGACAAAATTTTGATAGTTCTCTAAACAAAACCTCCCTTACTGGTATTATGATTAACTAAGCATTCCCTTAGAACTGTTGCCAGCTGCCTTCCCACAAACTACCTCATCTTTCCCAAGGATATTTATGCCATGATTTCTATTAATTTCTGCACTCTAGACTTTTTTTTATAAAGCGACAGTGAAACTTTAGTAAAAATATGATTTATTCTAAAGTGACTAGAGGTAAGTTAATACAATTACATGGTGCTTTTGCTACAGTCACTCTATAAGAAATCAGCAGCAAAGCTCCCTCTGATGCCTGCTATACTACACAGACACATTAACAAAACTACATTGTAAGAGCATGAAGACCACCACCAAGGTCAAGCACTCAAGACCACAAAGAACTAAGGCTGCATGTGCAATTTCAGTTCACGCTTTTGACTCTTTTCATAGAATGATATAGAATTTTCAAGAAATTACACTGCCCATTTCAGTGCACAAAGACCAGAGCTCTCAAAGGATAAAACTCAGCTGAAGAACTGAGTAATTTAGTACCTGGAATATTATCTAGATTGCACAAGGACACATGGTCATGCAGTAGGCTTTTATTCTCCTGTTTATTTTTCTCTTCAAACCTGAATTTTCTATCATCTCATCTCAACACGGCTTCCCATGTAAAAGTATTTTGGTCCACAATTTGTTCTTATGTTCTTCCTAGCAAGTGGGAGAGGAAATACCTATTTGTTTTTTCCCGGATATGTTTAACACATAGGAGAGAGGCAGTTGCCTGTTTTTCAAGGGAAAGAATGCCGAGGTCCATCTCAAGAGACACTTGAAAATGTTGGTTCTGGGCAGCCAGTGGAAAGTCATTGTGAGATGATGTCAATGACCTCTATCAGATAAAGCTTCACAGATAGAGCAAGTTCATGTGCTGGCACCATTTTCATTTAAAAAGTAGTAACACGTACTTTCTTCTGAGTAGTCTGGTGCTATCCTACAAAGACTACTAACCTCAATTCCCTTCCACCACTGATGGTGAGAAATGGTGCTCCAGCAGCATCTGCTCTTTGTAACGAAGACAGGACTGTGGATGAACCTTCACTATGAGATACCAGGGTTGCTGGAATACTGTTGAGAATGACCTGTCCCATCTCTAAAGAATCCTTGTTCCTTATTGCTGTTTTCTTCTTTTTGGCAACACAAAGTTTCTTATGCAAGGCCATCACTGGTTTGTGATAGCATCTCTGCTTGATGAGCACATTTAAAGCATTCTCATTTTATTCAATAATCATAATACATAAAAATTCAGGGCAGTATGTTGTTTGCTCGGAAAGAATGCTTTATTTTGCTACCTTTTTGCTGTAGAGAAACTAATGGGGGAAGAATGCCAACAAAGCCCTGTCAAACTATCCACAGACAAGAAATCTAGAAGAAAAGAATAGGCTCTTTACAACTGCAAGAAAAAGATAATGTGTATTACTATGCTTGAGAAGTCAAGTTGTTTAGATCTGGAAGATTTACATAAAAGAACTTGGCAGAAGCTGCTGACAGATAAAAGTCAACACTGCTCCTTCATCTTTTGGGAATTATGGGAAACATTTGTAAGTACACAGAAAGCTAAAAATAATGAGTGTATAGCAGTCACCCATAAAAAAAATGCAAACAATGGTAACAGCTCTCCAGCACCACGACTTTTATTCAAAAAACTAATGCGTTTCAAATCAAATCAAACATTTCTCCTCCTCTAAAAAAAAAGGAAAAAAGCAAAAGCTTAGAGCTGTAGCTGTAGCAACAGAATTCAGCAATGCTGAAAGGCAGTCTTGTAAGAAAGTAAAACTGGGTTAATCCTTACAGCCATTAAACCATGGGGTGATCTGACATAGATACAGAAACAACATTATTAGGAAAATCCTGGACTAAATCTACAGAGAGTTAATCCCACCATCCTCTTTACCTCCAGATGAAGAAGAAAACTCTAAGTCTTTATGCAATAAGATTTTCTGACCCATATCATACTCCTGTCAAGATTTCTCTGCATAGCAGTATCAGTGTTATTTTCTTATTCCAGTATATTTCACACTACCAAGATACTAAATAAAAAGGATGCCATGCAATATCAAGTACATGTACTTATTGCATGAACTTAAAGATCTCTCTTGCATACATTGTTTGCTCACTCTCCACTGCTGAAGTAGCTTTAATTCAGACTTTAGCACTTAAGGTGATGAATGAATTTCATGAACCTTTACAAAGCTGTGAGGGTACCAACTGGTTAACTAACTGGCAAAAGACCTTCATTTGTGTACTGACCAGCACACTGTGTTATGAAATTCATATAGTGCAAAACCTGTTTATAAGGAAGTGTATAAGAAAATTGAACGTAACAACAAAGATGGTGCTCATGAAAAACTTGCTATGTTTTTACATCACCATCTGCAAGCCAAAGATTAACTGAAGTCAGGGTAAGAAGGTATGGAACAGGATTTCAGTCTGCAATGGGAGCATTCATTTGCAATGAGACCAAAAGCAACAGACAAAGCCTCTCTAAGAAAATCCAAACACTACAAATCTAAGAAATCCTTTTGTAACCTTACAGTCAGTGTTAGAGTGCCTTGTGGTCTAAAACAAAGAAAAAGGTCTCTCTCTTGAAAACCAGTGGTGTATTGTAAAGGAGTGAGACTGAGCAGAATAGGATGAAATAACTGAAAGAAATATTTTGTAAGTGATCTTGGAAGGTGTAAGCTGCAGAAGGGCAAAACTAGAAAAAAACGTAAATCTGGTTAAAAACTGACAACATGCTCCCTATGGTCTTTAGCTCAGGTGGATCAAATAAAAGCAGCTCTTTCACAGAATAAATGAGGGAGGCAGAAGCTCTTTTTAGGTCGTCTACAAAGACCCAAGACATGAGCAGGAAGCACTCTGATCCACTGCTTCCATTCCTTACTTCTGCTACCCAGCAGCTGCCCTACACTGACTTACTCCAGCACAGCGGAATGTGCTGTAGACATTCTCCAACTTCCTTGTAGAAAATTCATGGGTAACAGGATCAATACCATCTCTGAACTTGGAGGACTACTAAGTGTATACATGACAACGACAAGAAATACTAATGTCTGGAATATTTAAGTGCTGCTGGTGTACAGACCTTCTAGAGGTCACACACCCAAAAACTCAAACCAGTTTTTCCACCATCCTGCTCCTGCCAAGAACGTTAGCTGGTCTTCTAACCCATCCATATCTGAAAATATAGTGGCACTATCTGTCTATACATCTATCTCAATTTCCACATACCTACGGAGCTTAAAGCAACAATCACTCAGTTGACTTGGAATGTTGCTTACAGGAGTAATAAAGGAGTAAAAATACATTCCTGACTTGCACAAGATGTGATCAAACATGTGAAAAGGCCTTCTAGCTATGACTCACTAAGAAATGGGTGGAGGATTGAGAGGCTGAAAGGCTGCTGGCTAGCTGGAGTAAGCCTTCTTCCACACTGGCCAGCAAGGACTGAGAATTGGCTATTCTGTCAAAGTGTATATCATGGTTGTTTTCCTGCTATCCTACTGGGTACAGGGTGGTGGAGGGGTTGAGAGTGTGAGAGAGGGGAAAGAAGAGAAGTCTAACATTCATGGTTTTTTGTTATTGTGTTCCAGAGGAATCACCTTGCCAGAAGAAAGAACTAGTTACCTTTATTTGGCCCTAGAGAAGGGAACACCTTTTCCTCACTTCATTTTACCTTTTCAAATTTATTTATTTATTTGTTTGTTTGTTTATTTAAATGTTGGCCATGCCAAAAGGAAAAAGGGTATCTCACTTGACCCCCAGATGGAAAATCATTCCAAAAAAAACAGTTCCCTGTTGAGAACAGGAGGAAGAGGAATACATTAATTTTAAGCTGACCTGATTTTTTTAACAGGCAGATAACTTCTTCTTTTTAAGCATAGTTCACATGAACTGCCTGCATGAAGCTGGAAAAACTCATATACTAATTAGTTCAGATGTGGCAACTTTAGAGAACTTTACTGAGGATTTTACAAGATAAAGCTTCTCAAAAATGGCAGATGCAGCAGACAGCTGGTGCAACTTGCCTAAGCTCTGCCATGCTACCACAAGGTACCTATTTATTGCAGGACCTGCTACCTCCCAAACGATTCTAGTCTTTCATGGTGAATGTGCGACTAGTAGCCTCTAAAATAATTTAGACATATCAGTATGAGCAATCATCTATCTATGGCCTTATTTTAAGGGAAATTCCCTTTTATTTTTGTTTTTTGGTGGTTTGGGTTTTTTAAAATAGCATATTTCTTGACCTCTCAGGGGAGCCAGCCCTTCTGCTTCTCTTTTTCTTGTTTCACTACATAGTCTGCTTTTCACCTGTCAGCTTCCCACATTTCAAACCTTGCTCTCAAATTGAAAAGTCTTAGGAGACAGAGCAAGGTGGCTGGTTATTCTATAATGGCATTCAGCTAGGAGTGAACAGTGCAAAGGACCAAGTGAATATGGTAACCTGTGTTGCCTGAGGTTGAGAAGGAAGACATCAAGAAAGTGCAAGGCGTAAACTTCTTTAGATACACATACTCAAATTGTTTGGCTGTGGCTTCCAAAACCTTGCAGGATAGTTTTGTTCTGAACTTGTATCTATAAAGACTGCGTTGGGCTTTTGTTTTGTTGTTGGTTTGATTTTTTTTTTCCCCAGGATAGCTACAAATTACCTATTACAAAATTAAATGCAGAAATTTAACATATACTGGGAGTCAATAGAGTAGTCTTGCATCATGCTAATAAAGACAAGAAGAAAGTTTCAGAGCCTATTATAGTGTCCACTTATGTCACAGTCTGACAGTGCTCTGTAAACATCCAAAACAAGCTGCTTTTTTTTTTTTTAAATTTGAGTCAGAAAATAAGCATGGATTAAAGTTTTCTGACAAGCTGCAAACAGGTAACCAAATAACACTTAGCATGATAGAAAACACAGTATTTTCCAGAACATTAACTTTATACTGAAATAAGAGAATTTCATGCTTTTACTTCTGCATGGCTATCAACTTGAGTCCAACAGAAAAACTGGAACCATATTCAAGTCTATTTTTTCCTGCTGGCTTTATAGCTTCCCCATGCTTTCCGCACATTACACATTCCCTCTCTGTTGCTCTCAGCATTTGGACTCTCTCCTTCAGGCATTCTGTAATCCTGCCAGCCAAAGAGCTTTGCTTTTAGTAAGTAGATCTGCCAACTTAAACACCAGTCTCCTAAGGCAATCAAATAATGAAACACACATGTATGTACTTGCACATAATCTGTCAAATACCTCTCCAGCCCACTACAAATGATTTTTGCAATTCGGGGTTTTCATAGGAGCATGCATTCATACATAGTTTTCAAAGATCAAATGCCATGGTTCTCCAGAGTTCTGTGTCTTGTTTGTACATTCAAACTCAATGACCCTGCAATTTCCATGTTAGCATCTAAAGATATTAAAAATGAAAAACTTAAAAACACAAAAGTTGTGCAGAAAACTTCATATGGAGTAAGTACACCCTTCAATTTCTCCAATTTGGCAGAGAGGTCTAGTGCAAGACAGCACAGATTCCTCCACAGCAGAACACTCTTTCCACGTTTGTAGTGTGTCTGGAAAGTTAATGAATAACCATTTTAGGTGTCAAGAGTATTTTTCATACCTTCCCCATCACTCATCAATCATCCACACTGATGTCTTGACTTTCACTTTCTAAACCCGTGTTTCCTGAAAGAGGAATCTAATGTATGATGCTAGCAAGAGTAATCCAGGAAAAACTTTGAACTTTGTCATAACAGCATGAAATTGCACAGCCACACCTCTTGATTAAGTAAGGTTGCAGTTTACTACACGGCAAAATAAAGATGGGAGCAAAAGCATCTTTCAAGGAAGCAAGTTATTGATTAGTATTAGAAAAACCAAAATCAAGTTTCATGAATGGTAATTTACTATGTAACGTCATCTTTTGCAAAAATTCCTGTATTGTGAATCACAACTATGATACAGCAAAAAGCCTCTCAAAACTAATAGAGATGCACCATAAAAACCTAAAGCAAGGGGTGCTTAAAATGCATAGGTCACTGAAACATTCTATTGCAAGACATGCTTTACATGTACAACAAAGTCCTGAGAACTTGAAACTCTGGATTTGCAGAATCATGAAACAAGTAAGCTAACACTAAATTATGTTACCATATTTGTTGAATCTGTGCATTCACATTCTAGTAATTCTTTTTATTTGATGCTTATATTTGTATTCCAGCTGGTGCAGGAAGATTTGTTCTGCAAGGAACTGTTTTGGACATCCAGTACACAGTAACTGAAGCCAGCCATGGAGTGAACAAATGGTACTCACTCCTTGGGACAAAAATACTTACAAAGTCAAACCTAATGCATTTCTGGTTCCTGGTTTTAGTTATCACAATGAAATGTAACTGCTAGAGTTCTTATATGTTAAGAGTTGTTAAGAGTTTACTCCCCAGATTCAGCTTTTTGAAGTGAAATCCACATGACCCTCCTATGACAAAGAGATTAACTTTAAACTACCTTAAAGCAATAGGTTGGTTTGTTAATTCATTTTCTATCTGGTTTTTTTACCTCATTCCTTACAGGAACCATGATAGCACCTTTACTCGCAACAGTATCCAAAGGTGACTTAGTATTTATCATTATGAAGTTCTATGAAACACTTATTAGTTATATAATTGGAAACAGCAGAAGTATCAATGAAAAAACGTTTCCAGAGAGAAGGCTGAAGGCTGTGAAGAACAGGAGGTTTAAGACCACAAACTGATCAAAGTGAATGGAGCAATTTTAATTAAGTGAAAATCTCGAAAAAACCAAAGCAAGAGTAAGTGGGAAAAAAGGTCGGACAACTATATCACTAAAAATTGTATCAGATGGCATACACTAAAATAAGTTGTACTTATATATACAAACACAAGTTTGAGATGCAGTTTTGAAACCTTAACAGTGTTCTCCTACTGTAGTGTGCAGTTCATTGTCTATATGCACATGCATCAAGGTGATAAAACTCTGTATTTATTCTAAATATAATAATTTGTTACAATAACAGAATATACAAATAAAACTGTCATCATACCACTTCCTCAATTATAAAAATCCCTCATTACTGTCACATTAGTTACCCAAACAGGCAGCCCTAAGGAAAAAATCAGCCGTGCCAAAGTATCTAGCAGCCTAGAGCAAATATTTAACGTGTATTAGTGAAGAGTTCTAAATATACTGGAAAAAAATAATTTTGTGAAAATAATCTCTATATTGTCATCACCAAATACAATTAGATATATGTAGTTCCACAAATGAAAACATTTTACTACTAATTTCACATTTCTTACCATGTAATTGACATTAAAGGGATAAAAAGTTAAGTAATCTACACTAAATATGTACTAAAGGAAGCAGTTTGGACTAATTAGTAACAGGCTTTAAATTTATCTAGAAGTTATGAGCTTGAAACAGGAATTACAGGGTGAAATTACATGCCCTGCATTAGCCCAGGACCTCAGAAGAGATGCTCACAACAGAGTTTCCCTTACGTGTATTCAAAATTCATGAAAGGACACTCAGACTCTGTTCTTTACATCAGCATTTACGGTATAGTATTTCATGCACATTCATATTCTACAATCTGGTATACTGGAATCTCTTCCAAAAAGAGCTAGATTTGTGCTCCAAATGCTGAAGATACTGGGAATTTTGCCTGACAAATCTTCCGAGTAAGAACTGTGGGATTTTTCCCAATGCTGCTAAACCTTGACTATAGGTCTGATTCTGTTCCTTCTGAAGTCAAGCTGGGTTTTGCCACCAATCTAAGGGAAAGTAGAATAGTAAAACCTGCAGCTTCCTGTATGAACAAGTCCTTCAAGTAAAGAAAAACACCCCCAACCATATATAATATTTTCAAGAACATCAGTACTTTAAAATAATTTTATTTTTAGTTTGCATCCAAAAGGATTTTGAATAAGGCATTTTAATACCTTATTTAGAAGAGAGCAGCTCACATTAACAAGCACAGGCATGTTCCATCCAAACTACTAGACAATTTACCACCGTATTTGATTGACTGGCTATTTAGTTCAGACAGACATTGAGAGGAAAAAAAAACCAAAAACACACAAAACTCCCCCAACAAAACAACCAATCTCGTCTAACTGGCATGTTCTTACTGTGTCATAATAGAACTCTACATATTTGTCTTAAAGGAAACATCTGGAGAAAAAGCGTAACAGTTGGTAACTGTCTTCCCCTTTTTTGCTAAACTGTACATGCAACTCAAAGTCCTGCATCCTAAATCACTCTGGAAGGCACCAACAGCTTTTTCAGTGAAAGTTTTAGTATCAAAAACAGAAGAGAGTTTCAACTTCCTAAGAAGCAAGATTTTATTCTAGTTGCTCTGTAGTAAACATTGTTCAACCAGTGGTTTAATACTATCCCCAAAAACTATCCTGGTAATAATGGGATTGTGAAAATCTCTCATTTCACGTAGAGGGCTGCAGCTCACACAGGCTATCAGAAAGTTTTTAGAGTTGTCAGCACTAAGTTTTATCCAAGAGGAAGTCAGAAAAACATGAAAGTCGTGGGGAATGCACGCTAATCTTTCAACCAACAGTAATGAATTATAAATACAGCAAAGAGAATTCAAACATTCATCACTCTGTGCCCTAAGAACCCCTCACTCAATGAACAGAAGTCCTTTATTTTCTGTTATTTCAGAAGAAATTTTTGCTACTTGCTGTTTAGAAGGTGTTCTTTAAAATTCTATCTATTGATACAGATTACAAGGATGACTAGAAAAATTTTTATGCTCAGAACTGGCTTGCACTGGAGCAAAAGGCCCCCCTAAATCTTCTTCTTCCTAAGAAAATTGCTTATCTAGGCTACTGACTAGCTACCCTATTCTGGCTTCAGAACAATTGAGTAGATTTGGACTGGCCAGAATATATTCTAAATTGTACTTAAACAGCTGGACAGATTTTACTCCGAAGTACCTAAAATAAGCTGTCACAGAAGACCCATGTATCAACAGAGACCGGAAGGCCAAGGGAACACGTCACACCTCACTGCACCCCACGGTGTCCTGGCACCTCACAGCTCTTTGCAGACCACATCAGGGCAGATGCCTCTCAAGCATGTGCCAGTGGACTAGGGGCAAAGCAGCAAATGATGGGGAGTTTTGCCATGGTCTCTATTGCTCCTCACCTGTGCCAAGCAGCTGTGTCTTGGCAAGCAGACAATTCAAGGGTAAGGTCATAAACACAACAGACATTTTCCTGTCTCCATCCAAGCACAGCACATGAAAAACTGCAGTGAAATTTACACGAAAAAATAGCACTAGAGGACTGGAATGTGTGATCACAGGATTGAACACCATGTGCAAATATGAAAAAGACTGAAAATTTTTCCCCTTAACTGCTTATTTCTGGAATGTTCCTGGATAGAAAGATAATGCAACCAGACACAGCTGTGCAGCCTTATCTACCACGATGCATAATTAGTGGTTTCTTTCATTAATTCCCTAATTTAAGTGCTTTCATCTACCTCCACCAAAAAAGAGCTGAGGAAGAGGACTTGGAAATAAAAAGACAATCTAAAAGCCTTCTCTTTGAGAGACTTCTGGAGAAGCCATAACATGCTTTGAAACATGGATTTGCAGTGTACCATTCAAAAGCTTCTTTGTCAAGACTAGTCCTCCCGGCTTATCTGCTATCTACCAATTTTATCCAAGCAGGATGTTGGAAGAAACAGGTGGTAGCACTTAAGTTTTCTCTCCTAATCCCAACAAATAAATTTCACTGTTATATCTGTAAACAAGACATACAAACCTGGTGCAGCCATGCCTCCTGCAAGGTTATTGTGGTAACTCTATCCCAGCAAAAACCAGCACAGAAGCGCATTCCCTCTCAGACTACAGATCTCAGGTTGCGCTACTCTTCCTTCCTTCCCAGGTGGTGAGCAGGAGGCTACGGAACCGGAGTGTTCAAACACGCTGCATCCAACAAATGCAACCCCACAGGGGAGAAAGAGCAAGGTAGAGACAACTTGAACTATACCAATCTAATGTGCTTGAGTGGAATAGTTTGGCTTTTGGCCATTACCTTTACACCTTAAAGTTTGCATGCGCTTTACAAGTCAGTATCAAATCGCTCAAGGAAAGCAGAGTTAACTTTGATTTCCCAAAACATAGACACTAATAAAGAAACAAACAACAACAACAACAAAAAAAAAATACTGAAAATACACAATAGCTGCTCAAGATGCTCTGGAACCAGAATGGACCCAAAGTAACTGCCATTCCTGCAACAGGTCTCCATTCTGAAAGGAGCATCTTCCCGTCCCAGATGCCATCAAGTGATTTGCCAGCACAGGTGGAACCTGGCATGTTCAGACCTACCAAAGGCACATCTTACTTCTTGCCCTCAACATCCACAATCTCCAGTGAAGAAATTATCTCAGATATTGACCTCTGGGAAATGTTCTAACACAGCAAATGATGAACATACACAAACAGGCCTAGTGGATTGTATGAGAAAATTGTCTGACAGCTAACTGAACTGTTAAAGACCCTTTTCATCATTCATGTCATAGTTTACACAGTAGTTTTGAAGCACAAGATAGTCTCAAAAGATATTTTTAAAGTGTAGAAACCATATGCAATTACATCTTACCCTGGCTCAGGGCAGTAGTGTGTTTTTGAAACTCTGCCTTGAGGATCTTATTACCTGAAAAGCTGTCAGCTTAAATATAATTTTTTAATGCTGTCTTACGTGCAAACTATTTTATAAAGTGGGTCAACATGTGAAAATAAAGAACAAGATTTGGGTGCTACTCTTGTGGACTGCTGCATACAGCATTTATAAAAGACTGAACAAACAGCAGTCAAGTTAGTACAAAAGGTTACACCTGCTAATACTTTATGAAAAGATTTCAGGCAATGTCCAAGGATGCAGGCATTTCTGCAACACAGTGGAAAAAAAGAAAAACAAAAACCAAAACCCCCCACAAAATCTACACAACTGCCTTCTATTAACGAAAACATCCCAAAATAGAATTGCATTTTAGACACGTACTTTGCTGAAAGCATGAACAAAAGTTAGCAACCATTAATCAGATTAAACACTGGTTTTTTAAGCCAAAATTTTTCTCTAAGTTCTCCCAAGTACTTAGATTCTCACCAAAGTATTCTCAGGACCCAATATCATTCTCCAGTTAAAATAAGCATGTCTTTAATATCGTTTAATTCCCTTTGTCATTCTTAGCTATGAAAATAAAGAAGTTCTTTGTATTCTAGCTTTCAGATTGATTTCATGGATGTTCATCATGGAGAGCAGCTTTGGAGTAAGACACAGATGTGAAACAGTGCACTGCCAGCTGCAGTTACTGACCTGCGTTCTTTCACACAAGAAAATCTGGATGCATATATGGCACCACACAACTATTTAAGTGGGCACAGTTATTTGCTCAGGGTGCTGAATGATCCATTCTTGGCAAACACTTAGTACCATGTATTGCTGAAACTCACAAACTGATGTTATGTGCAAGCCTAAGTAAGAACTATTTGCTAACCAGAGAAGGTTTTTTTCAGATGTTCCTGGATCACAGCTACAGGACCAGACCAAGATGATTCCAGTGAGAGGTGCAGGCTAATTCACCTTTGCCATGTTTTACATTTGCCCCAGGAGCTTTCATGTCAGCACAAGGTATTAGCAGACTAAATCAGTGTAATAGAAGGCTGAAGACAGGTAAGCAAAGTCACTCAATGTAGTGCCACTGTTGTAACCATAGAAAGGCATATTAAAATTAGTATGATACAAAACAGACAAATATTTGTTACAACATCAAAATAGGAGTGTCTTATTCTTTCAGCTTCTTAATGCAAAATGTGTAGCAGAAGGCACTATTTTTTATTAGATTAATTAGATTGAGACAGTTGGGGGAAAAAGATTCATTTCAGCCACACAAGCCTTTTCAGTCTAAGGTCACCTTTGAGGATTAAAAGAGGGTTTTGTGTGCCTGAAGTGATCTTTTTTTCCCAGGAATATCTATTGTTCAATTAAAGTATTATTTTTAAAAGCTTTCTCTCTCTCACTTTAATTATTATCCTGTAAGGATTAAAACACAACATGGAAGA
Organism: Lycocorax pyrrhopterus obiensis; assembly: GCA_014706295.1. NCBI lineage: Eukaryota > Metazoa > Chordata > Aves > Passeriformes > Paradisaeidae > Lycocorax > Lycocorax pyrrhopterus. The sequence goes on along the minus strand of JACSVZ010000014.1, from coordinate 20,927,800 downwards.
TACTGGGTTTAAAGGTCCTTCCTCCCTCATGCTTCCTTCCTCCTGTACCAGCAGGTGGGGCAAGGCATTAACCATGAACTTGCCCAGGCCCTCCTCTATCCACGTGCAGCTCGTACTCGTACTTGCAAAGCCTATCCCTGTGCTTCCAGTGGTGCTTACAGAGGCTTTTTTAGTTACTATCAACCCTGATACTATGACTGAGAAAAAAATGCTCTGTCTCACTTCAGTGCAGCTTGCAAAAATCTTTGCAATCATCAGTGATAAAGCAGGTGGCAAGAACTCTGTTTTCAGATGCATGCACTTATCTGGCAGCTAGAAATTTGCCTAGAAATGTGATCACAAGTAGCCAGCAAGGCTTTATAGCAGGAACTTGCCCCATTTCTCAGTGCAAGTCAAAAACAACTGACGTGAAAATTCATGACTGCAAGGCAGTTTTGACAACCGCAGCAGGGCAAAAGCTTATATTCAAACTGGCTCTAAAAAGAAAGAATTCAAGGGCTCTGGCATAAATGGTAAATATATTTACCATTTGTATTTGTCACGAGATAGTGACTCATCACTTCATCCCATAATTTCCTCTTTCCATTTGCCTAAGTCAGGCAAGATGACTGTTTTCTTCCCAATGGAGGCTCCAGGTTCGCTGCATTTCACTCCCTCTTACGTCCCTCAATACACAAATGTAAATAATTTTCACAAATAGATTGTTCCCCTGGATTTACAGCAAAATTAGAGAAACAAATCCTACAACACATTCCGTTAAACCATGCACAAACCGTTTTATGCCCTCTGTCAGTTTGGATCTCTGTCAGATATTGCATAACCTGGTCGGTGAAAGGAAAGAGTTTCAAACGTTCCATGTCATTATCTTTGTGCAACTTGCTGATCTGTATCTGTTCTAGAAGAGTGAAGAAAAGTTTGGGTTTTTTCTTTAAAAAAATAAATCTGTTTTATAGTTTCACCACAAGAAGGAAGAGCTTCAGATTATTTTTAGGCTCAAAATCAGCTGAAATAGTACAAAGTGTCAACATAAACAACCCTTTTAAGTTACAGGAAGTTGAAGGAAGCGCAAAAACATCAAAACTGACAAATTATTCATATAAACTTCTGGTCTGCCCTTCTGCAATCTGATCTTCATTTCAAAGTGAGACTAGCATTCTGAGTTAAATCTGAAAGTATTTCAGTCCATCAATCAAAGCTTTATGCTCCAAAGTCTGCTTAAGATCAGCCTTCACAAGCCAGGTAGAGAAATGATACTGTATGAATCAACTCTAAATGTATGCAGCCGTATCAGATGAGCTGAATCAACGTTTGCAAAATATATCTGGACTTTGTACATCTTATGCATTTTTCATTTGCAAAGAATTGAGGAAAACTGGGATAAGCGAGAGGAACCAGCCTCATGTAGCTTCAATTAAAAAAAAAAATCATTTAAAGGGAAAAAACCCCAGTTTATGCTTCATATAAACTTCAGATGTCTAATGGGGGGAATAAGATAACCCCATGCTGTGTCTCCACTGTTGCAAGCACCTCAATCCTCCCAGAAGCAGCCAGGCACCCTTGCCTGGTGGGGAAAAAAACTTGGCAGGTAGGGTCACTTGAACCTCACAACAGCAAGAGGAATTAAATCTGCCTATCCACAGCTCTGACATGCATCAGGCCCAAGACTGAAAGGTGCTAGAGTCTTCTCAGGGCTTTGTCTTTCAGATGCAATTAAAAAAAAAAATCCCCACAAAATCAGACTAAATCTAGTTTTTTTATTGACAAAGGTAAGGGGAAGACAGGCAAAATGCAACAGTTCTAAAATTTCAGCCAAGGAATGCCAATTCTTGTCTTAACCAATGGTTCTAGAAACTTAAATAAGTCATGAATAAAATAAAAATACGGGGAAAGTTTTGACTTAAAACGTTTTAATGGAATTTGAGACCACCAGCAAGGGGGCTTGTTTTGTTTTCAGATTGGCTTTTAATATTTAGGAAGCTCCCCATTTATAAATAAGACTGACTGCATAAGACATGGGCCTGATGAGAAGCTCTGCCCATGTCACCAGGCTCACAGACTGCGAAGTCTGTTCAGATGTCTACGATTATTTGTGTATGAGTAACAGGCCATTGTGAATACTGGCAGCATTGTGCTTAAATATTGCAAATTAGATCTAATACGAAACAACCCGGACACCGATGAGAAAGTGATCAAGCTTAATAAAGCCAGGGAAAGAAACCATTCCGAGAGAATAATTAAGTATTAAAGAGTATTGAAAATATTAAGAAGTGTTTCCTTAAAAAAATAAACCTAGGTATATGTCAAAATCAAAGGAACTCCTTTGATTATGCATATATATTCTTGGAAATCTCAAGTTTCTGATACTCTTCTTCAAAATATACACAACAGGGGTAAATACAGGACTGACTCTTTACAGAATTAAAAAAGTATACAGATTACAAATAACTGAGGTAGGTTTAAGAAGCCTTAAGTTAGAGTTCCCCATTAATTTGTCATTTTAATCCATAGTACTTTTAATTCATCAAGTAGTGAAAATGTAAACTTGACTGCATTTGGTCAGACAAGTTTCACACTACACATTAATTTATTTTAAATACACTCTAAGGGTGTAGAGAGAAGTATCATCCTGGGAAGAATCTTTTGGCCTACTGCCCATTACATTGGCTGCTGGACAATATTAACCGTGCTATTCCCTGCCCCAAATAACATACACAAAAATAGTGAAGCCACCTGGAAGTGAAACATATCTTGCTACATTGTTCTTTATCTGAACTGCATTCCTGCCCTCACCTCTGGTTTTATCACAATTTTTGTAGCATTCTGCTAACTTAAAAATTTCACCTTTTGATTTTTATAATACTCTTTCAGTACAACATTTCCAAATTTGTTTCTAAGATTCAAAGCACTCTCTGCCTTAGATCTTTTCAGATCTGTAAGGAGACTACTTGTAATTACTTTTCCTAATTTCTTCTAGGAAAGCATACTTTATTTTAACAGTAATTAAGCCTGAAATTCAAACTTCTATTCAGGAGGGTCTGATCCATGATCTTAGGGCATTATGGAGGTGTCTAGCCTCTTATATGAAGCTTAAAATCTTTAATTCGAAAGCAGCTTGGGATCTCCACTTTTTTTTTTTTGTCAGAAGAAAACAAGGTTGGATTGCAAGCCGATTCTTAAGCATTTTGGAGCACAGCAGGATTATGTATGGAGACTTTGAGATGAAGATTCCCAGTTAAATCAGAACATTTTCATGTTTCCAATTCCTACAGTCCTGTGGTATTAAAAATAAACACATTGCATGTAAATACTACTTTGTCTCAAGGCAATAAACCTTACATAGAAGGTACATATAAACAGAGGCCCCCAAATCTGCAGCAGAATTTCCCAAAGTAACTCCCAGCAGCCAAAACTCCCATAAATGCCTACTACAAACGCAGTCCTGGAGCAGGCTTGGAAACAGCAAGATTAACGCCAGGACTTCCCAGCGCAGTGCTGTGGCCAGCTCACAGCATGGAGCTGTGAACAGAAGCATCAAGCAAGCATGAGTACAGAAACAAAGGAAGTTACAAAGCACTACTTTTTAAACCAATAAACATCAAAGCCTGGGATGCTGGTTGCTTCACCACAGCATGCACATGTAAAGAATGGGATTTTCTTTCCATTCTCCGCTGCTCAAAATTATTTGTCAGCATTGAGGTGTCTATCCAAAAATCCATGTTTATTCTGCAGTTACATAGGATGATAACTATCTCGATAGGTGGGTTAAGAAAAGAGTCAGTGTTACCTGAGCAGCACACATTAATATCCAGTACAAGGAATGATCAAACATATCAGTTTTTCTTTTCAAAGGAAACACCCCATTTTCAAAACTGCTCTAATGAAAGAGAAAACATGAGACTCTAATGACTAGCAGTTAAGAGTTCAAGGACTTCAGAGACAGGGACAGTATAACTTCAAATGCCACTACACGCTCATGTGCCCTCACCTTCATCCTAACAATGATTTACATCTAGGCACTGCAGACTTGCAAGCAACGCTTGCTACAGTGCTTCAGAACACTGCTATATAAACCAGTTCAGATTCACTCTTTATTCTCCACCAACCTAGAAATGCTTCTGCCAGGTCCACTTGGTTGCCACATACATTTTTCTGTATTTCTGCTCTTACCTTCCCTGGTTATCAGCACAGCTGAATATAAACTTAAAATACACACAGAAGGATCGAAGTTGATAAACTGATACCACAAATTTGCAAGTGATGCTACAAACATTTCTGTGTAGGCAGTATGATGATACTACTCATTATTATGGTGTCACTGTGAAAATCATGATCACATACTACAACTCTTATTTCCTACAGCTAGAAACCCAGACAATTTATGAAGTATTAGAAGTTGAAGAAACATAAGCCACTCTAGACTTCTCCAATAGGCTGTAAAGTCTATTCTAAAATGTACTTGGCTTATTGATCTGTAAAACCCCACTACCTGAACGTCAGTAGGTAAAGGAGAGAAAATCACTTGGAAGAAGAGGTTTTTTGTTTGTTTTAGTTTTTTACCTCAAAGCTTTTCCAATTTCAAAACAGAAGACTTGTTTCTTCTCTTAACAGAACAGTTCTGATAAAATTCTGAGTTCTGCCTAACATACTGTTGCAAATATAGGTTAGAAAGCAACTTAGGAAGATATTTCCTTTGTTTAACCTTTTTTAACATAAGGCTATTTTTTCTACTGCATGCCATACTCTCTAAAAGTGATAAATCTGAATTTCTCTTTATTATAATCTCATTTTTCATTTTTAAATATTCATTCTTACCTTTAATGCCACAGGTAGCCCCCCATGATCACAATATATTTTTTGCTGCTAGCAAGAGATTTGTGGTAAGAACATAGTTTTATTTAGAATGCATACGATTGGACTCACCAAGAACTTTTTTAATAGTGAGTTTGATGAACCACAAAAGGAAACACTTCCATCAGTTTCTTAGAAACCCAAAATAAATGTTAAGTGGCTCATTTTCCACTTAAGTGTTTACAGTGGAGAATTACAAGCATTACTTTCCAACCTGCGAGACATACCTCACAGTAAGTCATTGGTCCCTGTGCCTGAGACGAACCACATGAAACTACAAAGTGTAGGAGCTAAATATTACAATGCACAAACAATTCTTAACTGACTGAAATGAGCTGTACACTAAAAAAGCTGACCAGCAGGTGCTATATACACGAATGTACAGTCAGACAAGACTGTGAAATATAAATACCTGAAACCATGGGGGATACACACACCTTCTGAATACTGACCTTGTTGCTCACTCTCTGATTCAGCTTTTGCAGGACTTGGTGCTACTGGAAGAGGCCGAGGAGGACGAGGCTTTGGAGTGGGGGGAGATATTTTTTTTCTTCCAATGTACTCTACGTAAGTTCCTGGGAAATCCCCCCTCTCCCCTGTGGTTTCATTAAAACCATTCAACCAACCAATTTCCTCAGGCTTTGCTTCTTCCCCTTCACTGAATCCAAGTGCCAGTAAGGTACCTTTATTCACAGTTAATATATCTCCTAAGTGCAAGTCAATGTCTTCTTCTCGCTCTTTTTTGTAGTCATATAAAGCTCTGTATTGATATCCCTCAGCACTCATCTTGGCAAATGATTTAACATTCAAAAGTGTTATTAAACAGTATCAAAATGCAATTGTCCAGTTATAGTTTTATGTACAAAGAAATTCAAGATGTATTAAATGGGATGAAGAAAATGTCTCTTAAGTAATAAAATCCACCAGAGAATGTAAAAACACCAAAGTCTGGCTTTTCACTGCTGATGTTTTTACCAATGTATTTATTCTGAGTCACTGTCTGTTGCAGAAGTTAAGTGTTCCACTTCTTCTGTGTCTAGCAATATTCTTCCAATTAGTTCTTTTCCTGGGCTTGCCTGCACTTCTGCATCTCCATGTGCAAGTTCAGCTGACTCCTTAGCCAGTCACGCTTTCTTCAGATGTATTTGCCACAGGCTGCCCATGTACCTTAAGTATTCTGCCACCAAACCCTGCACACATGCTTTTCCTGGAAAGAGAAGAGAAGAGAAATCTCATGAAACCATCTCACACATTCTCTTGATGATTGTGAGCTTGGGATTCTACCTATGACTTAAGCTTTCTGCAACCCTGGCAAAGACTATGTCCCACATAAACATCCTATGTAACAATAAAATCAAGCAAGAGCACAAAAAAATATGTCCAGATAATTTTTGCATTTTAATAAATGATATATGTCAAATTACTTGAGCCAAATTTTCACCCCTGCAGTAATGAAGCATGCTTCCTTCTCTGTGACTTACGGCTGCTGAAAAGTCTCAGGGTGAGAGGGCTAAGCCCTGGAGCTATCCCTCTAGTGCAGTATCTAACCTGGCAGCAAGATTTTATATATTATCTCCCTGAAGACAGACAGCCACACCCCTTCTCCACAAAAGGTCTGACAAGACAGAGGAGGAGCTTACTGTAATTAGCATTGACCACTGGGGAATTCAGTCTCCTCCCGTTTATGACAAGGGTGAGGACGGGCAACAATCCCCATCCCAAAGCCTGTATTTCAAAAACCTTTTGGAGGAACGTGCTTTTCATAATCTGTAAAAGACTCAAGAGTGCTTTTACTCGATGACTACCATATTTCCCTTTTTTTTCTTTTTTAAAGAGGGGCTTTATTGCTCCCCCATCTTCCAGATGTTTTTAATGTGTTTATGGTATAATACTAGAAAAACAATCAGCAACTGAAACAGGCACACCCAGACCACCTAAGCAGCTTTAACAGGAGTAAAGTATTAGGGTGTATGCTTAAATTACATTAAAGGCAAGAGAACACAGGCCTGAACTTTTGGTGCAAGGTTGCCCAACTATAAAGTAAAAAGAAAAAATGTTACTAAAAAACGAATCTATTTAGAGAACAGTTGCTTAAAGACATATAGAACAGTGAAAGTTTTCTAAACATTATTTCAACTGTTACTCATTTTCATCTACTTAAAAAGACAAGCAAATCATAATTTGAAATACTATACTGGAAACCAAAAAGTGCTAACTACTCAAAGTTGCACTGAAACTCCTAAACTACATCTGAATAAAAGACCCGGGAGAGCTGTGTAATACCAGCAGGTAAAATATTGACTGTGTACTATGTAGTCAATGTACAGAAAGGTCTTTTTTTGTGTGAAACACTCCCTTTTTACATTGTAAAGAGACACCAGTAGACAGGGCTGGAATAGGGAACATCTGACAGCTCTTTTCCACACTATTTTTTCTAATGTCTCAGTCATCAAGTCCTTTGAAATATGACTAACTGAAGCTAAGAAGTGTTTATAAGAATGCATATGGACTTTCTGTGCCAGTGAATGAACCTGATCCCTAATTTGTATGTGGCTCCTCTTCAGTCCATCAGGTCCCTGCAACATGTTGCACAACATCTCTCGTGACAGAACACAGAAGAAAATCTTGTTAAGTTCTTGAAGAACTTCCTTATCATCTCTTGCAACCAGTTTTTGTTAAACGAAAGAATTATCTGAGCCTGAATTAGACTTCCTATTTCAAAAAGCTTGCACGCAAGTATTTAACAACTTGCAAATCTATCCACGTGTATTAGGCACCCAGCTCCCACCAAAGTTTTAATTAGAAATTTCTGCAGCCACTTCTGAAAAACCAAACTATCCTGCTTACCTGATGCTACCAAATATCACAGACTTTGCAATTAACATTAATAGTTTCACTGATATTTCATTTTGCCTCTTCTACCGGAGAAAAGTCTACAGACAAAAACTGGGGAAAAAGTACAAGCATCAATGTATCAACTAAATAGCATAGAAGCCTTTACAAAAGCATGGATTTCTCCTGTTTCATGTAGCAAGAGAAAAAAATGCATTTACACACTTTAGATCCAAATGTTGGGATTAATATGAATGTTTCCAATCAAAACCAACTATGCACACAGCAAAGCCTGCTAGAAAATTACCACTTTGACTACTTTAAATACTGTGAAATATTTATTTTCTTTTTAAGAAAGGTTTAACAAGTGCTCTGTTACAACTACTTATTTAACTCCTACTGCCTATGGGCATTTTGGCAGTCAATGAAGTCGTCTAAACACAGCATAATTCAACTGACTTGACCTATTCCTCTGATCTTTTATTATCAAATGTATCATAGAAACTTTATGGCCATATATTTAAAACGAAGTATTGTGTCTCTTATGCATCTTCTGAAAATACAGAACTGGAAATGCTGCAGTAACATAAAAACTTCTTATGACAATTTTAAAGCACATTTTAAAAACTCAAAACATGCATCAGACTAGAAAAACTCAACTAAGTCATGGTAGCAAAGTTTCCCTAGATCCAGTTTCCCTGGGGCTCAGAGCTGCAGTACCTGTTCATGCTCACTTATCAGCACCACCCTCAGTACAGAGTCCCTGGCATCTGACCTCCTGACTGATCTATGGCTCCTGTACCTGGAGACACTCCCGTGAGTCAGCCATTCTGAACTTCTTGGATTTAAGCCTTTTTCTATCGTTACTATGTGTCAGGTTTAGGGACGAACGAAGTCTCAGAGTTCACGAACCTTGCAGACAGACCTAACACAGGGGCAAACACCAATTTTCCACACCTGCTCAGTAACACCAAAAGCCCTCAGTGTATCCAAAAGCCCTCTTAGACTGTTGTGCTAAGATCCTATATTAAAAAATTCCCTTTACTCCAAGTGAAGTTACACAGCCTCTGCACTCAGGCATTTTGACTCAAACTGACTTAAGCTGACTAGTCCTAAAATAAATAGTTTGGACACCATCTTAAACAGATTAAAACAACCAAACTAAACACTTCAGGGAAGAAACTGTTCAATTTGAGATGATGTATTACTGGATTTCCATTTGGCTGGTCAAATGGAAAAGGAGGAAGAAGAATTGTAAGAGAATCAATGTTCATTTGTTTTTTAGTTACTGTCTAAGAGCTTGATCCCACTGAAAGATTCCTGAGTTCAGGCAGAATTCCGGTCTCTCAGCAGAATGGTTTATGTTGGGCATTTCAGTGGTGATAAAATTTAAAATTCAACATAAAAACTCAAGACGTTCCTACAAATTTAGGTGGAAAAGGAGGAGGACATGAAATCTTCACCTACACCCTCCCCTTCTTCCCCTGTTAAAAATGACATCTGGCTCCCACTTCACTGGTACCCAAGTGTTTCCTTCCACACAAGCTATCATTCCTTTGGTGCCGGAGAATACAAATTTCTACACTGCATATGCACACACACTGATACCAGAGGGGTGTGCATGTGTAACTGGTACAGCATCTCTAACACAAGATGCAAAGATTTTCTTCACCCTTATATTAACAAATTTAATAACTACATTTCCTTGTACTGCAATCTCTCTAATACTAATTCCAAAAATCCCTAGAGAAACAGTGCCTAACACAAGCTTCTCTTCCACTGCAGGATGAGTTTGACTAACATGCTCAGGGAGACACTGAAATAAAGAGAATTGAGGGGTAAGCAAGGAAATTTGCTTGGAGACCGACTCTTCTCTCCACTAGGTGTCTACACACCTGTGACTCAAACTGCAGCCTTCTCTGAAGTACGCTCTCCAAGTGGAGACAACCAAGTTAAGTACCACATCAGAACAGTATTTTCTGCAAGAAAGTGACGTCCGTGATGTATCACGAAGTAATTCCTTTATACCACTTCCAAGCTGAAATAATTATTTGGAATCTGTGGAGATTCTATCACAAGACTTTGAACGAGAGCAAATACACACACACTGAATAAGTACTGTGAACACTGTACAGCACATCCCATTCTGAAACATCTCAAAGACCTTATAAAGGCTGCAAACTATGGACGAAGGCAGGTGAGCATCAAGACCACTTCAGCAGAATAATTAAATTAATAATGATAATTTAAAAACTTAGGAGAGCAGTACAGTCTGAACTTCCGTCCCGTTTAAGAGGCAGGCAGGTTAATCATTCCGGAGCCCTGCATCGACTGCAGTCCCCGCCACAGAGCAGCCGCTCTCCAGGGGTCGGTGCTCGGGGGGCTGCAGCCCCTCCACCGCCGGGGCATGGCTGCGCTGAGCCGGCGCTCCCCGGCGGCGCGGGGACGATGGCGGAGCCCCGGGCATAGGCGGGCGGGACGCCGCGCCACCCGCTCCCGCCCCAGCTATCCCTACGGACACCCCTTCCTCTGCCCCGGGGGCGTTATCCCGGCGCGGGCACCAGCCCGGCTCCCCACGCCTCCTGGAGCCGGGATTCCCGGGCAGCCCCGCGGTGGCCGTGGCCGCGGCGCGCCGCTCGCCCTGCCCGTCCAGGAAGCGCCGGGCCGAGCCGCCCTCGGCCGCCGGGGGAGAGGCTGCACCGTCCCCGGGGCTCGGCCCCGGCCGCAGCGGACGGCCCGCCCGGGCCTGCCGCGCCGGAGGGCTCGGCGGCGCCACAGCCGGCCCCGCACGGGGGAAAAAGTTGCACGGGGCGGCGCTGCCGCTCGGACTGTCACCCCGCAAGGGCGGCCGGTGCCCGGGTTCCAGGCGGCCACACGGCTCCATCCCGCCCCGCTCCTCTGCCCCAGCAGCCCCCCGAGGGGCAGCACCAGCTGCAGCGGATGCAGCGCGACTCGCTTTACCTCAGCGGCAGCAGCGGTAGCAGCAGCTGCAGCAGGAGCGGCGGGGCCGTCACCACGTCCCTCCCGCCGCCGGAGAGCAGCTGCCGCCGCGACGCCCGCCCCGCCCCGCCACACTCCCGGACCCGCTGCCCCGATCGCGCTCGCCGCCTCAGTGCCTCGGCGATGCCGTGCCCGCCGCCGGCTCTGCCCCCGCCCCGCCCCCGGCGCCTCCGCCAACCCGCTGTGGCACCGCCCCGCCGCGCCCGCTGACTGACGGCGGCACCGCCCGCCCCCCGCCCCGCCGGCGGCTCGGCACAGCCCGGTCCGCGGGCCGGGCGCCGCCGGGCTCCCCGCAGCTCCCCCCCGCGGCCAGGGGTCTTCGGGTCGCCGTCCTCGGGCGCGGCGCCCACCGGTCCCTGCGAGCCTCGGGCGCCGCCTCGACCCGGGGAGGCCAGTCCGGGCCGGGGAGCGGCAGCGAGAGGAACACGTGCTTCTGCCTAGTTCCTCGTTGGGGATTTTTCTCGTCTGTTTTCCTTCCCGGCCCCCCATATTGAGGTGATGTGTCACGTTGGTGGAGTGTGTCCAGAACAAAACCAGCCACCGTAGGCCGAGGGTGCCCGGCTGTGTGCGGAGCAGGGCCGTGCAGTACTGCCAGCTGTCCCCCCTCGATTGACTGCCTGGGGCTCCCGCTGCGGGACTGCTCGCCCGGGGCCGCCTGGCAGCGGCGGGCAGTGGCCACACTCCTCCCCACGGCCCTGCCAGCCCAGTGCCGTCCACCGGGAGCCGCGGGCCACACGCCCCTGAGCCTCAGCCTGGGTGGAGGTGGCAGCTGTCTGCAGCAACAGAGACCGGCAGTTGATTCCATTGATTACCAGAGCCCAAGTTTGAAGGGTTCCGTGCAGTGCAGAATAAAATTGCATATTCCCTGCTGCAAGGAGCACACCACCTGCAGTGGATCTGACAGCACCAGGGTGTGACACAACACCACGAGGTTGCACCAAGACAGTCATGCTGCAAAGGTGTCTACTGCGTTGGGACAGATCTCTGTTTAGATACTAAATACGTGTACAAGTGTTACCACGACTGTCACTGTGAAAGAAGACAAAGTGATCTAAGCAAAGATAAAACACATCCAGGGTGGCAGGGAAGGAAAGCAAGTGCAAGAAGCAAGGTAAAGAAAGATTCACGGAGGTCTGTGGTATGAACACAAGTACAGGGGTTGACCTGCTTAAGATCAGCCAAAAGAGTGATAACACAGAACATCCAAAGTGTTTGCTGCAGACAGGGTGCAAGGATCAGGCCTTGAAATACCATGTAAGAAACTGTACATCTGGTAAAGTGAGACATTCTGAACTTCTGTAATCTGAAGAGGAGTATGTATTGTCTGGGCAAGAGGGAAAAGTCCGTCTTGTTTTAACTTGACATTCTGAAACAGTGGATAAGCTTATGATCTGATCATGAGTAACAGAAAGAAAAAGTGGACCAGTTTTACTACAAGCTTCTGCCAGGTACAATAGATCAGGTTTTGTAATCCTTAGACTTCTGGAGGTATCTGTCTAGAAAACTGTTCTAAACCAAAAATTTTTAGTATTCTGAGTATGGGGTAAATGTGGGAATCAATTATTAGTTACAATTCCTTTAAAGGATGCTCTTCACTGGCCTCTTATTCTTTGCAGAGGATTTTATTTGTTTCCCCATTGTGTTCCTAATTTTTCAAACTTCCAAGGGTCACTAGAAGGATGTTTTCTAGCACCCATTAATGATTTTTGCCTTGATTCATTAAGATCCACTTTGCTTCATAACCACAGATGGGAGAAGATGACAGTTCCTAAGGCCTATAGGGTGACAGCATGGATCTGACCCCACAGGGGTGTGAAAGAGCACTGCAAGGCTGCATCCTTGAAGTTCCAGGACCCAGACCAGGAAGATAGTAAAAATGCCTTCAATAGTCTATCTGGCAACCTAAAGACACAGAATGACTTTTAAAATTAACACTACTGTTGGAATAGAGACTGCTGTTTGTACACAAGCAAAAGCATTGCTATAATTTAAATAGGGAACAGTAAAATTTTTGAGGGAAATTGCAGGTCTTGTCTCATACAGTTTTTTGGGGGGGTTTTGTGTGATTGAAAATGCAGGCAGAAGCAGAATTAAGAAAGAATGTTCCATTTCTTCTGTCCAGACTGCTGTCTCTGGCATTTGCTATTGCTGAAGGCAAAAACAGCATGGATTTTGGAGGGGATTAGACAGACTGGCTGGTTGGAATGCCAGTCCTGGGCACTGGTCTAACAATGGGTATTTAGGGGAACTAAAAACCTCTCAAGTAGCGTTACTCAGCTAGTGAGACTAGACTTGTCCCACAGGTGAAATGCAGGGCAAGAGTCAATGTCTGTGCTCCCTCTCTGCTGGCATGGTATCGGTCAGTGAAGGGAAAAGCCTCCAGGGGAAATTCCAGGACCTCCTTCTTGCTTCCCCTCTGCAGTAGCTGGGCATCTGGATCTCTGCTTTCTTTACAAGTTTTCTTCCGTGAACTTGACTTTTTGATTCCACCTTGAGCATCTCACCTGCTGCTTTCTCTGTCAATCAAGGAATTAAAGCGACACAAAAGAGGGAAAGTAGGCAATAGCAGCACATAACTTTAATGCTGCCCTCGCTGGCTTTGCTGTCATGCCTGTTGTGACTTCAGTCTCGAGGTGACTACAGCTTTTTCACACCTTTTTCCCCACAGATCCCAGCAGTATCCCAATGTCTCCAGGAATAATTTCCTGTGTCTAATTTTGGTAGGTGAAAAGTTATACAATAACATTTGCTCTAGGAATGCTGCAAAGCAGTACCCCAGGAGACAAAAACGAGAATGCACAAGTTGAAAACCATGTTCCTTCTTCCATCAGGTACTTCTCAGGGGGTCTTAAGGACTGCATAAAGCTTTTGCATGTCAAATTTACAGTGGGCTTTAATGCATGTAGATGTGTTTGATTAGTTCTAGGTTTGTTGAAAAGGATATTCTTGACCAATTGAAAGGTTAAGTTATTGAGGCAGCATGTAAACAGGAGGGATTTTCAAGGCAACAGTGAGTGGAAAGCAGAAGACAGAAGGATGAAATATGGGTAAGAGGGCGGGATTATCAAGGTGCAAGCCATACACACATGTTTTTGCTAAGACAACTGTAGTCTCCATCTGTCAGGAGACCTTTTGACCATTTCTGCCAGAAGCTGCTTAGGAGAATGCAATAAAAAAATGAGCAGGTCTTTTTTTCAGTACTAGTAGCAGTTGGATGACTTGAGCCTTTGCATCTTGTGTCTGGGTAAGCTTTTTGTGGTAAAGATCATGCAGCACTGGAGAGGATCCACCCTGGAAGTTCCCTTTCCTCTAGGAAAAAAGTTCAGCTAGATCTTAGAAAGGAAATTTTAAAGTGTGGAAACTGAGAGGAAAAAACACACTCATCAGAGGGTTTGTGGGGAAAACAGAGTTTCCAGAGTATAGGATCTCTTCCACTTCAACTGAAAAACTCCGTATTTTTTCTTTACTGTCATATTTTAAGCAAGAAGGCTTCCTTCTGTTTCTTATAGGATGTCAAGGCAAATCCTTTTGTGAAGTAAGATACCTAGATTAATGGACAGTGTTAAGGTCACGGTTGGACTCAATGATCTTAAAGGAGTTTTCTAATCTAAATAATTCTATGATTTTATCAGTGCTGAATCTGGTCTCCTGGGATAACATAGACAAAGGTGGAAGAGACTGTGCAGGGGAGTTTTATTGCAATATTCCTTAGGTGTGATGAATGCTAATAGCATATGTAATTTACTAAGTTCAGAAGAGAGTCCTGTGATTTATGACATGATATCATACCATTCTGCAGCAGTGAGGTTTTCAGCCAGATGATTTGAGGGAAGAAATTGGAAGAGAATCAATGCATACATCCTTTTTTACTCCCAAAGATGAAAATTATTCCATACAGTGTAGTTATACTGTTCTACTAGCACACCTTGCTAAATGACTCATGTAAAATTCCCAAAGGAATGGGGAGTCAGGAAAACAACTGGAAAAAAATATCCATAGTTATTCTAGACATGAGTTAAATGCCAAATAAATACAATAGATCACAAGAAGGACAAGCATCAAAGACTATGAATGGTGATGTTTTCCTGTCATAGCCAGGACAAAGAAACATTGCTGTTCAGAAATGTAGCTTTAAGTGTGTTTCAAAAGTCAAAACAGTAGCATGAAAAGCAAGTTCCTTCACTGCTTAAAAGCTTTCTAGCATGTAAAGGAAAAGAATGAGCTAAAAATAAGACAGAGAAATTCAGGGAAGAAAGAAGCAAAACTTGCTATCTCATTAAGAATCAGAGAAGTAAGCCTGACAACTTTCATTTTAAAACTGGAAGGAAGCTGATTAGCAGCATGCCAGTCATGCTGGGCATCACAACGTGATTTGGTTTGAATTTATTTCAGTTCTGTGGGAAGGAAAGAATGGTTTCTATCTGGCCAAAACTCTGACATCAGCAATAAATGTTGATATCTCAGCCAATCAGACAAATCTGCCTTCACAGACATTTCCAGTTTATGTTCACGTCACAGTTGACATCTAAGGCTGTTTTCCTTTCCTTGAGATACAAAGAACCTGAGGAGGTGGTGGAATCTTCATCATTAAATGTTTTTAGGAAGGTAGTCAAACATCTGCCTGGCAGAGACACCAGTTGTCCTGACTCAGCCAGAGAGATGGAATAGGTGGCCACTGGAGGCCGTCTGTGGTTCTGTAAGTGGACATATATACAAATTATCAGAAGGAGGCAAAAACCCTGAGCAGTTATACTTTCTCTTAAATGAATTTTCCCATGAGAATCGAAGTGGACCAAAAATCGCTCCCCTGCTCTCATCTGATATCTGAAAGCCAGATGACTGTAGTTGTAAAAAAACATAGGCCCTTTCTTCTGCAATACGATCTGTTAGCAAGGAGTTTCTCCAGTCTGTTTTGGTTCACATTTTTAGAAAGCAAAAGTAGTGGAAAGTAAGATTTTTGTGTGCTAATCACATCTGGAAAATACTTCATGTTCATGAAAAGTCTTCAAATATTTTGCTTAAAAAAACCCCCAAACTACTTTTAGTTATCTGAAAGTGGAATTTTTATTTAATTTTTTTCTTTAGTCTCACAATTTTGACTAACTGTATGAAAATAGACATTTTGTCAAGAAACTTTTAAAAATCCGTAAGAATTAAGAAATATAAATATACAGTGTTTTTCCACATCTGAAGCACAGCATAATTGATAAAATAATGTTATAAATATAATATCTGCAAATGCAACATCTGTGTTTATCTTTCAACCATATAAAAGTACATAAACAAGGATTCTGCTTTTTATGAAATCTATGAGTAATTCCTCCTCTGCTCTTTCAGTGCTTGTATGCTAAATGATAGAAAAGTCAGGTTTGACAGCCATGTAAAACTCATGTCTTCTGTGTAGACAAGTGATGCAGAGTGAACAGACATTTTAGAAGTTTTCTCAGGCACTGTATCATTTGTGCACCGACATCTATACCAACATTTCAGCTCTGTCTGAATAAGACTATTAGGAGTAATAAGACCTCCATGTGTAATAATGTATCTAAATATCCAGGGCCATTTGTAGCTGTGTTTTCTATTAAGACTGTTTTCTTAAAGATGATGTTTGTAGTTTTTGGTGTTGAGTCTGATCACGAGGAAATTTTCATTATGCAGAAATGGACTCAGAAATAGATGAAGTTTAATTTTGGTTGAGATCATTTAGTCATTTTGTATCAGTTTTTACAGATTTAGAGTTGTGTAGTTTTTTCCAATAACATCAAGGTGGAAGATGTCACGTATTGTTAGCAATTGTCTGATATATCTTGGACCCTTAAATCCATTATTCATAGGAGTCACTCATCACAGTACATCTCAGTATGGATATTTGATAGGTGGTACACTCCCTTCTCTTGCAAAGTGGAAAAGATGCAAGACCAAGCCTCAGAAAGCTTGCCAATTTAGATGTGTTTTTGTAGAGCCTGTGAAACTCACTGCAATATAGGCATGAATAATCCAGATTCTGCCAGGCAGGAACATGTGCTACTGCTCCTACATAAAATGCATCTAAAGTGACATCTCCAGCAATTACAGCACTAGGAAGCAAATAGAAAATTAGGGCTCATCCTGTGACGCTAGTAGGAGTTCAGGGCCAGAAGAAAAGTGTATCTAGTATTCTCTTGCTGCCTGGACTAGGAAAGTAGGTGGTTAGTTTCTTGTTTTGTTTTGTTTTGTTTTGTTTTGTTTTGTTTTGTTTTAGTTACAGCAATAAATAAGTTATAATCCTTGGTGTTTAAACTGATGGGTCAGAGCTATCATTTTTTAATTTCGAGAGAAATTTGCAATGTGATTAATTA
Source organism: Lycocorax pyrrhopterus obiensis (assembly GCA_014706295.1). Taxonomy (NCBI): domain Eukaryota; kingdom Metazoa; phylum Chordata; class Aves; order Passeriformes; family Paradisaeidae; genus Lycocorax; species Lycocorax pyrrhopterus. The sequence continues at coordinate 20,910,782 of JACSVZ010000014.1, read as the reverse complement.
GATGTATCAATGCACTCTATTGCTAACTAAGGGTGCAGCCCCAAAATTTCAACCTTTTTATCACAAATATTGTCACACAACATGACAGGTGTTTTTCGAGCAAGCTCAAAATGATAATACAGGTGCTGTGAACTGCACCTTAGCAAGTCAGGCTTCCTTTAATCTCAGTTAGTTGAGAAGGCTGTGAACATTTGCCTTTCACTTTTTCACAGGAAAATGCCTGGCAGCAAATTGCCTTTATTGTTCCTACCTACTCCTCTTCCTGGGAAGGAAGGAACAGCAAACAGAAGATTTTCAGTCCCACCTTTCAGCTATAGGACAGGATGACTCATCATGGATCTCCTCAGTGCACATGCATACCAACAAACACATATGCACATATGACTGATCATTATTTGTGCTTGTCATCTGAGTAGGGCATTTGTGTCATTTTATGGCAACAACAAAGTTGCTGTACTAAAAAAAGGTATGTCTTACTCTAAAAATGTTACAAAGCTATTAAATGAATGTCATCGTAAAATAAGCAGTTACAAGAACAATTAGTATTTGGAAGAATGGACTGAATAGCCCCCAGTGGTCCTTTCCAAACTAAATTATTCTGCAAGTCAGTGATTTTATGAAATTTTAATTTCTTTCATTTTGACTTGGAAGGTAGTAGACTGAATATATTATATGTAACATTTCTAGGAGAATAATTATTTTGTATGTTCTACTAGGAAGCCTTTTTAATGAGATAAAAATAGGATTTGACAAATGCATGTGAGCTAATATATATATTTCAATATAAACTGAATAGGTGTTTAAATCATACTTTCTTTGAAAACATAGGGAATAGTTTTTTTGAAAGGTTCATATCAAGGCAAATACATCGGGAATTTGCTAAACTGAAAAACCCAACCAGAGAAGCCCTCAGTTAGTAGCAGAAAAAGAAAATGCTATCCTCAGTGTTCAGTTGTCATTTTCATACTATCAGCAAGCCTCAGAATAACAGAATTATTTAATGTTTTTACATGCAGCAAAAGTGGTGAAACCTCCCCCTGTTCTGACTTTATCTGTTAAGCCACAAAGAAAAGGAGGGGGGGAGCCTGGGAGGAGGGAAAGCAAACCACAGTTTTAAAGTAAGGTTTTGGGGTCTAAGAAAAAGAATGGAAATTCAAAGATAAGGATGGTAGTGTCTGCTCATTACCCACCAATTTGTACATTGTTGTTGCATGTTTCATATGAGAATAAGTATTTCACTTCTCTATGACTTTGGAAACAGAATGCATTTTGGAGAAGGAGGACTTTGGAAACAGAATGCATTTTGGAAAAGGAGCGCCTCTCAATAACCTTTTCAAGACAGGAAAATGAACCTTGAATAGAGCCATGTAGTCTCTAGCACTGTTTGTTGCTGGTGTAGGGGGTGGGTTTGATTTGTTGGTTGGTTTTGAACAAGCATAGGTTTAGATGGCAAGCAAAAATCAGTGTCTGGTGCAAAGATAGCATGGTCCCCCTCAAATCATGATGAAAGTGAGTTTTGTTGTCTGTCTCACGGTCCTTGTTTGAGTTGCCAGCTGCCTGAAGCAGAAACTATGTTACAAAGGGCAATTTATTCTTGCAACTTTCTGCTGAAAAGAACTCCCTAGGTGTGATGCAACTGTGGCTCATGGTAGGGTCACAAGCCTCTGAAGAGACAGGACTGCTCTCTGGCCTGTTTTCTTAAACACAGCTTTCTAAAGTAAAGCAATTTTGGGAACTTTCAGTTCATCAGCTGTGTCATATTGTAAGTCAGATCTCAGAGGGATCTTGTGATAGCCTTGAAGACGTAAGAACTAGCTGAAGTCAGTACAGAAGTGGATTGAGAGAGTATCCAACATAAAAAGTGACACAAAAAATAAACTCCTGACATTTGTGAGTCCTTCTAGAGAGAAAGTCTTAAAAGAAGCACAAAATGCTGATAGCTTGAGTTTTGGAAAAACAATGCAAAATGTACAGGCTATGGGAACAGAGCAATATGGTGAGGTGCGCCATAGGAAACATCATGGTTAAATGCAGGACAGAAGAATTGCTGCTACAGCAAAACATTTTCTTGGAAGCTGATGAGAGGAAGTGCTATTAAAACAGTGCGACATGTTCTGAAACTGTGGCTATTCTTGTATGAGACTGAACTGAATTACTGACAAGGGCTTGGACTGTGGGACGAAAATCTCCTGTCTCAGATCGAACTGCAGCACCTGAGGACTACAGTCTGTGGTTTTTCTGGAAGGCCAGGAAGTAGAAAATGGTGGTTCAAGGAGGGCCAGTATCTCTGCAAGGTTGCCTTCTCACAGTGCTCACTCAGCACAGATGTCTTAATATATTCACAACTAAAGTGTCATACAGAGAAACTGCAGCCTGGGTGAGCCTGTGGTATGCCTTGCTCAAAATTTGTGCCCTAGTGTGGCCACAACTGTCTCTCAAAATGGAAAGCAAATGGGAGTAGCTGGAGAGCAAAACTGTGGCTCATACAGGTCACAGGAAAACTGAGGTACAGGGGCAAGTGGGGTACATTCACCTGTGAAAAAAGTTGTAAGCAGTTGTCCTTGGAGGGAATTTCTTCTTTGAGTAGGGAGAGACAGAGGGAGGTCTGAATGTGCATAGTGTTTCATGTGCTGCTCTATAGTTTTACACTCAGGAAAGCTGGTGGAATATGGGGCCTATTGAATTCACCACCAAATGTCTCAGTGTCAAATCACTGAAAGTTTCCCCTGTGTATTTTTTCTCTCTGTGTGTGCACATGTGTGGTTGCTAATGGTTTACAAAATGTTGCAGAGAATGCTAGAATAGCATTTCGGTGATAGAGTAGGGAGCTGAAAAAACCTTATTCAAAAGAAAAGTCAAGGAACTTATAGTCTACAGATAGTCTTTTCTGCGAGCTGGGAGTGCTCCTTTATTTCAAGCAGGACAGTATCATGTATTCTGAATTTTTAAAAGAGCATTTCAGTTCTCTGTTTTCATACAATGCAACTGTGAATTGCTTCCACTACTTGTAGTGGAAACCCAGAGAGGCTGAATAGATGCCTCGTCTGTGTATCAGAGTCCCACACATTAATGTAAAAGCTACAATGGGAATAAAGTAATTCCACTCAGCCTGGTGACCTTGTTTTCCACAAAGTGCTAATTTCATATTATATGGCCACTCCATGGAATCTTAGTGAGCCTTGGCAAGAAGGGAAGGCAATCGCTATAGAATTCCCTTTCAATGGGAGTGTTAATTCTGAAGCCTCAGTATTTCTTGAAGACTTCACTCTTCTTCCATGAAGATACTCAGTTTGTTGCCCTGGCTGTCTCTGTCAAAGGACATCTTGTTAAGCCAGCTTATGCTGGTGATGAGGCCAGTGTGCTTATAGAAAAAGAAAACACTTTTCTTTCATAATTTCCAAGTAAGATGAAAGATACCTCTATAGTAGTTTTGCTGCAGGGATGTCTTCACAGAAATATATGTGATCCATTGCTCTCAATTTTTGTTGGCTTATACCCTGTGGTTAGATGTATGAGTGGGATCCAAGCCCCAGCTATTCTTATCTTTGAACAGGCATTTCAAAAAGAGGCCTGTTCTGGAGAGCTGTATGATGAGAGGTAGGTAAAGGGCTTAGGTGAACCAGTGCCTCCCTCTGTGCTGAGTACTGTTGCAGTGCTGCTTCTCTTTGTGGCTTCATTCTCCATGGAAACCTCTGTTGATTTGCACACCTTGACCTTGATTCAGTGTTGCTGTGTGGCAGGGCAGGGAAGCAGGGTTGGCAGGGCAGGGAACCTCAGGGTTGTTGCTAGGACTGGACAATCAGGCTTAGGATCAAGCTCAGGACTTCCAGAATGAAAAGCCAGAGTCTCAGTGCTTTCCCTGCAGTTAGATTCCAGCTAGTGGCAGTTACTTCTGTTCCATAATGCATCAAGACATACACAGATCCAATGGAGAAGAGAAGTGCAATGCTGAAAAACCTGCTAGGATTCTGCAGAGCCTGGTCTTTGGCCAGTGAGTTCACATTTTGCATATAAACTTTATCCTGCGCCTGGTCTATAGCAGTAGAGTAAGTATGCAAATTTCTTCTTCCTATATGTGCTCACAGAATTTAGGCCTCAGTTAGCAGGTCTACAGCTTTACCAATTCAACAGTCCTGATGTCTCACCAGTCTTTATTTTTTCTATAATCTGAGCAGAAAGCTTAAAGTTCTGTGCTTGCAGTCCATCATGTCCAAATCACCTGGCTAGAGCTTATGTGCTAGAGCCTTCTCATCTGCAGAAGAGGTGAACAAGATCCTGGTGGGGTACTGTGAGGGATCACTAATTTAGTCCAGTAGGACTATGTTTAATGTATAAGAAAGAAAAAAGAACATTCCCTGACTTTTATGTTCCAGTACAATTTTTAATTCATTGATCTAAACCCTTAAGAGGCACGTGCAGCCCTCTGTCATGCCAGAAAATGTCCACTACCTTGCTTGATAATTCTGAATGGAATACATTCCACTGAGCATTCCGTATAATTTCAGGACCTACTTTACCTGTGTGAAAATGTATTTTACTCCATAGACAACTATTGTCATATCTTGTCCCACAAAGGAACCAAACCACATAGTTCCATGTCCTTGTGTTGAGTCCTGTTGAAACCTACTTGTAGATCCTCAGCTTAGGTGAACCAGCACATATTTATTTAAGCCATTAGTTTATTTATGTATTTGATTTTATTGATAGTAAAACAATGCACATAGGTTTTTTAAAGGATTCACTTTCTGGAATGTTATGAATTAAGGTGTTAAATATTCTTGGCATAATTATTCACCTAGTCAATCGGCAATATTTCATTGGATTTTTTATTAAATTACCACACAGATTGATTAAATAATCACAAATGCATGTAAACGTATTCTGTATCTACAAATAAAAGTACTCTCCACTACAGGAGGTAAGAAAATACAGATTTAGTTATAAGCACTGCATACCACAGAAACAGTATCCTAAACACTTTGATCCCTTTTTATACTACTATGTAGGAAAATGAAGTCTTCAGCAAATCTTTTTTGTATTGAGAGTTATTCTTATGAAGAATTATTCCCCACATCTCCCCGCTAAGTCCTAACATTGTTTCTGTTAGAATCCACTTTATATACTGGAGTGCTAAAATTTACAGTGCATTTTCTCATTTGTTTATAAGCCATGCTCAAATAAGCAATTAACTAATATAGTTGCTCTTGTAAATGGAATGTAACAACAGTTAATAATTTATATTTTTCTGATTCCAGTGTGCAAGAATGTGAAAATGAATGACTAATTTGTTGTTGATATGGGAAGGAATTTTAATCTTTTATGAGAATGTCTTTGCTGTTGGTATGCTTATCTCTGAGAAAGAGTTGGAATTCTTCAGTGGGCAGTCTGTGAGTATTATTGAGGCAGTGTTGAAAGTAAAAATAATTGAACAAGGATCTAGTAACAATTTCCTCTTCTGTATCTAAGATCTTTATCAAGAACTTTCTAAGCAAATTGTTAGTCCATATGAAACAGAGTATTATTTCAGAACTAAACCATTCGTTTATTAATTGAACATTAATTGCTTCTCTTGTGGGACACTAAACTCCATTGTTGCTAATAAGCTAAAAGAGCAATTTGGCTCATTTTTAATAAACATTCTCAAAAAGGTGATTTAATGACCAATATAAGTATCATTGCTACTTTAATTGGGTTTTCAGAGGAGTTGGTTGTCTTTTTGTATTCCGGGGCCATTTCCCTGTGTCCTACTGTTAGGTTCATGCTTCCATTTAAAGTTCACCAGTGTGATTAAAAATCAGACCTAGTGATTGCAGGGGCAAATCAGTGCTCTGCCCTCACCACCATTGGTGCAATGCCCTAAGTATATTTTTATGCAGCCTCCCTTTTAATCAGTGTAGGCAGTAGGCAGAATAAAGAATGAAGCCCTGGTCAGCTCCAGCAGTCTCAACTCTGTCAGGTGTGTAGTCCAGAAACACTCTTCCACATGTGTACTTCCAAGAAATAATTAAAAGTTACTGATACTGGATCTACTACCTATCTCACTCAGTGCATCACAGCATACAGAAGATAATTAATTTACAGCACTGCCCCTCAAAGTCTTTTGGTGCTACCGTTGATGATATAGTGGTCAGTAAAGAAATGCAGGGAATAGCAAACCCCAAGAAAGATGACATGACTTGCCCCTTATCCATGCATGCTCACCCATACTACCTACATCATTTTCACACTCTTGCCATTTTCATGATCTTCTCCTATACAAGCCACTCTTTTGTTCAGATAAGGACTGAAATGACTAAATATGCTGCTAAACCCATGGACAATCTAAGAAAAGTGGGCATTATTGTCTTAGGCAGAAACAGTGACTTAAGACCTGTTTCTCAGCATCTTTCTGTGGTATGTGCTCTAGTTGCTGTCTCCCTGCTCTTCTCTTTCACCTGATTACCACATCCTCAAGACACTCATTTTACCTTACAATTCCTGCTCCAAGAAGAGGATGCCTTTCTTTGTGCTACATAGCACCTAGGATTACAAAGCTTCTGTCCACTCAAACCTTGTTAATGATATTGTAGCATGAATAAGTGATGAGTGCTATATTTTCAGCATTCACGCAAGGGCATGACTCCACACCCAAGATGGAGAGGTGCAAAAGTGTTTATTGCGCAGTGAAATATTCCCTAAATACCAGCACCTAACAGGATATCACATCATATAAACAGGAAAGATGTTCACCTCAGTGTCCCCCAATCACCTGGGGTATTGCACAGACATTGCCTATTATGGTAACAGGTAAACAATACTCTATAAGGTCATAAACTACAATTATCATGTCTCATAGGTCCAACACTGTCCACAAACCCACAATCCTCTCTCAGCCCATCCCTGGTGACCTGGATGCACTCCCAGGATCACCTCCAGGTCCAAGAAAGAGGCTCTCTCTCCAGCCCTCTGGGCCTATCTCTCTTCCAGCACATAGTGCGCTCCAACAATATTAGCCAGCCACTGCATTAACTGCAGCAGCTGAGGCAGATTTCCATTCTTTTCATATATTTGCATACCTCATATGGTGACAAAATCCAGATCTGTAGATGCCCAAATATAGTGACTCATGAAAAGTAATGTCTTGGTCCTTCTCATTACAGTTATCTTCTTTTGTTAAAGGTGTGGCAAGACCAGGAATAGAGAGGAGTATGATGGACCCACCACTGGCCAAGGCCAAGCCAGTCAGAGGAGGTTGTAATGCCTCTAGTATCATACTTAAGAATTAAAAAAGAAGTTATCATGCAGATGTAATTTGGCACAGGGGAGAGCAGAGTGACAATATGTGAGAGGAGCAGGAGGTGCTCCAGACACCAGAGCTGAGGTTCCCCTGCAGCCTGTGGTGCAGACCATGGTGAGGCAGCTGTGCCCCTGCAGCCCATGGAGATCCACAAGGATGCAGACATGCACCTGCAGCCCCTGGAGCCGACCCATGCTGGAGCAGGTGGATGCCTGAGAGGGGGCTGTGACCCTGGGGGAAGCCCGTGCTGGAACAGGCTCCTGGCAGGACCTGTGGATAGAGGAGCCCACGCAGGAGCAGGTTTGCTGGTAGGTACTGTGGCCCTGTGGGCCATGAACACTGGAGCAGGCAGTTCTTAAAGGACTGCACCCTCATGAAGACCTGCAGCCCATGGGAATGACTCACACTGGAGAAGTTTATGGAGAACTGTCTCCTGTGGAGGGACCCTATGCAGGAGCAGGGGAAGGACTCCTCTCCCTGAGAAGCATCAGAAACAACCTGTGATGAACTTATCGTAACCCACATTCTCCATCTCCCTGCACCACTGGAGGGGAGGAGGTAGATCCCAGGGAGGAGCAAGGTGCTGGGGAAAAGTGTTTTTAAGATTTATTCTCATTATTCTGCTGTGATTTTGATTGGTAATAAATTCAGTTGATTTTCTGAAGTCGAGGCTGTTTCACCTACGACAGTAATGTGTTTGTGATCTCTCCCTGTTCTTATCTCATGAGCCTTTTGTTATATTTTCTCTCCCGTGTCCAGTTGTGAAGAGGAGTGACAGAGTGGCACCTGACATCCAACGAGGTTCAATCTGTCACACATGATCTTGTCAGCTCTCTATGACTGACTTTGTTTTCTCTTTGGAAAACAATACAACTGGAAATTAAAACCATTTTAGTAAGAAAACGATGAAATTTTAACATTTGCAGTGACATAGATTTTTATTCTTCCCTTCCATGTTTTTTTGGAGGAAAGTCTGTTCTTCCTTTTTTCTTGCAGTCTAACATGACTACTTTTATAACTGTTCAGCTTTAGTGTTTCCCTTTACTGATTTAAGAGAATTTTACTTCTTTTACAGAAATGCAGAAAAATGTTTTCTACCTTTTTCAAACAATGCACTTTCAATTATGTTAGATTGTAGTGAAATTGGGGATGGAAATGCTGCATTATATTTGTAGTTGATGCTCTTCATACCAAAATTGTTGCATATAGCTATTCTCAAGTGCCTTGAGTAATAACATAGTAAGTGGTTCTCCCACTCTTATATGAAGGATAGCATTTACCTTACTGTAGACACCCCCACTAAACACTTTTCTTGATATGTCACATTGATTTAGATGCACTTCTGACAAGTCACATACCTTTGTGCTTACAATAGGCAACTTTCTCTCTTTTTGTTTTCAGCAGTCTTATTCCAACAACTTTCTAGATTGGTGCAAAAAAGCCCTGACCAGTCCAGTTGTTCTTTCTTTTTTCATGCACCAGAAAATGCATCAGAAAATGTAGAGTATACATGCTTTTTATGCTTGTAAACTAACATACAACTAACTAACAATATATATGAACATTGCTGCTGCCCGGTTGATTTTACACTGCAGAGGAGATGCTATTATTGGCTTCAGACTCAAATGTCATCTGAGTTTGGAGTCTTCCAGATTATGATTTCATCTCTGTAAATGCTAGTTTTCCTAAGTCTGTTTATATGCACTGTAAACTGAAATATTCAGTCTGAAATAGTTTCAGACATAAAATGCTAATCAAAACATTTTATGGTTGGGTTATGCCTGCTTCCACTCTTTTAAAAACTCTGCTAGTGAAGTCACATCACTGTATTTTAGATTAGATGCCTAACATTTCCTTGTTTGTGCACTTCCTTTATCTAGACAAGCCACCATATTCAGCTGAGCAGGGCTTAGGACTCCAAAAGGTATGTTATTTTTGGAAAATAACCTAAATAAAATAATGCCTTTTTTATTCTTCCCAAGCCAGGCTTATCATTGGGGAATTTGTTAGTTTAAATCAGTTGCCCCCTTTAATTTGCTAGCTACCTTTAAAGATCATGCAATTTCTTCAAATTCCAGGATAAATGCCATTATAACATGGTAGAGAATAGAGGTTGGTGATCTTTTGTGTGTCTCAGTGAGCAAAATAGGTGACAGGAAACAGTTCTGCCTGCTTAGACATTCATCCAAGTCCTGCTATAAGGACTGGAAGGACACCCATTGACTTCACTGGGAACTGGATGAGTCTCTAAGCGTCAATAAAATCAAAGAATTCTCACAGTGAATCGGCCTATCTGGCACGCATTAAAATAAACGATTGTAAATTTTGAAAATGACTCTTCTTGCAGCATAGGCCAATTGGTCAGCTGCAAATTTGGCACAGCTGTGCAGCATGTGTCCTGGGCAGTCCACAGGAACATGATGTTCTTTTTCGCTCCTGAGAGCTTTGGAGAATGAAAGAAAGGACTCAACCCATTGCTGAAGACTAAATGCTGTAATAATGGAGCTAAATAAAGAAATCAACAAAAGGCTTACAAAGGTAACATTTCTTTTGGAAGAAAATAAATTAACAAAACACCCAAAAGATGAAACATTTTTAAGGCAAGTGTAGTGCTTAATTGGGTGTTCTGGAAAGAAAAGAACAAAATTCAGAGAATTCTCTGGCAGAAGCTAATGGAATTTGACCTTTATATCAATGCACTGTAGAAATCAGGCAGAATTCCTGAAAAAAAATACTAAGCATGTAATTTTCATCCTTTAACCATCTGTGAGGGGAGTGTAACTCATCCAAAGAGGAGAAGCTACTGATCTCTAGGCATCCAAACTGCTGCGAAGAAATGCTGCTGCTCTGTCTTCAAATAGAAGGACAATTTTGCAGCACAGTCTCCTAGATGATGCTTAAAGCCTTGTGCAGTAGGTATGAACTCTAGAAGAGCAGGTAGATGGATTTTCAACTGCACATAAAGACAGAAGAGCAAAAAATTACAGTCGAATATTGTGGTGCATGTAATGTGCAAATAAAGCACAGCACATGCACACTTAGGCTTGAAAGCAGCCACTGAAAAACTGGTTTTGATTGCCCTGATTCCCCACAAAGGAAGCTTCTCATGCTTAGAAAGCTGGACTGATGTCTTTAATGGAAAAGGAGCTTCACCACAATAAAAGAAATGTGAGGTTTAGTATCTGTACCATGCTGTTAAAACAGTAATCCCAAGAGACCTTAAGTCTAGCGTTCTTACAGCTCAGCATTCTGCAATTACACAGCAAAGATACTTAGGACTTCCTTATTTCATGTCTTTGGGGGTAGTCTGCACTGGTAAAACAAGATATCACAGAATATATGATTAGTAACTAAATATCCCTGTGACCTAGATAGCTGCTTCTCTCCAAGAAAAATGAATTCCTGAAGAGTCTCTTTGCAGTTGTTAAAAGGACTTGAGACTTTGTTTTTTTTAAAAAAGTATTAAAAAGTCACAGTTAAAAAAACCTGCAATTTTAAATTAGCATTTTAGTTTTGGGGGCTTTAGAAGTCTGAAGTTTCATCTGTGTTTTGTTTTGCTTTTTACTTCCAGCTGTTGCATGTGATCTGGAGTTCTCCTCCTCCTCTGCTTCCCTGCTGGCTCTGAATGATTTGTGACCGCATTCCACAAAGACCCAGTATGACAAGAGCAGAAGAATACATTAAAAAACTTTTTCTAAGGGTAATTTTAAAACTCTCATTTTCACCAGTTCAACTTTTTTTTTTTTCTTTTTCCTTTTTTATTTTTCTCTTTTTTTCAGTGATAGAATCTGACCACTGGTAGTTCAATTTGCCTCATCAACGCTAATGGTCCATTTCTACCTCTGTTTCTATGGAAATGGATGCCAGCCTGAAGAGCGGGGAATTATTTTAAAAATATACTTCATAGAAGCTTTCACCTATCTGGTGTCCTTTATCACTAAAATCTGACTTAGAAAGGTTTCTGGTAGCAGAACAAAAGCACTGCTAAATAGTTTCTAGTACTGTTAGTTGAGGACCAAATATACCAAAATACATTTTTCAAGTATATACAGAAGAAAATCCCAGGTCAACCGGCTTCTTGATCCTGTTTTGTTACTGTCTTGCATCGAATGCAATCATTCACCAGATCAGAAAGAATGTATCAAATGCTATGAAAGTAGGATGGGTCAATAAAGCATTATCAAAATGGGACAAGATTGCTTCATTGTTCTTCGTAAAGAACCAGGCAAGGTGTGAAGGAAAGAACGGAGAAAAACTGGCAAATTTCAAATATCTGCTCTTAGAGGGAGCAGAGACATAGCTGGGCACCTTGGCTCTCCGTAGAGGTTTTGCAAGTAAGCTCTAATCCAACATTTCTCTTTGAAAGCTATCAGTTTGCAGGAACATTTCCTTAGATTGAATAGGTTGGTGTTGTGTTGAGGTTTTTTTTCTGATTCATGGGTAAAATTCTGGTTGGTTCAATAGATAGCAGTATTTAAGACTGAGAGCAAAATTGTTTCTAAACATATAGGGAAAAAATAAAAGCCTTTTCTTTTTTGCAGCAAAAGATTGAAAGACTTCATTGGAAATATCCTATCCATGTCTCTGATCTGTATATACATGTGCACACATGATCTTAGTCTCATATAAAACAGCGAGGAAGGATAACATGGAATGAGTACTTACACAGAGTAGTATGACAAATACAAGTCACTTCCACTTTTTTAATTAACTTCTCTGGCACAATGTTTGAAGGCAGAACACATGTCCTGGCATGTATGCTATTTCAGCAGATTTTGGAACATTGCCACACGCTTGTTTTCATGACTCTTTGATGGGTTCTCCCATTGGCTATCACCTGTGTTTAGGTTATTTGAGTCAGATGTAGTCTAACATGCAGCATGTGTATTTTAATGTCTGTAGCTGAGCATACTGTAGCGTCTCAACAGTGTAGCTCCTGATAGGTTTAACATACTGAGCATTTTGAATAGTGCATGACCTATGGATTCCATATGTGCTTCTCATCATCTGAGGTCTTGCCCTTCATGCCTCCCTCATTGTGTACTTTGTCCATCCACACCATTGATCAAGTGGCAATGTGCTTCATTGAAAACAGTGCTGACCAGTTTGCACCTGGTTTGAGCAGCTGACTTAACACTGATCTTAACACAAAGAAATCTTTTTGACAATTTGTCACAACAACTTTCTCTGAATAGGACTTTTGTCCTGGGACAGTTCCCACCTGGAAGAATGATGTACCATTATGTGGCAAGTTTGGATTTTCAAATTCACTGGACAGACTAGAGAGAAAAATTTTTCCTTGTTGAATTTTTTAATACTTTCTGAAGTGGAGTAAGAAAAAGAAACTTGGTGGGGTTTTTTTTGCCAAAATGCTGTGGGGGTAGTAGGTGCTGTCATAAGGTACTGACCCTGAAGTGTTCTCACTTGTCTCAGAGAACTGCTAGGATGTACTACAAGAATCCCTGATCATAGTACTATAGAGAAAACTGAAGTCACAGGACATGAAAATTAGCATATATCAGATCAATCAAATTTGGCAATCATGAGAGTTGAAAGGATTCACCTGAAAACCAACAGCATACTCACATTTTGTTTAAAAATTGTATTAGTTGAAGAAACAATTTTCTGTTGAAATGAAGTTTGCACAAAAAAAACCCCTCTCAACCAGTTATATCTGAAAGGCTAGTACTCTGCTGATGGCAAAGTATTTGGTTGTTACTTTTGTACAGATGGCTGCATAACATTCACAGAAGGAATGATTCTAGAAGCCAGTTTTTCAAATGTCATCTTCTACATATGTAAGTGCAAATGGGTCCCTGTATATCACTTGTGCATGTAAATGATAGACCTAGCATTTGCACATCAAGCACAGATCATCTTTGGGCATTATACTACAGATGGACAGTTACAGTGTGAATCACATTTATTCAAAGAAAGGCAAGCTAAATATCGCTTTAGAAAGGTGGTCCCTTGGTTTCTCTACTCCCAGAAACATACAGTTGCTGAGGTAAGCGGTTACTCCTACACAATTTTGTGAAGAGAATTTTTTCATACTCTGAGTATGCTCTTATTTACCCTATTTTCCAAAGGTCTGATACCATTTTGTGAGGCTGTGCACTGCAGAAAGGAAGGCAGTTTTTAAAATTAATATTGGCATGGGTCGTCAATAATTACACACTTACCTCTGCGCAAAAATTGGCAGAAAGAAAATATGCTGGACCAATGTTAGGAGACTGGATTATTTAAAAATATTTTGTGATATCCTCATCTTTAATCTGTCATGTCATAATGATTCATCTTTGGCTGAGGAGCTAAGGCACATTATTTATGCTTCTGATTAAATTTAGCCATGTGAAAGGGGTTTTTTTTCAGTCTATTTATTTGTGAGAATAGATTTTTACCAGAAGAGCTAAGACTAAGAAATTTTGCTCAGGCTCTCATCAAATATAAGCTGATTCCCTTGGCTTCTACACCAATTATTTAGTCATAGACTGAAAATAAACAGCCTCATTGAGACTCACAGTAATTTGGAATAGTGTTAAACTGCTAATAGTAGGCTATGTATAGATGTGCTAACACAAATGTGATAGCTGGACATGCATCATATATTACATTGAAAGTTTTATCACTGCTTCATTGAATGCTAGAGAAGTAGTGAGGTTTCACTCTTACTGGGAGTAGGAGCAGTTCTTCAAATAGTATCACTTTAAATGTGCAACATGCAATAAATTACCTTTTGCCTGAAGGATTTAATTAGTATTTATATTTCAAAGGAAAACATCACATTCCTTGTTTAAACACAATTCTTTCCTTGCCTTCTTTCTGAAGGAAAGGGAGCGAGAAAATATAATTTTCAGTTTTTGTAGATATTTATTGTTAGCTTTGCTTCAGTATTCGTGGTGTTTTTTAAGGAACTCAGTTAACTCTGCCTTATTAGCTCATTTTTCAGGTATTTGACGTCAATAATGTTAACACACGTGAAATAAATTTCATGGAAAGTATTGTATTTCCAAAAAACAAACAGCTTAGCAAGTTCTTTGTTGGTCTGGTCGTATGACAAGGAGGGCTTATCATGACATGCTTGGTTTTATTATTAGTGGTAAATCTTTTCTTATATGGTGAGCTACTTGACTGTCACAGTACTGCATTTTGGATAGCAAGCAATAAATGTATTTGTGGGCTTACAGATGTACAAAAAATCAAGGACTTACATAATCACCCATGAAGAAGAAGAATTGAGAGCAACTTTTGTTTTGATCCTGTAGGGAGCACAGCTCAGATGAATGTTAGCTTTCTGACTGAAGGCAACACAATTTTTAACTGGTTTTAGGTCTTTGCATTTGTGTAGCTAACTTAAGAAGGCTTCAAAAAAGGCTTTCAGAAGTCATGGTGCTTTTTTTTTATTTTTGCATAATGATGAACTTAATAGCAGTTAAGCGATGTAAGGTGCAGAAGACACTGGAGGAAATCCACATCTTTTGAGTCCAGGGAAAAGGACCAGGGAAAAGAAGACCCAAAATAGTGGACAGTGAGTGAAGTTTTTTCCTAGAGGTGATAACACACCAACAGTAAAGCAACATGTCAAGCTGGATGTAGCAATAGCTATGTAAAATTAATCTTTCCTTCCTCTTCTCTCCACAAATAGATTCATAAAAAAGAACCTTGTGACTTCTTCCTCTTGGAACTTGAACTGGTTTTTCTGTCTGTCAATTTTTGTAGCCGTCTGTAAGGTGAATGTGACATAAACTTTGCTAAGAGAAGTGCAAAGAAATGGAGAAACTGGGTCACATCTTCAGTAATGAATAATTTTGAATGAGAAAGGACTGGACCGAAGAAGCATGGTAGGACAATTAGTGTGAAGACATGAGATTCATGTTTTACTACATGGTTATCTCCAAAGACAGGAATTTGTAGTGGAGTAATTCATGTAATTCAGTTCTGAGACAGCATCTGAGAAGAGCATTTCTTTGTGCTATTCTCCCTCAAATCCCACCATGCATTTTGTTGAACATGAAAGACAGACATCTGTCATGAACAATGAAAGCATGTTTCTTCTACATTGAAGCAAAATATTGGACTATGTAATCTCTTGAGATCCCTTTCCTATCTCCTTCTCATTGATTATATTATTGGAGGCAACTTCCCTGTGATCATACAGTTTTCTTTGATAAAAAAGCAAAGATACAATTAATTAAAATTTAAGTACTATCTAGTTTTCTGTCAGAAATTCATTAGTCAGAAAGTAAAATGCAGGTGGAAGGAAAACGGTCCCTGTCTCTTCTTGGATCAATGTCATTCTATTGCCAACAAATTAATACCTTGATGTGGAGATGCACTTTCTTCTTTCCTGAGCGCAAATCCTAGTTCAGGATTTGTATTCCCTTGCCAGTAATAGGTGTCTGATGGGTTGATATTTGATATGTTTGCAGCTAAGTAAATTCAAGACCAGTTTTTACTAATAACATGGAACTGTGCAGCAGATCTGAATTCCGTGCTGGGTGTATAATTTTCAAGACTGGAGACTCATTTCACTTCATTTAGGGTACCTTTTACTTATGAATTATAGGCATCCTCCTGTCAAGTATCTACAAAAAATGGAACTGTATCCAAGAACTGACAGCTATTCAGAATGGACAACAAACTAACATGAATTCCCTTTGAAGTCACCAAATGCCAGGAGAAGTTATCATAAATCCTGCCAAATTTTCTGGGTGCTTAATACATGTGATAAACAAAACCCAGACAGCATTCTGCAGGCAGACATGATCTTAAAAAGCAAAATGTACTCCTCTTCTTTCCAGTGCTGTTGCTCCATATAGTGGTTATAGGGACACTGAAGTCTCCGTTGCATTTCAATAGTCTTTCCACATACTGCGTGCCAGGTTTCTAACAGAGAGTTCTTGAAATGGCAGGTGTCCTAGACCAATAGTTAACCATCCAGATTTCTTGAACTCAAGTTCTTTGACTCACAGGTGGTTATTAATGGCTTAAGGACAGTTTCAGAATGAAACATTTGTAGTTAGATAAGGAAGAATGATATTTTGAGATAAATAGCTCCAGAAGAATGGTAGGTATGGGTCTATAGATTGTTATTTTAAACATCATTGCTCTTCAAATATGATAAAGAAAATAATGCTGTGGCCTGAGAATTTGAGCTAAGCAAAAAGAGTAGCACTTATATTTTCTTTGTTGGATAAGGAATTTTACCATTGTACTCCTTTGACTGTATACTGAGAAATAAATGCAGGTATGGAAATTTTACAGTTGTCTCAGAGGAAAACTCAAGCATGGAAATGTGGCAGAAGGGAGACTGTTGATAATTTTTTTTCTTACTTTTGTATTTTCAATAGGTCTAGTAGGTAGAAGAAAAATGACGTATTTTGCCCTTAAACCGGTAGGTGGATTTCTGCATGAGGGTGGGAGAGGCAAGAGCCAGAATGTCTAGGTTCTTAACTGGGATTGGACTCACTCCACACTACAGACGGCCACAAGTGCCACTTCTTAATTTTTTTAGCATTCACTTTTACTACCTGACTTTTGTGACTTGTATCTCTCTTATTCAGACCCTAGTTTGAACAACTGCTTGGTCCTTTCTCTCGTATACATTTTTCTGCATTGTGCCTCTAACTGCAAAGCGAACAGTTCTCTCCTGTACTTGACACCATATCCTTTTTCAGAGGGTAGCACCACACATTCAGTGGCGTGACTTCATAGCCTCTATAGTCAGTCCAAAACAGCAGTCCCCTTCATGTTTTTCTGTACTCCTGGAGCTCTTTGGACTTGTTCCTGGGAGTGGAATGCAGACTAATAAAATTCCAGAGTACATGAGGTTTATAAATAAATTAAAGTACTCTCATCTGAAACACTTAGAAGGGTATTTGTGAACATTAACTGCAGGCATGCACAGATATATACCCTTTCTTATCATCTCTTGTTGACTTTAAACAGTTCATCCACCCACTGGTATACACGTGTAAAACGTTTTCTCTGCTCACAGCACGCATTGCTCTGCATTTTAGCAAACACCATTTGGAATCCCATTGGCAGATGCTCCTAGAGATATGTAAGCAAGAAAATTCCTACAGTATACTTCAACTGCTCCAAAGAATTTTACAAACTTTAAGGTAAGGAGTCATATGAAACTTTCCCTGCCCTATGTCCAGTTTTAAGAGTATTTCAGTAAAAGACAACTAAAAGAAATTCACTTATTCCATCCCAGTCAAGCATTTACAATTACATCTATGCAGATCTTTCAAAGAAGGAACAGGAACTGTCATTTAGGGAGTGCTATATACCTCATCTTCTAATTACTATCCCACAACTACTTCAGTCTTATAAGCTAGTTTATGGCTTTGGAAATGAAAAAAAAAAAAAGAGGTCAAATTGCAGATACAATAATCACTGAGTGATAAACAGATGTTTTTAATCTACTAATGCTGGACAAAGAGACAGCCTCTCTTCCTCTCATAGAAGACTTTCTTTGGTACTGAATTTGTGCCAAGGCTGGGTTTTTTGTTTGGTTGCATTTTGCCTGTCCTGAAATGTCAAATGATCAGTATACTCAACTTGATTTGACTTTCTAAATATGGTTATTGTTTCTATTGTATCAGATCTTTGTGATCCTGTTGTAGAGCAATAGGTAAGGTGGAATGAAGCCTGTGGACCTGGGAGACTGGTGAACTGTACATGTGCCCCACTGTGTAGGTTGCATGCCAGGCAGGTTTCAGGGCATAGAGAAGAATGTAAATCCCATGAATGTTCACTGAGGATTTGTGCATAGAGAGCTGGATCTTTATAAGCAGTAGATGTTGGCTCTAATCCAAATTGTTCAACATGTCTTACCACATCTTCAAAGGTAAAGATGTTTTTCAGCCACAATAGAAGGACTCTAAATCTCAGCTCCCATTGCAGAGCACTGTACATCTCAGTCCACTGCTGGCTGTATTTCTGCCTCAGATTTATTACTGCTTCTTAAGTAGTAAGAATTCTCTGTTTAGATTTTTTTTCATTTGGCTTTGATTCCATCATCAGGAGTTTCCATTTTCAGTCTGTAGGAGAAGGCTGCTACAAAATATGTTCAGTTTTCAGAAAACATTGAATGTTGAGCTTGTCAGATGGAAGAATGAGACTTCAATAGTTTCAATAGATGCTATAAATACTACTTATAAAATAAGCGACTGTTATTTAAAAAGCTTGTTTGAAAAATGCCTGTGATTTGCTGGCACTAAAAAATAAAATTAATGTAGATTTACAATTTCAAACCAAAATGGACTTTTGCCTGTTCCTTTCTGCAACAGGGTAACTGTAAGTTTATGGAGTTTTATTCACTACAGAAACATATGACAAAACAAGATGTACTAAGCAACCAACTAGAAGATGGCTTTTTAAGTGCTGACTCTAAGTGAGTTTGGAAACATCCCCAGTGAAAAAATGATGGCCAGAGGCCAGAAGCACAGCTCATCAAAAGAGGTGGGAATCAGACTGTAGAATGAAATAAGATAAAACACATTAAATTTCTTGTGGAATGAAGTCTTAAGCCCCAGAGGGTTGCTTCTATCACTGTGTTAATTTCAATGTTGTCACAATGTTTCATTATAATTTGGATATTTTTTTCATAAACAGAAAATGGTAAGTACTAAATGCTTAGTACAAAGTCTAATTGTTACAGTAGAAAACTGCAGAAGTACAATGAAATCCAAAAAAAGTATCTTGCTTTAGTTGAATTAGCATGTTTTGACACAACATAAGTCAGTGAGGAAGTTTCACATCTTACATCACTGTACTAGGAATCATTTTTGTCTTATGTACCCTAAAAGCCAGAAGGTACAAATGTGACCTCCTATTTAATGTATCTCTTTTTTTTCTGGATCAGACTACTTGGAAACCTTTGCATCAGTGAATAGTAAGCTCCAAAAGAAGTTATTTCACTTCATTTAATAAATTGATTTCTACTACAGCTGAAATAAGTTTTGAAAGTCAGTCTCCCTAGGCTTTTGAAAGACCTTCCATCACTGAGCTCTTACTGATACCACTAACAGAAGAGCAAATTGATGCAGAAGGCAAGATGTTCCCTTGGCAGTACTAAGCCTGCTGGTGTTGGTACCTTGGCCTCCCAAATGCAATGATTTTTGTAGCAGTGTAGTTGTCCTATATGGCATCAGCTATCAGAAATAATTGCTCCCAGAACAGTTAAGCTGTTCTACAGCAAATACCTCTTTGTAGTTATGGATGCTTCCAGTGGCTGGAATCCTGTTTGTAAAAGGCAAGATGACTCTTATTTTCTGCAAAGTGTGATATGTTTATCCTCCCTTTGCAAATTAATCTGAATGGTGTATAGAAAATATACAATTGCCATTATTGGGAAAAAAGAGTTGTCAACGAGAACCTGACTTCTCATTTCTAGGTAAAGCTCATAAATTCAGCTGAAGAAATTGGAATTGGAGAATTCAGGATGCACTTCTCAGCCACTGAAGTCATTGGCACATATCCCATTGTTGTTGGAGAGCGTACAATAAGACACCATCTAGCACACTTTGTATTGTATTTAACTTTCCCAAATGGATGAGTAACAATGAATGGCTTGAGTCCCTGACTTAGTCAGTTCTGAGGTAATGTCCGAAATTAGCTTGACCTTCCTGCCTATCCATAGATAGTTAAAGAACAGCTACATCAAATTTAGTCACCGTGAAAAACTTGGGGATTGAATCTACAGGACTTACATGGCTAAGGGGATGAATCTGGCTATGCATCTTGACAAAAAACATGGATTGCAGATACTTATATAAATTCTCATCACTGCTGAGAGTGTGAAGTACGTCCAGCTCTGGCCACCTGGGCCGAAGTTATCTAAACTGGGAGTTGCAGCAAACTTTGCATATGTAGCTAAGGCACAGAGCCTACGCTAAGTAGGTTATTACACCTCCACCTTTATACAACTGACTTCATTATTTGCACATCTTCTTTCTCCTGATCAAAATTGAAAGAGACACCCTTTTTAAACTGCATGGACATAATTGAATCCATCTGGCAGCATGACTGTTGACACAAGGCAAATACACATCAATTAGTCTGTTCCTGGATAGAGGCAATGCTAATTAAGCAATGTGAAGTCCAGGTATAGAGGCCTTAGCTAGTTTCTTTGTAAGTACGACATTTACCCCAATGCAGACGTTAGTCTCTGTGCATACTTGTGTGTTTTGAGCTGTAACTGTAAGTGACTTGAGCTGAAATATTTTTAGTTTTTTTAATACTCAGATTCAAAGTTCTTTGAAACACTTTCGGATCCTTTAATAGAACCATCAGCCAAAGATGTTCATTGCCTAAAAAAGAAGAGGGTCTTAAGTTTTCAAAGCCCAGAGATACATTCACCAAGAGAGGACCTAGTTTAAAGTTTTCTATTCACGTTGTTTTCACCTGCTTCACTTACTATCGCTTATTAAAGAGGTATTTTGACAACTATAATTTACCCAACTACAAGAAATGTTTAAAGGTAGCCATAGGAAATTATATTTGAAACTTCCAAATTCTTTGGGGGTTTTTTTTCATGCTATGACATTTTAAATTGATCTTCAATCATGAAATAAGGCCAGCATCAAAATACAATTTGTTTCTCATACTTCTACACCAATACTGATCTTTCTATTCCTTATTCCAATTATTTCACTCATTTTTATTTCTGTTGAAAAGGTTAATAAACCTTTAGTAACTCAGTACTGTCAGCTTTTTACCATTCCTTGTCATTTTTAATGCAGAATTGCAGAAACAGCATGAATGATGCATCACATCAGCCAGTCACAGTGTTATAATCTCTTGGTTACTTATTAATACAATTAATCAGCTACTTAATTTCCTTAGCTTTGTTTTCATTGTAGCAACAATAACTAAACAGGATTTTGAGTCTTATTTTGGTGAAAACCTCAGGAGTTCTTTCTGGGAAAGAAATACAGCTTCACTTCTTGATGTATCCAAAAACTGGATTTCAAAAATGCTCTGAGCAATGGAATGAAGTTCATTGGTCATTAGTAATGCTTAGCATTCGTTTTAGCAGGGAGCAGGATGACAACTTGAGACTTGTTCAGGCAGAAAGGGATGGAATACAAAGTGTTCTTCCTCACTTCATGTCACATATAAATTATTAACAATCCTAAAAATTTCTCTCCCCCTCAGTCACCTCTTGTTAATGCGTGAAGAGTCATATTTTTTCTAATGCTTTCCTTTTTTATGCAGTCCACAGTAAGGGACTTAGCTGACAAAATGGAAGAGTTGTGCCAGCAAAATTGCAAGTACAATAAATTCCTTGATTTGAAGAATTACCCAAGTTCTCCAATCTCTTCTATGTTGTTGATTCCAGTAACCAACCCAGGATGCAATTCAGGAAGTAAAAAACATGCCCTAATCATGAACTTTCATGTAAATCATAAGCTAGTCTGTCCTGCTCCCTTCTCCTTCTGCCCACATCCTCAAAAAAAACCTGAATGGGAAAGACATGTTACTATTTCTCCACCATCAGCAGACACTTGTGATAAGCACTGGTAGCATGTGCATCGTTACCACTTGACATCCTGTATGTGGACAAATGTTAACGTAGTGCCGGCTGTCAGTTACTTCAGTCCTCCAAGTGACAGATCCATGTAGCTGAGCAGATACCTGCTGTAGGGTAAGGCTTTTCAAGGTGGTAGTGTATCCATTGGCACTTGCAAAACAGACTGTAAAAACCATTTGCCATTGTGCTGTCAATGGTTCTGTCCTGAGCTACCAACTGTCTTCCAGTTCAGTGGTGTGTTAAGGTCAGTATCGTACCTGACGTGGAATTTCCACTACTGCTGTTGAGGTGATAATGCTAGTTGCATGCAGTGTATTTAAGCAGACAGTTTGAAATGGGACTTAGAAACGCAGGAAGCAGTCTTCATGTAATTCAACAATACAAATTACAAAAAGTTCCTTCATCGGGGGCTTGGATGTGCAAGATGAAAACCTCTAAAGAGCCAGAACTGCAGCTGGAAATAGCCTCAGGTGTATCCACCAAAGCTAAGGCAATTCTCGATTGAATCATTTCTTCTAAAATTTTGTTTTCTATTTGGCAGCATACTACTCAGAACCTAAAGCAATACTCCCCAAGATGTTTTGGTGTTCTGCTATGATCGTGGTTCACACTGCACTGCTGCTCAGCACAGAAGGAAACTCCCTGTGTGCCAGCTGTGATGATATCTGCAGCAACACTTCTCATTTTGCGGGTTTCCTATCAACAGCTAGCAGTTGCCCACTGGCCTCAGAACACACCTCACCAGTACTCAGCCACATGCCACCACATGAATACTGCTGCTTATCTCAGCAGCAACGGCAGCTGGTTTCCCAATCCAGCTGCAATCAAATGGTTTGCTGATCAGGTGTTATAATCATAAATATGGCAGTTATGGCTGACAGACACTGCAGATGCTGCTCCTTTTTTCCTGTGCCACAGGGCAAGGTGATTTTTTCCCTCCAAACAGTGTGGATCACCACGTCTCCATCCCACTTTCTTTATTTCTTGCTGCTTCCTTCTTCCCCTGTTTGCTTTTGCTCTTGTTCCATATCAACCAGAGTTATTCCTTTATCCTTTTCTTCAGCTGTTCTTGTTCCTTGAAAAATTACTGTAGGATTGAATATATCTTTCTCAGTTTGTCCTGTAAGGGTAGGCAATTAGTTTCCTGAACAGTCTGATCTTTAAATAAGAAGCCCTTAATGCCTTTGAAGTCAAGCATGGAGATCAGGTTTTCTTGCCTGTCTAAAATTTGTCTGTCATTTTTGGTTTCACATAAAGTGTGTGAATCTTTCTCTATTACTCTTCTGTCCAGGAGCACAGTTTGCAGACAGAAAACTATAGTTTCTCTGCTATAACCAGGCCCCAGAAAATCCACAGCCTTTCCTTGTCTCCCAGCAAGATAACAAAACCTTTTGGTTCTTACTTTTTATCTTTCATATTTGTTCCCCAGTTTGGTTTTAAATAGGCATTGATCGTGTTTCATGTGTCTACAGAAGCATGTGCACACGACTTGAGATGGCCACTGAAATTTCTGGTCAAGTCTTTGCTTAGCAACAAGTAATTTAAAGCCAGAAAACCAGCCTGAGTTTCGAAGGGAGTGAGTAAGGAGGACCTGTATT
The DNA here is from genome assembly GCA_014706295.1 of Lycocorax pyrrhopterus obiensis. Taxonomy (NCBI): domain Eukaryota; kingdom Metazoa; phylum Chordata; class Aves; order Passeriformes; family Paradisaeidae; genus Lycocorax; species Lycocorax pyrrhopterus. The sequence continues at coordinate 20,887,366 of JACSVZ010000014.1, read as the reverse complement.
TGTGAAGTGGGTGCAGACTACATATGTGAGGTGTTTTGTCTTTCATAAGCTTGCATGCTAATTCCAGGCAGAATTGCAATAAAATCATATTCCCAACAAAATTATAATCTATGTTACAGGTATAGTTGCAGATATTTTCTACAACTCTCTCTGTACCAACATAGCTGGGGACAATTTTCAATACATGCCTCTCTCTGCCCCTTTTAATCCCATGTCAAGACAAGACACAGACTTTTCTGAAGACAACTCCTTTTCTTTTCTCTTCCAGTTCTTACAGCATACTTCATGCTGTGCTTCTGGTAGGTGCCAAACTCTGGCATTTATCCAAGTGTTCCCTTGTAATTTACTTGGTGGCATGGCATGGTTGAACAACAAGCCAGATATACCTATCCTCCAGCCGTGTACAGAGTCAGCTCAAGCAGGCTGCCAAGATGCTGGATGTATTACAACCATCATGCTACAGAGTTTATCAGACTCCTGTTGCAATGATAGCGTGATGTGACTTGCTACAGATCTGTGCTACATGCTAAATAAAAGCAAGTTGCTGCTAATCGATCAGATTCTCTCAGGGAATGACAATCTCTGCAAGTTCCTTCATCTGCTCTTCTTAGGAAATGTCTGGATCCATTCTCTCTGAAGAAATCACCCCCAGAATGCAGCCTACAAGACAATCTAGTTGCAATCCACTAACATCTTTAGTCTTTAGTGAAAATAAATTCTGCTTCTTCGAAGAGCTGCAGAATCTCTTCTGTAACAAACTAGTCTTGAAGATATGATTGCTATACAATACCTCCCCTATCTTTTTAATCATATCTGTAAATATCCAGTTTGGGAAGACTAAAATTTCAGAGTAATGATCTGAAACCTGTAACATCCCATGTATTTTCCTCTCCATATGGAAAAATACTTCTCTGTGGATTTTGCCACTAAGTTCTTAGAAAGCTACAGCAAGACTGGAATACTGTTTGAACATATTTTTTTATTTAGGAGTAGTAAGAAACAATAAAAAAAATTCTGTAGAAACCCTTCATTACAGTTTGAGATCAAACCTTAGTGTGTGAATTTCACTAGGAACTCCCTTCCCCTTTTTCTCCTTTGCTGCTGCTGCAGGCTACTTCCTAGGAGGCTAATGAGCTGCAGGTGACCATGCCCTTTGCTGGCTGACCTTTGTCTCTCCAGCCTGTAGCCCCAAAACCTTTCACCCTTGTTGTGACCCAGCAATAGACCTTGCCACTTGTAGTTAGCTCATCATCCCTATCCTGTATTTGGAATCCTATTATTAGATAACAGCATTAAAACCAGCACCAACAACAAATGAACTATAGATTCACTTTTAATTAATGTCCGTATTTTTATAGGCAAGAGTTTGATTATTCATGGAGTGAGAACATGCAAAGGTTGCAGTTGCAGCTGAGAAATCAGTTAATGAGTTGTAATAATATATTGGTGGGAAAGGTTCCTGTTGCTTGTTCTTAGGTAGACATTGTCATGAGATATTATGATATACTTCCTAAGTCACATATGGTAACCATAATGTACTGGAAGAGAGCTGTATCTATTTTGGTCATCTTTGTGCTTGACAGCTCTCAAGGTGACACCAAATTATTCTTCTGATCTTATAGATTCCTGTGGAGCTGCTTCTCTCCGTTGATCTAAGATATGTGAGAAGAGTCTCTCTTGAAGCAGTATTGTCAGACAGCATATGGAAGTTGGACTCAGTGTAGCTCAGCTTTACTCTATGGAATCAGATTCACTAAGGGATTATCGAAAAACCTTCAGTATCTGAGTTGCAGGTGTTTGAGCTCTGTATACATGTTGTGAATACATATGGCCAGCCAGCTTCCTTCACAGAGAGTGAAGGCTGACACATTCCTTCAAAATACAATCTCTAGAATAGCACATAGTCTAGAAAATATCTCAAGCCAATATTTTCAGAAAACAGAAGTGATGCACGTGGTGCACCCTCTGATGAAGCATATGTTTGAGCAAATCGTGCTGTCTTTCAGAGGTCATCTGTGACAAATGATAGCTATGCACATAAGGCCTTCAATACATTTCAGAGCAGGAAGGAGTTTGAATAAGGTCAAATTTTCAGCCAAAATATGTATCATATGAAAAAAACTGCAAACCTGACAGCAATTCATGTTTGCTATTTCACATGTGTTGAGGTGTGTTGGAAAATTTAACTCAATTGTGGTGAGATTGCTGATATAAGGTGAGGATTTCTAGAAAACTTGCATTTGCGTGGAAAAACAGCACACACCATTGTCAGTCACTGACAACCTGTGGATAACCAGAAATAGTTTATTAGAATCCCAAGGGGGCCTCAGCCTTTTATTAATGCTAGTCAGTTCAGAGCATGGTCCTACACAGCACAGCGCACAGTGGTCATCTTCAGCTACATCTTAATTAATTAGGCATCTCTTCATATTTTTTAGCATTACTTGAACAATGAGTGTGTTAAACTAGCTGCTCTAACAAACCAAATTCACTATATGTGAATCTTCCTTTCTTAGAAAATACAAAAACTTCTTCACAACAGGAAGGGAGGTTAGTACTCTCAAGAAGCAGCAGAATTAGTTTGGAATATTAGTGAAGAGAAAGAGCATTGTCTGGGAAAGATCAAGCAAGCAGCTGCAATATGAAGGATGTGACTCAGAACTCAAGCTCAGTAAGTATTGTGAACTAAAGGATGTGACAGGTAACAGGATCTAATAGGTTGTCTACAATGAAAGTGAATTCACCCAAAACAAAACCAGCATAATCTGAGATAATAATGGGAAAAATGCCTGATATCATGTAACGAATTTCACTAGAACTGCTCAGAAATGTCTAAATGGATCTTCTTTTTCTGTTAAAAAATGTGAACTAAGTAGCATGAAATCACTTCACAGGAAAATACTAACCTGGGAATCTGGGGACAGACTGGGAACACTTCCTGTAAGGAGAGCTGCCAAGATTGACTGCCAGAAAAATTTCTATCAGAGGTTTGCCAGTTTGCTTAGCTGTATGCTTGACATACACTTCAGGTTTGTGACCTAAGATTTAATGGGTTGGCACCCCTGGAAGCTCCTATCCTGTGTGTTGCTCTAGAAACCAGCAGTCCAGGAGAGTTTTCAGCTTTACTAACTCCAGTAGAGTAGCTCTTAAGAGATGTGGTTACTGCTGTTGTTGTCAGGAGTTTGATTTGAAATATCTGGAATGAAATCTCATTTCAAAATGAAATGTGGTAGGATTTTTGTCTTTCCAAAGAAGTGTTGAAACTTCTGAAGACATTTTGGGACAACATGCAATATCATTCTCTTCCAATACTGTAATACCTAATGGAGAAGAAATTATTACTTTTCTCAGCTCTAGCATCTTTGTAACAGAATGACAGTCTCCCACTCATGTGCTCCAGTGCAGAAATGGAGTTGTATCAAAAGATTAACTTGTCAGGGTTAGCAGCTCAGGCCATGCTTGATTTCACATAGCTTGCCTTATGGTGTTGTGTTTCCGCTTTTCACTTGTTTTTTTCTTAATATGCATTAGTCATGTCAGATTAAAAGCCCTCGTGAAAAGTGAATGCATAGCCATTGGCTAGCAATTAGCAAATACAAGAGAAGACAAAGGCACCAGAGTGGGGAAAATGTGAATTATTCAGAGTAAATATAGGCCAGAAAGGGAAGTTGCTTTTGAAGGGATGGTTTCTCAAGCTGAGACTTTCTGTCCATTACCAGCTGGTACATTTTTTACGTTCTAAGCAAAACTTTCTTTCCTAGATTTGCTGAAGTAAACTTAGAGAGGAAAAGGCAAGGAGATTTTGAACTGCTGAACTGTTCTGGACGGGAAGAGGAAAGGGATAAATATTATTACCAAATTAGTTATAAAAAAAAGCCGTGAAAAAACAAGAAGAGTATCTAGATGCAGAACCTTTAAATAAAGAACAAAAGCAGGTGAAATGCTAAGTGAACATATTTACAACTAGAACTCCCTCACTAAAAGATGTCATATGATCGGTCATAATATCCTATTTTGACTAGGATAGGAGAAACTTTTGAAAACTCTTAAATTGTATTTCTGTGTGGTGAAACCATACAATCCATATCATAACATGCTATGTGCTGATGTTGTGGTTTAACAATGGGATGGCTGATTACTCATGAATGCATGAAGATTCCTGCTACATTAGTGTAAAGTTATTTACCTGTTTCATGTTCATTGAGGGTTGAGAGTCTTGGATAGATACCCCTCTTACTAACATTCAGGCTTTGTCATACAGGTTGTTAGCAGTACAAATGTTGCAAAGGGGATGCACTCCAACAGCTGTGCAATTGCTTTCTACATCTGGACCCCAATCTGAAAAAGATAGTGTGGGACTGATTCACCGGATTTCCACTTGTCCAAACATAAAGAAAAACACAGTGGAACATAGATGTCCTATGCATTGCTTTATCGCCATACATTTCTCATGGGGAGAATACAATGTAATTAGACTTACAGTTGAAAAAGGAAACAGAGGTATATTTCTGCTGTCTCTGATACACTGACGGGTCTTTCTAAGAAACTGTGAGAGTTTGTCCAAACAAGATGATTATTGTTTCACATTAAGAAAGTAATTCAGATGCTCATCTCTTTCATATTATCACTGGTAATGTTAAGAATTAAAGCATGAAGTTGCCAGCAATATAAATGTTTGCAATCTTGATTATTTTCATACTCTCACTGTCTAGGATGATAGATTTGCTCTATATTCTCTCTGAAAGAATTTTTCTGCTCTGTATCACTCAGTTATGATATTGGAAACAGGAATGTGTTGCCCAACTTTTTGATGGAGAGCTACATCAATATTCTGGGATTCTGTACTCTCAGTTGGAGGTAGAAAAAAAAGGCTGGAGCTCTTACCATTTCTAATCTCTTGGTGTTTTCAGCTTCAAGGAAAACAAATCCAGTATCAGTGTACACAGATGAAATAACATTCACAGCCTAATAAATACTTTTGCTTGCAGTTGTAGTCAGCTACAGCACTCCTGTAGCACAGTGCAAATATAGGCTCTGTGTCATATCATTGGCTTTCAAGACACGAGTATAGGATTCCTCATAGTGTTAAAGCCTTTCACGGTAAATGTCTGTGCTATAAATTTTGATGTACTTCCCATCTGAATGGATGCTTTGAATGGAGACAGACTGGCTGGAGCTAAAGTAGTTAGGTTTGATTTACCTCTTCTTTATTATTCAGTTCTATCGAGAATTTGGAGGAGTGGTATCAAGGCATGTTGATTGACTTCAGTTGTAGATTGAAATAACATGAGTGCTATTTAACCTTGTCCAATACCATACAACCTTATAATGATATTATTAGGATGAAGTAATGTGTAGATTTGTAAGACAGACAATGAAACCTGATGTTTGCAAATAAATCCATCTACAGATAAGTTTTTCCTAATAATCATTCAGTGTGTATTTTTTGTGCAAATCCTTATGGTGTTTCCAGAATTAGAGAAGTACTTGTGAAGAGTCCCTGTGTGTGCCATTTCTTAAGCACTATTTATATTTAGTTTGATTTCTAATGTTTGGTTTGCATATGATGGCCATATTCATGCAGTGCATCTCATCTGCTGTTTTTTCTAGAGCTAAAACTGTTCCTGCTCTCCAGCACTTGCAGAGTATTCCTCCCTGCTACAGCTTTTCAGCTGCAGTTGTAGTGAGAGCGAGATAGCTACTAGTGTGCCTAGAATGGGTGATGTAAAAGAATTGATCCATTTCCTAAGTCCTGTTATGACACTACAGACTTCTTCATAGATATCTATGTACTTCTGATATTTCTTCTCAGATGGAACTGTAGATATTTGTGGAGTCAAGTAATTTCCTCACCAGTGTTTTCTAGCTTCCTCACTAAAATGCGAAGTATGATTTCTCTTTTCTTCTGGAATCAAGCAATGATATCAGGGTTACTTTTCCAGCTAATTATTAATGAGATTCATTAACAGTTTTCAAGTCATTAATCCTGTGCAAAGCTCCTGTGTTCTGCTGCAAATTATAGGTGACATTTTAAAGTACCATGCAATAAAAAGGGCAAGTACTGGTGGGAAAAAAAAAAAAAAAAGACAGATGTGCAACTGTCCTGGGAAAGATCAGGGGTCTTAAAATTGAGTAAGTCCTTGCCAGCAATATTTCAGAGGGTGGTGCGATAGCTATGTGTGAATCTCTCGGGGCCTTCTGAATGGGAATGCCTGTCAACTGTGGCAGCTATAAGTTACAGTCCTCCAAGCACATGTTTGGACCTCTGCATATTTGTCATGCAGTCTGGTGGCCCAAGGTTAAGCCAGAATTAGGATATTTATATTCTGAATATTGTTGTCACTAACCCACACCAGAGTTAGACACAGTTGAGCTGTATTTGGCCATTACACTAGACTCCGCGCACTCGAGGGAAATTTCCAAAAAGAAGAGGAGAAGGGTTGAGTAGTATCAGCTGTTACCATGAAGCAAAGTGACAATTAAATGCTGTGTGTACAGTTCTGGTTAGTGTCTATGTATGCAGAAACCTGACCAGCTCTCACAGACATGTCTGCTGTTACTGTGCACCACGCCATGCTGTTCTTGCTCAGGCGAAACTGTCAGCAGCCGAGGGTGGAGCGTGATCCTGTGCTCTCACTTTTTGATCTCCATATCCTAGAAATTAACTAGAGTAAACAAGGTGAAATATAGAATCCCTGCAGCCTTTTATCAAAATAGAACTCTATAAATGAATCTCAGTTTATTCTTTTCCGTCTCTGTCGATTTTCTCAGACCAACCCTTCCCACAGACCGACAAAAATGCTTAGCATTTAACTGAAGAGCTATATCAGGCTCCAGCTGAATTCGAAATAGTTGCAACCCTTAAGCATCCAGGTCCTTCAGAGACTATGCAAATCCAGAGTGTGTGCAAAACAGACCCTGCAGAGTGAAGCTGCAACAGGAGATTTAGTCTGTCCTGCATGTCCCAAAGATTCATACTTGGGTTTTTGTTCCAAATAAAGAAGACAGATGTGAAAAAGGAGCAGTCTACATACAACTGGAAGGTTATGGAGTAAAACCACATATAGCCCACTGAGCTATCAAAAGAGTGTGGTTCCCATTCATTAGTTGTAATGGATGGGAATTCCCTTTGAAATTCTAGTACTACAAGTTCTAAATTATTTGCTGTAAGTGTCTGGCTCTCTGTTTTGAATGCTGTATTTAATGCCAGGTAGAATATTCTTATGATAGTATCCAGAAAAAAAAAAAAAGGTGAAATTGTGCCTTTTCTGTAAAAGAGACACATGTGAAAACCATGCAGCCAAGTTCAACACTCACCAGACGGCCCAGGACAGAGTGGAGAACATGAAGAGGAGAGACCTTACAGATGCAGCTCCACAGATGTAAAACCAAGAACTGTGCTCCTGACCACATCCTTTGAAGTGGTTTCTAAACCAAATCAGTTTGAAGGAGCCTGGGAACATCTTTCATCATCTGTCTCCTTGCTGCCCTTCCTTGATTAGTGTCAATGAACTTGAGGGTGAGGGCTGAAAAAGGCTTGCCTGTGCGGCACTCCTTGTTCTGTCCCCCAGGCAGGATTCAGGGAAACACACGCAGTGAATTGTCTTTACTTCTAAGTATTTTTCATACGAGACTAATACAACCACCTGTCCAATTGGCTATATACAACATATGAAACATATGTGTTGCAACTGACATAGTTATTGTATTGGCAAAGTGCCAGTATCCAGTATAATTTAAATATCCTGGACTCAGTGCTAATCAGTAGCTTGTCTCTGAGAAGACTGTGCTGGTATTTCTAATTAGTTCTTGCTGCAAAAATCTAAGGTGGCCCTGTTCTGTGAAGTAGAATGTGAATATAATTTACTTAACATTTCTCTTTTCTATGATTTTATTAATTATATTTCAGAATTAAAAATAATTATTCAGGAAGGCAGTTGTTCTCATCTATTCGTGTGTTTCTGAACAACTTGAAACATATCTACTAATTACCAAACCATGGAGATGTAGAAGACAAAAGCTGAACTACGACTCTGTCATAGTATGACGCTTTGGATTTTGTTGGACCATTCTGTTTGTTTTGTAAACTCTGTTTTCTTCAATGCCACGCTTTTTAATCTCCATAAATAATTATTCTGTATCAGTAGCTGAGGTAGTTTTCCTAAAGCCCAGTCAGTTGCCCATATGCATGACAACTTTACTGCTGTTAGGAGGAAAATCCTGGCATCGTATTGAGCCGCTAAGTACATAATTTCTAGTTCCACATAACATTCCACGGCAGTGTCAGTGTTCTACTTAGTGGGTATTTTTGCATACATGTCTTTCTAAATCTGGCACTACAAGTTTCAGAGGTAATTGTTACTGTACTTTCAAAAATCTACTCTAAATGTCAGAAGTTCCTCAATGTAGGATAAAATATTCTCAAGTTAAGGATAATTACACACCATTTTGACAGTTCTCACAGTTTAACGTATCTCTTAAGGAGCTAATGACTACATCATAATCTCATCTTTCACTTAAAAAATACATACATCAATAAATACCTCGCCACAAACTGGCCCATTGAACAAAACATGAAAGAGGAACACTGCAAATTCAAACATCTTTTGGTAAATAAGCAGCCCTCAACATACATTTTTATTTAAATCTGATTGGTTTTACCATCACCTTCAGCTTTTTGTGATTGGGATAATTTTTTTCCTTTTTTTTCCTTTTTCTTCTTTTTTGATCACTCGAGGTTGGCAACAGAATCACAAAACCACGGAATCATTTAGGTTGTAAAAGACCTCTGAGATTGTCAAGTCCCACCTTTAAAGATACCACCCTCTTAACTAGACCACGGCACTAAGGGCCATGTCAAGTCAGTCCTTTCTTAATCACCTGTGGGGATGGTGACTCCACCATTTGGATGACAGTCTATTCCAATGCTTAACAACCCTTTCCATGAAGAAATTCTTACTGATGTCGAGCCTGAACCTCCCCTGGTGCAGCTTGAGGTGATGTCCTCTTGTCCTGTCACTGGTTGCCTGGGAGAAAAGACCGATCCCCACAGCTACAGTTTCCATTCAGGCAGTTGTAGAGAATGATAACGTCACTCCTGAGCCTCCTTTTCTCCAGGCTCGTTCAGCCCCTTGTCATAAGATTTGTACTCCAGACCCTTCAACAGCTTCACCACCTCAATGTCCTTGCAGTGAGGGCCCAGAGCTGGACACAGTACTCAACGTGTGGCCTCACCAGTGCAAACATATGATGCTGTTCCATGAGAAGAAACTTTAAAGCCACTCCAGCTCCCTAGTTTTAGGAGCGAAAAAATCATCATCAGTCATACAGTAGTAAGATTTAAATGCCCACATCACTTGCACATGAGCATATTTCTGGAACTATTTTTGTTTTACTGCCTAAGATTCATTATTTTTATTTTATGTTTGATGGAGAGACAGAAGGTGATAAGTACAGATGGATTTTGGTAAGTAAATATAGAGGCACGCATACCATTTCTGCAACAGAAGCTATCATACATACTTAAAAGAAGAACAGTTTTCAGTTCAAAGACAAATGCAAAAGTTTCAATACATAAATTTCATTTCCTGTTTACAAAATACATTTATGTTTGCTGTATTCTTATATGCCTAATGTCAGGTACTACCATCTTCCTTGGACTGGGCTTTTTCATTTAAAGTAAGATTGTTTAACTGTGGGCGATTCTGAAACCTAGACAAATACTACAGTCATTCTCCTTTGGCAAAGTGACCTCTCAGTCCTGTGGTTTTAAAAACGCAGCTCTAGAGGTTGTGTTCCTTGGTGTGGAAGAAGTAATGCACCCAAATTTTCTCTGCATTACAGTTAAGAATTTTGCAAAACTTACACGCATGGCACTTCTATGAAGTTTTTAGCAAGTCTGATGCCAATCACCAGAAAGAACAGAATAAGGATGAAGGATCAATGGTAAGGGCAAACCAAAGTCTGGTGAATTTGCTTTAAGGTTTTCACATATAGGGAGTTAAACTTTAAGGGATCCTTCTGAAAATCCTTTAATTCATTGTTAGTTTAAATTGGATATTTTTCAGAATGTCTTTCATATTTTTGGTGCTGACTCAGATGTAAAAAGTTCCAAAGGAATGATACGCAGCTAGTAGGACAAATTATGTGATCTGCGATAGACTTTTTATTGGCACAACTGTTCAGGATTTTATGAGTGTGGAAAAGCCACAGAGTACTTTTCAGAACACAGTAAATCAGTCCAAGCTAAAATTTCTTAGCACCTCATGCCATCAGAAATGCTGCGAAAAAACTACTCCACATTTTTAGAAGATAAATATTTTTTTTGTACTTGGATTATGAAGAATTTGAGCCTGTAGTGACTCATAACAAAAAGATCCCTCGGAAATGACTTGTGAGAAATAAAAGCTTAGTACGAAGTTGAGTAAAGAAGAGCTATAGGCTTGCAATGTGATGCAGTCAGAAATAAAGGCAAACACAATACTGGTGGGCATTAGGAGAAGTACCTGCGTCAGAAATGGAATACTGTTATAGTCAGTCCCCTCTACTTGTCACTTGTGGGACCCCACCTGGAGTACTGCATCCAGGTCTGGGGCCCTGTGGGATGATGGCCAAAGATCCAGCAAGGACCAGGGCTGCCGACCTATGGCCTACACTCTGTACCTGTTACATTATCTTTGCAGATGGAGAGCTGCATAGCGCACATCAAGAAAGGATGAGTTGGCTGAAGTAGAAGGTCCTGTGGAGATAGGATGGGCAATGGTTCTGATGAACAGCACAGAATACAACAAAGTAATTTGACTGGAACTTTGAAGGGCACTGTAGCTGAAAATGTAACTTTTAGAATCGTAAGAGTCATAGAACAAATAAGGCTGGAAAAGACCTCCAAGATCATCCAGACTCACCTTTGACTGATCATCAACATGCCAACTAAACCATAGCACTAAGTGCCATGTCTAGCTGTTTCTTGAGTAATTCCAGGTATGGTGACTCCAGCACCTCCATGGACAGTTTATTCAAGCACTTGACAACTCATTCAGTGAAGAAATTCTTCCTGATGTCCAACCTGAACTTTTCATGGTGCAGCTTGAGGCCATTTTCTCTTGTCCTGATTAAGAGTCATTTACATATTAAAACACACATTCTGCATATACTAATAAGTATAATGAAGTACACACTACCATGTATATAACCATATTACTCAAACTGTATGCTTGGATCATGCTATATGTAACAGAGAAGGAGAGGATAAGATTGGGTTTTATGTAAGGAAGGTAGGAATTTCACCGAAGTTAGAAGAAAGACCCAAAATCACATTGCAGCTAACTGACTGGCTACCTTCCCCTCCCTCCTCCCAAGGAGAAACACCTTCTTGATAAGCTTCTGAGTAGGATGGTTGTGACTATTACCCAGGTTAGCACAGTATTATTAGAGCTCTATTGCGGCTAGTGACATTCATTGGTCTATTCAGCAATGACAATGCTGAATCTGTATGTCTGTTGCTTCAATAAACCACGCTATTTGGGAACCTGTGAATGCAAAGTTCTTACTGATCGCGACTGGACTCTAAATGTTGGACTGGTTAATCGCACCATTTGTAAATCTATGATACCACAAGTTCTTATTGAACATGACGAGACTTCCAGTGCCAAATGGGTTATAATCAGAGACAAACCCTAGCCACGCCAGTCTCTCTGATCTCTGAGGACCAGGTGGAATGCAAGGGGGTTTATTTCCTGGCCAAATTGCCTAATCTTAATGCAACAGGACCTCAACATACAAAGGAAATGAACTCGTTGAAGTAAGTCCAGAGGAGAGAATGAAGATAATCAGAAGGATGGACACCTCTTCTATGAAGACTGAGAGATTGAGGTTCATTCAGACTGGAAAAGAGAAGACTTTGAAGACACCTTTCAGCAGCCTTTTTAAAGGAGGTCTACGAGAAAGCTGAGGGGGGGACTTTTTTAAAGGGAGAGTAGTGAGAGGATAAGGGTTAATGGCTTTAAGCTGAAAGAAGGCAGGTTTAGATTGGATATTAGGAAGAAATTCTTCATTGTGAGAGTGGTAAGAAGAAATTCTTCATTGTGAGAATGTCAAGGCACTGGAACAGGTTGTCGAGAGAAGTTGTGAATGCCCCATCCCTGGAAGTGTTCAAGGCCAAACTGGATGGGGCTTTGAGCAACCAGGTTTGATAGAAGGCATTCCTGCCCAAGGCAGGGGGATTGGAACTAGGTAGTCTTTGTCCCTTCCAGCCGACACCTTTCTATAATTCTATGGTGAAACATCTTTTGTACAAGTAATTTCAAACTTGTATGTTGTATTTAGGAAAGGTTCATTTGGACTATAATGGGAGAGGAATGGAGGGGAAAGAAGAGATTACAGATTCCAAGACACTAGAAGAGACTAGTTTGCTTTACATTGTAAAACACAAACTATGAAGGAATATTTTCATTTTCTAAAGCAAGGAGGAAGAAGAGTTATATATAACAGCAGATTGTGCTGGCAGAAACCCAAGCATAGCCATGGCTCACAGCTGTTAAATTAAAGAGTCTTTTCAAACAGAACAAAGGAGCAGATCACCTTAAACTGGTACACACTACTGTGCATGCAGTTAGAGAAGTTTGGGCTTCAGCACTTAGGAGGTCAGTTCCAGCATGGCTTGCTATGGAGGTTGAACAGGGAAATGGGAGCTGATTTGAGGGTTTTTTTCAGTGAAATCTGTTTCTTGTGCAAAATTCTAAATTATCAAACAAAAAATTTCCCACTCTGGTTTGGAATTTCTTCTTGCTTGAAACTTTCAACTCCTTTTTTTCTTCCCCTCCCCAAGATTTCATTCTTCTTATTCTGCTTATCTCCTTGACTGGAGATAAGCATTTTTTGCATGAAAGGAGAACTCTTTTCTTTAGGGCTTTGTTAGCAGTGATACTTACACATTGCCTGGCTGTACTGAGAGGCAGTGATTTACACCTCTATTCCATTTGCTCTTCAAGATTTTAATTCTGTTTCCCAAAAATACCTCACTTCTTTGTGAATCCTCTGTAACAGTAAATACACTTTCTCTGCTTTATTCTGATTCCAAGCCAAAATACATGGAAGAATCAGATCTCTATGTTATCGGGATTTGATCAGTGATGATAGGACATTCAATACTCAGACTTCAAAAAATATCTAAAATCACAAGTACAGTAGCTGATAGACCTCACAGGTTTAGAAATCTGTCCATGAAAAAGTGTGATAGAATGACAACATGCATAGAAACTTTACTACACATGGGAAGACTGTCCATCAGTAAAGAAGAAGTAATACTGAAAGTTTTATCACTAAAAGCCTTTTTTGGGGATGCAGAAAATGTAGTTTAGTTCAGGTGATCTGACTCTTTTTTTCTTTCTTGTTTTAAAAGAAATTTTAATCCATTTTAATTTGAAAGACTAAAGAGTTCTTCCAGTAGTGGTAAGTGAGGTAGCCTGCATGACAGATCCAATCCAGATTTCAGAAGTGCTGGACACGTCTGCAGTCCAGACATTTGAGCTGGCGTATTGCTGCTGACGCTAGAAGCCCTGGATTTCTACATTTTGGCTTTGAGTTAAGAGACTCTAGGCCCTGAAATTCCTAGTTGCAAGGAAGGTCTGTGGCAAGGGCCATTCAGCTTCCCTGCAGGGCCACTCTCCCTGCACATGCTGGATCCTGTCAGAGACAGCCCATGTCTTCAGGATCGGATCGGATGTGCTGAAAGGAGGTCCTTTGAAAATCTGAATTATTTGAAAATCATATCTCTGAAATATATCCAATTATATTTCTGTGAAATGTTTTGAATAGGGACTGTTCCTGACCACAGTTCATAAGAAAGTTCTCCACCTGACCGGAGAATGGAAAGACATCAGGTTATCCTGAGGTACAGCCTCAAACAATAACGCATTACACAAACTACATAAACTGTAGTTTGCTTGCCTTCCTCTCTTCATTCCTTCCATCCATCCATTCCACTGCCTCCACAAACACAAAATCCAAAGAGATCTTCTTCTGCTCTCATTAGAACTCCAGCTTTTCTTGGTGTAAAATACTTCCATGTGCATTACTCGGAGAAGAACATAGGGGAAGTTCTGATTTGCAGCCCTTTCTGGCATGTGGAGATAATACACTGAAAATGTGCTTAATTGCCTAGTTGAGTTGGAGCTAAAGAAACTGAAATAACATCACCAATAGCTCTGTTAGATATCTTTTGTGGTAAAACATTGCTACCTTCTAAGTGTACGTTAAGACAGCCAGCAACAATTAGTTGAGCAGAAACAAGTAGTAAAATCGGAATGGGAGATGAGATACAATTGGAATTGCCTCTCCTCTTCTTTTTCCAGATTTGGATTAATTTTTAGCTGTTAGTTTTTTGTATTTTCCTACCCTTCAATTCTTTCTCCCATTTCAGCATGGGAAAAAATGTTGCAATATCTCAAAAACTCCTATGGAATGGAAGGATAAATGGAGAGCAGATATAATACAAATAATATTGTTCTTTCCTCTTCCTTTAGTTTGTCTTTCCCTGAGTTTCTTCTCAGTCACATGAATAGACCTAGACTTATTACAGTGTGAAGTGTCAGAGTTCACTGACTCAGACAGAAAGCATGCATCCTCCTGCTACACGATGGAAATATTCTTTAAATATAGTTTCTCAACTAAATATCTGTGATTACAGCACATGTAGAGCTTGAAAAGTATAAAAAGGAATGAAAATCTGGCAACACATCTAAATATGATGCTCTGTTCAATGCCAGAATGGCAAATTTTAAAAGCCATCTCACCACATCCCGCATGTTTTTTGTTATAGCTGAAGTCTTTTGGTTAATGTAAATGACTGTGCAGCTATTGAAACTGGTGTACATGAAACAAAAAATTAATTCATGATCTGAAAGAAGAGAAAGCTACTGCATTTTTCTCCTCTGACTAAACTGAAAGTTGTTGTTGTATTTACAATATGCAGCATTCTGGAGAGAGAAGGAGGTTTGTGTGGGACTGGCCTCCCAGAAAGATCAAGCAGCAATGGCAACAACAACAACTTTGTTGTTTAGTGGTTTTCAGAGGCACATTCAAAGCCCTTACAGGAAGAGTACATAAAAAACCTTTAAAGAAACACAGTCAAATACTAAATTTAAAGCAGAAGTGAAAATGTGGTTTAAAATAGACTAGGAAACACTCCAAAGAGACACCCTTCAAGGCTCTTGAATGATGTTAGAGAAGATATCTGAAGTTAGGGCTGAGAGTGGTCTTGACAATAATACAATCAAACACTGTAAGAGTGATTCTAAGAAAGATTTTTAGAAACTTTTTTTGTTTCGAATTTTGCATGACACAAAGTACTTCTGTACAGTGCTAGAGTATGATGTAATTGCTAATTAAATGCTCTTCCCAGAACTCGTAATAGCCACATTGGCTACATTTACATTATTACATAAACAGAGGACAGGCAGAAAATAAGAGTGTTGGATTCCAGATAGCTGAGACAGATTGATTACTGATTCTCCTCTTTGCTCTACTTGACTGACCTTGTTCAAGATGAAGCTACCCTTGGTTCTAGGGACAGGTATCTTCAGGGAACATTCCCACCAAACCACAGTGTAGGTGTTGAATCAGAGTTTACTCCTTCTGCAGTACGCAATTCTCCAAAGCAATCCTCTCAGGCTTTGCATCCCCTTACATTCTTCCATACCTGCTTTCTGCACTCTGGGGCATACAGCCATTACCCTGAGTTTCAGCCTCTAAAAATCCACTCTGGCATAGCACGTTCTTTACATGACCGCACACAGTCCCAGGCCCTCTTTCCAAAAAACCTTGTTCACTGGGCCTCCTGTGTTTAGTTGCACGGAGGCACCATCTGAGCCAGGTGAAGGTCTGCAAAGCACAGTGTCCACCAGAAACATTTGTGCACAATTCCTTTGGCTAAGAATATAAAAGCAGGAATATAAGTACGTGCAAAGCAATCAGGGAGTGATACTTCTTGTGCCCTAATACTTTGTCCTCAGGGATTTTCTGAGGTAGAGATTATTTACTTCTGTTTAATAGTTCCCACAACATGAAAACTTGCTCATGATTACAAGAAACTGAGCATGAACTTTGATTTGCCTAAATATGTGTAAATTACACTCCAGTTCTATTTATACTCTTGATGGGGTTTGGGAAAGATTAAAAGAAAAAAATAAGAAGAGACTTCTTAACTGGCTGTTCAATGATAAGGCTGAAGAGTTTATTTTGAAGATATAGTCCACTGCCAGAAGGCCACAGGTTTTGTATTTTGTTGACCTAAAAAATGTATTTCTTAAGTAGTCATTTGAGTTTAGCAGCAAAGGCTTTAGGAAGATAACCAAACTGTCATGAGACTTGGACATTGAGAAGGACACAGAGCATCTGACCATAGGACCAGGATTCAGAGGTTTCATATGCAGCCTTGTGCTTTTTTTGCTATTTTTTCTTTTACCAAGGATTCTTGAAGGCTTTTAAAAAGAATATCTTATCTTAACTGTATTTAGTAGGTTATGAAATAGACTAATTTTTATGGGTTTTTGTTGGGTTTTTTTTAATTTGTAAAAACTGTCATTGCTTTCTTGCATGGAATGCTAACACTGGCAAGAAAGTTTCAATCAAGTTGAAGCCTGTTTATCATCTCTCTTGGCACTGCCTAAATCAAGGCAATGCAATAAACGATCTGGAGAAATGCTGTTCTTAGTATTACTCTTGGATGCAGATGAAAAAGTTGAACTTAAGAAAATATTTTGTGTTGATGAGTGTAATCTTTGTCCAATCTAGCTATCTTAAAGGATCAAATCAATACTTTAAAAAAAAATCTATCTATATATAGGTATACATATATTTTTTTAAGGGCAACAAGAATACATTACTGCAGTTCAGAAATAAAACAAGAACAAAAAAATTCCTGTTTCATTTTGGTTTGTCTTTCACAATCATTCTCCTGTTTCAGTCTGGACAATGCTTTCTCTCTTTGTGGCACACCCAGTCCAGGTAGACTATGTATACATTTCCCTATTTATAGGTCTGAAAACACACACACTTAAATATTCTGTAAGTTATTATAACTCAAACAGAAGCTGTGGGTGAATATTGAAATTGTTGACTGTACCTTTATAAACTGTCTTATGCTGACAGTGTAACTATATGATGATCCCTTCCAGTTTTGAAATTCCTGACTAAATACAGATTTCTAGCAGACTATTCATAGGTGCACTTGAAGGAAAAAAGGTGTGTTCTGCACACTTTTCCAGTGAAATACAGCTACCCTCAGAAGGTAAATAAAATCAGCTTAAAACAAGCTGCAACCCCGCAGAGTGAAACATTCCCACAGTTCAGGTGCTGGTTACAAAATCAGTTTGACGCTTTTTGGGACTGATGCAAGAAATGGATGAAGAGATTTCTTTGAACCACAGGAAAGGTTTTGTTTGCATTATTTTTCCTTGCTGGATCCAGGTTTAGACTGGTTCTCATTTTATCTGTGCCCTGTTCCCCACCTTGACATGAGTACACACAAAGCGGGGGCTTCAAAGCTGACAGCACTGGCCTAACTCTGTTCTCGTTAAAAGCATTGGCAAAGCTCCCAGTGGCTTCAACAGCAACAGGATTAGGCCAACTGTGAGTGCTTTGAAAAACTCACCCAAGGCAATAAATCTAGCATTAATTCACAAAAAAGAAAACCAAACAGAAAAAGGAATGAAGAGAGGGAAAAGAATAATCATGGTTCAGTTGCTCAAAGGCCTTTAACAGAAAAATGACCCCGGTTACACGTTGTGGTGTAGGGTCTGTGTGGCTGGTACATGAGAATTTGTGTTAGTCTGCTTAGGACCGTGCAGAGGGTGAGGATCCCTGTCCCGGCCACTATGTTCCGAAATTGCTGGTAGTCCTGCTGTTTAAATGGTACAAGAGCAAGGAGAGCTCTGTGTTCACAGTTCTGACTCACCAGCTGCAGAACTGCACTGGATCGGGCCAGCACATGCTTCACCCTTTCCCCTGCGAAGCATGGGCTGCTCCAACCTACAGTCCCTTGGGGCACTTTGCTGTCATTTATTTGACATATCTGCATCCACTTGTCCTCAAATCATCTGGCATGTCTTGTAGTGCCTAAGAGGGACTTAGAAGAAAGCCAGAGAGGATTTTTTACAAGAGCCTAGTGATAGGACAGGGGAGAATAGCTTCAAACTGAAAGTGGGTAGGTTTACACTACGTATTAGGAAGAAATTCTTCACTGAGAGGTGGAGGCTGAGACGCTTGAACAGGTTGCCCGGAGAAGTTTGGATGCCCCACATTTTGAAATGTTCATGGCCAGGTTGGATGGAGCTCTGAGCAACCAGGTCTAGTGGAAGGTATGCCCATGGTGGGTGGTTTGGAAGTAGATGGTCTTTAAGGTCCTTTCCAACTCAAATGATTCTATGGTTTACATAATCTTCTTTACCACTCTTTTACCTGTGCCTGTCTTTGAATTACCTCCCTTATATAGCTGTGGTAAGATAAGGTGGTATTTCCCCCTTCACTGTTCACAAACTCCTCAAGCTGCCCTGGGAAAGTAAAAGGGCTTTGCATAGACCTACAGTGTGCCATTACCATTATGCAAGGATTTGTGCTTATTTTCAGAGGAGGAGAGCATTCATACCTCCTGCTGACATCTTAGAGGAAAAAAAGAATTTTACGTAACAAAGATGTTAGTATATATCTTGTTTCAGACACCTAATTGTGATTTTTATTTCAACCAATGTTATTATGTTAATCCCATCAAATTTTATTTGCAAATTCTTCCATTCACCTTTTATGGTATGAGCTAGATCCAGGGATTGAAATAGTAAAATAGAAGATTCTGGCATCCCTTTTTAGCAACCAAGACCTTCAGGTTTGCATTGCTATAGATTCAAAGCCTTATATTCCTCTTCTGGCCTCATATCAGCATCATTCTTGCACAATTTCATGACCACAAGTTGAATTAATGTTCATTTTCAATGTGAAAGAAAATTCCTGGTGCATGTTAAGCACAAACAGACAGATAGAGTGTTTGGAAGAATACCGTTAATCTATCTGAAAATGACCTAGGAGTTTGCTGCTCACACAAAAACTACAACTGGTGTTTTTGCCAAAGAAATGCTCCTAGCTAGAATTTTGTATCTAGATCTGGGGAATTAATTGATATGCAGGGCTCACTGGCAGTTCTACAAGAATTCATTTTGCATCAACCTGGAATGAAGTGTACAGCCAAATGAAATGTAGGAAAAATAATAATTTTTGATTGACAACATGTTTTAGGTTTTGGGAGGAATTACTTGTTTCCTTGTTCATTCTTTCATAAAACTGAAGTTGATTTCCAAACGCTGTGAACTAAAAATAAAATCTCAAAACTAAAATGCTGACATTTTTCCAGTTTTGAGGCTTTTTTCCTTATGCAGCTTACAAAAAAAAAAAAAAAAAAAGGACAAAATTGAATCACTGTTCTACAGGAAAAACATTTTGGCCAAAAAATTTTATTAAACTCTGCATCCAATATCTTCCCATAGTGCTTCTCCACTTTTTTAATACACAGTGGGAACATGCTGAAATGCTAAACTTAGTGCAAATTCAGTAAAACTATGCAAAAGGACAAGTCAGCACAGAAGACAAAAGGAACTATGATGTTTAGTTTTTAGTTAAAGCTATTAAACTAGATGATAGCTGTGTCCACATCGACCTTGTTAAACCATGCAGAACTGCAATTTTTTTTTTTTTCCTTTCTTTTAGTAAGCCCTGGGACCCTTCTAATACATCTGCTTCTCCTTATGTTCAAAAGTTAATTGTGATCTTGGAGTGGGAAAAAGTAAATGTTGTTAGAACAGGAAATCACACAAGGTACAAAATAAATGCATTGTCATTTTTGTATTTCCTTGATATTCACACATTGGTTACTTTTATATTTTCTTGATATTCACAGCTCATAATTTATTTAATTGATTAATTGAAAAAGTAAAAGATGATCTTATTCCCTAAGTAAGTTAGATGGCATTATTCCATCAATTATCATGACCTACTTTTTAAACCAAAGGAGCCTGAGATTTTAATGGCAGCTGTCACACAAACATGTAAACAACAAATATCTATAGGCTAAAACAACAAGTACAAAACCAAAGAAGAATGCTGAAGAAAGAATGAATTTGGGGAAGTTTTTGTTTGTTCACCGACAAGTAACACGTGAAATACAATGATATGGTGTCAGGTGCTGCAGTGTGATGGTCACTTTTATGACAGCCCATGCATGGTCACTATGAGTACAGAGACAGGCTGTTTTGGCAGTGGTTCCTTAATTTGCAGGAATGCTAACATCAATGACAAGTTTTCCATTACCTTCACTGGTGTTCAGACTAGGCCTTAAGGTAGCAGCAGAAGCAGCTAGCAAATCTAACTTTTACTGTCAACCTACTTTGAAACAGAGGTTCATATCTAGCCATTGCTATGCCATGGCTTGTTACAGTGACAATCAGAGTGCTTTCTGTATGCTGCACTTTTGCTTTCTGCAGTCTTCAGTGAAGATCAGAGAATCCCACATGGTGGAATAAGACTGACTCTGCAAATCTGATGCTGGCAGTAGCCTGAAATAATTGCAGTAGCAACAGCCTTGCTGCAAACGAGCAGCACAGTGTGCTACCGAGCACAGAAGTGATACCTGAACAGCAGGATAAATGGTGTGGACTGGAGTGGCTGTTGCAGCTGGGAGAGACCACTGGTGAGTATAAGAAGAAAAGGCTGATGCATCAGAAATTGGTTTGTTTAATGACTTGGAAAAAATTCACAGGCCTGAAGAGTGGATGGAGTTTACTGTGACTTCCATTAAGTTTGGGTTTCCAAGGTACTGTTGACCACTTATTGGGGTAAAGCATTTCTTTTGAATGAAATGTAAATTCCCATTCAGACATGTGAGTGAAATCAGGTCGTATTTTCTGCTGTGGCATTTGAATTGTAAACGTAAAAGGTACGTAATCTTGGCAAAGACTAAGATGCACTGGACTCATTCCTCTGGCATTTCCCATGAGATCTAAAGCTGACTTTTGGTTGTCCAGATATTCAAGAGTATGTCAGTCCAGGAAAAACATATTTGAAATGGATCTTACATTCCTTTTCCAGATCTGAACTTGGTTTTTTGCCAAAGCGGTTTGAAGTAATCTCTTACCCAGTACATATCTCAGACCTTCACTTCTGCGCACAAAACATGTAATCAGAAACTCCTGAACTGACCTAGAGATAACATTCCACCCTGGGACACTGGCAGATAAAAATGGGTGAGTTTGGATTTTCCTGATTCCATACAAACAGCAAAAAAAGCTGAAGCTTAGAATTTTTGAGCTAAGGTTGAAGTATGTGGATTAAAGAGCAAGACTGATATCAAGAAATAGACTATTGTTTTAATGATAGCTTAAAAAATACCCCAAACAGTCTGGAGGTCTGTGCCTTCTCTGCAGTTATGGAGTGATCCCAGGAACATCCAAAAGAACAGTGTGATCTCCACATTCATGTTTGTCCTTCGTCCAAAACATTTTGTTTTCTTGAAGGCAACAGGAATTGTGTGCAAGCACCTAAAACAGTAGTTGCAGTGTGCTAAGTCACTAGATGAGCTTAGGTACTACTTTGAGAGCAGTCTCTGCCCATACTTCAGGCAGTGATTCTGATTGAATGTCTGGAGAGGGTATATGGGATGCATGATGTCCCTGAAATGCCCTTCACACTGTAGTGTAGCTGTATCTCTTGATCTTACATTTTTATACAACTACTTTGTATTTGCTAACTTCAGGCAAGATTTTGGCCTTAAAAATGCACATTTTCTCTGCTGTCAGAACAAGTTCAGACACATATGTTACAAGTGATTTTAAAACAATGCATTCATTTCATAAAGCACTTGAATGACTACCTGGCACATGTTTGAACTCTGATAACTGTAGTATTTATTTTGATAGTTTCCTGCTTCAAAGTCTGGCACTCTGATGAAGTCCTGACCACTTCATAAAATGCAAATGATGGCATTAATGTTGCCAGCAGGAGGCTGTAAGCCACAACCATTTGAAAAAAAATGACATGGCTCTTTTTAACTCAGCCCCTCCCTGGGAGGCGATTGCTATGGAAAAGAGAGGTAAGAATCAGCTGCTTTTACAAATGTCAATGTTCTTAGAAGGTTCAAGTAACGAGAGGTGCTGAAAAGTATGGCAGCCAAATCCTCATCTTCTGACACTAATCTTGTCACTTCTGTGACATTCTTGGCCTCTTCTAACCCAGCGTCTGGGAATTTGAGACTTAATCTTTGGTCTACCACATGCTGGTGCAGAATATAGCTGCTGCAAAATGAGAACAACCTACAAATAGGGAAAAGATCTATTTAAAAATGAAAAATCCCAGCCCTCTCATTCTTCCTTAGCATAGGCATTTTTAGAACCAGATTTCAGTTTCATACTGACCACTTATTACTTTGTAAGCTGTGTCCTGCCAGACAGGCAGGAATGTTTTGCTGTTTGTCTTTAAAGCTAGCATGCCATCAAGCATGCCTCTGCTGGGAGCATCTACTCATTCAACACCACTGTGCAGTTCACATTCTCATTCTTCTTTTCAGGAAAACTCTGTCTGGGTTTGTTAAAATAGTATACCATAAGGGGAGTGAAATAGTATGATAATTAATTTTCCATCAGAGAAAACAAGACTAAGATTTGCTTAGTTTTGTAAGAACACGGTTCATGGCCTGAGTAGGTGGTGATGTGGCAGCCCTTGTCAATGGTATCATCTTCCCATTTGGTCTGCATTGCTGAGAGTTTAGATGGGGTAAAGATTCCAAATATTCACAGAATCACAGAACATGCTGAGTTAGAAGGGATCCACAAGCATTACCAAGTTCAAGTCCTGGCCCTTCACGGGACCATCCCCAAGAATCACACCATGTGCCTGAGAGCATTGTCCAAACACTTCTTGAGCTCTGTCAGACTGGTGCTGTGACCACTTCCCCGGGGAGCCTGTTCCAGTGCCTAGCCACTCTCTGGGGTGAAGAATCTTTTCCTGATATCCAACCTAAACCTCCCTGACACAAATTCAGGACATTCCCTCAGTCCTGTCACTGCTCACCAGAGATGAGAGATCAGTGCTTGCCCCTTCTCTTCCCCTCATGAGGAGATTGGTTGCTGATTACCCAGCCCTCTAATTTGTCCAGGTCTCTCTGCAGGGCTTCTCTGCCCTGGAGGGAGTCAACAGCTCCTCCCCGTTTTGTATCATCTGCAAACTTCATATACCTCCCAGTCAGGCACCCAAGTCATTTATGAAGATGTTGGAGAGCACAGGGCCAAGGATGGAGCCCTGGGGAACCCCTCCAGTGACAGGTCCCCAGTCTGATGTCACCCCATTCACTGTAACCCTTTGTGCCCAACCCATGAGCCAGTTGCTCACCCATCCCATGCTGTGTTTATCCAGCTGTGGGCTGGACATTTTGTTCAGCAGGACACTGTGAAAGACAGTATCAAAATCTCTACTGAAATCCAAAAAGATCACATCAACTGGCTTCCCTTGATCAGCTAGGTGGGCTACCTTGTCATAAAAGGAATGCAGGTTTGATAAGAAGGAATTTCCACTCATGAAGCTGTGCTGGCCGTGACCAAAGACTGTGTTGTCTTTCAGGTGTTTTTCAATACCTTTCAGAATAATCTGCATTACTTTATCAGGCACTGAAGTGAAACTGACAGGCCTGTAGCTCCCAGGGTCATCCTTCTTGCATGCCCTTCATTTACAGGTTGTGCAGTTTGTGGTGGGACTGTGCTCAGGACAATGGAGTTACTGCCACTGACTCCTAGGTCCCTTAGCTTATGGGGGCCTGTAGTGTTCCAAGGAACTACCTGGCTTCTTCTCACTTACTGGTCCTGTAAGGTATGAGGAGGTGGCTGTACCAGCTTGACAGTAGCTTTACATGCCATAATGCCTGACACATTTGCACTGTTGCTGGGTAACGGTTGGAGACTTCATATCTTTTTTATTATTAATGACATATATCATACACTCAGCACAAGATATCTTCCTCAAGCTTTTAGTGTGACTCTTGGAGGTAAAGTCTAGGAACATGCCTTTTGCAGCTTGCTCAGAAATAAAGCTAATAGCCTTCAATATCAAAACCTGGGCTGCTGGGAGGCTGAAATACTAGCATAGAAATATTATGAAGCAACAAGGTTCACCTCAGCTCTACTCTTCAACCCCTGCTTGCTCCCGATGGCTCTGTTATAAGATGGCTCTGTTTACAACATCCTTTTCTACCATAGCTGACCCTTTGACTTCCTTGCATCCACCCCGCTGAGGTCAGGAGACAGGATGCAACAGTGAATCTTTCCAGGGACAGATCCCTTTAGCTTCACTCTTGCTTTTCTCCCAGTCTTGAAGACTTACGACTTCCCCACACAGTGTTATGAACAGGTATTTCCTCTCCCCAAATTGCCCCTCTTACTTGCTTGTAAGGAGCAGCCCTTACCTAGAAGCTAGAGGTCTAAACAACTACAGATAGGAGCCAACAACTGGCACCTTGGTGTGCAAGGTGCTCATGTTTTCATCTCAGGTTCAGAGCGAGCTTGTCTCTTCAAAATAATTCTTGTAAGTGAAAGTGAGGGACAAGGGCTTGCTGCCTCTCATCTGGCAGAGTGCTTTTTGAGCATCTGGGCTTGCTCTCCATCAGAATGACCTAATTCTACGTACATCCATATTGATCTGATCTGCGTCATCATCGGTTCAGCGTTCGTTAATGCAATTGGGTGCAGAAAGCTTTCACGGGAACTAGATGAAGAGAGAGAATAATATATGCGGTACTCTTAGAGTGGGAGTGAAATTAGATTATTTTTGTGCTATTCAGCTGAAACCTACTCAGTGACATTTTAGAAAGGTTGTGTGCAAAGGCCCTCCCTCTCTCCCCCTCTCCTTCCTTCTCCCCTTCTTCTCTTTCTCTTTCTCCTGCTCCTTGTTTTTGTCGTTGTCTTCCTCCTCCTCCTCCTCCTCTGCGCAAGGCGGTGGTGGGGATGGTGTGCAGTGAGAGGCACCTCCCCGTGCAGCCTCTGCCTCGGGCAGACGGCAAAACCCTCGCTGCCACCCTGCACGCTAGTATTCTGTTTGGCATGGCAGTACAGGCAAGCAGGTTCTCCCACTGAGGGCACAGGTCACCGTGCAAGTGAAAGATAGCACAAGTGCTGAATTAATTTCACAGATTCCACACTGCGTTGGGCATGAGGTGGTCCACAGAGGAGGAGCAACCTTCTTCTAGATCCCCACAGGCTCTTGAGAGGATGTATTTGCTCACCTCCTGCTTTAGGAAGAAAAAAGCTTGTCTCTTCTTGTTATATTTCTCATTAGAATCAGAACTGCTGGAATTGTTCATGTTAGGGAAGATATGCGGGTGCAGAGCAGTTCTTGATGAGATGAAAAGCTAATGAGATTGCTTTGAGCTAGAGGCACCAACAATCATGGTGTACTGACACCATGCACTCCTCAGTTGAAGACTGAGCACATAATAAATGCATGACATGAAAGCTCTATGTGTGTTAGCTGAGAACATACATTTTATGTACCAAATAACACTATCATGTATTTTTAAAACTTTCAGGAGAAAGCACAAAGAATTGTGCTCTGAGATTTGGTGCAGAGTGTTACTGTATGCTGGTTTCGTTTGATTTTATTCAAACTCCTTTTTCATTCTCCACAAAGGGAAAGTCTCCGACCATTGCTGCTTCCACTGCATGACCACTGAACTACAGCTGAACATAGCAGTAGGATATGTGACAGACAGAAGATACACTGAAATTAGGGAGATGCAAACTATTTGCAACATTTGGTTTGACCACAATACAGCAATTATTTTGTTGTCATATTAATATAACTATGGAGATAAACTTAGTTGATCACATTGCTTCTAATTGCAAGAGGAAGATATAGCAAAGATGATGCAAGAGCACAGTTAACATAAAGGAGGCTTTCATAAATCAGACCTGGAGAAAAACCTGAGGGAAACTGTTGCTCTCTTCCAAGATGCAGTCTGTGCAATTCACAGCCATACTGAAAGAAAAGTAAAAATGAAACAGAGAACAAAGATTTTTGAGTGCCCTGTCATAGCTGCCATTTGGTGTATATGTCAAAAAAGTAAGCACTCTGATGCGTATTCCTCTCCCTCTCTCAGGAATTTGCTTTGCATGGTTAGTGATTCCAGTCTGCTGTTGCCGCGAGGGATTCCTGACCCCTCAGTCACATTGATTCTCTCCCCATTTGGGCATACAATTATTAATAGGAAAAAGAACTTTTCCAGTACAGAGGAAAAAAAGAAAGGAAAGTTTTATCATAACAGCTTTTAGGAAATGGAAGGTAAGAAATGTCTTGCACAGTCCTAATGTGTTTCTGTATTAATACACTCCAACAGTCTTGAATACTTCCATGACATCTAGAAATGCACCAAGATAAATTCTGTTGCCTAAGCTGCTCTCTTTGACATTGTGGCTTTTCAGTTAACTAAAAAACAGCACAAATTCCTGTTGTGGGGGAGAGAGGAAAGTACTTTGTAGGGGCTGTGATCAATTCACCAGTGCAGCTGACATGAACGTGCCCTAAGTCCTACTTGATCTTCTTAATACAATGTAATCCTTAATTATCTATTTTGACATCTA
The DNA here is from genome assembly GCA_014706295.1 of Lycocorax pyrrhopterus obiensis. Lineage (NCBI taxonomy): Eukaryota > Metazoa > Chordata > Aves > Passeriformes > Paradisaeidae > Lycocorax > Lycocorax pyrrhopterus. Next base: position 20,860,706 of record JACSVZ010000014.1, on the reverse strand, counting down.
ATGAGCACACAACACGTCTGCGAACTCCCAAGGCATGTATCTGTCTTGCCTTGCTAATCCCGTTATACTGGCTGTTCCTCTGCTAACTCTGCTGCTGAGTGACTCACAGATACAGTGTCTCTCCTTGCTGCTGTATCTCTGACATGTAATCATAATAATTACTCTCCATCGTGAGGGAGGTCTGGAAACAATAAAATCTTCCACCTGTTGACATATGTTGAAGTCTGTGCATGTTTTTAATCCAGGGTATAGTTTGTCAGTCTGGTGTTGAGCTTAAAAGGCCACTGCAGACCTTTTAATGATATTGATGTTCTTGCTGTGAAGAGGCAACTGAGCAGTGCTCTATCTGACACAGCACGAAGCTATAGCATTAGAGTAGGGGAAAGGACAGATGGTACTTACTCATGAGCAATCAGGCACAGATTTTTCCTTGGAGAGAGAGAAACAATCCTTTCCTTAACATCTGATGTTGCCAGGCTCTTCTACCTGAACAGCAGCAGGGCTGTAGTCCTGCTTACTGTTCCTCAGTAACAGATTGATGGAGTGGTCCTACACTTTCTGAAGCACAGAAGGAGATTCAGAGATTTATCTTTCCTAGATAACTTATTCTTTGAGGGCTGAGCCTTAGTAAAAATTAAAGTCTATAAGAACCAGGGAATTAAGCATGTTGTGGAAGTTAAGATGCAGTGATTCCAACTAAAATCCCTGCATTATTAATGTCTACTTTGCTGACAACATCACCATGTAAATTGCTGCATTCCCACTAGACTGAATACTAGGATGAATTTAATGACACTGACATCAGCAGGGTGCGGAGTAGCTTTCAGGATCCAGCTGGGATAATTCAGAGGGGCATCTAACCTCTTTGCAAGACAGTATAGCTCTTAAATACCTGTGTAATCAACCCTTTCTCTGGTTCCATCAGATAAGCAAACTCTGGTGAGAGCAGCAGGTAAGGAAGTCTTGGTAAGAGCAGTAGAAATCCTGCTTTTGACTCCATCAAAGCCCTCCATTTCAGCAATGGCAGATGGAAAGACAGAATTTGTGAATTTGGGTTGGTTCAGCACAAATCTAAGTCTGAATCCATTGGCGTGAGTAGAATCTATGTCACCCAGCAGAACAGCTATGAGACAAAGTGTGGTATCACCAGAGGAGTACCACGGGCAACAAGCTTGTGACACTGGTGACTGCCACAACCCATCTACCGTCTCATGGAGTTTGGTGTTGTTGGTGATGTCGTACCTGCTATGGGAGCATACTCTTGAAAGGAGGGGGCACATCAGTCTTCACTAAAATGTCCACACTCAGCAGAAGTTCATGACTACAAGAGATGCTTGTAGTCTACCCGGTGCAATGGACACTTTGCAAGATGAGAGAAAAATATCAATACAGTTATCAAATGCAGTTCTAGACACGAGGTGTTTTCTGCACTTGACCTAAGGTGCTGAAGTGACTACAGATCTCTTTTTGCAGTTATTATGCCTAAAGCTGTTTTGAAAAACTCTGCACTGTCTGATGTAGACAGGCACCTAGATATTAGTGTCTCCCTTGTCTGAAATACGGATGAGAATGAAGGTCCTTCCACAGCACCGCTGTGTTTGCGCACAACTTAGTATTGAGGTGCTATTAATTTTGAACACCACAATGTCCCTAGTCTAGTACTGGGAAGCTACCTTGAACCCTATGGAAGTCTTCGCTTACTGGTTGATGAATGCAGAATTTACAGTCTTATGGTAAAGTCATATCTTGCAGAGATATTATGAGGTTATAAAAATCTCAGTGTGAATACTCCCTACCAAGTTTATTCATCTTCTTAAGCACAGCTTACAACCAACCTAGATTTCTAACTCCTCAGCTGTGCATGGCTTTGACACTGAACCTTTCCAATTCCTGAGACTTTCTTGAAGCCAAGGGCTAGGAGAGAGACCACTCTGCTGGGCAGCTCAGAGTTCCTGGGTGCTGTCTAGACGACAGATGGGGTCTATGCAAATCACAGGGAGATACAAGCTGAGTCGTCTAACAGCTAAAAGGCAGAGAGCAGAAGGGGAGAGACCGTCTTCATACACTGCCTAGTCTCTACAGCTGATTTTGTGGGTGAGCCTAATCCATTTTGGGGGCAAGGCAGTCAGGTTAATTCACACTCCCTCCCTGGTGTGGGTTAACTAATCTCTTTGACTTCAGATTGAAAGGGGAAAGAAATGTTCGTGCTCACTGTTTCAGCTGAGCAGTGGCAATCAGCAGCCTAAGGTTCAAGCAGCAGCCCACATTCAGCCAGTTCTGGTAAAGCTGCAAGGGCTGTGCTTGTCCCAGAGCAAAAGTAACTACTGCAGTGTGAACCTCAGTAATTACATCTTCACACAAATGGCTGGATGTACTCTGGGGTTTATACAGTTGCTGTAAGAATTATTTAGAAAAATTTTTAGGGACCAGAAGTAATGGTGTGAATATGATAGTAAAATGCCGGGTTAAATTACAGCCAAATACTGGCACCAAGCTTTACTGCACAGACAGATAGGTTCCCTAAACCTTTATTCTTGTGACCTTTATTTCTGGCTATTTTTAGGATTCACAATTTGTTCTGAAATGGACATGACAACAGTAGGTGTGAAAGAGATATGTTTTCAGAATGATGGGTTGTATGACCTCCAGTTCTTAATAATCGTGGAGACTTTAAGAGGTCTCTCAAGAGGTAAAAAATACATGATGTGTATCCTGTAAATCTGCATGCTTCAAATGGTCATTGAAAGGAATAAAAATATAGTTTTGCGGTGCAGAAAAAAAAAGAAACAGAAAAAAAAAAAAGAAAGAAAAAATTATTCCTTGTGAAATAACAATTTTACACCTCTGGTAAAAGCATGGCAATTCTCCCTTTGTGTTATGATGAGACACACTGTAAGATACAGTGGACACATTTTATTGTACTCAGATTCATGTGGGTAGTAAGTGGCTGCATAGAAAGAAAACAGGTCTGGGAAAGGAGCTTTCATTAGGAAAGGTTAAGGCATGGCATTGCATGCCAAATGAGAAGGGGCACACCAAGCATAAGGTCCAAAAAATATTCCATTCCTGGACTCCCTGGGACTGTTAGAGGTAGAGAGCTGGACATCTCAGCTGTGGAGACCCTTATTTCACATTCAAATGTGTAATCCTTTTCTGCAGCCTACAAAGCTGGCCTCACAAGGAATCTCATGGCAAAGATTTCTTCCCACTATCTATACCCTGTGCGATGAGTTGTTGAGCTGGGATGATTTCCAATAGCATTAAAATAGGAAGTAGAGCATACCATTTTTGCATAGCAAAATGTGTACTATTTTTGTATAGCATGTTTTCTTTTGAGAGTTTTTTGGATACATTTCAAAAAGAATATAAATCACAAGCATGGTTTTATTGGTCTGAGCCATGTGCTGTTTAGCTGGGGTCCTGTTGGTCATGTTTTGAGGTGTTAGTGGCACTATTTGCTGAAGTCCTTCATCCTACACAAGTTGTTGTGTTGCTACAGTGTGAGAAGGCATTGCTGCTGGACACTGGAAGGATGGATGCAGGAGATCTTTTTCTTGATGAAATATTGAGGGTTGAGATGGGGAGGCAGGGACAAGGGACGATTCTCTATGGTGGTGAGCCATAAGTTATGAAACAAAAAAATCCTCTGTTTAAGGAGCTGCGGTTGGTACTGCCATATGCTGCTGTACAGCAGCTGAAATGAAATTTTGCCATCACCAAGACAAGGAGCAGAGCTTCTGAGAACGTGCAGTGGAACAGCTCCTGGTCCAGACCAGACACAGCCATCCCATCCATGCAACTGCAGCTGCAACACGGAGGGGCAGCCCCACTCTTTTGGTGGGTAAGCCTCTCACTGATCCCACGTGCTCCAAGCCCATTGAATAGGACTCTGTTCAGAGAGGATGCATTGCACTGCAGAACTATGGCCTGACTTAGATTTATGTCTAAACCACATTAAACCATTTTGGCAGTGCCAGCAGGTCAATCAAGTGGGTAAAAATGGAAGTCAGCTTTTGCAGCAGCTCTAAAAGAACAAGGAAAGCTCTGGCAGCTGAGCAGTGAGTATTTAGCCTGCAGTATTTTCTTTCCTTTATTTTCATTGGCACATTATGTAATTTATATGGCAGCTTGAGTGTTTGTGGTGCTTTGTAACAGATAAAACATTCTACTAACCATGAAGGGAAATAGAACGTGAAGAGACAGAGAAGAGTGCAGGTGGAGAGGATACTTCAAACATATACTTAAGACGAAAAAACAGCCCCTGATGAAATTAAAGAAGGTATTCAGTGGTGTGGGAAATGGAATCATGACAGCACTGGTACATGCTTAAGGAGAAAAATACAAGAGAAGAAAGACTGAAAACAAAATTGCATTATCATGAAGAGGTATAGAAGTGCAGAGTAAAATTAAGGGTAGCAAGTAATCTGGGAGGCAACTGGCAGCAGTGGTGGCCAAGAGAAAGGAGAGGCTGTCAGTAATGGACAAGTCTGTGCTGCTTAAGTCTGTTTTAAGTCAATCACACAGGAAATAATTTCTTGAACTTAAATATGGTAGAGCTGGTAGAGACTGGACATCCTTGCAGATGCAGGTTGGTCAGGGGACCACAGGACACAGAACTGTGTCTGCTCAGCAAAGTGAACACAAGAAAGAGTAAAGAATGTCTTTCTGCAACTTGACGAAACAGAGAAAGGTTGGAGGGATGGACAATATGTGAGGAAAACAGTCTGGAAATAATGGGCTCTCTTTTTTTCCCCCTAATTGATATCTAGTGTTTGCCTCTAAAAAAATTTATATTATAGAGCATTTGCAAAGTCCAAACTGCCTTGATGTACTAGCCCTGTGCTATATTGCTAGGAAAGATGCAGGAAGCAGCTTTTTCTGAGTAAAATGAAGGATAATAGTGAATGTTATGTAATGTCCTCTTTGCTAGAAGACAAAGTCCTGGTGTCATCAAGTTCTGTGGGAATAGGCACTACCCCAAGGTCGAGTACCTGAGGATTTCCTTGTCTTGAATGCATTTGTATAGCTTTGGTAGCTGGCCTCCAGGCAGTGTGTAAGAATGGATATTCCTACAAACATTTATAAGGGAAAATTGTGATGGCTAATTGTAGTAGGATGTTTACATAGCTCTCTGCAGATCAGTTTTATTTGTATTAAGTCACTGCTTAATAAAACGTAGAATTCACATGGCATGAAGTGCTGGTTATTAGGAACAAAATTTGGATTTTTGATGTATGCCTCAGAAGCCTCATCCTTTCAGAGCCATTCTGAGTGTGCTACCATTGTTCCTTGTTTAGTTTCAAGGGAAATGTCTGGTTTTGATCAGCTTTTTCCCTGTTGTTCTGGGGATTTCTGATTGACAGCTACATTCTTTTTCTTGATGAGTATGAATGAGAGATCATCTTAATGCATTAGAGTTAAATACAGATTGAGGATAACTCCACCCACATTCAAAACACAGAGATGTTCAATCAATTCTGTTTCAACAGTGTTGAAAATACTCTGCTTCTATCAGAGTGACTCAGTTCACTCTTTCAAAATAGACTGAAGAGGCTCAAAGTATTTCATTTAACATCTCTTATTTTGCTGAGACTTTGCTGATCAAAATTACTTCTGGCTTGTACAATTAGGTCACCTTAATATTTTCTCGGCTTTAAATTTGCTTTGAAGAAATCACACAGAATCAATTCAAAGTAGATCAGATATGTGTGTGAGCTATTCATCTTTCAAACTGTGTTCTTTCCAAGAGAGGGCCATTTGCTTATCAGGGGAAAATCAAAGATGCTTGTCATCTGAATGTAGCAATGAAAATACATTCAGCTTAACAAGGAACAGAAGCTGCATATTTGTGATCTGTTTACTTTTAAAATCTGTTTGATTAAATCTTTTGTTAATTTTACTAAAGCACATAAATGACACTGAAACTTTCCTGATGCAAGCCATACTTGTATTTGCTGCCAGCTTTGTTTTCCTCTGGCCTGTTGACACTGGAGGCTTAGGAATTGTTCATCCATTTTGACAATGGTTATGTCTATAGTAGAAGCAGTATTACACTATAAGTATTTTTTTAAGTGGTAAAATATGGAATATTCATAAACTTTTTCCCTGCATTCATCATCATGTTAGCTGAATGTTTAGAGATGCAAAATTGTAACTATTGACAAATGAGCACCAGTTAACTTCATTCCACTCTGCATCTCTTTCCTCTTCTGATGGGTGAGGTGATTAATTAACTAGTTAAGGGTGATGGGCGTAATATGGTTAGACTCATAGCCTGGGGCATGGAATATGCAACGTGATCTCTGTTGTAAAGTACATAAGGCAAGTCACACTCACATTGTCTGAGAGATGGAAGGCTGAAGTCCACACTAAGAGAAAATGATGCAGGACAACTTTGACCACAGCTGACCTCCTCGTGTCTCCAAAGGTTTTGAATCATAGCCTGTCTTGTGGGTCTTATGTGTCAGACTGTTCTGCATCAAAATTACAGAATGCTGTCACACAGCCTTTTACTTCTAAGATGGGACAAACTTAGGAAGAAGAGAAGAAGAAGAGAAGAGAAACTCACTCTCTCAGCTGTAATACTGAGAAGGAACATTATCTCTTTAATGTCAACCAAGTGTTTAGGCAGGTCTATGCATAGCTATGCAGCCTTGCCACCAAATGTATCTTCCTGTATAATTTCAAATAGTTATACCTGAGGGGTAAATCCTTTCACTTTCTCTTTGCTTTTCCTCCAGTATCCCTACCTTTCTACCTGCCACCTTAATACATTTATCCCTGCTGTTCTTAGAAACATATCTTTCTTGAAAGCAAATGTGTTAATGTTCCATCCAGATTCCATTCAAAACTCATGGCTCTCCCATTTTCCCAGGATGGCTGTGAAGACCCTCTGGATGGGTTTTGTAAAGCACTGTCGTCTGAGCCATTCAACATTTCTTTGCACATCAAGGTTTCATTTCAAATGGTATTTTGTTTCTGCATTAAAGTAGAACAATTTTGTAAATAGAGGAAATGTTATAGAACTGAATTAATTAAATAATCATCTTTTAACTCCTCTTCAGGTTTCTAACTTCTATCTAGAAGCCCTAAATAGTTTGTTGCTTTGGACATTTGCTAGAATAGAACCTACATTCTTTCAGATGATGGAATTAGTAGATTCCTGACTCCCACACCATGTTTTGCGGAAGTGTAGTTTCCTTTTAACTTGCAGTTTCTCTGGTTCGAGAGAATGCCTCATTGACACGACCTGTGCTGAATAAATAAAATGAAAAAAACCCCAATCTTTGCACTTTCTGAGGAGGCTGAATCAGCCAGCAAACTGGTTATAACTCCAGTGACTTTTTCTTTGTTTGTTTGTTTTTTTCAATTTTTTTTCTGCTTTCTTTAAAATATTGGTAGTAACTACTCACTGCCTGGATATTAATGTTAAGTATGTTTTTAAGCCACAATATAGGTAAGCTTTAATGTAGGTTGCCATAATTTCACACTTGATTTTAGTTATACTTATTTTTTGAGAGGAGAAACCAATAGAATTCAATCACATATCATGTTTAAGGATAACATAGTTTTAATGAAAAATAAGTCATCCACTGTTCTCTGCACTAACATTTATTCAAAACTCATGTTTATTATGCTACTTTAAATTTCAGGTTAAAAAAAATACAAAAAGCACATTGCTGTCTGTACATCAGGGCCTTTAGATACAGGCATCTGTTGATGGTTAACTTTGTTAAAGTGAACTGTCCCAGTAACAGTCAATTTTACGGTGCAGCTGGTAAATGTCAAATTGATTTTGTTTCATCCCAGGGGATGATCACTTTTAAATTGGATCTGTGCCTGTTGTGAAATGTCACATCATCAAACTATGCTCCTGAAATGCTTCACTTTCCAGCCCTCACTGCTCAATACAGGACAGCAGCTTCTTTCTTTTTGCTGTTCTTAGTGAACTGAAAACCATGTACTGTGGAGAATGTCTTTCTTATCATGCTGCAAGTACTTCTTACACTGGAGAAAAAGTTACACCCTTTGCACTGCCCCTCAGGAGTTCTTCCCAAAGCAGTGCTATGGATTACTCAAATCCCATGGAATGGCAGAAGGATGTAACTATTCACTGGTAAGGCTGCCATTTCAAGGAGACTTGAACCAACATAAATGCTGTTCAAAAGTTTTTGCTGTGATCTTATAGTGTACATGACAGATTTTTGGGCTGGAGATGGGTTTGAGTACCATTTATAAAATGTCAGATTTTTCTTTCTTTTAACAACTGAACTGTCATCAGTCCTTAAATAATTGTCTCTCTTAGTCTGAAACTTTTAATTTTGGAGCTAAATATTTCATAGGCTTCTCTCCATAGTATCTGGAATTCATGCCTCTTTTTCTTTTACCTACAGCATTAACATCTTCCAGTTTCATCCTACAATCCAGGAAGAATTTTATGTCATCACAACAGGAAGCTCTGAAGAAGCAGTTCTGCATGGGTTTTATGTGCTTCCCATCATCATGAGAAATGAAAACATAGGAGCTGGTAAATATATGCTGAGATTTTATTTTGCTGAAGCATCATTCAGCACTGGCTGTTTTCATTTCCATGGGGTGGTGGATCTGATGTGCTTGAGCAAATACTCTTGTCCTTGGGTCAAACTTCTCTCATTGTTGAGTGAAACTAATCTGAAGGCTTGGGCATGTTCTCAGGGTTTTCTATACTCTCTAGTCTACGTATTTCTGAGGAAAAAAAAAAAAGAACAAAAAACCAAAACAAACCAAAGGCAACCACACACAAAAAGACCCCAAAACCAATCAAAAATCAAAAAACAAGGGCCAGTGGATCTGAAAGAAATGAATCATTTCATCGCCATTTTGGAAGCCTCCAATAATATGAAAATTGGCACAGAAAACTGAGGGGCTGCGTCTCACCCCAGCACTTTACTGTGTCTCTGTTTTGGTCACCTTCCCAACTCTTCGAAGAACAGTTTGGTTAAGCGGCAGAGGGACTGTGAGAGCACTTGTAGGTGAGAGCTTTGAGGTCTCTCCTTACCCAAGTAAGTAGTTGTGTAGTTTAGCTTTGAGTGTGTGAAAAGTCAAGCCAACCTTGAAAATTTCCATACGTGCAGTAACTGTAACATGCACACTTGCCATTTAAAGACAGATTGGTTTTTTCTGAGTGGTTTTTGTGGTGCATGCTCACTGTTCTCTATGTAACAAAAGTTCCTCGCAAGTTCGCAAAAAAGCTGAATAAAAAGATGCATAAAACTAAGTGGAAATCCAATTTTAACAAAAAGATACACTCCTGCTGGAAGATGGGTAGATGCAGCTAGTGGCAGGCTCAGGGATTAATTCATATTTAGACTGGATGGTGGGCGTCTGCTGAATTTGAAGACCTAGTCCTAGGAAGGAGGTGTGGGTGAAAGACCTAGCAGGAACCAGACCTGGGAAGTTATTCCTAATGCTGAGGCTGCTCCTTTTTATCTCCATCAAGTGTGAGAGTAAGACCAGTGAGAATATTAACCTTTGGTACTCGCTAGGCATCATCTTCCTTATTTTTGATCAGTATTTTGATTTTAATTTTGTTCCTAAAGTTTCTGACCTGAGGGATACGGGCTTTGCAAGCTCAGTTAAGCTTTTTCCAGCTGTAGTAATTTGCCTGCTAAAAGAAATGTTCTCCCTTCTCACAGACTTCTCTTCACTTATGTCCTCAATCACAACAGCTGCAACTCTGTAATTGCCACTGTGACAGATATTGGAAAGGGCTTTCCACCAATGACAGAAAATTCAGGTTTTTACAAGGCGTTCCTTAGTGACTGTTACCTTTTAATAACCTGGAAAAATGACTCAGGAGATAAGAAATGATGGCTACTTTAAGATGCCCAAAGCAAGTCTTCATTATAGTATTGTATTTTTCAAACGATAAAACAAAAGTATTTGTGGTACATTTGCACAGTAAGTGAACAGGAGAATACATACAATGTGCCACAATAGTGACCTAAAAATTTTGAAAGCCTTTTATGCCAGGCTTAGTAAAAAAGTGGCTCACGAATTACATACAGAATGGATTTAGTGAACTTTAAAGTGTCCTCTGGATTTTGTTGTTGCTGGTTTTGTTTTGGTTTTTCGTTTGCTTGTGAAAAATTTATTTAACTTTTCTTACAATTTCTAGCTGATTACAATCTTTTAAATGATCTTACAATTCAGGTATAATGTACCAAAAGAGGCAAAATATCTGTGTTTCTATGAGTTTAAGAGAAAGTTTTGGACTTTTTTAAGAATTAATGTAAACAGTCTCTTTCATACTGCAGATTTTTTATTTCCATCCAAGCATCTCAAAACGACCTTTGAGAATTCTACCCACAGACTGATTACACATGTAATTAAATCTTCTAAAAATCTGGACAGGAGGTGCAGAACAGTGTGTGTGTTTCTGAGGGTGAATTAGGAGATGCCACATTCATAGAACCTGAAAAGGGGTTAGATATCTTTCTGTTACAGTTGTATGCCTACTGGCATCACTCTCTGTATGTGTACTGAAATAGACAGGCCCCCAGAATACGAAGAGGAGTTGCCAAGTTACTTGTGATTTTAGCCCTATTTCAGCTGAAATATATCCAAATGCAAATTACAGCATGTGGTGACGTTGATGAAACTCTCTTAGCCATGAAGTCCATAAAAGTGAACCGGTAGCATTCATCTGTGGTAATTTTTATCATGATGGAAGAGACATAAGTGATATTCTTAATTCGTGCAGCTCAAAACAAATTATGGATATAAGATACTGCAGAAATAATTTGTTTTATCAGATAGTTAAGACTGCTTCCTAAGAAAACCATATAATGGAAGTTGCTAATGTAAGGTAAGTTTGTCTTTTATTACGATGCACTACATTTTCAGTAAAGAGAGAAGTATTTTACACTTTGTTGTTTTGACCGAGGCATACCTGTGGTATGTAACAGCCAGACAACCAGCTTGTTAAATGCCTATCACTTCACTACGGAGCATGCTTGGCAACACAACTATCCTGACTGCTAAATATCACAAGGGCTATTTTTCAGGAATGCAATGCTTCTGGCCCATCTTTAGCTTTAGACTGCAACAGCTGCAAGTAGCTCATAAGACTGCAAATACATATAAGAAACTCATTCTAAGTTAACTCGGCATATGAATGAAAATCTATCAGCAGCTAGCTGTCCAAGACATGGAAATAACCCTGCTTCCTTCCCCACTAACCCCAAAAGATGCATTACATTCAAAGTCCTTGAATGATCCTATAATCATCATCTCAGTTTTCCAGGTCAAGGAAAGGAAAACAAGAGGGGGCAGCATACAGCCCATGAAATAATAAGCTGAGCAGCAACACTGATCTTGTTCTTCATGTAGTTTGAGAACATGACTCTCACCTCAGGGAGTGCCTACCCCACCCTGTCTCATAAATAGCCAATCTTTTTCTCAGTTTTAACCAGACCTTTGAATGGAAGAAGATATTCTCATTGATCCTGTGCCTGCCTATTTTTATTGGCATTTCTTCCTCTCCCATTACAGTAACTGTTTGCAGATTGCAAGAAAGAGCAATATAAAAGGAGATGTGAAAAGTGAGGGCAGCTCTACAAGATTTCTGAAAATCAGGTCCTGGGTGGTTGAGAGAATCAAATGAGTACACCGTGGAGGGCACTCTTATATGCTGCTTTTGGCATTGGCTGTCTGGGTTACAACACCTGCTGCCCTTCATGGTGTGGAGGACTAGGCAGATGAGGAGTAGGGAGGGAGCTGGGTTTATTTCAATGAAACTGTTTGAGGAGAAGGTTATGGAGCAACACATAAACATCCTTAGAAAACAAAGCTTGCTTACTTGTAGTTTTTCTAGCCCAGCTCATTTCATTTCCTTAAATCATTTTACATGATGCATTTACTTTGTGCTTTAGTCTTGCTTGAATTTTCCCAGCTTGTGTTCTGGGAGCCTTTTAAATCTGCCTTGAATGTAAGTTTGATTACTTCAGAAGGAAGTCCTTACAAGTAAAACTTGGATTATACAGGAACATATTTGTAAAAAATGCATTTACATTGCAGCAAAGCAAAATACAGCTGCACTCAGATAAGAGTTGCTTCTTATTTCAGCTGTAATTTCCAGGGTTTCAGTGGCGGTTACATGGGTAGCTAGTTAATGGCATTGGTCTTTCATTGTGGCTAAAGGAAAGTTTGACTCAAAGCTTATTAACTAAGATGACTCTTTATTTTAATTTCAAGGAAAATAACATCAGGGTATGTGAGAGATCTCTGGTCCCTATCAGGCTGCTATCTCTCACTCACCGCTGCAGCTGTGGCTTCAAATGAATGCTCTAAGCTGTTCAGGGCTTGTTATGCACTAACCAACAGCCTAACAGGGAGCCTAAGACTGTCACTGAAAATCACCCGTAAGGGTAGTACTGATAGGAAATGGAACATTTCATGGACTTTCCCTCTGAGTAAATGAGAAACCCATTCTTGGCTTTTGTGCAGGTGTTGTGCAAATCACTTACATGATATGCTACACTTCTGTCCAGGTTACTGGCATGATTTGTCTTGGATATAAATTCCAGTAGGCCATCAGTCTCAGAAAATAATGACTGAAGCTCACTGGAGATCTAATTCTGTTACTCCGTAAATTGTCCTGGAAGAAGATCAAGTACACAGCACCTACAATTGCTATATGTACTCAAGCTGCAAGTAAGTGGCAAGCAGGCTGGACACATGTTGTGCTGGCTCCCATGTGGCAGGGGAATAGCACTGCCTGCTTCCTGGTGCTTTGTCACATACATGAACTGGGAAAGACCAAAGGAACAAATGTCCTTGTAGTTGATGATTTACCTAGCTCAGTGGATTTTCCTTGACTGTAACCAAAAGAGATCAGCAGGGAGTCTGTCTGGCCTTTCATCAAGGTTTAGCCCGCTTTGCCATCTGACTTCGGCAAGCAACTTCCTTCTTGTCAATGCCAGAAAAGTGATGCTGCTTGGAAATGGTGCAAAGCACAGCTACACCACTGGGCTTCAAAGGTGCAATGGGGTTTTGAGTCGCTGCTCACCATGCAGATGCTTTTCTGTCACTAGCGACATATAATATTATTATGTTTTTTTTATTTATGTAGCGTGTGCAAGTCAGAAACGGTGTCAAGGTACAGCCAAAACACAGGCTTAGAGACAGTCCCTGCTGTTTTATGGATGAGAAAGAGATGTCAAGTCAGAAGTGTTGTTAGCATCTGTATTATATCAAGGGTGACATGAGGAAAGATTGGTCAAAATGCCAATCTAAAGAAGGACACAGGGTCTCCAGGTTTTTTGCCACCCTGCATTCCTGGAGAGGGACTCAAATCCCAGCTCTGGATATCTAGCTGAGGAGTAATGTATCTCCCAGCCATGGCATACATTCTGGTTCTCTTTCTGGTTCAGGGCTGACCAGGTCTCACCCCAATACTGCAAAGAGATGGGGCTGGGTCATCCATCAGTGTTCCAGAACTGAGAAGTTTTCCTAGAACAGATGTAGCTGTTGATGCTCAAGTCAGCTGGGCTGAGAAATGCCCTTCAGGTATATTTGCCAGTGCCTGTGCAAATGGCAGATTGATTGAGGGGATCCTGCCCAGTTTAAAGTGACTTGGCAGGCACTGGACTGCAGTGTGGGAAAAAAGTCCTATTACATATTTTTTAAAATGCAAGTAATTTTTTGGATGCAGCACTAGAGCCAAGACCGAAATAAGGTTTCAAATACCTTGCTTTGCCACACAAACCAAGATCCTCCACTTTCCTTCCCTCCCACATACTCTGACTGTACCAGGAGAGTGCCACTACTAGGGTGTCAAACCTCCTCAGGGAGGAGAACTAAAATTAACATGAGGCAGTGATGCCATCCAAGTGGCACCGTGGCCTCCTGCCAGAACAAGGCCTTGGGGATCTTGTTAACACCTTCTGTCTGTTTTCCTGCCAGCTTCTGCCCATTAAGTTTTAAGCCCATTGTTCAGGTGCAGCCTTACGTGGAAGAGGAGTGGAAGTCCTAAAGATAAATTCTTATAATTTTTATGAAAGCGAGTATCCAGGTAGAATAGAGAACAAAATCAGTGATTCATCTAGGAATTAAAACATAAGAAGTGCCCTTGAGCAGTTGGCAGCAGCTGGTTAGCAGAGGAGTGAGGTTCCAGCACCACTCTGGCTGGTGTGCATCAACCTGTGCCAGGGCCAGCCTGGACCAAGTGCTGCATGTGCTCTAAACTGATGAGGATGCACACAAGCCTGGGGGGATCTGGTTTGTTTTGGTAGTAGATGGAGGACTTAGGAGATAAAACCCACAGACCCGCAGGAAAGCAGGCTAAAGTAGCTTTTTGACCAATGCACCTTTAAAAAAAACCAAACTATTGGCAATATGACAAGCTAAGCTCTAATTTTATTGCTGTCACCTCCCAAGGCTGCTAACAGTATTTCAGTGCTTTGTTTATGATGATAAATGTGTTTCTTTAAGTCTGTGTGCCACTTGCTTTTATCTTCTCCCTTCATCTTTATTTCCTTTTCTTGTATTGTAAGATTTGCTTTATACTATCCACAGGAAAAAAAAAGGCACTGTGAACTTTTACTGTAGGAAACCATCTGCATACAATAATCACCTTTAGAAACAGGAATTTTGCCAAGATTTACCCAAAATTGAGAAGCTGCCATTTTTTATTTCCTCTTTGCAAATCTCAAGTACATAAAATAAGGAAATAATATAAGGAAATAAATAATGATGTCTTACATAGCACTGTGAATCAACCTTTGTAAATACCAACTTTTCAAGCAACTTGTGTGTTGTGTGTATGTTTATAACATCTTCCTTTCCATCAGCTGTTCCCTTGGTACGCAATGTAGTACCTGCCTGTCAAACGCTTCTGAAGACAACAAAATACATCATTTCACCTCAAGCTGTAGAGTGCCTAATCCAGCTTCCTTCCTAAAATGCTTCACAGAGAGCAGTAGTAATCCTTGATTTACAGCCTGAAAAACAGTGGATGGAGGAAAGAAATTAATTGTCAGGGAAAGGGCATGCAGACGAGTTCCTAGAGCCACAGGATTCAGTGAAGCGCAGGGCTGCGGGTCCAGATGGCTCGGGCAGGCGAGCCAGCGGTGCCTGCTTCAACAAGGGGAGATTGTGCTTGGGTGCAGAGAGCAGGCTGGTACTGCTAGAGCAAGAGGAGCAGGGTGAGGGAGGGAGCATAACAGAGCCCAGTGTGTAAGGGAAGAAAGTCCTTAGAGGGCTTAAATGCATGGAGGGATGGGGATTTTGATACTGATTTGGAAATGAATGGGTGAGATTAGTGAGCTAGTTGTAGGGATAAGCGAAAGACATAAATGCTACAGGGGAGACAGGAGAGGCAGAAGGCTGGAAAGGAGCTTTATGAAATTAGAAAATATAGCCAAGCCTGCCAAGTATCCAAACCAAGCAGCTGGACAACTTGCAAAGAGACATTAGCTTCCACGAATGACAGATAGCTGAGGCAGGAAATAAAGACAATGTGAACTGGAAGTTGTTTGTAAAACTTACAGGAGAAATTACTGTCAAATCATATATAGTATAGGCTAAACGTGCCTCAGGGCAACAAGGAAGTATTTTCTTACTAACACAAGGAACAGTCTCAGTGTGTGTCGGGTGTTGCCATCAGCTGGGCAGGGGAAGAAGGGCGCTGTGATGCAGAACTTGCAGACTTTCTTGTGAGCCTGACACCTGCTTCCTTGACCAGCTGCCTGGAAAAACACATTTGAATGTTTTGGGTTTTTTTCTCAGATGAGGAAGGAAGTCTATGCTACTTCATTTTCCCAGGGGAAATCACTACTGGCAAAGTATCTGTCAACAGCATATTTTAGTAACATATTAAACATGAAGAAACATGATGTTCTAATGTCAGAAATCTCTTAGATTAAAAGGAGAGATCTAAATGTAGGACTTTCTTTAATATAAGTAAAAAAATCTTTCTCTTATAAAATGAGCAGGCAGTAGAGATTTTGGAAGAGAAAAAGTGTTGTTAAAGAAACTTCTTAGGCACTTACATCAGATCCTATTTATTCTTGAACAAATGCCAGCAGTTTATTTAGAAATACACCTTATCAGCTACTGACGGTCAATTTAGTTACAATTTTTCATAAGTGTAAAACTTTAAAGGACTATTTGGAACTTTGAAACATTGGAGGAAAATGAAAACACGAGTAAGGACATATCTGGTAGTCTGTAGCAATGGAGCTGTGGCTGCACAGAGGCTGCAGGATTTGCTCCCCTGTTTGTGGAGTCGACAGCAGCAGCTGACGGTGCTGCTCGCTTGAGAGAGGCTCTCTGTGCCAGGGCTCCTGTAAGAGTGCTATCAATGCCTGGCTTCAGATACACAGAAATAGACTGTCGAAAATCAGCCTGGTGGAGAGGCAAACATCCTTTCTTTAAGCATTATTTTCTTTTTTCAAAGCTGACTTCCTCTGATTTCAGTGAAAAGTGCTTCAATATTCCAATGAACGGGAGTCAGCAAATATCCATCACAGGCACAGCAGAACTGCGCTTCCCTCCTTTCACTTGCTTCTTTTTTGCTGCTTCAAACTACTTTCCCCAAATGGGCTGTTGTTGCATTAGAGTAAAGGAGAATGCAGGGGCTGTCTGTAGAAAGCTGTCATACTGTGGCAATGAGGGCCAGGAGAACGGTTCAGCCATCACTCTCTGCAGGCAGACACGGTTTGCTCTTGGAATTTACCTGTGGCACTTACCTTGTGTTATCTGCACTAATAGACCCTCATGGGTTTTTTAGCTTGGAGTAGGAGGAGACAGAGCTCACGTTTGCCTACACCACAGTGTATAAATAGACAGTCTTGCTAAAAGGCTTATTTCTATGCATTGTGGACTGAGCTAATGTAAGATCTTAGCTTCACAGTGCTGGAGAGGTTGCTTTGTGAAGAAACCAGTATATTTATAGTCTCTGCTGACAATCATTTAATGACATTTTCCTCTGCTTAAACACAGCAGTATTTCTTCTCTGTTTATATAGGCTCATTTACCATAATAACTGTATGTGTTACACTAATCCACAGGCATAACTGAAAAGTACCCTTGAGACATAAAGAGTATTTATTTTTCTTTTATAACCGAAAATCTGAAGCAAAAGAAATGAAGTGGCTTAAGGTCACTATAGAGAAAATGAGACCCTGGATGCTTTACCACAGCTTCACGACTTCATCTGTCAGCTTTGTGAAGTTCTGTCTTGAATCACACCCAGGACACTTCAGGGAAGCACTGAAGTGCAACTCCGGGCAGAAACCTCCAGGCTTATGGACTCCCCTGAGCATCACACCTGGGAAAAGCTATATCAGAATGACCGCGACTTACAGACATATCCAACACAACAGGTCAAAACAGACTTTATCCCTACACCAGAGTATGTCTGTGCTCTCCTTTGAAGTCTCCATGGAACAGAGAAGCAGAGTTCATGCATGCTGTTGTGACCGGGAAACTTTGCTCTGCCACCAGCCGTACAGCACAGGCTATTCACAGCAGCCACAAGCAGCCACTGCTTGCTGTGTGCAAGCACTCCTTTTTCTCCCTCCAGCTGCTGTCACTGCCAGAGCTACTGCTCCTGAGCCATCCAGCAGCCCCACCCACCTGCCCTTGCTATGCTGAGCAGCAGTGTAGGACAGACTCTGCCACAGCAGCAGCGAATGAAAGCACAGCTACCAGCAGCTGTTGCATGAGAACAGGTATCCTTGCCTGTGGAGGAAAGCCAGACACCACTGATCTTGTCAAGAACATCGAACATCCTTCAGGACATACAGACCTTCTCATCCCTACAAAACCTTCCCTTGGGCACTGTTTTGCTCCCTTTTGCTCACTGGAGGGGCGGAACAGCTCAGGAGCATGCAACATATGCTGCTTCAGCTTGTCAAGGTGGTCAGCCTGAGAGTCTTCAGTTATGGCAGAGAGGTGATGGCATCACACTGGCCTTCATTTAAAAAAATTCCTCTGCACCTCAAAATCAAAATCATCAAACATGGACACAAGCCCTCCTGCACCCCTGCTTCTGTGCTGTATACCAGTTCCACTTTCCTGGTCAGTACCACCTAAGCTAATGTGTTGCAGATTGAGGTTTTGCAAGAGCTGGAGGACTCAGCTGAGTGGTCAACTACTGGCTCTGCAAGCAGCAACCACACCCCAGTCTGCGCCCTTCCCACACTCAGGCAGCCTCCCCAGGTCATGGGGCCACAAGCAGAGACTTCCACCCAAACCACTTAGTCAAAAGATGCTTGCTATTTGCTCTTATTTGGTTCTTCACCCTACTGGATAAAGTGAGGAGCGTGTCCCTTTTTCTCAGAGCCAGCTGGATTCAGAGGATATAGGGGTTCATCAGGGTGAGACCTCCATTTGGGAAAGGTCCTTCCCAGATATACTTGGATTATCTCTGGAACTAAGTCTCTCATTGCCTTGGCTGTATTGACTGGTCCAGGAGCCTCAGGGGTGGGAACACGGGGCAGGTGAAAGTGGCAGCTGCAAGAAGGCAGAACCACCACAGGGGACTTACAGTGCCATTATGTTGTTCTTCTTTTCCCAGATTTGCCCTGTGGCAGCTGCTCTGCCTCTTTCTTTCTAGATTGTATGCATGGATCTCCCAAACAGACCTTTTTGATCTGGAGGCTGATCTGAAGGGACACAATGACACATGGCTTTTTAAGGGGCCCGTGCTTCCTTGGGCAAAACATTGCCAGTTCCAGCACACTCTCATTTGGAGGTGTCCAACAAGATTTTTAAAGTCAGCAGCTTTTAAAACACTGCTCCTCTTCCAGTGCTCTCTCCATTTACAGGTGTCTGGACCTAGCTTTCCACCAGGTGCCAGCTCCAGAGTATGCAGGAGTACAGGACTCGCGGCAAGAGTTTGCCTGTCTGGTGAGCCCCACATGTCTGTGGGAGCGTGGGCACTGTGGAGAGGCTGGATTTGGCACCTCTTCTCATCCAATGGCCTCTGCAAGTGAGGAAATTAAACATGAGCTTTCCTGGGGTGCAGTGACTTATTTTGCCTCCTGTTGGGGACGAAGAGAGCTTTACCTGACAATGAGCAGCTTGTTCCCTGACTCAGCATCCAGGCAGGAGCCTTCTGCCTAAAATTAGCCTTCCACATGCATATCTATAGATACGCACACGTGCACATAATCACACACGTGTACACATCCTCAGGACCAGGTGCCAGCCTTCCGGACCACTGTGGGATACCAGGTATGGGCACAAACAGGTACTGCCGCTGTCTGAGAGCAGCCATGGGAATGAAAGTTTGACAGCTTGGAGAACACATCTCTGACTCACATTCCCTCTCCATGTTTTTGCACTCTCTCTCCTTTTTTTTTTTTTTTGTTTGGTTTGGTTTTGGTTTTTTAAAATTTTTTGTGGATTTTTGGAGGGGCAATTTTTGGGGTTTTTTTCTTGTTGTTGTGGTGGTTGTTTTTTGTAAATTTTTTTTGCTATGGGAAGCTAGAAACATGCTCTAGTGGCTTGTGGGGCAGAAGTGGGAAACCTGTGTGCAGCGCAGACGTGCCTCGTACTCTGTGGATATGCCCTGGGACCTTTGTTACCAAGGGAGAGAGGCTGCAGGACAGAACAGGAGGGAAAGCTCAAAAAGCAGCATAGATGGGACCAGCAGGTCTGCAGGAATGTCTCTGCTCAAAGCCTTCCCATGCCTTATTATTTTACCCAAGACTAGTGTACTAATACGTTTTGCTTCTGCAGGGGGGTGGTGACTGATGTTTTATTAGAGGTGAGGTGAAAGAGCTGTATTGTTTGCCCCAGCACTG
This sequence comes from Lycocorax pyrrhopterus obiensis, assembly GCA_014706295.1. Taxonomy (NCBI): domain Eukaryota; kingdom Metazoa; phylum Chordata; class Aves; order Passeriformes; family Paradisaeidae; genus Lycocorax; species Lycocorax pyrrhopterus. Next base: position 20,840,913 of record JACSVZ010000014.1, on the reverse strand, counting down.
AATGATCCTAAACTGGATGTCAGTTTGGTGAGCCTGTAAAGATCTTCCTTAGTCTACTCACAAACACAGTCTGGCACAGAAAATTCAGGCTAGCTGGAGAAGCATATTTCATAAAGGAATCTGTACTGGCCATGGAAGATGTGGTTTAGCCTAGAGGCTCAATCACAGAAGACTTGATTTAGCTCTGGGGGTTTTCGTGTTAGTTGTGTGCTGTTTTATGAAGAAGTTGCTGCGGAAATCTTTATTAATTACTTCAGTTTCTATGGATTGTGATACCAAGTAGAAAATATTTGTAATACTTTCCCTGTTCCCTGCTTCTTCTTCTCTTACAATGGAATCAGCACTTCATCTTCAATATGCAAAACCGACGTATGAGAGCTCACCTCTCTGTGATTGCCAAGGGCAAGTAGGCGACAACATGCATCCAGATTCCCCGCTTGCTTCTTTGCTGCCTCAGACTATTCTTAGAAGTAGAGCCCTGTTTTCACGCTTTCTAGAAAAATTTCATATTAAGAGTCTCTCCTTTGAGATGTTTTCCTCTGAGTTTTCTGCAGCTTCGTATCACTTTTTTGGAGTTAATTGATACACCCTACTGAATGACCTAAACTTCTCATGTTGAGTACAGAACCTGGTTTTAGGGGGTACTCATGCCTCCTGGAAATCTCAGACAAACACATTATCTTCCAAACAGTTGTTGTTAAGTATGCTTGAAAGAAATCTAGGAAGGAGGAAAAAGCCCTGAAAAAACAAGCTAGTTGATGTAAGAGCAAATTCCATTTCTACATCCCTTTCTTTCCTCCCGACATGTAAGCTTTTTTGCTTTTTTTTTCCAATTTTATTTTTCTAAGTAATGTTGCTGAGCATATGCCTTCACCCATCCAGAAGCTCTCATCTGGTTTTCCAAAAATGCGCTCACAAGTGCTATTTCATCCCTACTAGAGTCTCATTGTCTATGGTTATAACAATTCCCTTTTCCACTTCTCCTGATCACCTAGCCTTTCTGCTTGTCATTGGACAATGGTGTGTTGACAGTCCAAGTTAATATCTTACCTTCCTTAACTTATCTGTCTTATCTTGTATCTAAGAACTACCAAATGCTAGCGCGAACATCTGTCACCAGATTAGTAAGGATGGGATAATAAGAGCCATAATTACAGCTCTAATTTTGCATATATCTAATAAAAGAAAGGCAGATGTGGTAAAAGCAGATCACCAAGGAATTCAGAGCGGCCCTGTGGCTTGTTTTCATTCTGGGAAGTCACATACTGTCAGAGTACGAAGAAGAGTCACAATGAAGGACATACAGAACTTTTGCCAAGTAATTAACTGACATGACTTGCAGATAGTTTTACAACAGGCCATATAACTGGGGGTCCAGACACAGGATACAGGTAAAACTAGAACTGGATTCTGGAGATAGGGATAAGTTGAGTCTCAGTTAATAGATATTCAGATGTCGAGGATATCTTACCCAGAGTTTCTGGAGAGACAAATACAGAGAACTGTGAACAAAATTGCACTGAAAATCAGAATCAGAGATGCATACAGATATATAGAAATGTTATCTGTTTGCAACATAAATAATAATAAATCAAGAGGGTTTCAGGAAATTTTAACTGAAACGCGTGAGACAAAATTAATCCCAGATATAGATATTATCTACCTAGTTTTCTGCAAGGCATTCATCATGGTCCCACATGGCATCCATATCTCCAAATTGGAGAGACATCGGTTTGAAGGGTGAACTATTTGGTGGATAAGGATTTAGGAGAATGGACTCAGGCAGAGAGTTGTTGCCAGTGGCTCTACGTCCAGGGGGAGGCCAGTGAACAGTGCTGTCTCTCAGGGCTCTGTCCTGGAACTGGTAGTGTTCAATATCTTTATCAGTGACACAGACAGAGGGGTTGAGTGTACCCTCAGCAAGTTTGTAGATGACACGAAGCTGAGTAGTGCAGTTGACACTATAGGACAGGATGCCATCCAGAGGGACCTGGACAAACTTGTGCAGTGGGCCCAGGAGAACCTCAGGATACAGAACAAGTGGAAGCGTAAGGTGCTGCACTTGGGCTGGGTCAGTCCCAGGAAGGACCACAGACTGGGAGATGATCTCGCTGAGAGCAGCCCTGCCTAGAAGGACTTGGGGGTGCTGGTGGGTGAGAGGCTGGACATGACCCAGCCGTGGGCACTCACAGCCCAGAGAGCCAAACGTGTCCTGGGCTGCATCCAAAGCAGCGCGGGCAGCAGGGCCAGGGAGGGGATTCTGCCCCTCTGCTCTGCTCTGCTGAGACCCCACCTGCAGTGCTGCATCCAGCTCTGGGGTCCCAGCACAGGAAGGACATGGACCTGTTGGATCAGGTTCAGAGGAGGCCACAAAGATGATCAGAGGGCTGAAGCACCTCTTCTGTGCGGACAGACTGAGCAATTTGGAGTTGTTCAGCCTGGAGAAGAGAAGGCTCTGACTAGACTTTATATCAATCTTCCAGTATTTGAAGAGGGATTACAGAAAAAATAGAGACTGATTTTTGCATGGGAAAATAGTGTTAGAATAATGGGGAACAGTTTAAAACTAAAAGAGGAGAGATTTATATTGGATGTTAGGAGGAAATTCTTTACTCAGAGAGTGGTGAGGCACTGGAACCTGTTGCCCAGAGAAGCTGTCGATGCCCTATTCCTAAAACTGTTCAAGGCCAGGTTGAATAGAGTTCTGGCCAACCAGGTCTACCTGGCAGGAGAGGTTGGAACCAGATGATTTTTATGGTTCTTGCCAATCCAAACTATTCTATGATGGTTCTCTGAAAATCTTACATCAGGAAAACCAATTTTAAAATATTCCATTGGGTGCAAAGGGGCCAAGATTTTTCCTTTACCATCTGCTTTTGGACAGCAGCCAAATAACAGAAGAAAATAGAAAATTATTTTGGGGCTTAGAAGTGATTTAAGAGGAAAGATTAAGCTTTAGATATGGATGATTTACTACAGAGATAACAAAATGGAATACTTTGCCTATTTAAAAGTTGTAAAGTCCACTTTTTAATTGAATTATAACCATCATGTGAAAATTTACCATGAAGTATCAGGATGAAATTAAGGTAGCAAGTGTTTAGACTGAGTGATAGTAAAATTTTTGTGATGTGAATTGCACAATGCCACATGATAAGCTTGTTTCCAGGATTTGCTCGGGATGTAGCCTGGCATGCCAGCTGTGCTGAAAGGTGATGCTGTGGGAAGAATGTGGGGCCACAGGAAAGCTGAGAGTGGACGAAACTTTGCAGGTCATCTGGCTCAGCCTCTTGCTTCAAGGAGGTCTGATTTCAAAGCCAGCTCACTTTGCTAGGAATTTTTTCAGTCATATCTTGGCATACTCCAAGGATGGAGATTGCACAACATGTCTGGGCAACTTGTCCTGTCCTTAAAGTACTCAAATGGCAATATTTTTTACCCTATACCCAACTGGAATTTTCCTTGCTATGACTTGTGACTCTTGCCTCTTGTCCGTCTACTTAAACGGATACATTTCTTTTTTCTCTACCTATCCACAAGATCCATGTTTTAAGATTCCTGTGCACTCAGAGATAAAGTACATTTTCTATATAGGATGCTAGAAGTTTCACACAGAAACACTTGGCGAAAATAATTTGCTAGAAAGCTGAATGCACAGAGGGTGAGCAGCTGAAAGCAGTATAATTATGAGATGCTTTCTTCCAGTTCTCAAAATAAATTCAGAGCATGTCCTTGTTTGGGATGTAGGTTTGGAGGTCACAAGCAGCAACTCTTTAAAATTAAAAATCACATCAAGAACACTTCACAGCTCTGAAACAGACATCAGAGAGCTTGTGGGAACTCAGCCACCCGAGTTCCTCTTCGTTATCCTTGCATATCCTTATCATATCCAGTGAAATATGACAGTGCTGCTGTAAATGCGGTAAGGAGCTTCTGCAGTGAGGGCTTGCAGATCCATGCAAGTGGAGTGGTTAAACTGCCCAGACAGCTGGGGTTGTGAAAGGCTGGGGTTCACTCCTTAATGAAAATACACAACATCTTCAGAAGTTTTGTTGAGATAACCTCAGGTTATGCATGTTGGTATACTGCCTGTAGTAATTCTTCTCTGGCTATTGTCTCTCTCAGGGACCCTTTTAGCTGGAATTACACTTACTTGTGTGCAAGGGAGGTCTATTTTTGGAACACACAAGCTCTCTCCTTTTCTACACACCAGCCCTCAAGTGGTAGTTCTGTAGAAGGGAAGTTAGAAACGTTGCATGAAGTAGGAGATGGTTTTGAAAGTGCACTAAGATCTTCACCTACTTCAATGTTGCTGCAGATTTAGATACGTAAAGAGGATACAATTCGGCCGAAACTCTTTTATTCTGAAACCCTGCCCTGAACGAACAGATTTTTGTCATAACACTTGTCAGATTTGTCATGGCAAGCATTTATATATATATACATAGTTACACAGTTGTGTAGGATCTGCCATGCATACTTTTTGAAGCATACAAACAGTACTTCACATATACGACCTGCAAGCTAAATCCTCCTATCAGATACAAGCCCAGAAGATTTTCACTGCAAAATTTGATATTTTTATGACCTTCTTCTCTACTCTAATTTGAAAGATGGAGGCACATATTCTAAAGATATTACAAGGTATGAAAGTGCACATTTTGAGTGTTGCCTTCTGTGTGTGTACTAAAAGTTGAAAATAGTTTGACAAGCAGGTATAATTAATTTCTCTATTGGTTCTATTTCACTTTTTCAGTATTCACATTAGAAATTTATCTGAAACTTTTGTTTTAAACAATATGGCTAGAACTGAACTTTTGGAACTGCAAGATATTCATCAGTTAGGTAGAAATTATTTTAAAATAATTTTTTATGTGGATTCATAAAACTAATCTGTTGGCAAAGCTAAATTGTTATGTGATTGTAAAAAGAGAACACTAATATTTTTGTAAGCGTAGGGGAAAAACAGGAGGTCACTTTTGCATCTTTCATAGTTTCATTTTAGTTTAAGCAAAAGGTCCTTAAATACAGGCACCTTAAAATTTAAGAGCATTATGAAGTTTCAGAACATGAAAGCTATTCATAACAAATTGCTAGGCATAAATCATTGCTGTTTAGATGTCACTGGAATGGAAATACTTTCCTTCTGTCTTAACTTGCTATTGTTTGCTTAGCAAAAAATGTTGCTGCTAAAACTTTTCCATCACATCCACAGATGGAATGGGATTCTAGGGTCTTAAGGCAGAACTTTCAAATCAAATCCCATCTTTGGTTTTCTCTGTTCTTTGCATTGTAATTTCTGTGCAGCACTGAGTGGTAATCACTTTCCAAGTTTACAGAGGAGTGTTGTGTTTTGATTTTCATTGAGGCGTGGATGAGGATTAGTTATCTCTCTTTTGATGTCAAAAGACTGCCAAAACATTATGCCAGGCAGGAATAAAAGTCACAGTTTTGGCAGGTACTAGATAAACATCCATAAGCCATAGATAATACTACGTTATTGGCATTGTGTGTGTTGTACTGCCTACATCTCTCTAATTAGGAAATAAAGTCTGATGACTATTTGAGACAGGTTATTATTATAAAGCAGAAAAAGAACCTGACTGTGGAGCTAGGATAAAAGCCTATAGGAATAAAAACTATGGGGAACAGGGCAGTGCAGCAGCCTCTGGAGAAGGATACCTGAAGAAAGCCTAGACAAAGGAGTTGCAGCCTGTGGGGAACTGCTATGCAGTCAGAGGACAGCTTCTGTGAACGAGACCAATTTCAGCAATGCAATGTAGAGGCAGGTGGGTTGATTTGTGCTGTAACTCTGCAGTTCTGTTTAACCCCATGTTATCACTCCTCTGAAGAAGAAAAATCTATTGTTTTGGGTGATCCCTCAGTGGTGTTTCCCCACCACTTCTGTTGTTCCATTGATGAGTAAACAAAGAATTCTATTTTCATCACAGCTCTAAGAAAAATGCAATCTCTATACCTTAAAGAGATGTGGAAAGCATAAATTTTCATCTTAAAGGACAAGATGGAACAATCTGAATAATGAACAAAGGAGATGTTTCTTGTCTTTCTGCTTGGGAAGAAAGCTTTGAGTTTGTAAGCCATGGCAAATCAATATAAGCAGCTGCAGGGATCAAAAGCTCATTGCTGATTGTTGCTCAAGATCAAAGGCTCTTTGTGTCCCCCTCTAAAAGCTGATTTTTCAGCCTGGCTAAATATATAAACACACAAACAAGCAAACATCCTTGATCTTGAGGGATAGCCCAGATGAAGTGAATGATGCAATGACATCTAGTCACCTCTATGTCACGACAGAAGCTCTTGCTGAGGAGGTTGCATGGAATGAAATTACATTAAATGATAAAGAGATGAAGCATTAAGGGGCAAAACCGAGATTCAAATCTGAGTACAAGGTAAGTCCATTCAAATCCAGCCAAGTTGCAAAAACATCTGCCAAAGGTTAGCTGTTTGACACATGGTTTTACTGTAATTAAAATGATTGCTTTATTTGCTATCCTGCTAAAATTGATATAAGGGTGATTCCCAATTGTACTCTTCTGGCATGGAAGCAAAATTCCCAGAATACATCCCGCAAAAAGCCTATCAGCTGCTTACACAGGGTGCTCACACAGGGTCCTTCATCCTCTTTTGGTTGTTGCTTGCAGCACTCCCTTTCTCAGATCTCACAGACCCTGCTGCTCCATGTGGGGAGAGGCTGACCTGAGTACCCCATCTCTGGGAGGTGTCACCGGCGGCAGGGTTTAGCTGTCTAACACCATTCTGCAAGGTGGTGTCCTGGTCACTGCACCACCACCTCAGCTAGATCCATCAGCAGCCTGGCTCCAGGCAGCCAGGGAAGCAGAACAGCCAAATCCCTGCCTCCTCTGCAATGGACAAGGACGAGCCCTGAATATGTGGGCAGTACTCAAGGCATGTGCCCATTTCATCTCTCTGCAGAGCATAAGCCACACTCAGGCAGCAGTTTCTCCTGGGCTGGGATCACACTGTATAACGCAGGGAAAAGGAGCTGTGGGGGTCAGTCAGGGCTTATTTTGGGACAGGTTCATAAACAGCTCGGATGGCAAAATAAAAGAAGGAACTTAGCAAAAAACTCTGAAGTGGCCACGAAGATTAGTGTCAATTCTTACTGCCCTTCCAGAAATGCCCTCCTCCATTTCCTGCTTTACAGATCCTGCAGCACGGCTGTGCATGGACCTCTCTATTACCATGCCCTGAAACACACCTCCTCCACAACAGGTGTGAAACCCCTAAACGTTCCCACATTTTGACTACATGCAAAAGTCTCCTTACACAGCAATGTCAGTAGTGGGGTCGAGGTACCCTGCTTTGGACAAATTTCATGCAGAGGGTTACAAGTCAAAAGCATTTTGTCACCAGCAGTCTTCCTGGATCAACAGGGTGTTCATGGAATATTTTCTTCCTCAATGAACTCACTTGTTCCCTTTTTCTGGTGTCCTTGAAAGCCCCTGAAGAGAAGGCAGAATGTACTGGCAATGTGTTTCTCTTTGTCTGTGCTTGCCATCGGTTCTTTGCTTGCTCTATGCATCTCTGCATGTTTTAACACCTCTTTTTTTACCCTTGCTTTTGGAAAGCTATCAGGACTTTCTTGTGTCATCTTGAATTCTCTTTTTAGCCAGGCAGCATGTGTAGTCTTGACTTTGCTTTCTTGTAAAGATTTTCTGCTTTCCCTCCTTGGGGTTTTCTTTTTCCCCTTTTTCTATCCCCCGTGGTTTTGGTGGGGGTTTTTTTGTTTGTTTGGTTTGGGTTGGGTTTTTTGCATTTGGTTTTTTTTTTGGGGAGGGGGTTGATTGGTTGGCTGGGTTTTGGGGGGTTTTTTGTTAGCTTTTTGGTTTTGTTTGGGGTTTGTTTGACTCCTGATACAGATAATTTATAAAAACATTGAAGAGTACTAGCCCTAAAACTGAGCCCTGGGAATCCCCATTGGTGACTAGCTACCAGCCTTATGTGACCTCATTTACTACACCTCTCTGAGGTGTAGTAATTGATCACCCAATTGATCACCCAACACATTATGGACTTGTGTAGCTGATATTCTGTCCAGTGAGATACTGTGAGAAACATTATCAAAAGGCTTGCTAGAATCCAAAACTACCACATCCTCTTGCTCCCCTTTGATGGTTGACCTTCTCATTAAAGGGAATTAACCTGGTTAAGCAGCACTTTCCTCTCATGAACCCATGCTGGCTCTGACAAAAGACTGTGCCGTCGCTAAAATGCCTTTTTAATAACTTTCATAATAACAGGTCCATGTCCTTCCTGTGCTGGGACCCCAGAGCTGGATGCAGCACTGCAGGTGGGGTCTCAGCAGAGCAGAGCAGAGGGGCAGAATCCCCTCCCTGGTCCCGTTGGCCGCGCTGCTTTGGATGCAGCCCAGGACACGTTTGGCTCTCTGGGCTGTGAGTGCCCATGGCTGGGTCCTGTTGGGCTTCTTGTCAAGCAACACCCTGAAGTCCTTCTCAGGGGACAGTGCTCTGCTCTGAATCCATTCTCCACCCAGTCTGCGTTTGTGCTTGGTAGTGCCGTGCCCCACGTGCGGTACCTGGCACTTGGCTTTATTGAACTTTACACTGCCCACCTCTCAAGCCTGTCCAAGTCGCTCTGGATGACATCCCTTCCCTCTACACCACACAGCTTGGGGTCCTTGGCAAACTTGCTGAGGTTGCACTCAATGCCACTGTTCAACTTTCTGACAGAGGTGTTAAAAAGCACGGGTCCCAATACCAACCCATGACAGACTATCAGCTACATAAGTAAAGGTACACCTAGACCAGTTTCAGTAACTCGAAAGATAATTGTCATAAATATTACTAGAATTAACAGAAGTTTAATGGTTATAATGCAGCACATTATAACCATTTTTCCTATATTTAACACCATATTTCTGTTACCAAAACAAGATTAATTGTATTTTTACTCTCTCTTCCTGAAAAGAGAGCATACATGGAAAGCTTTCCTTTTTTAACTATATAAGGAATCTAAATACATAATATAAATAGATGATAGCCTAACCAATCAGTGAGATGAACTGGTTAAAAAGTCAGCAATAAGGAATGAGACATGTAGTGTAATGTATCTTGTTGCGTAATACAACTGCAATATACAAACCAAACCTGTCTCTTTTCCTTAAGCAAATTTTTAAAATACAGTAGGAAGAATAGGACCTCTTTAAGTAGGTCCATTATACTCTCATTATCTGCATAAAAATGATAGTCTATCCTCATGTTTCCCAACCAAGATACAATCACCTGCAGGAGCAGGAAGTTCTTTTTGCCCAACTCATCCAGTAAATTGTATTTTCAGGGAAATGTATAGGACTGAATTTTCTCTCTCTATCATCATAAACTCATCTAAAAGTGGAGGCAGATTGAAAAAAACCCAAAGCAACAAAACACTATTCAAGCCAGATGAATAATTGATTTTCTGATTTGTGGCAGTTCTTCCAACAGCTGGGAAAAATATGCCTAGGTCAACAACAAATATCTCTTTCAACATCTTCAACAAGCTGAAAGTTTGCAGAAAGTATTTTTGCTGTAGTTTAAACTCACAAGACCTAATGTGTTGTTAATATATCATAGAATATTGCATTTTGTTCGTAAATGTTTTTCGGAATTAAACAAAATCTTGGATGGAATCTCCCATAGAGTATCAGTGAGCAGAAAAATTATTCCCTTCTGCAAATTAAACAAATGCAAACACCCATTTTTATTTATCTTTTTATGTTCAATTCCTTCTTACCTGGATTCTGATACAAACAATTTCGATTCTTTGAAATGAATTTTAGATGTTGGAAATATTGTACTTTTTCCACCAGAAAATTTTTGGGCACAGTATCTTACCCAGTTCTCTTCAGGCTATTGTTGGAATATTACTGTCAAGTGCTTTTAAAAATCTGTCCAAGCATGTCAGTCTGGAAGCTGTTATGGTTAGAGCACATCTGCCTAGGCTGTTATTTCTGTGCCTAGTTGGAAGTAGAGGTTTGAAAATTTGGCCACAGAGATACTCATTACTTGGAAACCAGGAGACAACCAGTAAGTACACAAAACTATTGATATGAGCTGTCAGGCCATTTGAGACAGATTGCCTACATACAAAGATTTATAGTTTTTCACACATCTCCGATGTTCTTAGCACTGTGTAATAAACAGAAAAAGGAGATATCATCCTGCCCCTACTTTTCCTGGAAGTCTGTATTTGAAACAGCATGTCATATGCCGGGATGTCCACCTGACTACACTGCCTGTCACCTGAGAATGCTAGTAAATTTTTTATTCTGTTCTCGTTTCTAAATTTATTATAGGAACATAGCTTCCAAGGGCACACTTTATTTTTGAACTGAACCTCTATTTAAAGACCTTCTTTTCTAAATTTGATCTTCTCCTGCATTCTGGTTGAGAGTGCAGTGTACTCAAAAATGCCGAGGCATGGTAGCTTTTTGTTGTGAACTTCAGGCTAATGGATGCTGCTGCCACAATGCTATCTTTGATAGAGAATTTTTTTCTGCTGCTTATCTTTTTAATGAGCCATCTGGCAGATTTAGGATGCTAACCAATGGAGCTGTACTGTGCCGTATACTAATACGTATCTTATGAATCACTCAACAGGTCAGCTTTAGAAAAACAAGACTTCTGAAGAAGACTTCCACTAAAAATGCAATTTCTGGCTAATTACCCGATCCCCTCCCTGCCTAAATGTCAAAAGGGTTGCAGGGGTAATGCTTCATTAGAATAAAATAGAAGGATGAGAACGATAATGTGGTTATTTAAGGGAGATGGTGTTGCAATATGCCTTGGTCAAAAGAGGTACTGCCTTTCACTTCAAAGGTCTTCAATGCAAAAACACTCACGATGGAACTCTCTGTGCAAGGAGTTGAAGTTGCCAAAGGGCAAACAGGCTTCCTAGCTGGGAAAAATATTGTGTACAGGCAAACACTTCTCTGAATTGTCTGTGCAATCCAGTTTTTCCTGGATTTCTCTGGCCCAGGACAGTTGCAGAAAGAGGAGCCAAGGCTCCGTGTTTAGCTGCTGGGCTAACAGCAACCTCAGAGTCCAGGGAAGGAAGGGGAAGTGTGCTGTAAGCAGCTGCTCTTGAATAGATGTGACTTCATGAGAGGTGCAGATTTTTTTTCTGAGAGGTGAAATTGCCTCTGTGCTGTTTCATGGAGCCAAGACTGATGTAAACACCCAAGTGATCACAGGGAAATATTTTGAGATATCTGTCTTGACTCCTATTCCAATTGAGAAACTGGCACCAAAATCCCTGTATTTACTGATGGGAAGCAAAAAGATGTGAAGACAAATGCTAGATCCTGCCCATCCCCCTCTTGCTCTGAAGAACATAGCATCCAAATCTAGGAAGAGAAGGGCTCAATGCTTATTCAGGATTGTGCTTCATCTCTTTTCCACCATTCTCTTCCAAAAACACAGGATGGACAGTGGTGCTGGTACTTCTTTGCAGTGCTGGGTTTTGCAACAGGGTCAGAATTTCCCCTGCAGAGGCACTGTCATAACCCTGGTCCTTCAGCTGGATGAGGGCAGGAAATCCCTTTCCAGCTCACATGATGGGCCAAGGTCAGACTGCTCATAACCTGAGTCACCCTCAGGACTACAGATCATGAAATTGCACTGATGAAACTTCTAGCATCAGCTGCCTCAGCAGACTTCGGTAATTGACCATGAGAATGGTAATGACTCATTCTTTTAATCTGATTCACATTTGCAGCTGTTATCAATGGAATAATATAATACTTGCCTTCTTATCCTCCTCCCTCCAGAAAAGTGACAAACCAAGCCATTTTATTGTGCTAAAATAGCATAAATTAGGCCTTTCTGCCTCGTGTCAAATGCTTTCGTTCCTTGTTCTTCTTCCTCATAGCTTGTTCCTCTGCTCCTAAGTGTCTTTACCTGTAGTTCCTGTTTTGTAGCATACTTATATACATACACATGTACATATACAAGGATTTAAATGGTTTCATGCACTTTATACTTGTCCAGTGTTGGTCCACGTTCCTCAACCCCAGGAGATCAGCAGTGCTCCATTTTGCTCACAAGTGGCTTGAACATCACAGTACCTTTTTGTCCACTTCTTCTGTTTCAGTGGGTGATGATGGTAAGCATGAATTCTTGGCTGTCACACTGCCTCTAGGAAAGCATCCAAGATATCATGGTGGGAGTATGGAAATGAATGTGTTGGCATATTAAAGAACTCTTATGTTAAAGGAAAGTGGTGGGATGGGTTTTGCCTCCAATATCAAGTGAGGGCTCAGGACGACTTTACTTCTCCTTTGAAAACCCTCCTCTTTTCCGGTGTAAGGGCATTAGTCAAAGTCTTTCTGGAGGAGCTTTAAATGCAAGACTCATTTTTAGAAACCTGAGAATGTTAACACCCTTGAGGGGTGAAGAAGCCATCCAGAAGTCATATTTCCCAGCAGGCAGCACATGGTCTATAAAATCCTTCAGTATAATAAAACCAGGTAATGGAAATACCACATTGAGCGGTCTTTTTTTTTGATGTCAAGCAATTGCCTAATGAACAGCGTCATAAACTAGCCTTCTAATGTCGGCTTTTATGCCTTCTGCATCACTTAATTCTCGTTAATTATCAACCTAAGTTCTTCAGTTGCATAGAATCTAGTACCTGGCAGCAAAGGCTCAACAGCCCTGAAGTCCTCAGGGTTGTGTTTGGCAGTCCTGAGACCGCGTCTCTGCAAGTCCCTTACACAGGCTGGCAGTATGAACAGCGTCTGTTTCTGCCTCTTTGAAAAGGGTCTGCATTGCCTCCCTGTCATGCCTGAGTCTCTCCCACCTGCTCTGAGTGCACCCCCATATTTTCTTGTCCACTCTGCAGCTAACCTCACCTTTTCTGCTGACTGTTGACACAGAGGGACCTTGCCCTGAGGCCCCATCCTTCCCTGGATGCTGGACTCAACTCTCTTTTTCCTTGCTTGTTTTTAGTCAATTGTAGTTACCTATCCAATTTTAATTATTCTATGATTCTGAGATCAGTAGCACCCAAAAGTTTACAAATGACAGTTCTTGTCCTACAAACCAGTGCGCTGGTACACGCTAAAACCAGTTTGGTAAGTACAGAAATGAGGTGACAACAAGGAGAAAGAGTTAACATGCAAACCAAGGACAGTGTAGTTGTCTTTGCGTAGCTGAGGACATAGCTCAAAATTTGCTTTTTTTGCCCACATCTGAGGGCAAAGTCTTCTCCTGCTCTTTCATTAAATGTCACATGATTTGGTTTTGCAGTAGGCAAACAAGACTGGACCAAGAGGAAATGACTTTGCAGGGGCTACTGTGCTTATCAGAGAAATTGGCTTGCTCTGCCTTTAAACGAGCTTGTGATTTATTGTGTTTATCTATCAGAAAGTAAATTGAAGCAACTTGAAGCAGTTTGCCCAGAAAATCCCCAACATATTGTACTTCCCTACAAGACATGTGCAAACATGAATGAACACTACTTAAAGGCTTCTTCCTGATCTTGTGCATTCCTGCACAGAGTCGCTCTGCTTTACATGTAGTTGAACTGAATAAATGGCCTGTCTTGAATTACATCTTGTATAAACTGGGTGTGTAATGTATCCAGCCAGCTTTAGTGTTCATAACTGTCACTTGTATAACTGAGCAGTGCGTTTTTGAGGCATTGCCAGGTTCAGAGACATCTCAGAAGAACAATCTGTTCTTGCAAACAAATATGAAATGTTTGTAAGGAGGAAGACAGCAAGGAGGAGGGAAATCAGTACTTGATAGGTATTGTTGTCTGTATTGTATAAGCACTTCGGTTCTGGGGGAAAAATAATGGATATCCGTTCAGATTTGAATTGTCTCGTTCATGTCTCCAAAGCATTCTGTGATAGTAACAAAGGACAGAAATTATTCTATCATCCTTGGATTACTTCCTGCCCTAAGACTCAGGGGAATGGAGTAGGTCACAGTCTCTACACTCTTTTCCAAAAAATGTCTCTGCTTCATAGTAGCAGTGAGTAATATCCTCTCTCTTTGCATGCACTAGATCAGAGAGTCCCTCTCTCACCTCTGCAATGACATTGTCTATCTCCAAGAGTGAAGGCAACAGCTCTCCAAACATTAGAAGCCACAGTCCAAGCACATCAAAATATCTGAGCAGTGGAACTGTTGGATTTTCAGTAATTTCTCCCACTCAAGCCCTAGAACAACAGTCTGGCAGAAGTATACAGAAAGGCTGTACTTCAAACAAGTCACATCAAAACTTGTTCCACACAGCAAAGGACCTTTTCTCCTCCCAGTCCTCTCTCCAGTCCCATTCTCTTCGTACAGTTCCCACAACTTTGCATCTGGTTTGACAAGATTTCTTCTTTCGTTGCTCTCAAACCACCCCAGATATTAGGAGGCAACTCAATTACTTCTTCCTTCTCTTCGGTGTGTTACCACTGAGAAGATCACTGCAGGTCACAGCTGCTTTCAGGGTTCTTTATCATATTAAACTGCCTCTCTTTCTCCTGGTGTATTGAAAAGGTCAAAAGCAGTGGTCTGTCTTTCTCCTCGCAGGAAAAGGAGCACAAGCAGAGATCAGCCATGCACAAGGGCAAACGAGTCTTTACATTCATTGTAATTTCCTCAAAAAAAATTATCATGGTGTCAGAATTAGAGCTGGTATAATAGACCAACTTCTGCCTTCCATTAAATGGAGCTTATTTCTGTCAATGCTTAATTCTCAGCAAGGTTTAGTTTCCATGGAAAATGTGAGTTAAAAAAAGAGATGGGTAGACAAGCAAAGAAAAAATGAGAATGTTCCCACTTTAGGTCTGAGATCCATACATTAATTAAGAACTGTTGCTCGTTGGTCCTTGTTCTTCAATGTATTCCAAGGTGTGTAGGCTTGTGTCTGTAGGCAGTACTCCAATACCCAAACGCAGACCAGATGCACTTGCGTATCTTGGGATGAAAGGCTTTAAGAAGACAAAGCTGGCGATTCTGATTGGCCTGTTTTGGCCTCCTCTGTGGAGTCTGCCTGTCACTTTTTTTGCTAATGTGATCCTTTTTGCAGGACCTTTGACCGAAACTGCAGATGACTTTCTACTTTTGTTACTCAGCAGCTTAATATTTTCAGCTATGTAGCTGGTTGTCAAAAATGTGATGAACACAAGTGATGAAAACTAGTGCATGAAAGAACCATGAGAAATTTGTACCACCTTTTTTTAAGCATTTGCAGAACCACTGTGAAGAAGGTGTAAGCCAAGCACTCCAAGTCTCGCTGCGTGCCAGAGCAATCAGGAGAGCTGACAGTGAGGACGGAGTCTCTTCCATCATACCACAAAGGACCTGGAACTCTGATTTCACATGTGATAACCATAAAGTGTGTTTTTCACCTAAAAGCTCATTAGAAAGGGTGATGGGCAAGCAGGCATTTGGCATGGCAAGAGATAAGGTCTATGCTCTGTGTGACAGCAGGGTGAAAGAGGAAATTATTGAATTTGTCTCATTTTGGTGAGTGCTCTGATTGATTTTATAGGAAAATGAACTACTTCCAAGCAACGTTGTTCTACTGAAAAAGCTTTTTGCAGCACATGGGCCTCAGAAGCCACAGTGCAATTTCCAAAGCTTTGTAAAACCACAAAAATGGAAAAATTAGAAATGAGAAATTTGAAGTATCATAAATATATACTCCATTGGAATAAAGAGGTGGTATTGTTTTGCTTATTGATCACTTCTGGTGTTTTGTTTTTATCTAAAAAGTAGATAATTTCTTATTTAAAGGGATGTGCAAATTACCCACAAAATTGAAGAGCTAGGAATGGAGAGCATTAAGAAAAGAGCCCAGAGAAGAACTTCAAGGTGTTATTTCAGTTTCTCTGACCTTCTTGCTGTAATACACCACAAATAAAGCTCTCCTAACAAACTCAGAGTCATGTTCGAAATAATAAAGTTCACCCTCGCTCTCTCACATGTGACTGTTTAAACAAAGGATCAAAATCCTTTGATTCCTGTCTTCTTACCAGCAAGGGACTTGAAGGCCTACACACCACCCAAATTCATCCAAATTCATCTAACTGCACATAAGACTTCTTCATGATGCTCTATCTACCTGCGTTAGCATGTCCAGCATTATTCTTTAAATAGCAGGCACCAGACACAAAGAGCTTTTTTTTTTGTTAGAGCTTCTCAAAGTTAACACCACCTGGTGAAAACATTCTTTGCTGTATTTGTGCTTGTAACAACACACTTCTGATGAAATTGAGGAAAACCTCCTTTGTTTGCAGAGTATTTTTCCTCCTATCATGATGTGAAAATCATCATCCATTGAACACTCATGGTTGTGATCATGTGGTGATCACAAAAAAAAAATCATGGTGTGATTTTTGGGGTTGTCTTATGCAGGGTTAAGAGCTGAAATCCATAAGTTTTGTGGGTTTCTTCCAACCCAGGATATTCTATGATTCTAAAAATGCTTACATTTTACTTTCCTTTTGCTTCTATATTTTTGTTTTTCTCAGCAGTGCTACAAAAACCAAGGTACTTGTGACAGTTCTAGTCTCCTCTGTTTTCAAGGTAATTGCTGATGTTCCTGGAAGACAGTCTATTTAATTACGTGGCTCTGGCCTGCTTTTGAGAAAAGTGGGGAAGGCGTGAGGAAGGAGATTTTTGGTCTTTAGCACCCTGAGAGGAGCAGATCTCAGAGATCTCTGGTGCATGAGGCTGCTTGGCAGCCAGGCTGGGCTCTGCCCCGGGCCATGACTGCACTCAGGCCATGCTGCCAGGACATACTGTTCTCATTCAGATATCCAGTGATTCTGCAGGTGGAGAACAAAACAGAAAGAAGTTTTGGAGGTTATTTTTGCTTTGATTACAGGTCTTTGCTCATGGCCCAAAGCAGAAGTGTTTTCATTAGATTTTCGGTAGCCTTGTGAATGTCTCTTCCCTGCATGAGCTGAATGGACTAGACAAGTCTGGCTCTCATTGATGCTGAACTGCTTGTGGCTGCATTGCAGAGATGCTTTTTCAGATGGATAGGGAGCAATGTCAGATTGATTGTGTCTTCAACGGAGATAACTGAGCACATCTGCTATTTCTATATGGCATTTGTCAGCACTGGTCCTGTAATCTCTTGTCATTTCAGCAGTCCATGAAGGCAAATATTCCCACTGAAGCACCCCCATCACTGGGGTACCTTCTATAAAATTTCAAAATTTTCTCTGTGTTAAGGTACTTACCTAAGTGTTGGAGAGTATCAGTATTAGGTTTCTTTTGATGAAGTGATTAACTGTATCAGAGGAAGGCACAGGAAATGTTGGAGCAGGTAACAAAGTGAAGGTGTACAGGTTACAGCAGATTCACAATAGAATCTTGTATAGGATAGACACAGAGCCTACTAGACAAAGCAAGACTACCCAAAGTTATTGCTAGGACAAAAACAAACAGTAAAATGAGCAAAACCAAGACCTAAGAAGACCTTGAGACCATGTGAATTATGAGCAAACAGATTTTCAAACAAGCTTCTGACTTCTCTTGTCGGTAAATCATTTGCAAAACTGCTATCTATAAACAGTTCTGTGTAAGTACCGAACGTTGATATGTTTTTATTTAATCAAAGTCCAAAATAAACAATCAGCCTAACAACAACCAAATAAACACTCTCCATAACCAGCCTCCAGGATGGGAAAATTTAGGCTGCAAAAACTGGTATCTACTGTAAAGCCTATGGCTCAGAGCATCTGTCTGTGGAGGAAAGACTGTCAGCTGTCCTCAGATCAAACCTAAGGAAGAGTTGCTTATCTTGTCTGTATCTTACACAGTGGTCAAAATACAAAGGCAGCCTTTTCCCCAAGGAGGTGCCTTGCCGGTGCCAGTACAGTCTGCCTGTGCATCATGGCTGTGGCACAAAATTTGAACCATGACTATGAGACCTTTGCCATACTCTGCTCTGCTAAACCTAGGAGCACATAGCAGGAACATCCCAGAGATGTCACTGCAAGATGCAGGCTGAGCTGTAGGGGTTTTAGCTAACTACAAGGCCGTGCTGGGCTTCTAATACAACAAACAATCTAAGCAGAGGTGGGAAATAAAATAGAGATGTGAGTGTCCGTGTAAACACATAGTGAATGATATTACATTTGTGGCTCATTCTACATTCAAGACATAATAAAGGAGGAATTAGAAGATTAGCAGGGGGAAGATTAGCAGGGGAAAGATTAAAGCAGCGGTGATAGGGAAGTCATACTTGCAAAAGTTAGCACATGTGCACCTGGGCATTTGGCAATGACTTAAGGCTTAATTGTGTTCAAACTTGTCAAATAAGTTAATTTAAAAAGATAGTAGTACCTCATACTTTATAATTAGACATTTTCAGTCAGAGTGAGGTTTAAGGAAAGGACTGAAACCACACAGAGGACCAGCCTTTTTCTTTCTACAAGAACTAGGGCCCCTCTGAAAAGCTGGGCATTCAAAAAAGGAAAAAGTGAAGAAAATATAAAAGTTGCCTTTGGGCAACAGGTCAAATGGACAGTGGAGACTGAGGTCATGACAGAGGTGGGTAGATACGCATAATGGCAGAGGAACTGGCAGAGGTCTTGCCCTATGAGTGGTATTAAAGGTAATTCCTGAAAATTTGAACTCAGGAAGCCAGGTGAGGGTCACAAAAAGGAGGTTTATTTGCTCAAAATACAAGGCTGGAAAATTATCTCAGAAACTTCTTTATATGTCTGATGTCTGATATGTTTTTTAGATTCCCAGCAGAATGCTGTAGTGGGCATGTGTGAAGATGGATATCTGAAAGTTTCAGAAATATGAACAGAAGAAGAGAGCTGAATGCTGATGATGGTATGTAGGAGTGAGCATCAGCACTTTCACACTGCTTAGATGTTAAAGTGAGTGGAAGGAACATTGTGAATCTATCAAGAGATAAAAAGTAGGAACAGACAAAAATTAAGAGGGAAGTGAAAGGACTGAATTTTGACAGTACTAGGTCATACCTTCAAAGCATGTTGAATGGTGAAACTTCACTGATGTCAGCTGAAATCATCTAATTTCTCAGAAACTGACGATCTTAGATGACCTGAAAGAAATATAGGCTAGGAAGTGGGGACTGTAAGGACAGACAACAGCTGGACTAGCTTGCTGAGGGGAGAAAGCTGTTCTAGAGGTATTCAGAGGTATTAAAGAACAGGTTAGACAAAATACTGCCAGGATCGACAGACTCGGGTGTGAGGACACAACTGAGTTTAGCACTGGATGGCCTGATTCCCGTTCTTTCTAAGCACAGCAAGGAGGATTTATGTCAAGGCAGACTAAAGCCAGTTTTTGGAAAAAAAATTGTCCTGTCCTATGGACCTTGACCAGTGGAAATCTAC
This sequence comes from Lycocorax pyrrhopterus obiensis, assembly GCA_014706295.1. Taxonomy (NCBI): domain Eukaryota; kingdom Metazoa; phylum Chordata; class Aves; order Passeriformes; family Paradisaeidae; genus Lycocorax; species Lycocorax pyrrhopterus. The sequence goes on along the minus strand of JACSVZ010000014.1, from coordinate 20,821,547 downwards.
TCTCTTGCCTTCATTTTGGTCCAGAGCAACTTAAGAGTTGGCAATAAAATCCTTTCCTTTCATTTGGCACTAAAATCTTCTTTCAAGCAAAGAAAATCTAGATGAATTATGCTGCTACCAACTCAAAACAATTTCTTGTGGTTGGGAAGTCACATCTGAGAATGACTGGAAAAGCAAATGTGATGGAGGTGAGAACATTAGCAACATTCAGGTGGAAGTCTAGCAGTTGCATCTATGATGCAAACAGGTTTTCTGAAGGGCTTCTTTCAAAGCCGCACAAACAGACACACACACACAAACACATCATTTGGAGGTAGCATTAACATTCACGTGGAACAATTTTTTTACAAAATGCAAGGAATTTGTATTGCTTCAAGGGAAACTCAGAGGCTTTTTATAAACTAGGAGAAAGACAGCTGCTTTTCTCTGAGAAGGCCTCTTTTCCCTGAATGATGGTTTCAATTGAATTGTGTGGACTAGAAGGGGAACAGAAAAGCATGATTTTTTTTTATAGACATGCACAAGTTCAGGCACATGAAATCCAGAACAGATAGTTGGATTGAAAGCATAATTGTGTCCCAATTCTGACAATAAAATATTTGTACCAAGTTGTCAGAGTATAAAATACACACCCTGCAGAAAAAATCTTACCAAGGACAGTCAACAGAGAGGTTGAGGATGTAACATGGAACAAAAGGAAAACAGCCAGTTTTCTGAATTGGTTTATTCTATTTTAATGCATATACGGCCAGGGATCTTGATCATACAGGCCTGGATTTACTGTGTATTTTCTTCATCAAAAAAAATCCCCAACACACAATAAGCCACAAAGGCTTGAACCACACATGTCAGATCAGGATCAAACATTCCACAAAACTCCAGGGTTTTTCAAATCCAAGGTTTTGCTCTTTCTAATTTCATATAGAATAGGTGGTTTCGTGCTTCAAGTATGATCTTCTTCGCTTACAGGGAAATCTTTGGCTGAGTGGTTTTTCTGTGATGCCTTCCTCCAAGATACCACTAAAATAAAGTAATGCAAGCTGGTATGTATCAGAGATAAAAGAAGACATAAAATTGTAGCAGATAATTGGAGACAAAATGTTTTTTTCCAACTGAACTTTATCAGTGTTTAAAATTCAAACCTTCATTACCAATACTGGTTTTTTCTGAAAAATTTCAAAAGCTTTATTCTGACAAGGCCTAATCTGGGAGTAAGTGGAAAAGGTATGAGTACCTTTTCCACTTACACATATGAGTAGATGGGACTCCAACATGTCAAGAAAATGCATTCTCCTGATTGAGCAATTGAGTGAACAGTCAAGCTCTTTAGACAGCCTGATGGAAAACTAAGGGAATTAAGTAGCAATCTGTGAGTGTTTTGAGGAGGAACGGGGAAGCCCTGGACTCCATATGGCTCTGGGCTATCAGGAGTTTTCCAGAAAAGTCTTTTGATTGGGCAGAGGCCTTTCCTTTGGGTAGTATGTCCAATAGCTGGAATACAAATGCTAGTGCATGCCACCCCCTTCTCTGTCTTTCCCTTTGCTCAGATTGCAGGTGCTGAAGGTCCTGGTTCTCCCGCCTGTGGTTATGCTGCCAGCCCACTCCTCTGTGGTGCGGAGCCCAGATGGCAAGGCCAGCAGCCACCTGCCCATCCCATATAGACCTCTCTCACCAGTAAAGAGAATACACAGTTCTTTCACACACCCTTGTCCCCCTGAGGAGCCTCAGGACATCCCTCTGCAGGGCTTTGTCTGTGTGCTGAGAAGCTCAAAATCCCCACTTATGCTGGGCAACTTTCCCCTCAGCCAGGGTCACCTACATGGTTTTAAATTGAGAGAGGACAAAACAGCATTCAAAAAGGCTGGCTACTGCAGGAAATGACCATTTCTCCCAGATGAGAGCCCTGATCTCTCCAAATAGCACTGGGAAGTGAGACCAGCATAACATATCCTCCAAGTGTGGCACCAGGGGTTCTCCTCTGCCTCAGACACACATCCATGTATGTTCACCATTCATTGCTATAATGCAGTGGGTTTAAGCGCACAGTGAGGAAAAAGGTTTGTGTTGATTCCCTTTTCTATGCAACCTGACATGACATCCTTTCCCTGCTTATGATCTCCCCTAGTGCTGGGCCAAATCTCCACCACGTGCTTCTTGCAACCAGCATGAATCAACCAGTGCGGAAGGAATGCTAAATATCAGTAGGGCTTCTAGGCTAACAGCTCATGCACGAAGTAAGAAAAAAACCACGAAAATTATGAAAGGAAACAAAAAAAAAAGAAAAAGAGAGATTCCCTGCCTTTAGTAGAGCATTACTCAGTCATGAGCTATGTACTTTTGAGCTTCTTTTGCTCCCCTGCCAAGACGCTCAGAGAGGGAAAATCAGGACAGATACATGAGAAGAAGAATAAAGAATAATATATAGAAAAGGAAAAAAAAATCACATCTGGGTTTGACAATAGGTCCCCCCACTGCTATTTACCTGTCTGATGTTTTCCCAGTGATGGCAACAGAAGATACGTGCTTAAACTGTATTTCAAAAGATTGATAACTCCAGAGCATCTCCATTTTCTGCCCTTGCCTTGTCCTGTTGTGTAACTGTGTGTCAGGCCAGAAGCCAGAGCTGACATCACATTGCAGAGGACTGCCCTGGGTCTTGCATAACCTTAATAGGACGGCCACTCGGAAAGTGTTTATGTGCCATTATGTGCTGTTGCTTTTCTAACTACTCTACTGCATTAGGAGACCAGAGTCATTATAGACCAGGCAGAAATATTAATTGCATTTGCATCATTGATGTCGACCATGAGGCATTTCAGTAGGCCCTGCTGTTTCAGGTCCTGTTCCCATCCCAGTAGGAGCAAAACTCTAGCTGTGCCAAGTGATTGTAACTGACTGCAGTGCTATTGCATTTTATCCCAGGAGGGTTTTGTTAACTCAAAACGGTTTGTGATTACTCTGTGGGATATCGTCAGAAAGATGCCCATCATGCTGCAGATGAGTTCAGGGTCTGTGCCCAGCATCATATGATTTATGTCTCTGAATAGCAGCATGCCTGTTTGCTTGTGGTGTGCAGCTTATCGGGCCCAAAACATGTAACATGCTTTCTAGATAGGTGGTAGCAGACTTCCAAAATGGAAGTGTGAGGGAACTAGGGGTACAGCTAAATGCATGCTGCTCTGCTTGAAAAGTGTGTCCTTTTTGTCCCTATTCCTACTGTGACACTTCTTGCTGGACAATGACCCACTCTATTGCCCTGTAGCAGGCAGAGGCTGGGTAGACACTGGCCCTAGCACATGCTGCTTTCCTCACCTCACTGCTGGGATGAGTCGTGAAGCAAACTAAGATTATTAACTCCTGATGCAATTTAAGAGCTTCCAGCCTGTATCTGCCATTAGCACTGCCCTTCCTACCAAAAGGAAGGATTAAGGACCTGGTCATCAAAATGAAACACTGCAGGTGGCTCTGCTGATCCTGCAATGTGGAAGGTGACATGCACCTCTGCTTTCAGAGTGGCTGCTGCCTTCCTGACCTCTACTTGTTTTGTGGTGATCGGACATGCACCTTCTCATGTGCTTGGGGAAGCTAGGACACTACTCAGAGGGAAAAAAAAAATAAAAGGGATGGAAGGAAATATAACAGAGAGAATTTTCCACCAACTAAGGTGAGGCTCAAGCTGCTGCATCTTTCACTACCATTAAATCTACTTGTACAGGTACAAATGAACTCACTCTAACTAGTATCAAGAGAAAAGTGACTGCCTGTTTTTCTTCCAAGTGTCCTTTCTTATTTAGCAGTGACGGTGTTAATTTTAGAGCATTAAACAAGATGTAAAATTTTTCTCTCTCATTCTCTTCCTGTATTGTATCTAAACATTTTTAGAGATGACAGCTACCAGCATTCATGAAGTGAAGATTTGTTTTGGTAAATTTTTTCCTACCATAATTATGCTGACAAGTTCTCAAAAGAAAGATCTCTCCTAAAAACTTTGAGTGAGATGCTTTGATTGTACTTCTAGGCTGAAAGGAATTCTGTTTTGCTGTAGAAACCTTTCACATACTGCAGGCTGTTGCCATTCTGCTTCCATATGGTCCCAGGAAATCTCACTTTCTCAGGAGAGTAAGATAGGGGAAAGAAGATGTTAGGCAATGCATACTCCAGCATGTCCCCCCCCATTTTCTCTTTTCTGGACAGAATGTTTCCTCTTTGGCAGGAGCAAAGAAAATGCTTTTAAAATGAATTATCATACTCGAAGGAATCAGTTCACAGAAGACCAGTTTGCCCCATGGATCCTCATGATTTTATAACCATTTTGGTCACTATAGAAGGTCATAATATCAAAGAAAGCCAAACAAACCTGGAATAGCTTTGGCTTAAAGAGTTCTTCCTTTAAATGGTTACCCATAATGGTGTACAGGATTTACAGGGCATTAAGTATCCAAACAAAGTACTCCAGGCTCAGTAATTTTCAAATAGCAGCTGATTTTAATTTTTTCCTTGGCATTTATACACACATCCTATTGCAAGCTTGATTCATTTCTTTTTGTGCTGGAAAAAATGTTAAAGCTGGAATGGGAAGTCAAGAAAGTGGGAATTCATACACTGAGTGCATATGTGGCTTCGTGGTGTGTGCCATGTGTACACATCACTTACTGGGGAAGTTAAATCACTTTTGGATGCAAATTTCAGCAACTGCTTCCAAAACTCCATCAACTTCCAAACTTTGAAGTTACATTCTCCACAACCTGTTATTGAAATATTTCTTGCCAGCTCAAAGCAAGCACCATTTTCTAAAGCAGAGATTTTTCTTCTTTTGCTCTGCAGGCAGAAAAGTGATGCTCTTTACTTGCACTTACAGACTGTCTCCCACAAACTGGAACTGACTGTCTTCTCTCTGTTAGGAACACAGCATCTCTTGTGCACTGAAGGTTTTTATTTTGTTTTTAACTCCTCAAACTTTCTTCATCACCAATGATAAAAATAAATGCAATGTTCTTCTGTGCACAAACAGGACCTCATTCATTTACACAGCTATTAGGGAAGCCTCGGAGTTGTGGACATGCACACAAGTCTGTCAGCCTCAGCAAACTACTGTTCCTTTGTGGTGGGTGCCTAATACAGTAGTTACACAGAATTTACATGACAAAGAAATTAAAAAGTATCTTTAGCTCTGACTTCCAGATGACTGAAGAACTAGTTTCAATAAAAGGAGTTATGACTCATGCACCAGTTTGCAGAAGTGCCTCCTGTCACTGGGAAGAACAGCTTTCTGTTTGCTCCTTTCAGGCTGTTTCCTTACAATAGGGGACAGACCGGGTAGTGGTCTCTCTGCGCTGGGAAGCTCTGACTCCCCACTGAATGTGCTGTTTCAGATGTGGGCATGCTGCCGTCGCTCTGGCAGGTTCCTGGTGGTTCCTTGGTTCTCCTGGGCCTCATGCCATCCACACGAACAACCTTCAGAGGGTGGTTGGGGGGCTCAGGTGGGCCCCTGAATTGGCACTGTCTGGGAGGGCGTTCAGCACATCAGAGGCCTCTTCTTTAGAGCTTGCTGAGCTTGGTGACCTCCTCAGTACACAAGAAGTGCTTTTGCAGAGACATGGCCTCCACAAACAGCTCAGTTAGTGAGGGGAATAATTTAAAACCTTGTCTCCCCTTCCTCTGTTGGTGCCTCTCTGGCTGTATCTAGCCTCCCTTGCCCCATGCCTCCATAGCTCTTGCCAAACATTCAGGTTTTTTAGTGAATTTCCCCTTGTTTCCATTATTAAAAAAAAAATGCAACTGATGCAAATATTGCCTCTCTGGAGGAACTGGTCTTTGCTGGGCAATCATTGTCGCTGTAACCTTCCCAATGGAGTTTAATTATGTGCTTGCAATTAAGCAATTATGTATTACCAGGAACAGAGTAAATCAACCCTTTTATCTCCACTAACAGGATATTTCCTGTGAGCCTTTCTGCCAAAAGAACATAGGCGAAAGATGGGATGATTCTGCATGTTATGTAAGCGTGTTTATTTCAGGACCTCTCAGCACTGTGTGTTGGACAAAGCCACCTCTGCTCCATCTCCATCTCCATCTCCATCTCCATCTCCATCTCCATCTCCATCTCCAGCTCCATCTCCAGCTCCAGCTCCAGCTCCAGCTCCAGCTCCATCACGGCCACCCAGCTCCTGCCCCATGGCCAGGGCACCAGACTGCACAGCAGCCAGCGCTGGGTGACTGTCAAACACAGCTCTCAAGCCCCATTCAGAGCAGGGAAATAAATTTCAAAGATGTTGCGCTCTCACAGATGACGTTCCTTGGGCTCAGTCGAATGGTCACCCTGCCTGAAAGCACTGGGCTTGCAGAGAGGGGGATCTTGGAGCTGTATGTGTTTTGCTGTGCAGATAAAAGAGAAAAGAGGCCACCCAGGCTCTCACTTGCTCTGTGTTCAATTAGCTTGTTCACTGATGGGCTAACACTGCAGAATGGATTTTCCCACTGATTGATCTCTTAATGTAAATGAGTTATGGTTTTAAACTCAAACCATACATACTTCTTTTTTTCCCCTTGGAGCTGTTCTTCCCTTGTATTCTGTTCAGAGCGTACTTTCCCTCCAGCGAGTATTTGCAACAGTATTGCACTTGAGGGCCTACATTATCCTTATTTCTATAATCAACTCTTAGGTGGCCATTTGTCCCAAAATGTCGGTATTTATTTATTATTTTGCTTGTCTCTTCTCTCGTACTATTTGAAAAGACTCTGAAGAGTTGACCTGTGCAACTCTGTCACCCAGGTTTTTACAAAGGAATAAATAACATATGATACGTGTGACATCTTCCCATGTCTACAAAGGCATGATTTGCCAGTAATGCTTTGAGAAAACCGAGATTCATGCAGGTATTATAAAATTTACCTTCAAAAAGAGATTGTCCTTTTTGAACACAATATATGCCTCTCTTTTGGAATATTTCTCTTGTTCGTGATTCACATGTTCCCTATTAGCTTTTCAGACCTTGATAAGGAACTTACCTTTCTGTACTTGCAGCAAAAACTATTTAGTGCCTAGTGGCTCTCTTCTCCAGAGCCAAACTGTCACTTGAACAGTCTTTGGGATCTGTAACAGTAAAAATCCAATAATATAGTGGAAAGCAGAATAAGCTTTAATGGAATTATGCCCATTTTCCAAAGCAAACTGGATCGGTACTTTAGAACCTGAAATTTTACCCTCATAGTTTAACTCCTGTGTGCTTAGAGAAACAGAAGCAGATAGAAAAATTCTAGAAAAGCATTGCTTCTGAGTAATATTATAGTTGCCTTCTTAAAAAAAAAAAAAGAAAGAAATTACAGATAAAACTTTTAAAACTTGCTGTTGTCATAAAACTGAATTTTTCCTTAGCCAAGTATGGTATTCCAGAACACTGCTATTTAACATCTAATCACATTAAAATAGGAACTTCGTAATACATATTTATGAAGACAGTAGCTCATGAATTTTGAGATTATTTCTATTAAAAGCAACATAATAACTCTGTCACTTTTGGTTTCTGTATGAAATCTGGCAAGAAAGTCCCTCAGGTAGAACTGAAGATATTGTAAATTCTTGCAGTCAAGAATAAGTGCAATTGCATTTGGGTATACAGGTTTTAAAATAACAATTCGGATTCTTAGATTAAAATTATCCTTTGGTGAACTGAGCATCTACTCATGATAATTTGTACCTTGTTTTTATTTTCCATGGCCATAGAAGGTGACTGGAAATAACCCCAAATCACTGAAACAGCTGGCTAGTTCTGGAATGAATTGGCATAAATCTGTGGTGCCACAGCCTGAAGTGGGAACAGATTTGCAATGCAGCCTGTGGTGGATTCTGGATGTTGGTGGTCACAGGCAGTGTTGTCTCTCCTGTTCAGAGCTGACTGCATCTCCCATGCAGCCTTTCCCAGCACACCTGGGTGTACTGACTCTTCAAGACATGACTCAGACCTTCTGGAGGCTTGGGGGAACAAGGGTCAGCAATCTCATGCTCATTTAGGTCATCAGTGCTCTGCCTGAAATGAAGAGGACTACAAATTAAGGATAGAAAATTCTTTAGCGTGAGCCTAAAATTTCTTATGATAGAAATAATTGGCCTTTGGTTAAAAATATCAGGCTGGCCAGACGGCACTTCCAAAGGCATCTGGGTAGATTTGAGATAGACGCATGATGACCAAAATCAGAAGAGGCGCAGCGGATGATGCTCGGCCAGTGGTATTTCATGGCCCCATGGGGCAGAAGGCCAAAGTGTGTGTCCATGCAAGAAGGCTTGAAAGATGACATTTCCTGTCCAGAACCCTCGTCCACCCTGTGCCCGGTCCTCCTGGAGCTCAGTGTGAGCTTAATGGAAATAAATCTAGTATGAGGGAAGGGGGAGAACAAGGGAGCAGAAAGCTAGGAAAGTGGATATTTCTCTTTTAACCATGCAGCAGGACAGTCCTTGTGCCACATGTCCTTTTGTCCCAGAGCTCACCCACCTCTCGCCCATGTTGTCCACCCCCAGCCTCTGCCAGTGTTCCACTTCAGTGCCCCTTCCTGCTCTCCTGGCCCTTGGGAACTAAGTCTGTGACTCCTCTGCAGCAAGTGGATCGGGTCCCAGGATTTCATGGACATCTCTGCTCCTCATCAGTGACATGCAGCGGGGTGAAAAATCAGAGGAGCTGAAAAGTCAGCTTCCAAAGTGCTGAGCTGTTTGATTTTCTTTCACAGCAGTGCTCATTCCCATGGCTTCAGTTTGTTCCACAGCCCAAAATAGCAGTAAGGCATGCTCACTGTGTATGTGGTGGAATGACATCTCACCCTGCCTGCACGCAGACCAATAAGCTTTTCTGCAGAACGAGGATGCTTGAAAGCATTGCCACAAGTTGCAACAGCTGTCTTAGCTCAGCAGCCACAGAGGTGAGGACAATTTTGTGCTCCCAAACAAGGATTTTTACCAAATTTGGTGTTAGATCAAGAAGTGTGTGTGCAGGAGCCCCATGATATTGCTACTTTAATCAATAGAGTTTGACCAAAAAATAATCTGAAAGTCATCAACTTCTCCTTATAGAGGCCCTTGTAGACCAGTTACTTTTCATTACCCCAAATTTCAGAGGCTGTCATCGTTTATCTGTTTGCCTTTTGGACTGCAGATGAAAAAACTGCACTGTTTACAAACTACTGGACATGCAGTTTCTCATCTAAACACAGAAAACCGCAGTACTTTGAGTCTGTCAAGGCTGTTCACTTGCCCTTTGGAGGCATTTATTGCATCTTTTAATTTCTCTCTGTTTCTTCCCTCTTACGGTTTGGATTCAAATACTTCCTCTAATACAAATATTTAAAGAAATTTAGTTCTCCTAAAGTCTAGGAGCAGCAAAATCAACACATGAGGGAGAAGTCTGAAGAGAACAGAAGAATAAAAACTCAGCATGTTACAACAAAGACGTAATTACAACAGACTATTTTTTTCTGCAGACAGTAATATTCCCAAAAATCAAAAGACAGTTGCAAATTTCCTTGGTCCCTTCAAGATAAGAATAAAATTACAAACACTTCACTGAAGAATAATAATGAAATTAGGCAGTTATCAAGACCATGTAAATGAAAATTATCAAGAAAACACACTCAGAGGGACAGGAGTTCAAGTAAGCTTCTCGCAGGATAAAATGGTAGTGCTCTTAACTATGAGCTGCAGTATCAGTAAGCTGTTGACCATTAATACCAGGAAAACTCACTGTGTTTATTATCCACTCTCCCATGACTCACACAGTGCATTATCTTGTAGCACCACCAAATGAACACACCAGATTTCCTCACGATTGGTTATATGTACATCCCAGTGGAAGGGTGGTTCAACATCTATGAGAAGGGCAGTCATGGTCAGATACAGGCCTTGCAGAAATTAGTTTTACATTTTTTTTCCTAGACTTATTCTTACCCGACTTCTATCTCCTCCAGTTTTATACAGATATTACCAGCATGCCACGTGTTCAGTAGTTCAAAGATCATGAAGAAAGGGTGTCTGGGTTTTACAATAAATAATTTTTTCTGCACTCAGAGTCCCTTTTGGGGAAAGCCACCTGTCCTGCCCACCTAGAGAACAGAAGGGGCAGGTTTCTCATGAGTGTTTCCTTGCACGCTCCCTCTCTGGAAGTAAATAAGTCAAAATAGGACATTTTTCCTTGAGACTGGATCAATACAATAATTTTATGCTTTGTAAAGGGATAATGCAACTGTTTCCACCTAAGCAGTGATGTCCTGGTAATTTTAATATTTCATCAGAAGGCAGTACTTGATTTCTAAGGCTGTCAGGAGGTAGATTTTCCTCAATGATTAATTATTATTATATATAAATGCGATTTCCTGAGCAATCATCATTGCAGAAATGCCAGCAAAGGCCAAAATCAAAGCTGCATCTCTTTTGTCCTGCAGCTGTGAGAGCTGGTGTGAGGGAAGGGTAGTCTTGTCATGGCTTTCCCCTATTAGGGGATGACTAAGGAGTGAAGTTATGGCAACCAAAGTGCACCTTGCACTGCCTTTCTTCTATGGCCAGGCTTGTGCTAAGACAGTTTTCAGCCTTCAGGAAGGACCATGCATAATTACGTGAAGGAGTCAAGGCTCACTCACTTGAGGTCACAGACTGAAAGGCATTTATAAAGAAAGCAGGGATGTTTTGTGTCAGATATTCTGAATCATTATATTTAGCTCAAGAGTTTGAACAAAATATATTGCTGTTTTGGCACTTCCAATCCCATCAATAAATTTTTATTTTGACTTCTGGTCCAGATGGATTACCAAACCTGCCATGTCTGGGCCATCCCTACTGAATACAGCATTTGATGGGAATAAATCAAGAGACTGTAGCTCCTTTGTGACTGATCTCTGTAGCAATATTCCCCAGTGTATGAGCTCCGGCCTTTCTGCTTGTTGAGCAGTCCAGAGTTTTCATACACAATCATTTTCCCATGCCAAAAATGCATGCTAGGACCCTTGTCTCTACACCATACTTCTGCCTGCAGCTGCGAGCTTCCTAGCTGGGGTCCCATTGCCTTGGTACATGGGCAGAGGAATAGGGGGATCAGGAATGTGCAACTGCTACAGATCCCCGACTGTGATGGTTTTTATTGAGCTCTCTCAGTCACTTTTATAACACCTTTATAGATTATTACATAGCCAGATAAATGTGAACCCCTTTACTCCAATCACCAGCATCGCAAACTCTCTCCCTCAAAAAGAGTAATTTGATAGTTAGAAAAATGACAAAGATGTACAACTTCATCACAGAGTCAAGATTTACTGTTGCTGCTGCTGAAGAGCTGTGGGAAAAGTAGTCTGGTGCCCTGGAGTTCAAATCTACAGCAGTGCATTCAAGATGTCTGAGCCCTTGAGAGCATTTGGTGGTGCAGTGAATTAAATTTAGAGCTCTGCAAATCCGGCTTTGGATTTAGATTTGTGAGATTCACCTTTGACCTGGCTTTGGATAGAGATTTGGATGCCTGTCTTGTTCAAATATGCGGGCAGCGTGCATTTTGTGCTACTTTTCAAGATAAAGGGAAAGGGCATCATTTCTACAGAGAATACTTTACCTACTGGTTACAAATTCAGGTTATGGCATCTACTTATGTCTATGCCTATGCCTATGTCTATGTCTATGTCTATGTCTATGTCTATGTTTCTTTTCGACAAAGCCAGGCTTTAAGGTGCCTGTGATTAAAAAAAAAAATTCAATTTAATATTCTTGATGAAAAGAGCAAACTGGGAGAACACCATCAAATATTGACAAGTTCTAGACAAAGATCTGAGTAACTGGATTAATGTATAGACTTCATGCAAACCATGATAGACAGTTTTTCAGACAGCAAGATACACATGGCTTGTCAGGGAAGGTGAGGTTTGCACTGCGTTGTCTTTTGGGTTTTCTGTTTCTTTAATGTGGATAGAGGAAAGTAAAGCTGAGGAGAGAGTTTCTGGATGTCCAGAAAGATTCTAGGAAACACTGCATTAAGAAAGACCTCTCTGGATTGGTTTAGCTGAACTTTTAATTGCTGAACCAAACCCCAGCTTGCAACAATAGATGTCCTCACCCACCAGATGAAACTGAAGAACCTCTCTGTGAGGACTCCATGTGGCCATCACCCCCCAGCCAGCCCTTCCTCCCTCTAATTAGCACCCACACATGGGCATCAGTGTCAAAAGCTACACCTTCTTTCCTAATCTGGTTTCAAAATACTCCACCATCTCAGCTGTCCAGACTTCCTGTACTAATGGTTGCCATGACAGGAATTTTCTCTTTAATCCCTTTTTGGGGACACCCTTTCATCTACAACAGTGATTACACTGGTCACAGCTTCCTGCTGAGCCCTGTCTGTCTGCTAAAAGGAAAATGGAAATAAAAATGGAAAGCCAGCCAAGTCCTCCCTTTATTCAATACAGAGTAACACTATACACACGCAATAAATAAAATAAGTAACATTAAATAATGCAAAACTACATAAAATAAAAAGCTAGAAGCTATTTCTGCCCTTGTAAAAAAAAAAGGTAAAAAATGTAGTTTTTCAGATCCTATCTGGTTCACAGACTGCAAACAATAAATTAATCTCATTGAATCTTAGAGGAGAATTCATCTTTTTGAGTCTTAGATGAGTGAAGACAAATTAGCAGCCTCTGATCTTGATTTGAGGAGAAATCCCTTGGGGTGAAACCTAGAAAGGGCATCCACTGACTGCAAATTTCTCAGACATAAGGAGTTAAAAGGCACCCCTTGGAGCATGCCAGAGCCCATCTGCCCCCAGTACCATATAGTTTGTGCCTGCTCTGGCAGCCCGACCCCATTCCAGCTGCAGGATGGGGAGCCAGCATGGCACCAGAGCTCCCTGAGCATGCAGACACATCCCTTGCACCACCACTGTGACCTTTTTAGGACTCACTTGCGAGTGACGCAGTCTGCATCAAGATCCTGAGCACTGTCAGGTCCCAGCAGCTTTGTAGCTGTGCTGAGCAGGACCAGGCACTCACAGAAGGTGAAGGGGACCAAACATTGTCCATGTCTTCATCTGCTCAAACATCACAGCCCCAGCATGTGGGCCTTTCACCCCTCCTCAGTCTGTCTTTTCTCTGTTGTTGCTTTGCCTACACATCATTACACAGTTGTTACATCAAAACACCGTAATTACAGTCCCCAGGTCAAGCTGCAGTTAAACAAAAACCACCGCAGCAATGGCCAGGTTTCCCAGTGGCACTTTCCCCTGCACTGTGAATCTGCATATCTTGGGGAAACGCAGAAGAAAGTGGTAATTAAGAGCCTAGAGATACAAACAGACATTTTGGTAGCTTTGTCAGAGTCAGAGAACTCTACTTTAGCTGAATATCTGGCCCTGTTTCAGCCAGGAAACAAGGCAGGAAAAGGGATATACAAAAAGTGTGTGAAAAGAGCAGCACATTGAAATGATGCCCTTTTTCACCTATGCACACAAAGTTTAAAGACAGCTTCCATTTTGCTGTTCCCTTCCCTTGATTTTTTCCTCCCCTTCTTGTTCATGTAAACACCATACCAAGGGAGGAGGAAAAGGCTTGCACAAGGTGGTAATTGCAGCTCAGTCCTCTGTGGACTGAGGATTTCCTTTTGTCATTCTCTTCCACCAGCCCCCTGTTTCTGTGACGATTTGCATGCCCGGGGGTACGCCCAAGCTGAGCAGCATAAAAGAAAGCTCACACGGAAATGTCCTAATGAAGCTTGTTGGAAAGAGAACTCAGAGCTGACGATGATGTAGTGCACATATAACTTGTGGAACTGAATAAAAAATGAAGAATGGGTTTTGGATATCTTGATCACCAGCTAAAATGCCAAGAATAATATGAAATTAAGCAACAACTGTGAAAATGAGAGGAAGCAAAGTACATTTTCCTTTCTTACTGACAGACTCAGTTTTGGACTCTTCAGTGACAGTCTATTTTTTTTTTTTTTGTGTTTTGGCATCAGAAATATTATGAACACACAGAGACATGTATTCTGCTGAATCTTAAAGCATAGTTTCAATGTTAAAAAGTCAACGGCAACAGGAAACTGTAAAAATACAGATATTTTAAAACTTCCCTAAATTTCAAGCTATTACTATCCCCATCTGGATTACACACAGTGAGAAGCAGAAAATCAGGCACTCATCATTGCACATCCATGCTGGTCAAATCATCCTGCCAGAGGGATCTTCTGGGGAGTACTATGGATTCACACAAGGCAGGTCACACACAGTGGCTCTGTTGGGTTTTGGACTGCCAGTCAGCCACCTCCTCCCTTTTCCCAGGGCAAACATTCTTTTTTTTTAACATTCTATAGTCACAGCTTAAATAAGTTCACCAAGAGCTCACTCTTCACTCCCTGAGGTTTTTACTGTGAGCTTGATCTGCTCCAGATGGGCTGGTGGCTTCTCTGAGCTCCTTTTCCTCTGCTTTTCTTTGGCTCAGGCATCCTACAGGCTGTCAGAGTTTGCCTCCCTCTCTGCATTCATCTCGTGGCTCACTGAGTGGGCATAAGTTCTAATGTCTGTGTTCCTTTGCTTCTTTGTTTGCTCTGCTGATCTGTACATGACTTCCCCTTGTTTTCTGAAGCGTTTTCCTCTGCCCCCTCAAAGCCTGCCTGCCGAGCTGATGTCACCAGCCATGGAGCCCAATCACCACCTCCCCCCATTCCCATGTGGTGCAGAAAATGGCAAGTCTGATGCAGGAGTGGGGTAGCAGTGGACTGGCCATGGTCTGCAGCTGAGGCTGTTGTGGGCTGGGAGAGCACACGCCTGCACTGTGCCTGGAGCCACAGATGGCACTGCCCAACGTGCAGGTCCCAGCACAGCTCTCCATGCCTCGGATTTGCACAACCTTCCCCCAGGTGCCAAGGAGGGAACGCTGTACCTAAGCTGAGCAAAGAAAAAAGCCTGAATGGCTCAGGATAGCACTCTTCCAGAGAGCTGTCTTTATCCTAAATACTGCATAGGGAAGGTAATGCAGCCTTTAGTTATGCTGCAGAACTACCCAAAGACCTCACTCAAGTTCAGACTGATCCTTGCCATGGTTCACTAGCGTTCTGAGGGCAGCAGTGAATCGCCCAGCTGTCAAATGCACCTTCCACAGGCCCACCTTTGTTTGCTCTTTTGCTTGGTAGTCTGGCATCTCTTCCTGGCTATACTTAGACATGTTTGTAAAGGCTGATCACTTTTATATCCTGTCTTCCGCTCTTGACATGGAACAACTTTGACTGTTAACCTCACAGAAAAATGTGGGAAGGATCATTTGTGCACAGAGATGACTGTGAACAAAGAGGAAGAGATGAGAGCTTCTGTGGGGAAACAGTGGTGCCTTTTACCATATTCTTCAAGTTCTTAAATAAATTAATTTATGACCACAAATGACACAAAACCAGAAATTTGCAAGAATGACTAGAATGAAAAAGACCATGGTTTTTTTCCACTCAATACCCCAAAATAAAGCAGGTACTTTGTTATTCACCAATAGCCAGCTTCAAGGCGGTCATCAGTGTCTGCTGGGCAGCACGAGAAGGCATGCTACCGTGGGCAGAGGTGGGCAGCTCCAAAAAGAGCTTCCCTTCCCTTAGGGCAGGTGGGACTCTTCACTCAAGCTGCTCAGCTGACTTTTCTGGGACTGAAGTTCTACTCCAGAGCCAGTCACAGAGGACTTTTAGAGGGATGCACAGCTTCCTTCAGGTGCCATTACTGCAGGGGGTTTGCACAGAAGTCGGCTTTCGCTTCAGCAAGCAAGGGCAGGAAAACAACAGTCAAAGTAGAAATATAGTCAGGAGTAAAGACAAATGATTTCCAGTTTGGGCAGTTCTTTGTTTACCTATTTTTCATATATGTGAAAGAGGTAAGTTTACTGCTTTCTTTATCACCTAAAAGGACTGTTAAAAAAGTTGCTTTGAAACTCGTAAGTCTCATAAAAATATTTGGTCCATGCCTATTTTCTGGTCTTTTTTATTACCAGCTTTCTACAGAGACATTTTACAGCTGTAATCAATCAGATGTCCTATTGTCTATTCCTTATACAAAATCCCACATACAAAAACACCTTACTATGAGATGGACAGTTGTATATGCTTTTTTACTAGAAATTAGATCTTTGAAAAATGTAGTCATGATTTCCAGCTACTGCAAGACGTGTTGCAAGCTCTGCCAGTTCCTAAGTCTGCCTGTTCAAACCATGGAGCTGAGGGTGCGTCAGAAACCATCAGTCCTGTTCAATAAACTGTGTTGATCTTTTCATCTTGACTTCCTGAGTCATCCCAGCTCTGGACCTCAGCTGCCATATGGAATCCCACTTTGTAATACAATCTGAAACACACTTTCAGCTCATAAATGTGTTTGTGTTTAGAACTACAAAGGACACTTCCTGGCTGTTCAGTAGGGTCTCTCTCCCTCTCTCTCTCTTTGTCTCTCTCTTTATCTCCCTCTCTCTCTCTCTCAATGTCAAGCCACTTGGCCTGATAATATGTTCATACCAGCTCAATTCTCATGTGATAACTTATGCATAATAATGAAAGTGCTGCTTTAAATAGACGATAGATCCGATCCTCAGTTATCAATTGCTTTTAATCTCTTCTTTTGTAGATAGTGCTTTGCTCAATATATTTTCCTGCTACTTTTAAGGGAAATTTTAAAATCTTTAAAATGTATGGCTACTGCATCTAACAGCAAGTTAAAAAAGAAGTAACTGGCAAGTAATCTCAGTATCAACAAATGTACAAGGGGTTTTTTCCTTTTTTTTCTTAGACTACACCTTTTTTTCCATCTCCCAGCAACACTGGCATGCTGGTTTTCATTAACTACAGCATATTGGTGCCATCAGAGCCGGATGGGAGACCACATTTGTGGTGCTTGCATGTCTCAGTAACTTTGTAGCTTTGACTTAGGTGAATAATTTGAAAATTGCACAGTCATAAAGCTGATTTACATTGTTTCTTCTTTAAAACATCTTTCAGAATATTCAGCTCTGAAAAGCTGTATTTACTTTTTCTAGTCTGTTGTAAACATGACAGGTCATGAAAAATGGAGAAAGAAAAACTCTCTGCAGACTTACCTAGCCCATACTGTATGTAGGACACAGAAAGCTTTTAAAATCTCACCTTGTAATAGTGCAGAGAGGTCAAGGGGGGTGTTCCTGCAGCCCCCCAGTCCAGTTTTGGTCAAAGCTTGCTGTGGTTGAGGCAAAACTACAGCACAACACAGGACTAGATGCTGATACCACCTGGTCAGGAGCATCCTGCCAGTCTGAGAATATGCCTGTACGGTGGCAGGGTCATCTTTCAGCCCCTGTCTACGATAAAAAGAGAGATAGAACAGAAAGCAACTACGCTGTGGTCAGGCTGCAAAGAGTATTGCAGGACTTGAAAGCTACACAGAGAAGGCCTTGAGCACCAGAAATGCTGTTTCATGTCCAACCTCTCTGCCCCTGGCTGGGAGCAATCTTCAGACTGGAGCCAAAGAGGCAGGGATGTGCTCAGCAGCAATTTCCTCAGCTTTTGAGAAGCACCCATTTCTTTCCTAGGCACCTGCATCAAGTAGTACAGGAATGTGCTTTTCCTCCTCTGAGATAATGCCAACACCTTGCTTTTGTCTTGTCACTTCCAAGGGGCTGGCCGGGTTGCTGTGGGGAGCAGTTTTCCTGTTGATGTCTGTTCTGGAGGATTTCCAGAAAATCAGACGGGCTGTACTAAGGGCAGTAGGGACCCCAAGTGTGCAAGGACCCGGGGTGTCCCGTCACCAGGGACTAGAAGCAGGCGCTTGGGCAGGAATGGAACATGTACTGCCCTGGAGCGGTCCTGCTGACCCCATCCTGCCCTGGTGCCTGCAGCTCCCCATGGCTGTGGGTGCCACAACACGTCACGGAGGCACTGGGCTTCTGCAGCACAGATGTGGTGCTGCTATGCCTTGGACCCACAAAGCATGGAAGGACATCAAAAGAGCATATGCCTCAGCAACGGCCCTTTCCAGCAGCCAGCTGTCCCGCCTGCTCAGAGCCATATGTGCACCCAGCCCCCCAGGCCCTTCTGGAAAAGATCTTTATTCGGAGTGGGGCGGGCTGGGCACAAAGGTGCAGCGTGCTCTCCCGGCACACCGCTCGGCTCGGCCACACCGCCAGTGTGTCTGCACCCGGTGGTTGTGGCAGCAGCGGCGGCGGATGCAGCAGCACAAATCGGAGCAGGTGTCGGGTGGTGGGGACGTTCTTTGCCCCTTGGAGTCAGCACGGAGGAAGGGAGCTGAGGTGATGAGAGGTGAGAAGTGGCTTGCAGATAAAGAAGGCTTAAATTAAGGGATTTCCACCCTGGAAAAAAAGCAGCACATAGGTGGTGTAACAGAGGCCTCTGAAATACCAGAGAAGAATAGGGATTTCTTAGTTCATTGTGACTCGTAGCACAAGCACTGAGAGGCACAAAGGAAGAACAAAAACCTCAGAGCAAATCCCCTTACAGCCAGCTCAAAGTCAAACTCTGACATTGTCAGAGAATAATCTGTCAAAAAGCATAAACAGAGTGAAAAATATTAGGCAAAGGGAACACCAACCAAACTCCATGCAATCTTTATCTCAGGAGGTCTGGATTACTACGGACAAGTATTCCATACTTTATACTTTTACAAGCATTCAGTGGTATTAGAAACAAAGCAGAGGACTAAGCAGAACTGTGGGTTGATTCAGACCAGCTCTTTTGCTGGCATGTGCACAGAACAATTGTGAGATTATTCAATATTTTTTATGAATTATTTTAAATTTCCAAATATATTTTCTTCTTTTTTTTTTTTTTGCAAGTGTATATAACAGAACTAATTTAGTACCATGAAAAAAAAAGCTCCAATCGTGTTTGAAAACACTGGGAAGCTAATGAGGAAGAAGTCTATTCTGCATTTTAAGTTTATCACAATGAGGAGAGAAGAAAACAAACAAAAATGCAGAAGGGTCTAATTACAAGAAGGCAAGAAATCACAACAATTTTTTTGTTCCTGATGAACAAGTTATGCTATTTGAATGTAGTTAGGATAGCAAACCACAAACTGTCATGGAATAGGAAATAATAATTTTCAATCATTTTTTTCTAAACTGTGGCTTTGAATCTCCAAAACCTGGGAAGAAGAGAAGCAGATACAAGGGTGTCCTGGTCAGTAGGTGACAAGTGATGCAGTTTCCAAGAGTCTGTCACTCTGAAAGAATGGAAACCATCCTGGAGATGTTTGTGAGACATGGGGTTTTGAACATGGGTAAAAGATCTGTAATTGTGTTAAACTGAGTGGTGAAAGCTCTGCACACTCAGTCAGAGTAGCTTTTAAGCAATTCTTGTGGGCTGAAACTGTTACTGGTGCTTAGTTTATGTATGGTATTTTTATGCTCAGTTTTTGCTTCCATCAATTTTATATTTTGTACTTTTTAATTAATTGATGCAAAGGAATCTGAAGTCACACAGCAGATCCATGATCTCTGTTTTACTTTTCTGTGCTCCTGGTCATAGCATCCCCACTGCTTGGGCTGATTAGCGAAGGACAAGGCTCAGCATCTTGAGTCCAGCTTTGGCCAAGTCCCACTTGACCAAAATTTGGCCTGGAGCAAGCTGAATGCCAGCTACCATTTTTGGTCTCTGTTCTCTAGGCAGTCCCAAGACAGCTGTTGAGGTAACTTCCCCATAAGGATCACTATGCCCAACTCCCTGCTCCTCACAGGATTACCCAAAACTAAACCATACGACCAAGAGGGCTGTCCAGATGCTCCATGAGGTCTGGAAGGCTTGTAGCTGTGACACTCCCTGAGGAGCCTGTTTCAGTGGAGAACCTTTTTGTAATGCCCAATGTGAACTTCTCCTGATGCAGTTTCATTCCATCTCCTCACGCCCGGTCAGCAGCCACAGAGACAGGGGATCAGCCCCTCTGCTTTTCCCCTTGAGGAAGTTGTAGGCTGCCCTGAGGTTACCCCTCAGCCTTCTACAAACTGAGCAAACCAAGTGACCTCAGCCACTCACCCCAAGCCTTGCCCTTGAGACTTACACCAGACAGCCTCCCCCAGACACAGTCTAACAGTTTGCTGTCCTTCTGATATGGAGGCACCCAAAACTGCACACAGGACCTGAGCTGAGGCTGCACCTGTGCATGGCAGAGCGGGACAATCACCTCCCACAGCGATGCTGTGCCCGATGCTCCCCAGCACACAGCTAGCTTGTTTTGCTGCCAGGGCACACTGCTGACCCATATTCAACTTGCTATCAACTCCAACCACCAGATCTCTTTCTGCAGGACTTGCTCTCCTCCCTCAATTTTTACACATAATCAGGTACCCCATCCTAGGTGGAGAATCCAGTATCTGCCTTAGTTAAATTTCATATGGTTGGTGCTCATCCTGCTAACTCCTGCACCAAGATCCTTTTCTCCTTTTAAGAAAGGCATACTCCATATGTTGCCAGCCAGCCTAGTGTCACGCTGACCAACTCATGATAAAAAAGAACAACTTCTGCCAGTGACACCAGCCTTGGAGTCAGGTATTGATCCTGCTGGG
This sequence comes from Lycocorax pyrrhopterus obiensis, assembly GCA_014706295.1. Classification (NCBI taxonomy): domain Eukaryota; kingdom Metazoa; phylum Chordata; class Aves; order Passeriformes; family Paradisaeidae; genus Lycocorax; species Lycocorax pyrrhopterus. The sequence goes on along the minus strand of JACSVZ010000014.1, from coordinate 20,801,018 downwards.
TCCTCCTGTTTCTTCTTTCATCCTTCCTTACAAATGGAAGGAAAGAAAAGAACATTTCTTGTGTTCACAATTTTGTAATGAATCCTTCCAAGGCCCTGAAGTCTCTCTCAATTAGTCTCTCTCTCAAGTAGTCCTTGGACTACTTACTGCAACTTCATCACTGCCTACATGAAAGAAATCAATAATGGATAATAATCCAAGGGCCATAACAGGGTAGGAAGCTGTCTCTTCACATCTTTAACCCAAGTGTAGGGAAGCAGCAGATTTCCCTGGGAAGTGAGTCTGGTCCAGCTCCCTTCTCTTCAAATACAAGATTAAGTCATTTAAAATAAGCTAATGAGTAGAAAGGAAATTGTGACCTTCACAATACACTGTCACAGACACATAAACTTTTCCAGGGGGTTTCAATGGAATAAATAATGGTTGGTTTAGCCTCTCCTCCAGAGGGCTGGGTTTTGCCCACGATTATTGCGAGCATTGTTTTCTACAGAGAAATACAAGTCAATCCAGAGACATAAAAGCTTTGCCTCCTATTCCCAGCCTCAGCTCTGATTGCAGCAAAGTATTAGAGGGGAAGAAAACAGCAGCAACTGCAACTGGATAAACTGATGCAGATTGACAAAGAACTGCTGTGGGTACACCTGAGCATGCCTCTCCATGCAGATATGAATTCATGACCAGATGCTCTACATCAACGAGGACAAACCCATTAGTTATTCCGTTGGGTTTCTTTCACTTTTCCTCAGAAATCTGTGCCCCTTATACCATGATAACAATTGGAAGCCACCAATAAGGCAACTTGCCACTTGCTTTTCTGTACCTATTATTCATCTGGAGTTTACATAGGCATGGTTGCCATGGAAGCAAAGTGAGATATTTCCACTTTCAAAACGTATTCAATGTTCTTTTTCTGTGCGCTTTTTCTCCTCCACCAATCATGATTCTTTAGAGGTCCCACCTCTTCTGCTGCTTCTTTATTTGAGATTGTCTTGCCTTGATGGGGTACTCTCCCACGGCCCCCTGCACTGATAATGTTCACTCATACATTAAGGTGGCAAAAGTAAACAGCAATGACTACGTTGTTACTTCCAGGGGGAAAATGCTGATGCAGGAACTTGTCCCAAACTCTCTGTTCCTCATACAAACATAGGAGTCTCATTCTTCTCAGCAGCTGCTGACTTTGAGTCACTGGTTATTTGGAGGGGTTGGTAAAGAAATAGATTTTTTACTTTTTCTCCAAAAAGTTTGAGCCATCTTGGCAAGTACCACAACATCTACGGAGAACCACCTTAGCCAAAAGGGGATAGCTGAACAGCAGCACTGCTGCAGCTGAGATCAGCCGAAGGCCTCGGGCTGGGTGAGCTGGGTTTTCAGGTCTTTTCTCTACTGTTATGGTTAAGTTTTATGCAGCCTAGCTCAAAATCAGAAAATAAATTTAAATAGTCCAAATAGTCAGAACTTCAGACCACAGAAATGACCAAAGTTTCAAGGACACCAGAAAAGCAGGAATAGAGATTGGTGGTGAAAGAGTGGGGAGGGAAGACGACTTAAATGCTGAGGCTATTTTTTTTTCTGGTAGGTGAACAGCTCCACAGCTCTGCTACATTTTAGCTCTGTGGTGGATATTGGTGTCAGCGTTCTATTTTTTCTTAAACTTAGAAGAAATAAAGCTTTTTCGGGTTTTTTTCTGTGCTCTATTCCTTCTTCATAAATGCTAAACTACTTTTCTGTTGTTACCCTTCCCCTCAAATGGAAAGATTCAAGTACACTGGTGTCAGAGCCAGTTTCCCAGCAAGGCACTGAAACAGGCTGACAAACTTCTGTGGAGTATCCCCGAATCAACCACACACTGGCTTTGGCTCTCTGGAGCCTTCAGCCATAAACAAATTCTTGCAGTGAACCTTTGTTATATTGCATTTGATTTATGTTTCCAGTTAGAGTAGATGTTTTTAGCTCATTTCCCAGCTCTGCTTTATTGCTGTTTACATGCCATCTCTATTTCCCAGTTGTATTTAATAAGCAGGTTATTTTTTTAAGGGTGTCTTTTTGTTTTGTGGAATCTGGCTCAGATTCCAAGACAAGGGATAACATGGATACTCTAGGGCTCCTCAGCCCTTTGTTTTAGGGTAGGAAGGGAGCTTGTCCACACTCTTCCAGCTGCACTTAAGGAGCAGACATCTCTATTAACAACTACAAAAAGTCTCTTTGCGCTGCGTATTTCTATTGTGTTTTTCCAAAGGTCTTATGTACTCCATTCACCCCAGAGTTCCCATAAAATGTCTCATGGTACATTTCACAATAACCAGGTAGTAATCAGTGTCATGATTGTGTCTTTTGATAACGAACAGAATTCTTCACATAGGCACACACCATTAGCCTGAGCGGCAATATAATTATCATCTGACTTGTTCAGTGAAAGAACTGGTCTTTCAGGAATCCTCTACTGCTACTGCCAAGCCTACTCTTCCCACAGCCAAATGTTTCTTAGGGAAATTCCAGGTCAGTCTTGGCACGGGTAGGTAACAGGGGACAGATCTATGCCAGGAACATCTGCTTTATATATAGAGGTAGAGGTGCTTTATAGATTTCCCACTGCGCATGTTCTGTGCCTTTTGTGAGTGGCATTCTGTAAATTGCCCATGATGTAACACATGAAATTAAGAAAGGACATCATCACTAAGAGTAAGTATTGTGCTAAAGACTCAGGTGGAGACACTTTAGGCTGCAGATAACATAAGATTACTGTCTCCGACTGCTCTATAAAAGATTACTGCACAGTAGTCCTGATACACCATTCCCCAGATCCATCAGAAAGCGCAGAGCAAGTGAAATGCTTAAACTGCAGGAAAGGAGATTTAGGTTGAGAGTGGTGCTTTCTTTTTCTCTGCCTGTAAAGAGAAAGAGGCTGGGGCACTGCATTGACTAGAAGGTCATAGGGTCCCATCTACAAGAATCTTCCAAAAACAGGTTAGAAAAGCATCTGTCAGAAATAATGCAAATGTGATTGCTTCTGCTATTGGGCTAGGATGAAGGACTAAATGACCTCCTGAGAGCATTCCAGTCCCTCATTTTCTCTGTTTGTGTAGTTTGCCACTTAAAGAACTGCTTCACCCTGGAGTGAAACAGGCTTTACCGATTGTATGAAGTTTAACAAGGACAAGTGCCAGATTCTGCACATGGGATGGGGCAAGCCTGGATGTACAGACAAGACTGGGGAATGAGAAGCTGGAGAGCAGCACCGTGGAAAGGGAGCTGGATATCCCAGTCAACAGAAAGTTGAACGTGAGTCAGCAGTGCCATGGCAGGCAGGAGGGCCACCCACGTCCTGGGGAGCATCAGGCACAGCATCACCAGCGAGGCAAAGGAGGGGATTGTCCATCTCTGCTCTGCACTGGGGCCACCTCACCTCAAGTGCTGGGGGCAGTTCTCGGTGCCACAATGTAAGAGAGATATAAAGCTATTGGACAGTGTCCAAAGGAGGGCAGTGAAAGTGGTGAAGGGTCTGGACAGGACGACATATGAGGAGCAGCTGAGGTCACTTGGTCTGTTCAGCCTGGAGAAGAGGAGACTGAGGGGGGACCTCGCTGTGGTCTTCAACATCCTCACAAGAGGAAGCTGAGGGGCAGGTCCTGATCTCTTCATTCTCATGACCAGTGACAGGTCTTGAGGAAAAGGCATGAAGCTGAGTCAGGGGAGGTTTAGGTTGGATATCGGGAAAATGTTTTTCACCCAGAGGGTAGCTGGGCACTGGAACAGACTCCCCAGGGAAGTGGTCGCAGCACCAGCCTGACAGAGTTCAAGAAGCATTGAACAACACTCTCAGGCACATGGTGTGATTCTTCTGGTGTCCTGCACAGGGTCAGAGGTTGGGACTTGATGATTCTGATGGGTCCGTTTCAACTCAACATATTCTATGATTCTATTAAAAATGTCTCAATATGTGATGAAATTGTACCTGTTTTGGCACACAAATCTGTTCTGATCTTACTAGATCATTTCAAATGCTGCAAAAAGCAGAAGAAATCTTACTTGTATGAAGGAACAGGAAACTGTAAGCATAATTATTCTGTATTTAGTCAGCTTGTGTGTTTACTTATCTTTTCACCCTCCTCCATGCATGTTTAAAGGAAAAAACGAACATTGGCAATTTGTAAGAATGCCCAAGTAAACAGTATTCTCAGTATTTCCATGAAACCATGCCACTTCTCGATCGGTCTTCCTAACACTCACCTCCTGGTGTCTCTGCCAGTTTGTGCTGGTTTGCAGGAATGGGAGGAAAGCTCACCCCAGGGCAAGTTCTTCCTGCTCTTGTCAGGCTCTCTCTGGCTGCCCTGCTTTACATCTTTTGCCTATCTTGGTGAGACGAAAGCTGTGGGTCTGTGTAATGGGGTAAGCCCATGTTAGCTTAATCATAGAATGGCTTGGGTTGGGAGAGACCATAAAGATGATCCAGTTCCAACATCTCTGACATGGGCAGGGACACCTTCCACTAGACCAGGTTGCTCAGAGTGCCATCCATCCTGGCCTTGAACACTCCTAGGGATGGGGCATCTATGACTTTTCTCTGGGCAACCTGTTCAGTGCCTCACCAACCTCACAGTGAAGAATTTCTTTCTAACATCAAATTTAAACCTATTCTCTTTCAATTTGAACCTATCCCCCTTTGTCCTGTCACTGCATGCTCTTGTAAAAAGTCCCTCTCCATCTTTCTTGTAGGCTCCTTCAGGTACTGGAACAGATACAATTAGATCACCCCAAAGCTTTCTCTTTTCCAGGCTGCACAATCCCAGTTCTCTCAGCCTTTCCTCATAAGATAGGTGCTCCATCCCTCTGATCATCTTGGTGACCTCCTCTGGACTCGCTCCAACAGGTCCATGTCCTTCCTGTGCTGGGACACCAGAGCTGGATGCAGCACTGGAGGTGGGGGTCTCAGCAGAGCAGAGTAGAGGGGCAGAATCCCCTCCCTGGCCCTGCTGCCCACGCTGCTTTGGATGCAGCCCAGGACACGTTTGGCTCTCTGGGCTGTGAGTGCCCACAGCTGGGTCATGTCCAGCCTCTCACCCACCAGCACCCCAAGTCCTTCAGGGCAGGGCTGCTCTGATCTGTCCATCCCCCAGCCTGTGCTGATACCAGGGTTGCTCTGATCCAGGTGCAGCACCAGCACTTGGTCTTGTTAAACTGCATGAGATTTCCAGGGACCCATGTCGTGAGGTTTCCCAGATTCCCCTGGAGGGCATCCAGTTGTTCAAGGGTGTCAACTAGACGGCTCAGCATGGTGTCACCTGAAAATTTGCTGAGAGTGCACTCAATCCCTTTGTCTTAGTCATTAATAAAGACATTAAATAACAGTGATTTTGATATGGACCCCTGAGGGGCTGTATAGTCACTGATGGCCATCAGGTCTCTGAGACACAGATCATTCCCCTCTGGATCCAACTATCCAACCAGATTTTTATCCATCTAACAGTTTACCCATCTAATCCACTTCTCTCCAATCTAGAAAGAAGGACGGCGGGCAGGACCATGTCAAAAAGATTTACACAATTCCAGATAAATTACATCTGTAACCCTTCCCTTGTCCAGTGATGTAGTCACTCCATCACAGAAGACCACTAGGCTGGTTTAAGGAGGTGTGAGGATTCAGTACATTTGTTACGACCAAATCTGTATCTTGACTACTCTTAAGCATAGTCTACATGTTGGCATGGTAACAGCTAATGATGTTTAGACAATATATGCTCTCTTTATTCTCAGTTACAACATCTGAGACCTACAAAAGAGATCTTGGGGGAGTGGGGGGTGATGATAGGGAAGGAAAGTCAGGAGAAGTGAAACATTAGGATACACCAATTTCTTTGAAGATTGCAGGTATAGCTTGTCTATCTATCTGCTGTTTGTTTATTAGACTGAAGAAATTCATTGCTACCTGTTTCCAGACCTGTATTGCAGCAAAATTCCACCTGCTCCCTGGTATGACCCTGAATCCATTCCAGGACCACACACCAGTGAAAAGGACTTTCCATTTTTTCCTGCTAAGCCTCTATGTCTGGAAATCTCACAGACATACTTTGCCTGATCTGGCTACTCAATTAGCAGCTGCAGGCTACAATTCACTTCATCTTACATGTTTGAACTTAGTTCACCAAGGTGCCAAATATGAGACAAGGCACATAATGAAAATAATATGGCACTTTCCTGTGTTCTGGATTGGCTAGTCTTACTAGGATCAGTTCACCTCAGTTCATTAGAAACCAGTTCCTCTGAGAAAGAAGCTGTATGTGAAATAACCTGACCCATCTGGAGACAGTCTTGTTAAAAAAACAGGAAAGAAAACAATGTTATTCTTCTTTGAGTCAGCATCTTTCTAACACAGACAGACAATATCCCGAAACATATAGTGCCTGTTGTAATTCTTGTAATTCCTCCTGGTATTACAAGAGGAAATGAATTTATTTCCTGGTATCTAAAGACTCTCATGCTATCAGACAGGCCCAAATTATCTTTGGGCAGGGGCATATATACAATAGAAACTTTTTCAGAAATCCCTTTTGGCATGAAGTTAGTATTAAGGGTTGTCTCTTGCAGTCTTTTCAGATTCATAAGGACACATCAGTATTTTTAATGGAATCCTAGTGCTTTCCTAAAAAACAGCATCATAGTCCTGAGCAATGACAACCCCATAGCTCAAGAGGTCTCTTATTTGACCATCTCATATTTGAAGCACAAAAGTTTGCATGGAGCTTATTTAAAGTATTTGAATGCAGTAATCACGCAAGGGTATGGACTTTGCACACAAGATGGAAAAGTGCAAAGATGTTTATTCCGCATACAGAATTCCCTAAAAACCAGCACACAAACAGGATATCACATCATATAAACAGGAAAGATGTTCACCTCAGTGTCCCTCAGTCACCTGGGGTATTGCACAGATATTACCTATTATGGTAACAGGCAAAAAATACCCTATAAGGTCACAAACTACAATTATCACGTCTCATAGGTCCAACACTGTCCACAAACCCACAATCCTCTCTCAGCCCGTCCCCGGTGACCCGGATGCACTCCCAGGGTCACCTCCAGGTCCAAGAAAGAGGCTCTCTCTCCGGCCCTCAGGGCCTATCTCTCTTCCAGCACATAGTGCGCCCCAACATTTGAATATGACTTTTCTTTTTTCTGGAGCTTATTTACCCATCGGAGAACTAAAAGTTGTGTTGTGAGAATTGTGTTTAATGAATATTCCAGAAAAAAATTTAAAACCCCCAAACAAACAAACATGGATGCAGTTAACACCTCAGAAAGAGATAAACATGAAGTCTAGCATGAGATGAACATACCAAGAATGAACATGTCTTTGCCTTTGCCACCTTGGTTGTTCCCCTTCCTATTACTATATGAAGTTTGGACTACTTTTTGCCTAGAACCTGGTTTTGGGTAAGGGGTAAGATGTCCTTCTCTTTCTCTGGAAAACCACATGCCAATTCTGTCTGCCAACCCACAGGATCTGAGCTCCATCTGTGGCATGAGCACAGGGCAACTCTAAACAAAATGTGCACATATGTCAACTCTGCATGCTGGTAAAGCAAAGCCAGAAACCCACAATCAGGTAAATAGAAACCTTTTGCGTTGTAGAGACTTTGAATGAAATACTCATTTTTACAATATGCAACATTCATCTTTGACCTAAAGGCTTTTCCTAAAACTCCAAGTATCTAGGTCACTTGGTGGTTTGAAATGTCATTTTAAAAACACTGCTCTCTCAGACTCCTGCTGGCACTGATATGCCAAGAGCATGAGTTTAACATATGTTGGGAGCACATAAAATCACTGTAGCAGAAAAGCAAACGTATGAGCAATGGTGGCACTGAGAAGCATCATGTGTCAGCCAGATCAGATAAAAGTGTTAAGGAAAAAAAGGAGGGGCAATGGGATAAGAGAAGAAGGCAAAAGAAAAAAGTGCATTAGAAAGGAAAGAGCATGTGAAAAAGTGATGTCTGTTAATGTAATTTGTCAAATACAGTAAGAATTACACTGCTAGAACTTTTCTGACTAAACGCATATTATAGGATTTTGATCAAATTGCATCCAGGAGTGACAGGTTTGCAGATGATTTCAAAGCCCTTACAGAAAGTCATACATATGCTTTATGTCACTCTCTTGCAAAAGGCAGCTTCATACAGGACAGATCCTGCAATAAATGGAATTTCTTTCCCTTCCTCCTGCAAGTTCTAGTAAAAATTAGCACTCTAAATGTAAACTCACCTTCTAAAGCAGTATCAGTATTCACAACTGGGAATGAAAAAGTGAATTACAGCTGAGTGTATTCAGTATGTCAGCTGGTGAATAAAGAAAAACAGCTGTTGGTGGCAATCAACTGTGAAGATCATGTGGACAACGTTATGTTCAGAACATAAAGGGAACAAGTTGCATGCTGGCATGGATTCTGTTGCAGCAAAAGTGCCCACTGCTTTGTAAAACATTACAAATGGAGCCAAACTGTATAGATTAGACGCAATACGACAAAAATTATCATAGTTGTGACTACACAAATAATGCAGTTAGCCTGGGCCTTGTCTTGCACTGTGAGCTGGGGCCTAATGTGAGATATGCACTGCTTCTGTAGAGTTTAAACCTGGTTCCTGCTAACCTGGGGAAGACTACACCCAGAACTGATGAGTCATTAAACCACCCTTCAATATCCATGTCTTAGCAGAAGCACTGATTCATCATGGTACTTCAATACTTTTTTTTTTTAATTTCAGAACACTTTATACCAGAACTAAGATCTGTAGTTCAGAGTGAAAACATGAATTCACATCAGGGAGAGGCAATAATCTGTTCTCCATGATGAGTGTATGGCCTGAGAACCAAAAGACTTGGAAACCTGTTTCCAAATTATGCTCTGTCCTGCTCTTCTACATGGGTGATTTCCATCCCCCAATTACAAAAAAGGAGAGCTGATTCCTACCACACTTAGACTGAGCTCATTACAAGGTTCACAGCAGTACTAGGCATGTCCTGCAAGATCAGATCTTCTATGACCTGCGTGGGAAGTGTGAAATTCCACGTGACCAGATCTCCAATATGGTGGCAGTGTGCAGGAGAAACGGGTCACTTGACAAGTATAACCTGTCATGGGTGACAGTGACAGAGGCATCTCTTGAGACATAGCCCCTTTTAATGCAGAAATGTGTCTCCTCTGTTTATAAGAGATCTGCTGCTATGAACACAGCCCTCAAAATGTGTAAGCCCTGAGCACTCTCATAGGAAGCTGCAAGCCTGGCATGCTGTGCAGAAGGCTTAATGGCTCTTCAAAGGACAGCAATTGATTGCAATGCTTAATCACTTACACAGAGCAGCACTTCACTTCCTCCTTATTTACTAGTGAACATTTCTCACCAGAATTTCTTTTTCTCCCCCAGAATGTGGGACTCCTTGCTAAATTTTTCCCTAAAGACTGAACATTTTCAAGCCATTGGTTGTTTCTCTCCTCTCTCATTTCCAGAATATGGTTTCTATCCTCCTTAAAAGGCGATATATATGTATATATTTGTTAAAATACTTAATATATTTTCTATTTCTAATGCAGCTGTCCTGCCACACAGCAAAAGCTGTGTGCAAAAAATGCTGTGTGCAAAAAATGCTGTTTGCAAAAGCTGAGATATTCCTCTCCATGTGCATGAGATGCATTACCTACAGACACTTCCTCCAGACACAGTTGCTGCACTTCACAAGCTCCTCCCACCTGGGACATTTTCACTCCCTGGAAAGTTGCTCCCCTTTATGAACACCAGAGATGTCTGCCATCAGAGCCCTCTCGGAGGGTCATGTGGCCCTGATTTCCCCATCTGACATTTTCCATCACTTCTACTGAACATTTCCTTGTGGAAGGAGTCCAGGCCTGTTTCACAGACATACTAATGGAGGTGCAGAAAGCTAATGGTGGGATTGAGCTCACCTTCATTCACCTAACCCCAAAATCAGGAATCTAATCAGAACTAGTCATCTAGGCTCTCTCTACAGTCAATGACGAAAGACAGGTACCTCCAGAGCATGACTCATTCCTCTTTTCTTGGACAACTATCCTAAAGGAAGTTGAATTGTACTCCAAAGATGCCTGCCTATTTGCCTGAATGATAGAGGAGACCTAAATAACTAGTTTACCTGAGATACCTATCTGCAGGATGACTTCAGCTAAGTGTTGGGCTCCTGCTCCAAGTGATGCACCCAAGCTCAAGACGGGAATCTGAGGAAGAGTCAGGAGTCACACTCTTTCTCCCATCTCCAAGGCATGTGCCCAATTAAAGAGTCCTTCTTCTCAATGTAGAAATTTTTTAAAGCAGGAAAATGTTAAAAATGTTCTCTCTGTAACTCTGAGTCACACCTCTAACACCACCTTTGTTCCATCCAAATCCTTTTGAAATCCAAAAGCTGCTGTGAAAACACAGATGTAATTTTTCCACTGTCTTTTTGTTCTTTCTTTAAAAGAGCAACAAACACAACAAAAAACCACAATTGGAAAAATTCAGGAAGAAAATGCTCAAGGCTAAGGCATGGTTTCTATCTAATTTGAATTCAAATAAGTTTTTCATTATTTCTAAATTTAATTATAGCCTTCAAATGTATAAAATTGCATGTGAAAATAGTAAACAGAGCTTAAATATACCCTAGAACACCAGGCAGAATCACAAACACTGCTAATTTACAGGGATAGTTTTCTTGATCAACATAACACCATGATACCTTCCTTTGTGTCCTTAGCCAGACTAAGCAGATGGAGAAATGTCTTTTACATACCTTAAAAATGAATATAAATATGTCCTTATCTGAGATCTAGAGAGCAGATTTGACCTTCAGATGGAATGCTAGGACTCTTTCTCAGTTTTAAAATGCCCTGGAGAATGTAACTGGAACCAATAATTTTCCAGAAGTACTGTTTAACTAACCATAATGGTTCTTATATCACATATATAATTTAACCATAATGGTTCTTATATCACGTATATAATTTCCTAGTAAATGCTATTGGAACTTTCTGTATGTCTGCATTAAAATAAAACTCACATGTCTCACAGGACTTTCTATAACATCTCCTTTCGGTCCTGTTGAACCCTTTTGGCTCATAACCCCATTATATTCTCAAGGATGTTACTCGTAGGAATAAGGGTCCAGGACATGATCCAAATACAGTGGCTGTTTCTCCTCGTTTGTTCAGTGCTTTCATGGAAGCCTCTCTTATTATTTTTCAGAGAATACTGAAAAATATTGTGAGTGGGGGTTATAATGAATTGCAATAGGTTTGGTTTGTCCTTTACAAATCCTGAAATGAATTTTGTGCAACAAATGAAAGGTAGCTGTTTCACCCACTGTCTTTCAAGGATTTTTGAGAGTAGCAAAGATGTCAGAACCTCTTCAAAAAGTCATCAGATATATAATTTTTGAAGTGCTAGGTAACTTAATTCAGCATGTCATTAATAGCTCTCACAACAGCATAGCAGTATTAACATGTACTGATGGAGCTGAAGGGGAAGTTCACATCTTTCCAGAGTTTGTTTGCTTGCTTGTTAAACACCCCACAGGCCCGGAAGGCTCTGAGATATACCCAACATTTAACTTGCAGCCAGAAAACTGAAAAATGTACAACTGTTTCTTCTTTTAAGTTTTGAGAGGTTTTTCAGTAAAAGGAGTTCAAATTCTTATTCTGGCTTACCCTAGAGCAAAATTTTAATGATTGTGAATTAATTCAAACTCCAAATCTGTGTCATACCAGACTAGGAATATTCAAGGGTTTTGTTCTGCTTCTGAGGTGCTGTTGAATTCTTTTTTATTATCACAGGTTTTTCAGTTATTGTCACAGATCTTTCAATTATTGTCTGTGCAGGCTCGTGTTCGACATACACCATCTCCAGTGACAGTTTGCCCATTGGTGCTGAGACCTCAGAATTCCTCTCACAATTCATGCATGGATGTGGACAGCTCTGGTCCTACAGATTATAACACATGTTGATGCTCAGAGGAGGACAAAAGAATTTTTTCCTGCAGCAACTTATGTGCACAATGCATTTTTCATCTAATTGTCAACTAGAAGTATAATATTGGATTGGGTTTAAATATCAAAAGTTTGGTAGTGTGTGGGGCTACAGGAGTTGCATCTGCGAATATGCCAGAAGCTTCCCCCATGTCCGACAGAGTCAATCCCAGCCAGCTCTGAGATGGACTTGCCACTGTCTAAGGCCCAGCCCATCAGTGACAGTGGCAGCATCTCTGCCACTGAACATATTCAAGAAGTAAAAAACTGTGCAACTGTAGATGGAGAGAGGAGTGAGAACAAGCGAGAGGAACAACTCTGCAGTCATCAGGCCTAGTGAAGGAGGGGCAGGAGGTGCTCCAGGCACCAGAGCAGAGATTCCCCTGCAGCCCGTGGTCCAGACCATGGTGAGACAACTGTGCCCCTGAAGTCCATGGAGGGCCATGGCAGAGCAGAGATCCTACTGCAGTCTGTGGAGGACCCCACAACAGAACAGGTGGTCACCTAAAGGAGGCTGTCATCCCATGGGAAGCCCTCGGTGGAGCAGGTTTGCTGGCAGGACTTCTGACCCCTTGGGGACCCATGCTGGAGCAGTTCATGAAGAACAACAGCATGTGGGAAGGACTCATGATGGAGAAGTTTGTGAAATACTGTCTTCTGTGGGAGGGATCCCACACTAGAGCAGGGGAAGAACTGGAGGAGGAAGGAGCAGCAGAGACAATGTGTGATGAACTGACCACAACCACCATCACCTTCCCCATACACCTCTCAGGAGGAGAAGGTAGATAAAATTGGGAATGAAATTGAGTCCAGGAAGGGGGGAAGGGTGGGGGGAAGATATTTTAAGATTTGGATTTATTTCTCATTAGCTTACTCTGATTTTACTCAGTAATTAATTAAACTAATTTCCTAAAGTTGGGTGTGTTTTGTCCATGACAGCTGAGTGATCTCTCCATGTCCTCATCTCAACCCACAAGCCTTTCATTATATTTTCTCTCCCATGTCCAGCTGAGGAAGGGAGTGACAGAGCAGCTTTGGTGGGCACCTGGCATCCAGACAGAGTCAACACAGCACAAATACAATAATTGTAAATTTATGTTGGTACAATGGAAAATTAAGGAAGTACACTGTGTTATCACCAAAAGGAAGTGAAATTACCTGCCTAAAAAAGTGCAGAAAGGAGGGAAGGTTAAGCTGCCCACTCTTTCTGGCACAGAGCTCCCTTTGGAGTTACTCCTTGTGCACAGAGCAGGTTGTTGCTCACTGGGGACTTGGCTTTTGAGCTCTGAGTCAGACCCTTACCCAGCCAGTGCCAGCCCTGCTAGTTCCCATCCCATCTCTGTAGGGCCAGCAACCAGCTTCCAAAATGAGGAGCTGCTATGAGTCCACTCCCACCACCTGCGGCGTAGAGAGACCCTAAAAACCAACTCATGAGAAACAGAAAACAAAAAAATATGTGTTGTCTCAAGGGAGGGCCTGATGCTGGTCAAGCACCAGTATGCCACGGCCTTCCTAGAGAGAGCGTCCCGCAGAGAACAACTCTTCTAGGGGCGAGGGCAAGCCCCCCCTGGACACTGGCTGATCCCAGCAAGTGTAGCGATTTCTCAGCTACAAGTGATTCCAGCTCTTGCGATTTCTTCTCTTTGTGAGATCACCCGAGGCAAACTCGGGGACAGAGAGACGGGAGGCCTGTATGGCAGTTCCACAGGGGTAGCTTTAATTGTCCAGCATTCCCTGGAAAGGGGACACCAGGGACAGACACTCCCTAGCTTTCAGGGCAGACTCAGGGCCTATTTATGGGAAGGCAGGGGGTGGGGTAGAAACCAATTAGCCAACTGGGTACAAGGTATTACCATAAGGGAACAAAGCATGCTGGGGTTGGTCACCATAACCTCAGTAAGTTGCTGGGGAGAGACCTTTTGCCCTCAGGCCTTTCTCCTGCAAAGGAGCACACAGGGCTCCTGTGCGAAGAGTTCACAGTCCTCCACAATGTGTGAGTCTTGCTTGTAAGTGTGCATGAAATACCCCTAACAAACTGGTGGCCTGATTAAGTGTTTATAGTCTCACGCTCTCTGTTGCAACATTTTCTCTTTCGTGTGTGCAGGATTTTGGTTTCATCTTTGGAAAAACATCTCCAACCTAGAGCCAGTGTACTCCATCCTCCATTAGTAAAGTTCATGATAACTTGGCTTCATTCCCAGTTGGAAAGTGTCCTCTGCACTAACAGGCCACTGGCCAAATTTCTCCCTGGGCAGCCTGAAAACTGCCAGACAGAAATGAGATCTGTAAAACCAAGCTGACAGCACAAGGTCTATACAGACTTTTCCAGGCCTTTTGCCAGACCCTAGAGGCCTAGTTTTAGAAAGACAAATTGAAACCATAACTAGCTAGCTAAGCTCTCCTCAAACCCTTTTACAGTGACAAAACCCTGCCTTTGCCAGGCCTAGCCCCTGGTACTGGTAAATTGCCAATGGCTCTAAAAAGACATAGCAGAAGTCAGGAAAATGTCGATAGAAGGAAATCCAAGGCACACTCCAGCCTCTTCTCCTCCTGTGTGGGGCAGTCCAGAGAAATGGGGCAGTTACAGGTTCTGGAATTTCCCCTTGTGTGTCCTGCAGGTTTTCTGCTGGGTACTGAAAAGGAGGAAAACAAGCCCCCGGGACTGAGCAGCAGTGCAAGTTCACATTTGGGAGAAAGCATGAGAGAAAAGCTAATCCAGAACCTGCTCTCCCTGGATATGATCCTGCAGCCTGCTCCTTTCCCTCAGGACACCATCCTCTTAGCAGCACCCACCACTGCTCCCACTCCCACAGGCTGTCTGGGGGTCCAGCTTGCCCAGGGGCTGATTTGAAAAAGCCAGGACTTTTAAAGGACAGGTTATTACCAAAAGATGGTTTGGTATGCATAGAAATTAGTGTAGGACACAAGCCTACAGCAATTTTTAGGCACACATCCTAAATACTACTAGAACGTGACAAAATATTTGGGCTTAAGTACATACTTTCAAGAATAAGGAAGACATTGCCATTGCTTGATGTTTAACAATGTTCTTTTTTGTTTCCTTTTCAATCAATGTATGCACAGAATTACTAGGGCAGGAAAGTGGGGGCTGTTTTAGGTGGAGGCACTCTTGTATAGTTAATGTGCTTTATTTCTCATAAAGGTATTGTGGAATAAAGGACAAGTACAAGTGCATTGTGTGCTCAAGTATTAGTGGATATCAAAAAGAAAAGTACATAAGGTCTGGTGTTTGCAAAAGCAAACTATGCTTATGAGTTATACAAATGACTACAGAGTCCAGTTCTCTTAAGACTTAATGCATTTATTTATAGCTGACTGATTTGGGACTAAAATTTGGAACAAGTTCACATATTCTTGTTTCTCCTGCCACAGCGTGTAGTTGTCTTATCTTTTTTTTTCCAGCAACCAAAGGAAAGAGAACCTTTTTTAACCACAGCACTTGTCTGCTTTCCAAGTCATAAAAAAGTAAATAAACTTTTACTAAGCACAATGCACAAATTGAGGGGAGGATCTTTTCTGTCCTGCAGTCTTTCATCTTGGAAAACCAAACAATAATATTGACTCTTACACGAAACTCCAGTGCACTGCAGAAATCTTTCAGTAGAAAGGGAGAAAGGCAACAGAAAAGCAGTCATGGCATCTTACAGGTGAGAACAAGACTTTGATTCTTCAGTGTTCATTGCAGTCACACAGCTTAGAACAGAAAGGCTTGGGAGCAGAGGAATAAAATAATATGATCCCTGAACAACTTCCTTACCTAACCACAGTTCCCTCAGTCCATGGTGTTATATTCTTTAATTCTTGCCTTGTTCCACGGTGCATAACACACATTAGTGTTTTTTTATGCAATTAGACAACAGTTCTCAATGTTGATTTTTGTGCCAGTCTGTGATATTTGGGCACATGTTGCTGCACACCTTGAAAAATCCCTGGCATGGAATTAATCAAGGTTTTTAATATGCTTGTCTGTACTTTACCTAGTTTGGTGGAGACCTTTGCATGAATCTTCTCCTGTATGTCTAGGTTTGTATTTTGGATAGATTATCCTATTTTTGAGAAAGCTTTGCAGCGTATCAGAAGATCAGGCTGTTTCTCAAGAGTACACTTTGTGCTATGTATAAAACAACATTAGTGACAGGGTGCGCTTTTTTCAGTTGGAAATGACATTTGATACATCAGCCAAACAGGGACCACAGCCAGGTCATAATTGGATATGTATTTTCAACATCCTCGGCCCTTCAATGAATTGGCTGGGACTCCAAGAGGCTTATTAGTAGAAATGCAGCTTTATCTTTTTTGCTAATCTGACTAAAGTGAGACCATCAAAGAAGGAGTCAAAATGAGGGAGGGAAAGAAAGAAAGGTGGAAATATCAGATCTTACGTGTCCAGTTGCAGTTCAAAAGAGTTATGGCTCATTAGGCTTTGCAGGCAGTGGCAACATGCAGAAAGATAACACAGAATGGCTTTAAGATGAGGAATATTTTCAAGTTGTAATATCTGTCATAACCAAACATTTAACGGCATAAAGGAAGATTCTATAGGGCAGAATTGGCTGAAACCTACCATCTTTCATTCTGTTTTCATTTGCTGCTAAAGCAGGTTGAAAAAATGCTGTCACTGAATGCATCTGCATAATCACACCCAATCTTTTTCAGGCGCATAATTTTTTCATTTCTCATTGCACATCTGGAAGAACAGTTTATATATGATGTCACACAGAAAAGAACTTAATTTAGATTTAATTAATGGAATTTGTTGGTTATATTAAAAATTAAGTTAAAAATCCTTCTCTCTTGCACGATTCATCCTGATGAGGAGTCTGGCATATTTTAGCAAGAATGAAAAACGGTAGGGCAGGAACTGTGCAAAAGGCTATTGTGTAAGGGATGAAACTGGAGAAGTTTTGAACTGTGTGCAAAGTATAAGCCCAACATTTCAGAAAATAAATCCTCTAAAATTGATCTAAGCAAAGACTGCTGCTAAAGTAAGGCAACACATGGATACACCCACAGAGAGTTCATTGCAAAACAAAAGCTTGCATGTGCATTTAACAAACTTGCAAGCTGTAAGACACTTCAGTAAATTGTGCTTTCACATGCCTTCTTCCAGCTGTTGTCAGCTGATGCCTTTGCCATGTGTGAGCTGATAGGTTCTGCTCTGGTTTGACATACAAACTTAGGCAATGAATCAGAAGCACTGAATGGTAATAAGTCAAAGCTGTAAGGAACATGGAAGTGGCAATCAGCCATCATTCACTGCTTGACAACAGTCTTCATGCTACAAAGGAAAATCACCAACCAAAATTTTTTCATGAACAGTTCACCTACTATAAAATGGAAAAGCTTTGAAAAGGTTTATCTGGACTTTTTTGCCTTAAGGAAAGAAAAAATAATCAAACTTTTATCAGACAGTGGTCTAAATTATTCTATTACATACCCGACAACCATCAGTACCAGATGCCATCTAGAAGCATTAAAGAATGCCTATACACCCTTTTTTTCTGAAGGCGTTAGAGTTAAATAAAAGTCAGAGAGATATGTCTAAGGACTTAGTTAATTTTAAAGTCAGCAAGACATCCATCTTTTAGAGCACAGCACAAGGGAGGTAATTTAAAATAGTTTGGCAAAACAGTCGAAGAATGGGAGTCAAGCAAGTTGAGTTTCACCTCCCATCTACTATTGGTAAAGTTCAGCCACATGATGGCCATCAGGGGTGAGATAAATTTTGGTCATTGGTTCTTCTCTGATGCTTTCCCATGTCTGAACCCCATGTGGAGTAACTGGGAAGTTCTGTCTGAGGGTTCCTCCCAGCATTGAACGCAGTGGAGTACCTGGTTTTCTCTGAGCCACTGCTCTGGGATGAGACATGACAGACGTCAGAGTTTCACCCCTTAGGGAAGATCCATGCGGTGATGGTTTGTTTGGTCTCTCTCTGAAATATTCCACTTCCTAAGATGTTCTTGTTGTATAAGCGAGAGGCTGAAGGGGTATTTCTAAACCAGAGCAAGTTCACATCTAACCACAAAATCTCCTGCAAAGCCCAATCACTCTTCCAATGGTATAATGCTACTTTCCTTCTTGTTCCCCTTTCAGCTGCTCCCAGTATTGTCAGGTAGAGCCAGTGAACATCTCCTCCTGTGGTCAGAGCTTTTCATTTTGCCCTGATTCATTGCTCCCTGGTTGCCTGGCCACAGGGCTGCCCACTGTGGGGAACAGGGACCCTTCCCCAACACTGCCTTTCCACTTCTCACAGGGGATAAAACCCTGGAGCTTCAGCCACTTTAAAGGTTTAAATAACAAGTATAGGTTCACAACTAGGGTGGGCTAAAACCATGCAAGCAGGAATTCAATCACTTATAATCATCTGGCCATACCCTTGGTAAATTTCTAATCCATAACAGCATATTACTGAGCCAGAAAACATTTACAGTTTTTCCTTAGCCTCTGGAGATGAAGTAATGAGAAGAGGGGACTAAAGTCCAAAATAAGTTGTTTTGTACTCTTTCACTCATATTCACAAGTTATTCGAATAAGCCCTTAGCTTTAAGCATACGGAGCCTTTAAAAGGTAGGGATTTAAGCAAGTGCAGAATTTGCTTCATACGAAGTATGGTTCTGTTTCTTTCTGCAGTGTTGCTAATCTATCTTAACATGCTTTCTCATTTTTTGGTAGATGCTAATATTATTTAAGCCTGTCTACTGAACATCCTTCTCTTAAAGAGCACAGGTGGCTGACTAAATATCATCTTTGGTAAAATATCTGTACAACAATGTGCTACCAAAGAGTTTTGCTGCTTATACCATAGCCGTAAGACATCAGCACTGTGTAAAACCAGAGTCTGTAAGCATCAAATTTGACTTGATTTCTTATAGATTTTCCAGGCTAAAACTCAGTGATTCACAGGTTGTTCAAATTTGCTACTGTAAAATATTTTCTTTATTCAATTCTTTTGCTAATATTCTTCAAGAATTGTTCATCTTTTCTGTCCCCTACAGATGATTTTTCTTCTGCTGATCTGTTAACATTCCTTTTAATTCATCTCATCTAGTGAAGATATTCAAAAGAGTAGTATAGGTGATGGAGAGTCAGTCCAAACCACATGCCTCTGATAAAAAGTCTCAGGTAGCTAATCCACCATGCTAAAATACATGAAACTTTTGAGATGCACAAAAAATTATTCATGATCACTTTGCTACTGGATTGCAGCTAATGCAGACCAACTATTAACTGTTAATCAAGTAGGCATAAGGGTCTGAATTATGGAAAGTATAGTATAATGATGATTTAATATACTGTAAGTCCACACTATAAGTAGAGTTCTGGTAGCCTGCAAACACAGCCTGGAAGCAAAAATTCCATACAGCTGCAACATTGCCTGATAAAACTTGGAATTTTGCTCCATCCCCTAAAAAAACCCCAAACCCCACAGAACTCCATTTCTAAACCTGTGCAATAAAAGCGTTGTTAACAATCATGGCATAAGGGGCCCTGCAAGTACATGAGGATGCTTGCTGACAACTGGGGTCATGTACCATGCCATAGTGGCATATATGTTGCAATAACTGCCAGTGTATGAAATGCACGCACAGCTTTTGATAACTGTGTTGTGGATGATTTACCACTGAGTTACACTCAAATCAGACAAGTAAGCCATGGTGTATTTCTGTAAGCTGATAACTTCAACCAGACCCAAGATGATATCTTCAAATAAGTGGGAGTGTTCTAGTGAATTACACTTTTTAAAAAAATTGTCTATCTGCCTATCTTTGCTCTTTTGTGGATCACATTTCTAGCAGAACTGGAAAATTCCCAGTAGGATGAAGAGTTTATACATAATGCAAAGCATATTTAATTTTCTTTGGCTTGTCTTAAAAGCAAGGGTCTTTAGTTAGGTGAACTCCTGTTGATTGTAGCTGACGTTTGCAAAAATTTCTTTTGATATAATGGATCTTTGTCCAAAAAAGAAAACAGGAAGCAAAATTCAAATCTCCAGGAACAGTCCTCAGAATTTAATCCTTTGCCTTAGTGTGGGTTTAGCCTGAGGAAAGACTTAAAGCTGTCTAACTGGATACAGGTATACAGCAGCAGAATGCAGGTCTGCTAGTGCGGCCTGGTGAAACATGGGGAGCAAGACACAGAGGAACACGCCAGCTCTTTTGCCTTGGAGCTGCTTGGCACACTGAGCAGCCCGGGTGTAGCCATTAAACGATTGCATGCTGGATTGCAGAGCACTACGAGCTGGCTGCATGCAAACAACATGAAAACCAAATCGATAGGATTGCACCTACCAGCTGAAATCCACAGGCCTGAAAGGGAAGTAGGGAGCGAGGCCCCAGCTCCACCTGGGAGCTGGGAAGTCTGGGGTCCCAGGCAGTGTCTGCATTCCAGATTGCACACATGGCTGTCCCTCCTCCTGGCATGCTTGGCAGTGGCAGGGGGAGGAAGTACCTCCATGCAAGCTCCAGGAAAAGGGACCTCTGCTTCTTCTCTGATGTAAATCCGGGCTGTGGCACTGGTTTCAGCCCTATTCGTTCAGATTTGTCTGAGGGCTGAGAGCCCCCTACAAAAGCAGAGAGTAGAGGAAAGAGAAGGGGAAGGGCAGAGGCATTTGGAGATGGTTGTCCTGTACATCCTGGGGCCTCTGATGTTCCCAGCTCCTCCTTCAGCGTGAGGTGGGAGTGAGGGAGCAATGCTGATTTCAGTACCCTTTGGTGGGCCTTAGGCACACTGCTCCTGCTTGGGCATGCAGTCTGCAAGCACCCAGTGGAACGGGCTGGATCTGGAGCCTCTCCGGAATGCCAGGTCAAGGACTCTGGTAGATGCAAGGATACAAGGCCCTGTCTAGCTCTCTGAGAGGCAGAATGGGAGATAGTCTCATAGTCAGCTTCACTGGTGCTTACCACATGCTTAAAATCTAGCATATTCTAGCTTGCTGTCCTGGTTTGCAGACAGATTCCTCTGCTTCAGGCCCATAAAATGGGGGAAAGGGTGGTGCTTGAGCTGTTTCACAAATGAATGGCTGTAGGACTTGGAGAGAGGCTGCCTGAGAAAACGCCACCCTCAAAGTACATGTACCAGTCCTAGGCCAGAGTCCTGCTGGGACTGGTGAGGGGCCAGGCTGAAGGTCTGGCTGCCAACTTAACAGCCTAATTAAGAACTAAAAAGAGGTTGTTGAAAAACGTTCAAAGTACCTGGTGAGCAAGATGCCATTAGCTGGCCAGTTGGTGTCTCCATGAAGAAAGCTCTCCTACCAATAGCTGTCCTGCTACAGCATGGTGTGCAGTGGCATCATGACAATGCCCTGACAAGAAAGCTGGTGGATCAGCTGGAAAAGGTGTGCCCTTGCCCATGGCATGGTTTACAGACCCATGCTCAGATGGACTTGATGGCCAAACTATTCCTTCCTGCTTTGCCCCCATTCACTGCACTAGTACGGCTGCCACACGGCTCCTGCTTCAAAATGTTGCGTTACATGGTGCCTTGTGTGCTGCAACAGAATTTAGGCTATATCAAGATGAAAACATAATTGTTCTCAACAGCGGTATAACTATAATAGCTACCTCCAGGAGCAACCTCTCCATTTGTGAGGTTTATGCCAAAGACTCAGGAAATCACACATCTGGTTTGCTTTATCTCTCTTCTCTGGGCTCACTGAGGATTGAACTATGGATTTATTCTCTAGTGTGGAGTGAAGGACAATTTACTTACCAGGACAAAGTAGGGACTGAATTATAATTCAGCTACTGTCGAAACTGTATTTCTCTGCAGCTCCATGTTTCTCTGCAGCCCAGCCTCCTGGTGGTGCAGACTGGCTCTGGGAGCTGGCAAGGACATCAGCACACCACACAGGAGCCCCAGGGTGCAGTCCTTGTCTGAGATCCATTCCCACGGCCCCTACCTAGCGTGGGCCACCAGGGGCATCCCTGGAGCAGCAGAGACCTTCACCATGGCTGGGGAGAAGTGAAAGGTCCATGCAGTGGGGGCGAAGCAGGCATTTTACCACTGATCCACCAGTTAGAGAACGAGTTGTTACAGAATACACTCAGCCTCCAAAGCATTTGTGTCTGCTTCCAGTACAGGGCTGGGGGACAGCCAGCTGCTGCTGCCCGGGGGAAAAGACATGGTGCCAGCCAGCATACAGCACTGCCGCTAGTGGCTGAGTACCTAGGTGCTGCCTGCCACAGTCAGTTCCTCCTCCTGCTCCTCCTCCTCCTTTCAGGGCAAACATCTGGAATGCAGAGGGAACTGGGATGGAGCATTGGATGCCTCCTTCTGCACCAGAACCCAAAGAAGAAGGCTGTGCACCCTGGTTGGTATTAGTGTGTGGTGCAAGAGTTGGGCCCTGTTTTGACTGTGTGAGAATCACCACTGACCCCAGTTCATCATTTCTGCAACATAAAATAACTTTTTGGTGAAACATGAATATAAAAGAGGGAAATGCTTTCCCTAAAAATGAAGGGTTCATGGCAAGTAGCAAGAGCTTGGAAACTCAAAATTGCTCTCTTTTTAAAAAGAGAGAAGAAGAAGGTTAATGAACACTGATTTTTAGTGTAACTGTGTTACAAACACAAGTTCCCAGGCGCTCCTGAGAGCCAGCTTATTTCTGCCCTAATGAGCAAGCTGAAACACAGCCTCGTGTATGCTGCCAAAGGCAGAGCCAGAATACTTGAGCACAATAAAAATTCTCCACTGCCCTCAAGCCTCCATCTAACATTGTATCCAAACCTGAACTGAATTATTTCTGAAAGAGTAATTACTTCTTGATTACTTTTTACCAACCTCTAGGCTCCCAGGCTCCAGGCAGAAGTCAAACTGTCAGACGTCAAAAGGGGGAGAGAGAGAAAAAAATATTCGTACAGCTATTCCAGCCCAGCTGGAAGAAAGGAACACAATAAATCTTTTCTTGTGGGAGCTCCAGACCACTTTCCAGAGGCTGTGTTTCTTCTGATGCATTTCTGATAAGCCTCCAAACCCTGACAGGATGCTGACCTTCCCTTGCTGCATAGCATGGGAAAGGAGGGGAGAGCTTGGCACCAGCAGCGAGATACAAAGGTGAGAGCACACGGAGCACAGACCATCTCCACTGGGTTGCTTTTCAGCCCTCTGTGGAGGTGGGCTAGAAAGGGGTCTGGTCCTTCTCTTCCACCCCAACCAAAAGCCAGCACTGGTCCCCCACCCAGCAAGCACCTTTCACCACCAGCGAGGTGCTGTGACCGGTGTGGTGCGGGAGTGCTCCCCCTGCCAGGACCTGCCTACGAGCCCTTGCCCAGACCAGGTGGTGGTGCATTTTCAAACTCTCCCTCCTCTCCAAGCTTCACTCCTCACATCGAACCCTTCAAGAGAGAGTTTGAATTCTTCCCTATTTGGCTGTCTTGACTGGGCATGAGAGCTGCTTGCATGCAGCACCCCCAGTTTTCCACATCATCCTGTGGAGCACACAAACCACTCACAGGCTCACACCCTGCTGGATCCAGACAACAGTTCACGCTGGGTGGGGATTTTGAAGCCCAGCATATCCCTTTACTGTTGACTGCTTTCCATGCCAGAGTCCTGTCATTGATCACTCTTTTTACACCAAAGATACTTTGTACTCCTGTATCTTCCCCAACACACTTTTTAAAAAACCTTTTCCTTTCTGAGCAGGGATAATGGGTACTGGATGCAGTATTCCTTCAACAGGTACGTTTCTTTTTTCCATGGTGTCATGTGATGCTTTCTCTTTTGCTTTTTATACATTTTAACAGATCCTTACATTAAATTTTCTTAGTATGGAGCTTTTGCTAGTGAAGAATTTTTCTCTGTGATTCCAATCCTCCTAGATTTCTTCTTGAGAGACATTTGCTCATTTATAGTCTATCCATATGTATGTAAGGCTAGGGCTGTTTTTCCCTGCATGCATAATGCAAAAGGCTCTTTTTACCGTTAAATTTCATCATGGCAGTTTATCACCCAGTCATTCATTGTCAGTGAACACTGAGAAAGTAATTTTTCCCCAGCATAGCTAATGGAATTATGCATGCCTTTTCTTTTGTGGGGTGAATATCACCAATGCTGCAGCCCTTGACCAGATGTCTTGGTTATAGCTGTTGTATTTGAGTGAAGAATGCTGGAAGGAATGTGAGGTCTAATTCATTCTCAAAAGAAAGAGTCTGATCCTGAACATATTTTATTCCTGTAAGTATTTTAAATGATGGCTTCCTTCCCCCATTTCTCTTTGATTCAGCAGATGCTATGTAGCATCAGGACTACTTTGGGGAATATTTCATTCAAAGTCACCATGCACTGGTTGGATTGGATTTATTTCCATAACTCCCTTTGACCACAAGGATACCACATATTTTATATTCCTGAGTATATCAAAGCCAAGTGGCTAGATATGAAGGTTCTGTAGGTATGTAAGTACATTTCTAGGATGAAAAAGGAAAATCAGAAGGAATACAGCACAAACTGGTGTGTTACACAGGACCTAAGGTTCCCATCTCACACATCAGATCTATTATCTCAAAAAGGCTTTGTGGAAGAATCAAAAAACTGTATTTTCACAAAACAGTGGATCAAAAATAGTCCTGGTTTAGGGACACAGCTGTGGTGACTGAAGTTGGTGCTGACATCAGGCAGGTCAAACGGGTGCTACCATGGGCTTTTAGACCAAGAATAAGGTCAATGGGCTTCTTAAGTAGACCAAAGCCAAGGAGAAAGCTCAAAGTAGATCTGTGTTGTTCTCCTGACCAAGTGATCTGATGTCAATAGAAAATAGTAATTTGGACTTTAGTCCAAATTTGTTGTGTCTGACAGACAATTCAGCTGCCAATGGATCCAGAATGATAATAGTGTGAAATTAACAGGAAAAATTATTATTATTACTAACTTTGAAAAATGTGAGGCCTATAAAAAGATCAAAGAGATGCTTATCATCAAACCAAGATAGTTTCAGTTGCCCTCAATAGTGGATGTATGAGCAAACAGAAATTCAACTAGCAGAAAATGTAGTAAGGTGCAGCTCTGACCAAAAAATTATTCCATGGCTTCCAGTTTATGTATCTGTATTCAGCTGTGGTATTCAAAGCATTTTGTGGCATTGTCTTAACGTATTTATTAAGTGACAGATCTTTCTTGTCAGGCTAAGCAAGTATTTTGTTCAAATTTCCTTTTATTTTTCAAATGATTTAAAGATCTATCTTCTCACAGCAAGTCATTACTGTAAAAATTATACATGACTGATAAATCCATATTTATCTTGTTTACTGAGTAGCTCTGCATTCATTTTTTAGTGTATTCCCACTTTTTATTTTAGGGAACATCTATAAGACATTTGATTCCCCATGACTGTTTTCTACACTCACCATTAATTTAATTTAGAGGGAGTTAAACTCTTGAACTAGTAGGTAAGTATTCACACAGAATAGAAATACAGGAAGAAAAAAGCACAATAGAAATACAGGAAGAAAAAAGCATGTTGAAAAGATTGACCTAATATTTTATTTTAATCAGGCCTTTTATTTTTCCCTCAAAGGGTAATAAAAATAATGCACACAGTCAGCACAGTTTCATTTCCTCAGGAGATGCACAGACGGAGTATTGTATCATATGTATGTTACAAGGGCTTCTGTGGGAAGTGTGGTCTCTTTGTTTGTCCTTTATACCTTGTCAGGCAGTGAGGGAAATTTGAGTAACTTCTTGAGACATGACCTATGAGTTTTCCCCACAAGTTTTTTCCTAAGGCTGGGTGAAGAGGGAGGTATTGGCAGCTGTGGGGGAAAAGACGGCAAAAGAGGAGAGGGTGAGGAGGAAAGCTGCAATATCAAGCCCTAGAATAGGTCAAACCAGGACCCCATGGCTTGCAGCAATTGGGACAGGCTCCATGAACGGTGTTTGATTTCAGCTACCTCCATTTTTATGAGAAATGGGTAGAAACAGGAAAAATTTTGATGTAGCTACACTGCTTTGACCAGTTTCTTAACTACACTGTTTTGGATCAAGGAGTTGTTTTATTAAAACCGACCATGTTTGCCTGGGTGCATGTTTCAGATAGTTGACTCTGGTTTGGGCTTGTTTTCACATTTCATGTGAGCCTTAGTTCCCTCACCAGCTTCTCTTTGCAGCACCCTTTGCCCTAGCCTGTGGCTGACAGAAGTGTTTCATTGATAGAAAACCAGAGAACTGCTTTTATTTCGTGGGAGTGACCAATTTAGAGCAGAAGCGGGGGCGGGGGAGAAAACACATCTGTCAGATATCAGATTATATATTCCATAGCTGAAGTGTTTGCATAACTTTTCAGTGGCTACCATTTAAAGAAAGAAAACCACTGATGGGCCTTTTCTTAATATATTCCTCTGAGTTTGACATGTTCACTGTGTACTGCCAGCAATCATTCTGCACTTGGAAGGTGAAGTTACTCATATCTCCACTGTGGCCCCTGTGCCAGATAGCAAGACAGGACAGGCCTCCCCCGTTTTCACAATCTTGGCATTCAGCTGCCAGCAGTGCTGGGGGTTGCCCAGCCCTCCACACCCACAGGGGCCCTTGCCTCCCAGCCTGGGAGAGCATGGGCTTGTTTGAGTGCCAGTTGCGTGTTATCAATAATGATATCTAGAAAACATGCATTTGGCCATTTTGGTTAGTTGCTCAATAACTGAAAAGAAATTGTCCAGTATTTCTCTTTGGAGGAAAGGAAAATGTGACAACACACAATTTCAGCATTGGCCTTTGCAGCATTCCTATCACTGGCCAGATTTTTTCTTTACTAAGAAATTATTCAAGCAGATTTCCTTTTCTGAGCAGAAGGTGCTCAGACAAGCCTTCCCACTCTGTGGCTATTGAGCACGTCTCAATATAGCTTTGCTCTCTTTGATTGAAGCCTGAGGGTTTTCAAATGCTTCTGGAGCTTTTTTTGCTACCAGTCCCCCTCCTTATGTTGCTCAAATTATAGCTTGGTGAAATCCATGAAGCCCATGTACCTTCCACTTGCAGTAGGATGGTGCTTGGGCCGCCTGGTCACTCTCCCATTGACAAGTATGAACTGAGTTTTTCACATCAGGGAAGGGCATTTTCTATTTTTGCTGCAAGCCAAAGCTACCAAGTGTTGACTCTGAAATGACAGGCTGTATGCCAAATAAGAATTCACAAATGAGCCCTGTAATTAGATAATGCATTACAATCAGTGGGGAAAAAAAAAAGAAAGCAGTCTGTGGAGACAATTAGCACTGTTTAACTGGTTTTGATTGCCCTGTTAAAGGGCAGAGTGAGACCTTTGATGTTCTTTCGTAGCTGAGATGTACTAAAACCATGTGTAATGGCTTACATTTAAGGCTTTGGCAAGATTTTTTTCACTCCCCATTTCTCTTCAGTTCTATCAAAAAACCCCAAGATCTGGAGTTAGAGCAAACCAGCAGCTTTTCCTAGAGATTTTCTTAGAAATTTGCCCTTTTATCTCCTATTTTCAGAGAAAAAGATAGCCTCATGATGCACTTCAGGTACCATGAACAGTAAGATGGCACACACTGGTGAGAGATTAGTGGTTTAAGAAAGAGACAAATTACATACTTTTTTTATCACCAACTGAAGTTTCTCTACACACTGATAAGTGTGTATAATGCTACGTGTGTATAACTGATAAGTTATAGCATTTCAGCCCAACTGTACTAGAGATATCTTCCCCAGGAATTTTTTGTAGTGGATATAGTCATTTATGTGAATGCTTTGTAAAATTCTTGACTCCTAAGAAATTAAGTGCGGTCAGATAAATAGTGGATATTACTTGTGTGTGCTGACACAAACTTTGAACCTTCTGCTTGGAGCAGGATGTTAAGCAAAATGACCACCAGATTTTTCTTATAACCAAATTTTTTCTACAATTTTCATTAGCTCAAAAACCCCTTCTGTACATGCTGTTAGTGTCAACCAGTTTCTTTAGACAAGTTATTGCATGTTGGTATATTTTCTTGTCCTGTCTATTCAGACATAAACACATTTTTCTCCTTTTATTTACATCTTAATACGAACACTGTGGACATAGACTACAAGAGCACACTCTATAAAGGAACATGATTTAAAGCCCAGAAAATCCATCATTCCAAATGCAATGCTGCTCTGAAGGTAGCTAGATTCTGGCTACCTTCAGCTTCACCCATTTCTAACTTCAGTGTCAATTCTCTTCCATCTCCAGTAAAATAAATTCTGGGTCAGGAGAGTGGTACAAAAGGGTTAGTTGTTATGCAGCAGCACTGGGGGTGGTTGTGCAAGGAACAAGCTGGCTGCAGTCCAAATGGTCATCTGAACACAACAGCAACCCCTTCTTGCTGACTGATTTATCAGCAAGTCCTGTGACATTTGAGTCTCACTGTGTGTCAAGCTTCATTTCCACACCAGTTTCACAAACTAGCTGGTTTTCCACCAGTTTTCCATCACCTGAGCAGTACACCACTACAATAGATTGCAGCTTCAAGACTGCCATGGTGGCCAAATTCAGCAACTGCTAATTAAGGCTACAGAGTCCCCAGACAGTCCTCTGCTCTGCAAATGTCAAAAGGAATCCCAGCATGGGGGATCTGAAATCTTTTCAGTTCAATGGAGGGTAGAACAAGTCACAGGAACAGATCTAGCTATTTTATGTCTGTGGAAAGGCATGAACAAAGCCTAATGTTGAGTAAGGAGTCAGTTGAATCCTGTGTAGACTGACTATAAGTTCCGTGCAAAAAAGTCAAAGCTCTGCAACATAATTAGGACTGAGAATCCCTCTTCTTTACTTGCAAACTGTGTTTTAAAGCATTTTTTTCAGGTTGAAACCATTAACCTTGGCTGGGCTCCATTTTTTCAGGCTGTACACTATTTCACTGGATTCCTTTTTACATGTGGTTTAACAACACCCCCACAGCAGCTCTAGGTGCTGAAGAAATCAGGAAGTGGAACAGCACAAACAAGGGTGGTCACTGTGAGGGAGGGAACACTTGCAAGAGGGCTTATGTGGAGGCAAATGCCAGGTAAATATAAATTCCTCTTAACTTATTTCAAGAAAAAATAAAAATAGAATCTCTAAAACCAGAGCACTGTATAGCCTAGCTGAACTTACCAGCTTCTTCAGTTCTCATTTCCGGTGGCCTCCATCACTTCATTAACAGGTATACAACCAGTGCTTTTATAAAATACTATTTTCTCATGCGCCATGTGACATCCACCTATGCCCTGTATGTACAAACATATATATGCCATATAGGTGGTACATTTTTGCAAGTCCTTCCTCTGCCAGGTTTACACAGAACCAGGGGATTACTGTTCGCATCATCATTAGTCTAATAGAGCAATACTTCAGACTGTTAGGTCATTCACTAAGAAGAGCGAATTAAAAGTGGTCTTGAGAAGACGCATTTTTCTCAGGGTTAGATTCTCTCATTCTCTTTCAAGAAAAAAAAGTTTGCAAAGCAAGAAAGGAGGCAGGGACTAAATGCACAGACTCCTCTGGTGGGAGGAGATGTGCTGATGCAGACAGAGCTGTGGTTGCTGCTGCGTTACCACGGTCCGTGGCAGTCCAGACTCTGTGCAGACTTCAGCAGAATAGCTGGCCTGTCTGTTTGAAAGAGCATGGGGCCAGGGAAGGTCTACAGTTTGCCAAAGGGCCATGGGCTGTTTTCAGAAGGCCTGGTTTAGGTGCCAATTGATAAATAAGAAGTCCAGAACCAGCTCATGATACTGTGGTCATGCTCTACCAGTCATCCAAGAAAAGACAAGATGTAGACTTAGAAATAATAATAACAACTTTAAAAATTACTGAGGCTCTTTAGTCTAGTAAACCCCTCTGTCATGGCTTGGGAGCAAACCACAACAGGAATGCACCCTTCTGTGGAAGCAGCAACTGCTCTTCTCTGCTGGGAGGGAAGGAGCCATGCTTCAGCAGCTCTGGATAATAGGAACAGGGTGTCAGCATTATGCATTGTTCTCTCAAGCTAAAATACTCCAGCTGCTGTGGTGACTCTAGATCAGCTCTAAACTAAATGGAGACAGAAATCAGAAAGACGAAAGTCAGTTCAAAAATCAGTTAGGTTCCCAGAGGATTTTCAAAGGTGTTTGAGATCACTGATGGATGACTGAAGAGACACAGAAAACAATTGACTCTCCAGGGCAATTGTGCTTGATTCCTGTAGAGTTAATAGGGGAAAATGACATTTAAAATTTAAATCAAAAACTAAGTGAAAAGCTTGAAGAATCTAAATCTACATGCAAATGTAAACCTATAAATATAGATCACCTATATGTTCTGAATAGACTCCTATAGTAGCTAACCGATGAGCTTACTGAGCCACTCTCAGCAGCACTGGAAAAACCTGGGTTTGTAGATCTTCCCCATTTTGTCACACTTGAAGACCTTTAGGCCAGATGTCACCACCGTTGCTAGCACTGAGTCATCTGTCACGTCAGCTGTGGTCTTACTGAAAATGATCAGAAACACAGTGAAAGCAGGCGTCTTATTTTTGCTAAGGAGTTCCCCTAGTGACAACTGATAACATCAAAATTGCTTATGCCTTTAAATATGATAGAAGATATTTATCTACTCATAGGTTTTTGGCTTTGGTTTTCTGTAAATTGACTACCAATTGATATATATACAGCTGACAAACTTGGTTTCACTCTCAGAGTTGGCATCTGCAGCACTTTTCTTGTGGTAAGGCTTACTACCTCATTCATCTTCAGGAAAAAAAGGAAGACTGGCACCTGCAAGTCTGCCTCCAAACTGGCAAAGTGTTAAAAACAATTAGCCAATAAATGGACTGTTTTCCAAGCAAAACAATGAAGTTGCTGCCATCTAGATAAGAAATTGGTTTTAAATCTGGCCTCTTCTGTCTAACCTAGCACAAAAGAGATGGAGGGAGCCTTTTATTATCTGGTGGGTAGAAGTTGGGGAGACCTGTCAGAGGAAGCTGGAAGTTACAGAAACACAAAATCTGCTGAGACACTTCTTGCATGAAGGCAAGACCAAATGGAAAGAGAAAGTGAGAGAACACAGAAACTTCACCACCTTGCCACACAGCTATTACTTCCTAGGGTAAAAAGCAAACTGGGGCAGGGATGCTGAAGTGGTGCTGATTTTTGTGCCTCTCATGTGCTATCTGCATGCGAAGTGAAAACAGCTCAGGCAGCTGCTTTCCACTGTCTGAACAGTCCTGCATCAGCCACCCCATGATGTCTGAAGCAGGGCAAAAAGGCAGGTTTGGCACAGTGTGTCTCTGCAACCAGTTTTCTTTGGAGGCCTGGGCTTGGCACAGAGACTCCCAAAGGGCACCAGGTCAGCAGGATTCTGTGACAGGGGCCAGATCTGGCAACCCGTGCAAAAGCCCACCAGTGCCTAGGAACTGCTAAAGCAGATTGGCCTAAAGATACTGGTGCAAGTACAGTCATGTGGAATAGCAGGTCTGGCCCAAGACAGAGTGTTTTCAGTATTTGAGAGCAACCGTGCCTGGTAACGAGGTTGGGCAGGGCATAGCTGCTTGCAGCCTATGGCTTTTCATTGCAACTACACCCAGGCTTCATCTTTGGTGGGGACACAGCCATGACAGACAGGACACGCAACACAAGGCAGTTGTTTTGCAGAGTCAGGAGAGGCCAGGAAACTTGGCATTTTCTTACATTATTCAGCATCTCTCTTTGCCAGGACACAAAGAATATCTACAGCGACGAGTGAAGCGCTGGTTCTGTTTTCCACTTCTTAGCATGCACACCCTGTACGCATCTGTGCATGTGCTGGAGCTCCCCCCAGGAGCCTTGCTGTCTCCTCTTCAAAAAACAACATGCCTGCAGCATGTCCTGGTCCTGCATGGCTGAAAAGGCACCAGTGGGCTTTCGTTCACCAGGAGCACAGCCAAGGGAGGCTGCTTCAGACACAGACCCTGATCACAAGGTTTTCTCATGTCCTCTTGCTCCACTGTTCATATTTGCATGAATTTCTTGCTTTATTTCCACTGAAACTTTCATGTAAGGGGTCAAGTATTTCTATTGACAGCCTGCTCCTTTAGCAGTTGCCCTATCAGCACATCTGGATAGCAGGACAAGGCAATTGCTCTTTTTTGTTTTATCCTAGATAAGTCAATGTGGAACATACCACTTCAACTGAGCTGTTTCTTAAAATGAACAAATGTAAAGTGTACAGGCATTTTCTGAATGATCTGAACTCTTTCTGTTCCTACTTTTGACTCATCTGAAGTTCTCTTCTGCTCCTTGTTTTCAATTGCACTCTTGAATTCCTGCATTCTGGAGATCATCACATCCTGCTCCACTCACCACCTGGTCTGATGTGAAGTGGTGACTTCTGTGTCAGCACTACCAGTGAGAGCACACTGCCCATGCTCACAGCATTTCTCACTTCTCCCGACCCAAGGCACAGCCAGCTCTGCACAGAAGTGTGCTGCGAGGCTCCGACACAGCATGGTGTGATGCAGATAGGAAGACCTGTTTTAATGGGAAATACCACTGCATCTGCCACAGGTATGACAAGTAAAAGAGGGTCCTGTATGTTCAGTTACACAGAAAAATATCCCCCAAGGCAAACCACAGAGAGAGCCTGGACCATGGTTGGCCAGATCTCTGCTTATTCTTGACAACTGAGGCTGTCACAGCTTTGATGCTGTGCTAGCACAAAACAAGAAGGGCTTCTA
This sequence comes from Lycocorax pyrrhopterus obiensis, assembly GCA_014706295.1. Classification (NCBI taxonomy): domain Eukaryota; kingdom Metazoa; phylum Chordata; class Aves; order Passeriformes; family Paradisaeidae; genus Lycocorax; species Lycocorax pyrrhopterus. The sequence goes on along the minus strand of JACSVZ010000014.1, from coordinate 20,768,330 downwards.
CAACTGCATCAGCATCAAAAAGATTAGGGAAAATGCTAGGCCACTGCTGAAGCAGAATGGTTGTCCTGGTAACAGAAGACACAGAGAAGGCAGAATTACTGAATGCCTTCTTTGCCTCAGTCATCACTGGTGAGGAACACTCTCAGGAGACCCGTACTTCAGAGGTAAGAGAGGAATGCTGGAGAAAGGAAGACTTCTCCTTGGTTGTTGAGGGTTGGGTTAGAGATCGGCTAGGCAGAATTAACACACATAAATCCACAGGCCCTGATGAGTTGCACCCATGGGTGCTGAGGGAGCTGGCAGATGCTGTAGCTGAGCCACTCTCCATCAGCTTTGAAAAATCAGGAACAGGGCCTGATGACTGAAGGAAAGCCAATGTTCCTCCCATCTTGAAAACTGGCAAGAGGGAGGGGGATCCAGGAAACTACTGGCCAGTCAGCCTCACCTCCATCCCTGGAAAGGTGATGGAACAGAACATCCTGGAGGTCATCACCAAGCATGTAGACAAAAAGAAGGTCACTGGGAGCAGTCAGCATTTTCCCAAGGGGAAATCATGCTTGACCAATCTGACAGCCTTCTGTGACGGCTTGGCAGGTTGGGTTGATGAGGGGAGAGCAGTGGGTGTTGTCTGCCTCCACTTCAGCAAGGCTTTGGACACTGTGTCCCATAACATCCTCACAGGTAAGCTCAGGAAATGTGGTTTAGATGAATGGACAGTGAGGCGGATCAAGGACTGGCTGAATGGCAGAGCTCAGAGGGTCAGGGGAGTAGAATCCACCTGGAGGCCTGCAGTCAGTGGTGTTCCCCAGGGATCAATGCTGGGTCCAGTCTCACTCAACTTGTTTCTCACTGGCCTGGATGAAGGGATACAAGGTTCCCTCAGCAGGTTTGCTGATGA